>PVKZ01000801.1:0-598020 GCA_004027375.1 Macroglossus sobrinus | reverse complement strand
TAGGAGCTTCTCTTCACACAGGTGACATGAGGGCTAGCCTCAGATGAGATTTTTTCCATACTGTCATGGAAACTGGAGCACTTGCTGGCCTCATGATTTGAGATGGTGCACCACCTCACAGTTTTATCGGGGACAGCCAGACAAAGCCCTAGGGGAGAGAGGTCAAAGGTATAAGGGACCCACAGTGCTCAACTTTCTCTGCTGGTAGAAGAGGCTAAAGACAAGGTCAAGGGTTGGCTGAATGGGGCAGACATAGATTGGATTGGCTATATGGCTCACATGAATTCTGGGTCCCACTTCTCTGACTGTATTGTTTCCCTTGGAGGAAAAATGCAAAAGCATCCCCCAAAAGTTAAATATACAATTACTATACGACTCAGAAATTCCACTCCTAAGTAAATACCCAAAAGAACTGATAAAAGGTATTCAACCATGTGTAGTCAAAAAATATGGAAACAACCCAAACATACATCCACAGGTGAAGAGATTAACAAAATGTTTTATATCTATACCATGGAATATTATTCTCCCATAAAAAATGAAGTACTGCCATATGTTACAATGTTGATGAACCTCAAAAATATTATGTAAATGAGAGAAGCCAGACACAAAAGGTCACACATTATATGATTCCATAGCAATGAAATATCTAGAACAGGTAAATCTATAGAGACAGAAAGCGAAGAAGTGGTGGCTGCCAGGGCGAAAAGAGAGGAGAAAGAGTTTTAACTGCTACAGGGGTACGGGACTTTCTTTTGTGGTGATGAAACTATGTTGGAACTAGGTAGAGGTAGTAGTTGTACCACTTTGTGAATGGACTAAATCCCACTGAATGGTACACTTTTAAATGACTAATTAATTTTATGTTAGTGAGTTTCACCTCAAAAAAAGAAAGAAAAAGGAAGGAAGAAAGAAGGAAGGAAGGAAGGAAGGAAGGAAGGAAGGAAGGAAGGAAGGAAGGAAGGAAGGAAGGAAGGAAGGAAGGAAAGAAGAAAGAAAGGAAAAAAGGAGAGCGAGCAAGAGAGAGAGACAGAAAGAGAGAAAGAAGAGAAGAAAAGAAAAAAAGAAAAAGAAAAGAAAAGAAGAGAAGAAAAGAAAAGAAACGAAAAGAAAAGAAAGAAAAAGAATAAAGAAACCTATCAGAAGGAAGCTTTGAGCCCAATGATTTTGTTTTTAGACACTGGCTACTCTAACCTGACGTAGTACTGATTGCTGGGGCATTAAAATCAATGCCTTTCATTTCACTGCATTTTAAGCTTTAGTGATTAAATAGTGTAGAGAATAGTGTAGAAAGTAGTGTAGAAAAATTATGAAGGCAAAATGGTTTTTACGAATCTGTAGTATTTAAGCAAATGTTATTTTTTTTTAATTTGCAGTCATTTGTTTTTCAGGGAGATTAAACATTTTTTTATGAACTTATTTGCTAGCTATAATTCTTCTTTTTTAGTTATTGTTTTTTAAAAATTTGTTTCAAGTATACAGTACATTAGTTAGGCATTTATATAGTTTATGAAACAATCCTCCTGATTATCTTCCCTCTGGCTCTATGCATAGCCATTACCTTACTGCTGTCTGCATTCCCTATGCCATGCTTTCTATCCCTGTGACCTTCTATCAGCTACTAATTTGTACTTCTTTAACCCTTCATTGCTTTCTCCCAGACTCCCACCCCCAACCCTCTGACTGTCACCGATTTGTCGTCTATGTGGGTCTGTTTTTGATTTGTTTGTTATTTTTGTTCCTTAGATTCCACATGTCAGTGAAATCATATGGATTTATCTTTCTCTGTCTGACTTATTTTGCTCAGCATAATCACCTCTAGGTCCATCCATGTCATTGCAAATGATAGAATTTCATTTTTCTATGGATGAGTAATATTCCATTCTATATATGAACTATAACTTTTTAATCTAATCATCTGTTGATAGGCATTGAGGTTGCCTCCGTATCTTGGTTTCTATGAACATAGGGTTGCATAAATCTTTGAGAATTGTTGTTTTGTTTTTCTTTGGGTAAATAGAAGTACAATTGCTGGATCAAAATGTAGATGCATTTTTAATTTTTGAGGAACCTTTAGACTGTCTTCCATAGTGGCTATATCACTTTGCAATACCACCAACAGTGTACGAGAGTTCTCTTTTCTCTACATCCTTGCCAACACTTGTTCTTTGATTTATTGATGATAGCCATTCTGACAGATGTGAGGCAATATCTCATTGTGATTTTAATTTGCATTTCTCTAATAATTAGTGACCTTGAGCACCTTTTCATATGTCTATTGGCCATCTGTATTTCCTCTGGAAAAATTTCTATTCAGGTCTTCTGCCCATATTTTAATTGTATTGTTCGTTTTTTGTTGTTGATTTGTATAAATTCTTTATATAGCAAAATGTTATTTTCTATGAAATTTAGAAGACGAGTAACAGCACCAGTTTTTGATGAGGCCCTATATGTCAGACGGTGTGCAAAGCACGCAACTCTCCTCTAATGTCCACAAAAGTCCTACCTCTTAAATATTGTTGTTCCTGTTTTGTAGATAAGATTAAAAAGAAAAGCCTAATCTAGGACATTAAGTAATCTGAGATAAAGCTAATATTTGAATCACCCAAGTCTGTTTGACTCCAAAATCTAAACTACCTATTAACTGTACGTAAGTAGGATATACAGAATTAAATGGGACAGGAGATAGCAAATTACCTTAGAGTCTCATATCAAAGACAAAGAGTGACAAATGGGGCCCCTCAGCTTTATTTGTAAAAGCCTTGGATAGTGGCCCAGGGAAGGCAGCAAGCAAGTGAATGGAACTATATAGGTCATGTCTCCTTGTGCAGAATAGATATGTTTGGAGTAATAGCTTATATTTGCATTTGAGCCTTTCAAGGCATGTTTGCTTCTTGTGCTAGCATAGATTGTTAAAGCATGTTGTGCTTAGAAATGACTGGTAACAGCAGAGACAATACAACTTTGTAAATGAAAACAGCTTTGTAGGCAGCTGAAGTTATACAGAGTTACAGTGTTTTTCTTTTTCAAAGGTATACCCTTACTGAGAACTCCCTTTTAAAAGTTTGTATTTTCAGTCACCACAGTGCTTACGTTTAAATGATTAAAACTGCAGTTTTTGTACTTCTAATTTTTTTAAAGTGTAGTTTAAAACAGTAAATGAAGTTACATTGTTAGGAGAAAAGCTAAAGTCTTGACAGAAACATGGTATTAAAATAGAGAACTAAACAAATACGACACACACACATACACGAAATAAAACAAAACAAAACACCAAAGCCAGAATGAACTTCTGTTTCCACTTATGAGAAAGTAGCTGATATGAACAATTTAAACAATTTTAAAACAATTTTTTTAAAATCTGGGGGAAAAAAAATTTAAAAATGTTTTAAAATATTGGATAACAGTGGATAACATAAGTGCAGAACTGAGACCCCTGAAAAAAGGGAAATAAGTAAGGCAAGCCCTATATCACCCCAGCTTTTTTTCTGTACATTTCCAGATGGCAGGGCAGAGAAGAGAAAACTAAATAGTTTGTTGCTCTTTCCAAGTTTGGGAGACAAAGATCATGGTTACATAATGCTGAGGCAATTAGAACTTGCAGCACAGAAAATCAAAGAGCAGGGAATACAAAAAGAGAGAGGAGAGAGAGATTGAGATTCAGAATCTGTATACGCTTGAGATTCTGGCTAAGTACCAATTTGAGCACTGCGGTGGCCAGGCAAGGACAACAGCAAGGAGAAGAAATTTTAATTGTGAACTTAGGCCAAACATTTCCCAGAGCTCAAATGAGGTCAGAAATCATTTGAGTTCCGTCCTTCAGAGTGGAGAAACATCTCATTGAATAAACGTGCGTTTACTTAAAATTCCAGAAGTAGGCTAAGCAAGCCCTAGAATAAAGGGTATCCTAGACACAGCCTAAAACTAATCTTAAAAAGATTATGCTGATCTGCAGATAATAATGACTGCCTACAAGAACAAAATTGAACATTCTTTAAATAAAAAAATGACAAAATCCAATACTCGACAAGGTAAAATTCACAATGTCCAGCAACCAATAAAATTACTACACAAGTGAAGAATAGAACAGAAGATAACTTTAAAATAGCTATTTTCAATGTTACAAGTATGCTCAGAGATTTAAAGGAAAACACAAATATAATGAGGAAACAAATGTAAGATATAAACAGAGCCCCAAAGAACTGCTAGAGATGAAAAACAGAATATCTGAAATGAAAATTCTACCAAATGAGAGTTTCAGCAGTAGTACTCCAGAAATAAAAAGATAATCTCGGAGACATTATTAGAAACTATCCAAAATGAAGCACAAAGAGAAAAAAAAGACAAAAACAAATTAACAGAGCCGTGATGACTTGTCATATAACAGCAAGTGACATGTGTTTATATGTGTATTTGTCGTATGTATAACCATAATCCTAGGAAGAAAAGGGGGAAAAGGTATCACAAAAATATGTGAAAAAATATTTGGCCAGCATTTTTCCAAATGCTATGAAAACTATAATCTTGCAATTCTAAAAGAACCAGAGGAAAAAGACAAAATATAGAGGAACAAAGACAAACATTGCAGACTTTTTGTCAGAAATCAGAAGTTTCTGAGAATAGAGTATCATTACAGTGCTAAAAGGAAAATAACCTGCTAACCTAGAAATATATACCCAATGAAAATAACTGTCAGAACTGGAGGCAAAAATAAACTTTATCAGACAAACAAATGTTGAGAGAATTTGGTAATAGAAAACTTACACTGTGATAAATGTTAAAGGAAGTGCCAGATCCAGGTGGTTACACTGGTGAATTCTAGTAACACTTAAGAAAGAAATAATACCAGTGTTGCACAGACTAGTTACAGAGAAGGAAGGAAAACTAACTCATTTTCTAAGGCGAGCATTAACCTGATACCAAGTCCAAACAAAGGCATTACAAGAAAACCATAGCCAAATAGTCCCCATGAACATTTTAAAAAATACTTTACAAAATATTAGTAAATCAAAATCCAGCAAAAAAATTAAATACACATGTATATATGTTTATCCCTTTTCCCAAGACTGCAAAGTTGATTTAATGTACAAAAATTGATCAGTATAATTCACTGTATTACAGAATAAAAGAGAAAAACTCATGCGATTATCTTAATAAAACAGAAAGAGTACTTGCCAATTCAAAACTCCAAGCAAACTAGTAAAAGAAGGGCATGTCGTCAGGGAGGTCTTTGCACAAGAACATTTATAAAAGCCTACAGCTAATATCATACTTAATGGTGAAAGCCTGAATGCAAAGATGTACACTTTCACCACTTCTGTTTCAACATTGTATGAGAGATCTTAGGTATTTTAATAAGGCCTGAAAGAGAAATAAAAGGCATATAGACTGGAAAATAAGAAATAAAATTGTCTTTATTCACAGGTAACATGTTTGTATATACAGAAAAATTTTAAGAAATCTACAAAAAAGCTACTAGAACTAAAAGTGAGTTTAGAAAGGTCATAGGATTCAAGGTCCATATGGTAAAACCAATTGAATCTCTAATATTAAAAAGAAAAACTTGTCTATGGCCATACCACCCTGAACAAGCCCAATTCCATCTGGTCTCAGAAGCTAAGCGGGGTCAGGCCTGGTTAATACTTCGATGGGAGACCACCTAGAAAGACCAGGTGCTGGAGGCCTAAAAAATAAAAAATGAGGGATTGTAAACTGACAAAGTTCTTGCAATCTATGAGATTAACCAAGGGTTGCCTCACCTTAAAAAAAAATAGAAAAGAAAAGAAAAAAGAAAAACTATAAAATGAAATTTAAAAACTGTCAAAAATATGAAATAGCTGGGGATAAATTTAAAAAATTGTGAACAAAACCTATACAATAAAAACTACAAAACATTCCCAAGAGAAATAAAAGAAGACCTAAATAAATAGATATAGAATATTCATGGATTAGAAAACTCAATTTTGTTAAGATGTCATTTCTCCGCAAAATGATATATAGATTAAATGCAATCTCAACAATAATCCAAGATTAAATGTGTTTCTTAACGAAATTGATAAACTGAATAAAAAATGTATATAGGTATGCAAAGGTTCTAAATGACCAAACCAACAATGAAGTAGTATAATAGAGGTGGAGGACTTACTGCTACCTGATTTCAGGATTTCCTATAAAGCTAAAGGAACCAAGACAATGTGATATTGGCACAAAGAGAGACGTTTAGTTTAGTGAGACAGAACAGAGTGTCTAGAAATTGACCCACATGGATTCAGTAGATTTTCAACAAAGCTGCCAAGGTAATTCAGTGGGAAAAGGATATTTTTTCAAAAACAAATCTTGGAATAACTGGATATCCACATGAGAAAACTGAATCTCGACTCTTACTTCCCACCACACACAAACATTAACTGAAATTGTATCTAGACCCAAAAACAAAAGCTGAAGCTACAAAGCTTCTAAATAAAACAGGAAAATATTGTAATTCCAATGTAACCAATTATATTTTTACAGAGGATATAAAACATAATAACAAAAAAAAAGTTGGTAAGCAAAACTGATCAAAATGTAAACCATCTGCTCTTCGGAAGACATCATTTAGAAAACTAAAAGCTAAGCCGGAAACTTACAAATACAAATGCAACACATTTATCTGACCAGGGACTTATATCTAGAACATATAAAGGGCTTTTAAAATCAATAATAAGTCAAATAATCCAATTAAAGATGGGAAACCATTTGTACAGATACTTCAGAAAATGAGATATACAAGCAGACAATAAGAATGTGAAAAGATCATCATCATTACTCATCAAAGAAATGCAAATTAAAACCATAGTGATATACCACAACACTCCTATTAGAATGGCTAAATATGAAAAGATCGACAGTGTCAAGTGTTTGCAGAATGTGAGGCAACTGAAATTCTCATACATTGCTGGTGGCAATGTAAAATTGTACAATTACTCAGAAAAGTTTGGCATTTTCTAAACAAGTTAAATATATACTTAGGATTATAACTCAGAAATTCTACTCCTAGATATTTACTCTAAAGAAAAGAAACATATGTCTACCCAAAGCCTTGTACACCAGTAGTTGTAGCAGGTTTATTCATAACATCCCCAAACTAGAGTCAATCTAAACGTCCATCAACAAAGAAATGGGTAAACAAGCTATGGTAAGGCTATACAATGGAATACTACTCAGCAATAAAAAGAAATGAAATTTGATACATGCAGCAATATGGATGAATTTCTAAACAATTAGGCTGAATTGAAAAAGGCAGACACAAAAAAATTATATATTGCATGATTCCACTGATGTGAAATCCTAGAAAAAGGAAAAACTTATCTAAAGTGGCCAAAAATAGGAATGACTGGAAAGGGGTAGGGTTGATAGAAATGTTCTATATCTTGATTGTGATAGCTACATGGGCAGATATATTTGTCAAAATTCATTGAATTGTATGCACATTTAAAGAGTGCATTTTGTTATATGTAACTTACAATTCAATAAAAGTGATTTTAAAAAGAAAGTGTGCAAGCAAGCTAAGGATAAACAGAGTCAAGTAACCTAGAGTAGGCCAATCAATGATAACATTCCACCAAACCATGTGGCAATTTCAAGAAGGAGCAACTAAGCCCACTGTGAATATTTCAAACTGATCCTGGAAGGGGAAAGCTACTGGTGGCCACATGCTTACTTCACGGAGAAATCTCTCAAGCCCCAGAAGAAAGAGAGGCTGAAAAAGGAGGTAGAGGCCAAAGTAGGGGTGCAGGCTAATCTGGGCCCCTGGTTCTTATTCTTAAAAGTCCTATTAATAACACTCTTTCCTTGGGTCTTTTTAGTTTAGTTTAGTTTAGTTTGGTTGCATTTCTGTCACTTGTCAACAGAACAGTTTTTGTCACTAAGCTTTGAAGAAAGCACATTCTAAACTCCAGCCTTGTCCAGTGGCCAAGATAGAAGGAACTGGGAGGCAGGGGACAGGCAGCTCTTGCCTCTGGTTTATAAACACAGAACTGATCAGGAAAATGAACTTTTGGTCAACCCCTGACACTGCCAGTAGAGAAGCTAGAGAAAAAACAAACAACAGAAGCCCTGTTCAGGAAGAACTGGGGAGAGACCAGGGCAGTTGTGAGTGGGGGAGGGAGGCTGCACCCTGGATTTTTCTGTGGCCATAGGTAGCTGGACCACAGCTGTGCTCTACCTTTCCTGACTTCCCCAGCCTGGGCAGGGCTCACTGTGAGGCCCCATGGGGCACTCCTAGCCCTTCCCACCTTCTCTTCTCTCTGCCCTGTTTGGGTTACATATCCCCCCTATGTCAGATGCTCTACTACAGAAATTATTCTAGACAGCTTGAGACATGACAGAACCAGGGCTGGATGGCACCAACAGTTGTTGAGCCAGGAAGGGCCCTGCATGTGCCTGAGCTCACTGACTTAGTTACCCAGCCAAGAGCCCTGCCAGCCCCATAACACAGGATGGGCCCCCTCATACATAAGTGCAAGATTTTTACCAGTCATAACTCACCTGTGTCTAGAGCTCTGCCATTAGATACATTATCTCATTTCACTTTCACAGCAATTTTGTCCTGGTTGTGAAAAAGCTATTTCTCCTGAACTAATGAGGAAACCAGTTTAGAGAGGCTGAGGCACACCCTAGAGTCACACAGCACTGAGTGGCTGGTGGATCCCATTCTAAGGTGGTTGTCTTTCCCCTACCTCCCTGGTGTGTGTGGTAGGCATGAAGAGGCATGGTACAGGTCAAAACAGGAAGGATCCTTCTGTGATTAAACATGGGACAATTCAAGCATACCTGACATATGCCCTTCCATCTTAACCCCTCCTAATAATAACCAGTGAGCCCTGGGAAAATCCTTTCTCTCCTGTCACTGTAAACTAGATCAACAGCCTTTGGATCAGAGGTCATGAATTTTTTCTATAATGGGCTAAGTGAATAAATAATTTAGGTTTTGTGGGCCACACAGTCTCTGTGGCAACTACTTAACTCTGTCCTTGAAGCCTGGAAGCAGCCGAGGACAACACTTACCTGGATGAGCATAATGGTGTTCCAATATAATGTTATTTATGGACACTGAAATTTGAATTTTATATGATTTTCATGTGTCAAAATTATTGTTCTTATTTTTATTTTCTTTCAACCATTTAAAGATGTGGAAACCATTCATAGCTCATCCATACATCAGGCGGGAGGCAGGATTTGGCTGGCTGGTAAGAGTTTGTGAACCGTGGCCTTTAGCTACAGGGTCTCTGCGAAGACCAAGGTCGGTCAGGTGCATAGGTGCACCTGCCGGCAGAAGGCAGTTTGGGGGTAGAGGAGCTAGGCTGTTTCGAGATCCCTTAGACCCAGGTGGTACAGTGTCCCGCTATCGCTGAGCCTTAAAAGGCACGGCGGTCCTAAAGGGCTGGTCCCCATGCCGGCTCTCAGCGTGCACTCACCCAGGGCCCCCGCGCAGAGCAGGGCGCAGATGGCGAACTTCATTCTCAGCTGCCGGCACGCAGCAACACCAACCTGGATCCCCCGGCCTCAGCTACCTTTACCTGCCCCCGAAGGGGCGTCTCCACGTCCTCGGAAGGGTTCGCCCTGCCGGCAGATCGCCCTTGCCACACCCCTTACCCCGCCTGGGGGCAGCTCGCCAGCAGCCCAAGCCCTCCGCGGGGCCGATGGGCGGCAGCTGCCCCAGACTCTCCCGCTGCCCGGAGGCTTCCCCCAGCCCGCTCAGTGCCGCGAGCTGCGACCTGGAGCTCCGATTGTGGGCAGGGGGTCTGCACGCCGGAGGTACGACCCAAGGAACCCCGGAGCCTGCTGGATTGACTGCCTTACTTGACAGAGGGAGAAACTGAGGCCCGAAACGAGAGCGATCCGCCCGGGTCCCAGGTTAGCAACTGGAACGCACGTTCCCCGACCTCCGGGCCTTCATCTAGCCAACCAGCTCTTAAACGTTTTGAATACAGACTTCTTGGGACTGGGGAGAGAAGGGCAGTCACAGAGTGAAAACTGGACACTTGCCACAGGAAAGCATGTGCATACGTATACACAACATTTTTATCCTCAGACTCTTCCTCTGAAAGTGTCTCTGTTGCCCACTCCAGGGCCCTCTTGGAAATCACCCGCCCTCCCACAATGACACAGTCCCCTCCAATCCTCTGCTGAAGGCTGAGATCTGGTGAAGCGCCAAACCCGGGCAGGGCTGCCTCTACTGACCCCTGCAGCCCGCATCCCGGTGGGTCCTCGGGAAGTCTGTGAGCTCCGCCTGGGGGAAGTCTTCCGAATTCAAATAAAGTTTTAAGAATTTTTTATTGAAGTACAATAAACATACATCAAACTTCACCTATGCTAGTATACAACTTGATGAATTGTCACTGAGTGAACACATCCATATGACCAGGACGCGTTTCAAGAAACAGCGCCGACAGAGGTGGAATGGCCTCCTGGAGCCCTCTTTCAGGTCACTTCCCAATCTCCCCCACAAAGATATCCATTATCTTGACTTCTAACCACATAGACTAATTCTGCTGAATTTTGAATTTTATAGAGATAGAAGCATACCATACATATACACAATCCCACCGGGATGCGGGCTTCTTTCACTCAAGGTTATATTTGTAAGATTGGTATATGTTGTATATAGCTGTCCTTCAATGGTTCTCAGTGTTGCATAATATTCCATACTGTGTATGTAGCATGCTTTATTTAACCTTCCTGTTGGTGATAGTAGTTTGGGCTTTTAGGAATAGTGAGTTTGGTTGCTCCACATTTTTGTTGTTTTGGTGTGTGTGTGTGTTGAGGGTTTTGCACTGTAATTTTGAGTATCTCTGATAACTAATGAAGTTGAGCATTTTTTTGTACGCTTGTTTAGATGCCCTCTCATATAAAGTATTGCTTCAACTCTTTTGCCCTGAATACATTTCAAGTAAACTGTCTGTTCAACTAGTTTGGGGACTGTCAGTATAATAATTCAGAGTATAGATAAGACTTAATCTAATAAAGCATTTTCAGAATTAGGCCTTAAGAATGTAAGAATATATTATAATTAAATTTAAACATCCTATTTTATTTTTTTAACACACTATAACTCTTTATTCTTCTTGCGTGCAAAGGGTGAGCGTTGTTTGTTTCAGCCCCTACTAAGGTATGAAAGGTACTTCCCTCTGGTAGATACTAACCCTGCCCTCCACTGAGTCCAGAGATAGTTCCAAGGGAGTCAGAAGAGATTGTAAATCACAGAAGTCACAAGGTCAAGGTCATGAGGCTATGATACACTAACCTGGGCTCTCCCCACTTTCTCTGAAACACACACACACACACACACACACACACACGCACGCATGCACGCACACACGCACGCACACATACACATACACGCACACACTTACCTCAAAGTAAAAAGCTTATGTTCTTCCTTCAGCATTGTATAAACACATCCATCTTTGGACAACTCAGTGGGAGATTGTCACCATTTCTCTCCCGCTTCACACCATCTCCAGCCAACTAAGTTAAGTTTTCAATTCCAGAAATGTACATTGTCCCTTTCTATGTGCCAGATGACTAGGGCAGGGTGGAGTGAGGAGGGGACCTCTCACATCTGGATAGCTTCTAAACCGACCCTCTGGGCTTTAGAGTGAGACAAGCTGCAGCTTGCTAAGAAGGGCATAGCAGCCTTAGTTACAAAGGATGCATGCTGTGCAGAGAGGCTGTCAGGGTCCCTGCTGACCACAGCCCTCATAAGCTGGAAATAGCTGCCATATTTCTGGTCAGAGTTTCAACAGATCTTTGGACCAGCAACTCCTGCTGAACATCATCCTCAAAGAAAGGATGAACCTCCTTGGTGAGACTCATCGAGAGGTCCCTGGCATGGGACTGCTAACAGGTAAACCCTTACTCTAGGCAAGCTGTGTTGGTAACACACAAGTCCTGAAAGCCACCTGCTGCACCCACCCTGTAGAAGGCACACCTCCCCTAGAAAGCAGAGATTCCAAGCCAGGTCTCTCAGCTGCTACTACTTCTTCCACTCAAGGAATCCTTTGACCTTTAAAATTTTTGAAAATGAGAATAGCAGTCCCTCCCTCTTTTTAATCCAGAGGGAAAGGAATTTATACAGTTTTTATGTAAATTTTTATTGAATTTATACATGCATATGGAAAGTGTACAAATCATAAGTGTATAGCCTATGGATTGGCCCAGCAGGAACACACCTATGTAACTAGTACTCAGATAAAGAAGGAGACTAATACCAGGACCCAGAGGCCCCCTCATCCTTCTTATAGTCATCAACGATCAAAAAGTAATAATTATTCTGATCTTTAACACCATAGATGAGTTTTACTTGTTTTTACACTTGATACAAATATATTCATACAGTAAATACTATTTTCTGTCTAGCTTCTTTGTCTAAACATAATATTTGTGAGAGTGAACCATACTGTTTTATATATGTAATTTATTCATTCTCATTGCTGTGTGGTATTCTAATGGTAAACATACCAATTATTTTTGAGGGACATTTAGGGGTTTTTTTCCCAGGTTTTTTTTTTCAGAAGTAATACTGCTATGAGAATTCTTATACATGTCTGTTGGTGAACATGTGTACGTGTTTCTCTTGGTTATATACACAAGGGTGCAATTGCTGCTGGATCACAGGGCATGCTTATTTCAGCTTTAATAATATTACTGCTGCCAAACAGTATTTAAAGTGGTTGTAAAATCTCCACTCTCCTCTCACTCCTATTAGCATGTGAAAGTTTGAGTTACCCCACACCTCGTCAACACTTGGTTTGGGCTGACTTTTTAATTTTAGCTATTCTGGAGTCTTTGACTCATTGTAGTTTTAATAATAATTTCCCTGATGACTAATAAAGTTGAACACTTTTATATGTTTATTGGCAATTTAGGTATCTTCTTTTATAATATGTCTGCTGTTCTTATTGGATTGTTTGCTTATTTTTTAATAAGGAGCTCTTTATATATTCTAGCTGTGAGAACTTCGTTGAACATATGTATTTCAAATATCTTTTCCCATTTTGTGGCTTGCCTTTTACTCTCTTAATGATGTCTTTTAAACAGAAATTTTAAATATTTCTGAGTCTAATTTCAACATTTTCTTTTACTTTAGCATTTTTTTTTGCCAACTGTTTAAGAAATTTCTGTGTGTCCCAAGTTCATAAAAATATTCTATTGTTTCATTCCAAAAGCTGGATAATTTTACCTCTCACATTTAGATGTAGAATCCACCAGGAACATATTTTTTTAGACAAAGACAAATTTTCTATTTATATAAAAGAGAAATTAGGTTAAAAGAAGCAGGTGACTTTCCTTAACATGACATTTTTTGCCCCTGATATTTACTCATTAGGTCTCCTGGAATTTAACAAATGCTTTCTCAACTCTCTAATTTATGTTATATAACTATAGTTACAAGGTGAATGACTTGGTGAGTTAGTATAGTGTCATAGAAGACAAAGCTAAGCCACACAGCCTGTTTTGTTTTTTTTTTTTGGGAACTAGTGTTTATGCATGGTGTGAGACAGGAGCTTGTATTAATTTTTAAATATATATATTATATATAATATATATAAAATTGAATATATATATATATATATATATAGGAGATATATATATATCTCCAATTAACCCAGCACAATTTACTGGAAAGACAATTCTTTCTTCACTGCAATTTAGTATAAACTTCGTCAAAAATCAAATAACTACAAATATGTTTCTGGACTTTCCTTTCCATTCTACTGATCTATATACCAATCCTTCCTTATATCTCACTATCTCAATTTCTATAGCTTTATAATAAGTCTTAATATGTCATAGTATAAGTCCTCCAGTTTGTTCTTCTTCAAGATAAACTTTAATTTGTTTGTTGTTGTTGTTTTGACTTTGAAGTTCCATGTTAACTTTACAATGGACATGTCAATTTACAGAAAAAAATACCTACAGAGATTTAATTGAAACTATACAGAAATGTCAATTAATTGGGAGAGATTTGACATCTTGATAATATTAAGACTTGCGATTCGTGAATATGGTATATTCCTTCAATTATTTAGGTCTTCTTTGTTAGGGCTTCTTTACTAACATTTTGTAGTGTTCAGTTTAGAGGCCTTGCACATCCTTACAGGTTTCAGTCCTAGATATCAACTAGTTTGAATGCTATTATAAATGGTATCATGATTTTAGTTCGTTTTTCATTTATTTGTTGCTGGTATGTGAAAAAACAATTGTTTTTATATACTGACCTTGAATCCAATGACCTTGATAAATTACCTTATTAAATACAGCAGGTTTTTTGGATTTTTTATGTACATACTTAAGTCTTTGTGAATAATGTCAGTTTTGTTTCTTTTTACATCCTTATAATTTTATTTCTTTTTCTTGATCTATTGCATTGATGAGAACTTCCAGTATACTACTGCATAGAAGTAGTAATTGAGGAATAAAGTTTTTAGTAATTCACCATTAGGTAAAATGTTTGCTGATGTTTTGTTTTGTTTTAGGTATTATTTACCAGATTAAGGAAGTTCCCTTCCTTACTAGGTTGCCATTTTTATTATTTTTAAATCATGAATAGGCGTCAAAATTTTACCAAGTATTTTTTTGTACTTATTGAAATAATCATATGATTTCTCTTCCTTTTTATATTAATGTGGTTAATTGTTTTAACTACCTAATTGAGTTTTAAATGTTAAACCACTATTAGTTTTTTGGAATAAACCCTATTTGGTTGTTATATAAAATGCTTTTTATATATTACTGAACTTAGTTTTCTCATATTTTGTTAGAATTTTTTGCATTTATCTCATCATTTTTTATGATGGAAATTAGATATATACTATATATATTTCTGTATACTATATAAACATTTCTATATTTGTTATATTTATTATTTATATATAATATGTATTACATAAATAAATATGTATCTTTTAGGTTAATCTTGTATCTTTTAGATTAATCATTTTTTTAATTAGTCCGTTCTTTCCTCTCTATCCACAGTTACATATTCTTTCCCTATTCTTTTAGCGAGTACCCAATAGATTACAATACAGACCCTTGACTTATTGTAGTGTAAGGAACGTTATCACTGCTATAACTTCCTTGCTAATTCTAGGGACTGTCTAACATTTTAAGTTCATTTACTCTCTTCTGTCTGTGGTGTTACTGTTATATGCTTTTAATTACATTTATAGTTTAGAATTTCATAAAATATTATGTTTATGTTTATTTAACCACATATTTACTCTTTTCATTGTTCTTCACTCCTCTTTCAATTCCTATGTTTCCAACTTGGATCATTTTTATTCCATCTAAAAAAATCTTTTCTCTTAGTGTTAATCTTCTGGCAAAGAATTTTCTCAGGGTTTTGAATGTTTTAAACTAACAGTCTTGTAAGATATTTTTTCCCAGAGTGTAATATTCCACTCTGATAGTTATTTTCTTCTATAATGTCACCTTATTATTTTCTTTCATCTCTATGATTGTTGAGAAGTCAACTGAAGTCAACAGTTGTTCCTTTGAAAGTAACATGATTTTTCCTCTGGCTGCTTTTAAACTTCTCCTTAAGTTCTTTATCTTCTTTGGTTCGACCATGATGTACCTCAGTGTGATTTTACGCTAGCTGTGAATATATGGGTGAATATGTGGGCTATTTTTCATCACTTTTGGAAAATTCTCAGCTATTGTTTAAATATTTCTCATGCCTATTCTCTGTTGACTCTACTTCTGTGACTATCTTTTAAAAATACACACATGTATCATGCTTTTGTTCAGTGTTTCCATTCTTTTTGTTTTCCTCACTATGCTTCAGTTTGAATATATTTTTTTTTATCGACCTGTCTGCCAGTTTACTAATCCTCTCTTCTGTGTATCTGTTGCATTGTTAAATCCATTTATTGAGAAATTAACACCAATTATTGCCTTTTTCATGCAAACTCACATTTTAGATTCTTTTTTGGAGTAACTGTTTACAAGGTTATTTCTGGGTTACAAAAATTCTTTTCATGTTTTTGCAATTCCTGTATTCCATCATTCAATCTTGGCTGCCACAATCAGACAGACAGAAAGCCAGGGAACACTTTTTCTGCTAGAATCAAGTGTCCTTTGATTCTGCTAAAAAGATAGAATGAGGACTGATCACTTTGATCCATTTGGGGTTGAACTACATCAAGGCTAGGTTGCAGTTTTGATAAGCTTCCATGGCTTTCAACTGAAAGTCTGCTGTGGTAGACAGAATAATGGCCCCCGAAGATGCCCATGTCCTAACCCCACAATCTGTGAATGTTATGTGGTAAGGTGTGGTTAAGTTTGCAGATAAAATTAAAGTTGCTATTCAGGTGATTTTAATCATGGATTATCTGGGTAGGCTAATGTAATTACATGGGTCTTTTAAATGTGGAAGAGGGAAGCAGAAGAGTTAATGTCTGAGGTTGCAATGTAAGAAAGACTCTGCCATTGCTGGCTTTAAAGGTGGAAGGGAGTGGTTCCATGAGCTAAGAAATGTGAGCAGCCCTGAATCTGGAAAAGGCAAGAAAATGGATTCTCCGGTCAAGCCTTCAGAAAGTAGCACAACCCTGATGACACCTTCAAATTTTCCCAGTGAGACACCTTTCAGACTTCTGCCCTACAAAACTGAGAAATAATAAATTATTTTAAGCCACCAAGTTTGTGATAATTCTTATAGCAGCCAAAGGAAACTAATACACCTGGTTTATTTATTGAGATATAAGGCATAGAATTTTTTCCCTTCTCATTCACGGAGCTTTAGATTATACCAACTATCTTAAAGGGAAAACCTGGTCATTTGTCAGGCTTGGTTCTTTGCACTTCCCTTATCATTGGGATCTTGCTTCTTCTGTTTTTTCAGCCCCAAGACTGCCATAAGCTCTGCTAGCAGTGGCCTTCTGCTTGGGCAAAACCATGTGCCTCTTGCCTTGTGCCCAGAAGTGGCAAATCCCTGATGAAAATGTGGTTGCAGAAAGCCATCTCACCTCTCTGTTACCCTCTCTTTTTCAGAAATTATGCACCTGCAATTTCTGATGCTCTTAAATAAATCTTTTCTGGCATTTTAACCATATCTTCTAGATATACTCAACAAGAACACAATTCCTGCACAAGCTATGTCATCATGACAGAAACACAAATGAGGACTATATTAGCTACTAACCTTTAATCTTTATTTTTCAAGACTCTTAAGTATATTATTTAAGGAAGGAATTGTATAGGTTATTGTATAGGAATTGTATAGGTTAATGCTCTAGCTCTCACTTCATTTATTTGTACCTTTGAAAGGAAATAGGACCTATGAGAGCAGACACCACATTTTTCTTGTTCTACATACTAATCCTAGATTGGAAAATAGGGTCTGGTATAATATAGGGCTCAAAAAATATCAAAAAATTAATAAATGCATGTAAATGATTGCTTCAAAAGTGGGTTGAGCAATGTTCTCTGCAGGTTTGTGGACAAAAACCAGATAGGTCAAAGAAGTGAACATTCCTCCTAAAGTTAATGATTTACCTCAAGTTTACACAGCTTAAATCGAAAAGGGCTATGGTGCCCTCTGACCTTGAAATGAAGTAAACTCTGAAAATTTCCTCTGTATGAGGACAAAGTTCTATTGCAAAGGAAGGATACCCAAAGTGCTAAGGTCATCTGTGTTGCTTTTGAAGATTGTGTTGTCAGAAACAATTTAAAGTCTTCATGGCAAGAGTAGTCTTTGGAAAATTAATATGTAAATTTATCATTATATGTGTAACAGGCACTGAGCTAAGTGCTTTTCTATTATTATAGTAACACCAGAAAGTAGATGTTATCATCCCCATTTCATACAAGAAGAAAGTAAAACACAGCAGTTAAGTAACTTGCTCAAGGTCAGACAGCTAGTATGTATCAGTGCCAGCATTTGAACTAGGTAGCCTGCTTCCACAGTCCATGCTCTTCCCCATGTGGCCTCTGGCATTTGTCTCTGGAGCAGTTTCACTCCTTTCTAAGGGCCTTTGTAGAAATAAAGACAATTTTTGAAGTGGCAACACATTTGTTTAAACCTTGCCAATTTTAGAACTAATTAGGTTGGTATTAGTTGCCCTAACACATGAAGCTCCAAATCTCAGTGGTGTAATATGATACAAGTTGACCTCTGGCAGTGGTGGTGATAGTTCATTGGACAGGCAGGGGTGGGGAGTTCACCTTCATAGTTCTGAGATACGGGCTAAGAGAGGCTCTGCCATTTTCAACATGTGGCTCCCAAGATTGCCCTGTGTGTTGACATCCAGAATATGGAAGGGTGGGGAAGGTAGCACAAGAGGTTTTCATGGGCCAGGCCTAGAAATGAGAAACATCACTTCTACTTATATTCAATTGGTCACATGAGCCCACCTAGATGCAGAGGCTGGCAAATGAAAACCTTGGCAGGAACCTTTTTCCCTGCAACCACACACACTATGAAAGTGGGGCATGTGTCCTGGGTCTTTTGTCTTAGTTTGAGTTCCTGAGACAACGGACTTGAGAGAAGACTTTTCAAGTGTTTTATTTATTAAATTGATAAACACAGGTGAGAGAATGGGGAGATGAGACAGTGGGGGCAAGGCATCCAAAAGATGTAGTAACAAGTCAGTTACCACTGTGGAGACTGGAACTTAACTCCACTGGGACAACTCTGAAAGCCAAGGCAGAATACCCCATCCGAGGAGCAAGCAAATAAGAGTTTTTGTACACCATTCTTGTCAGTCAATGTTTGAGGGTTTTGTCCATAGGTCATAAACCCTCTCGCCCTCTGATCTACTGTGCAGGTAATAAATCAGACTTTGGTGTTAGAGAATGCCTTCATGCAAAGAAAAAGATGCTAGCAGTTGGAAGTTTCCCAGTGTGCTTTCCAGCGCTATGGTTGAGGGCGGGTGTGTGGGATGGTAAAGTTCTGCTACATGGTCTCTAACAGAATCTACCTTATGGTCCAGTGACAAATGGACTGAAAACACAAGTTGCTGACTCCCCCCCCCCAACTACATGCCTAAAATACAATGTTGGAGCAGGGACAAATAACTACAATAAAACTCCCTTTCAGAAAGGGGAGGTGTGAAGACTCATAGCTGCTGCTGGTCAGCATCAACTTTGAAGTCTTACTGGGCAGGCATTGGGTGGTTCCTCTGCCTAATTAGATTCAGATTCTCTCTCTGAAAGTTGTTCCTTTGCTCAGTGCTCTCCAAGGTCCCTGGCACCTCCCTCTGGGTCTTCTTTTTCCGCTATCCTCTCTAGTCATATCTGCTCTGTATTGAGTAGTATGTGCTCCCTGGGGCCTGTATGACTTTTTACTTCTTTGTACTATGCAAGCCTGAAGATTATATCAAAGCTTGAATACTCCAGGTTTCTGGTTTCCTTCACAAAGCAATTATCTCAAAACTTTAATAACCTGTAGATTTGTTTCAGTTCAGTGTCAGGTAGCAGTTGTCAGCCTCACAGGTATAAAGTCAAGGGCAAGGCCTGACTGATAAGACACTACATGGTTTTATATCCTGCAGCTCTATTCTGAGAAGAGTGGTGCAGAAAGCCCCATACCTCATCAGATTCTGGGAGGCAATGAGAAGCTATTTGATGACAGTCTCCTAGAAAGGGCAGGAATATGAGCAGGAGGAGGCCTCCCATCCTTTCATGTTCCAGCAGGACCACAAGGCATTTGGCCAAGGCTTAGATATGTGCAATTCCAACCTCTGCCTATATAGATATGCACAAAGTTTCCAGGAAGACAGGGTAGAGCTGTTTCCCTACATCAGTAGCAACGCCCACAGTTCTCTCTTGAACTAATTTTCAAGCCTGATTTTCATCCTGGGCACCATACTTCTCTAGATCTTTTCCATAAGCATGGGTTGTAAAGGACATATGTTGCTTAAAACCTTTCTCAGGTTTATCCCGTTTTTAGGGTCTAGATGCAGTCAGCTTTTCTAACCTTGCAAAACTTCACATTTTTGGATTTATAAATTCTTTACTTTCGCTTGCAAACAAGCCAATTCTTCCCCGAACTTGTCTCTTTCTTGTAATACCTAATTAAATGCAGTCAGTACCAACCAACACGTGCCGGTAACATTGTTTTACCTCCTCTTCCCTGCACCTCAGAAGACTCGGTAGGTCTATGTTTTACCTTTCAGGTCACTGAGAACAACAGTTTAAGCAGATGTTTTGTCATTGGAAAGACTATTTCTGCAGCAATAAAGATCATTTACTAATCTCAATGTTTAATTATAGCCCCTTTATTTATGCATATTTACTCATTTATAGCACTAGAAAACAAATATGAAACCCTCAAAAAGTTAATTTTTTAATTTTGAGAAATCTTATCTACGTAGCAAAATAGAACAATACATTCCCATCACACATATTTTAAAAGTAACTATTTTGTCATATTTGTTTTTTCATTCTATAATAAATATAAATTTACCTTAAATCCTGTAACTCCAAGCAGGGTCTGGAGTGTCTGGTTTTAGGTGACAGAAGTGCCAAAGAAATAGGGAGGTAACCTTGAATGCCAGGGAGGAGAGGGAGAATTAATCCCTGAACTCCATTTTCTGAGGCAGCTGCCTGAGGGCATATCACAGCTTTGTCCATTTTCACAAAAATCTTTATTAACCATAACCTATATAACCACTTCCACCCCTTTCTAAAAAAAAAAAAAAAAAAAATAGCTGTTCTAGCAAACTTGATGTGCATCACGATCACCTGGAGGGTTTGTGAAAACAGAATGCTGGGATCCAGCCTCAGAGTTCCTGAATCTGTAGGCCTGAGGTCAGGCCCAAGAATTTTCATTTCCAACAAATTCCTAGGTGACACTGATGCAGCTGATCCAGGCACTACACCAGAAAGTGAACCACTGCTCTAGCTAATGCCCAAGATTAGATACAGACCCTCTCTGCCTAAGCAGAGATACATATGGGAGAAATTTTCAACTGCTCTCCTATTCTAAAGATGAGATCGACTAGCCTGCTATTCAAATCCAGCTGGCTAAAAGCTGAAGGGTTGATTTCATTTTCCGTCTGCATCTTCATTAGTGACATCTATGACTTGCCTCCTTCCAAGAGGCTTCCAGTCATGTCAGAAATGTCAGGAATGGGCTCTGGCCCGAGTGCTGACCTTCATGCAGAGATGAACAGGAAACATGTGACAAGAAGTGAGCTTGGTTAGGAAGGGCACAGGGTTTCCAGTTAAGTCACCGCTTCTCAAGCTCAGGTGTAGTCAATTCCTGGCTGTGTGGCCCTCGTCAAGTCACATAGCCACCGAGCCTCAAGTTTCCCCATCTACATAACACGAGACAGTGATGAACACATACTAGAGAAGCAGGAGTCCTTTGACTGTAAAGTACCCTACAAATAGCAATTATTACTACACCTTCATGACAGATTTGCTCCTTAACAATTAACTGTGGTGTCCTTTTATTTTCACAACTCCAGTAACTTTCATTTTTACGGCTTTTCTCACCCTCTCCCCAACAACAGGCCTTTATCTTTGAGCCCCAGTGTTACTGATTCTGACTCACTTCCCTTGGGTCACACCTAAACCCAACTGCTCATTGCTATCTTTAGGTACTAAAAAGAAAAATAAAAACAAGATACATGGCATTAAACTCTCACATTACTCAATTTAAAATAATGAGTGTCTCAATCTCAAGAGTCAGGAATGAAATAAGAAACCTATCTAAGCACTTTGTCACTGGTTATGAACAAGTCAAGATTCTGCAGCCCTGTTTTACCTCTTCTTCCCGATCTCTGCTTTTTGAACATTAGTTTCCATCCCAGGATACACTCAGAGTTACAGAGAAAGAAATGGACATGCTCATTGAAGGGCAGAAGAGTGGAGAACCACTGAAGATCTTGGCAAAGGCCCATTTGCACTAGGTGTGTAATTTGAGTCATCCTGACATTTTCTTCCCTTCAGCACTCTTGGCTATGGTAGGCAGTGGTTACAATCTTGCTATATCAGGGGAAAATGAACACAGTCCATGGACTTTGCCAATGTAAGAACATCCAAATCTGTAGAGAATTTTTATAAAAATTTGAGCCAGAGGATATGCCTGAAGCAAGATCTCAATAGACTGAGATAAATGCTTTGTAGAATAACAGTTTGCAAATTCTTTTATGCATTTGAGATTAAAAAGGGAAAGGTTATTTGAAGGTGGGAGAAAGAAGGTGAGGCAGGGATGGGATTACAGGATAGTTAAGATTCACACTTTAGGAGAAATCTAAAAGGGGGCATTTTAGTGTGTTAATCTAGATGCACAGAAACAATGGACAAGGCTTCCTTAAGGCAGAGATGTCTTTTACTAAAGTTATACACCTGGAGCTTAACTGCCCACCAGGACTTGCCCAGTTAGAAATTTATGATCAGATCATCCAGTGAGGTTACTGTCCATAGAACCCCTTTTTCATTCACATGTCAGAGACCTGTGAATTAACATCTTAATTCTACCACTTACTGTGTGCCCTTGCACACATCATTTAACTTACCTAAGCCTCGGCTTTTACATCTGTGAAACGGAGACACCACTATTTGCTTCATAGAGTTGTTTTAGCTGATAACATGGTTTCTCACGCATTGCCTACTGCAGGTATAAAATACTTATTGAGGAAACCCTCTTGTCCCTTGGCTTTATTTTTCCAAGTATCTGGACCCAAGGTATACCTGGCCTGCGGCCCCACCCCCTGAGCCGTGGGCGCTGAGTCAACCCCCAGCGGAGCCCAGGCCCGCCTTTCAAAGCCCTAAGCCCCAGGTGATCTGGTCCAAGCCTTACTGGGAAGCCAACGATGAGCCAGAAAAGGGCCTCCCCATCGTACACCACCACTTTTGACAACTCCGCCCTCCTCCCCGCAGCTGCGCATGACGCCACTTCCGCCAGAAGAGGTACCAGCGTCCGCGCGGTTGGCGCGAAAGTCAGTTCGGGACCTCGCAATTTCCGGGTTCTGCGTTTGTTTCGGGCTGGGGGCGCCGCCGGGTGCGGCGGGTGTGCGCCGGGCTGGCGCCCAACCCCAGCCGCTCTCCTGCGGGCCCCGTGGCCCCCCACTCACCGGCCCCCGACCCCCAGACCCCACCGAGGTGAGTGAGAGAGGACTCCGCTCCCATCTCACCCCAAGGGGATCGCGACGCCGCCTCTAGGCTTTGGGGCCCTTGTAACCGGCGAATGGGACTAATGCTGGGGAGGATGTGGCTGCGGCTGGGCCGGCAGCCGGGCCTTTCACTGGGAGCTGGGGAGCAAGAGCGTCCCGCCTTTTAGAAGGCATGGTTAAGGATCATGACATTGCTGCCTGGCTTACATGTTTGTATTTAAAGTCCACTTAGAGAGATGAATAGACCTCGAGGGCCATGGGTATCAGCAAGGACAGATTGCTAAATGCAATTGAATGTTCATTGCCTTGGGGTACTTAGAGCCCCAAAGCAATGGCCCTCAATGTATTCAATTTAGGGACATTAATTTCGTTCTCTTAATTTGCAAGGACTGGTGTCATATTTTTCCTTGACTTTGCCCACATTCAGCGTTTCTTACAAAGGAGATGGATGAATTCGTGGACGAAACCAAAATAGCTATCCTTAGGTATTCCTGACTGCAGAAAAATAGGTGCTTTAATCATTTAACTTTATACCTAATGTTTTTGTTTTTGTTAATGGTTCCTTATTTTGACAGTTCAAAAATGTCCAGAAATGACAAAGAACCGTTTTATGTGAAGTTTTTAAAGTCTTCTGACAATTCTGAGTGTTTTCTTAAAGCTCTTGAGGTAAGACAGTTGAAAATATCTTTCATGCTGTGAATTCATTTTCTTGTTTTTAGCGTTTTTGATTTGTTGAGCTTTTATGTCTTAGTTATTTTTGTAATCTGTAATTTACTGTAGTCAGCATTAATATAGATGTATCATTGTTACATATTTTTAAATTGATGTTAGTATATATTATGTATTTTGGTGGCTTGAAATATGTTATGACATTACTATTAAAAGTGGTATATCTGATATTCTTGGAAGTTGTTACTTTCCTTTGTCTCTAACCAGAGTAGACCTTTGTTGAAAAATCAGTGGTTACACTTCATTTTTTCGTTAATTGTTAAAAGTTTTCTTCATTATTTACAGTACAATATAGGAGGATGTAGGGGTAGTGTGGAGCCTAGCTGCTCACAGACCCCAGCAGCATCAGCATGGCTTGCAAGTTGTAAATACAGAACCTCGGGCCCCAGTTCAGACTTACCAATTAGAATCTGCATTTTAACAAGATCCTCAGTGTAATTTCTATGTATATTCAAATTTAAGAAACTCTGTTATAGCAGGTTTTTCTTTAAAGGTCACTCATTCAGCAAATAATTATTGAGTGTCCATGATCTGACAAGCACTGTTCTGGTACTTGGGATACATCAGTGATCCAAGCAGGCGAGGATTCCTACTTTCTTAGAGTTTACATTCTCTTCTAGCAGAAAAAAATAGACATTAATCAGGCCTGATAAAAGAGTAAACTATATGATATGTTAGTGTGCTAAGTGCAATGGGAAGAGAAAAGAGCAGAACAGGTTAAGGGATTCTGAGGATGTTGGGGGAGGAGGAGATGGGAAGGTTATAATTTTAAATAGAGTATGATTTGCATAGGCTCTATGGATAAGATGATATTTGAGTATATTTGAAGGACGTGAGATAGTTAGCAACATGGATATCTGGCGAAGATGGTTTCAGGCAGAGGGAGCAACCAGACGGAAGCCCCTGGAAAAGTGCTTGGTGTGTCTGTCCAATATGAGTGTAGTTATAAAATAGCGAGCAAAGGATGGAGGAAGAATATTAAGGGATGCTTCAGAGAGTAAGAGTAAAGGGGTTATGTTGGGCCTTGTGGGACAACATAAGGACTTTGGCTTTTTCTTTTAGTAAGATGTTTTAGGTCCAGGAGGGCCCTATCCCTACCTCCATAGTATGGGAACTAGACTCCTTCCTCATCTTTGTGTGGGAACCGGACCTTGCATCCAGGTTGGCAATGCTACATGCTCACCTCCCTTCCGTGCCAATTTACCTGCCCAAAATATTCCCACCAAAATAGCCCGCCTCAAGCTTCACATAAGTTTCAGGTCCCCTCGCATTTGGGGCTGTCGCCATCTGTGGCTCAGCTGGGCTGTCACTGTGCTACAAGGAAGGGGTTAAACCTTGCTTAACCCCTTCCGCTTTGTGTGTCCCTCCTTCAGTGAAGCCATCAAGATGGAGAGCCACTGGAGGGTTTTAATCGGAAGAGTAACATGATCTGACTTAATCATTTTGAAAGGATCATTTAACATAAAGACTTCATTTAGGTATTTAGCAGATTTAATATAAGGACTTCAAAATTTGTTACGTAAATATTTGTTTAGTGGGTGGCAGGATATGGTGGCAAACACGATATATCACAAAACTTTCTCATAAGAGAGAGACAAAATACACAATATCCATGTTATTTTCCCTCATAACAGACTGAAGGGATACGGAAAGGGTATTTTAGAAAGCATGATCAAGAAAGGCATCTCTGAGGAGGTGGCATTTTAATTGTTTTCATTAAAATGAGGGATCAAGTCAGGTGAAGACCTGGGAGAAGTGTGTTCCAAGCAGTGGGAACAAGAGCAAAGCCTCTAAATGAGGTCATGCTTAGCTGTTCCAGTCCTAGCAAGACAGGGGTGGCTAGAGGAAAGTAAGCAAAAGGAATGAGAGGTAGGAGGTAAGGGTGGAGAGACAGGCAGGGGCCAGACTCTGTGGTCTTGGTCATCATAGGAAATGTAGATTTTATTCTGAGTGTGCTGGGAAACCATTGGAGGTTTTGAGCAGAGTGACATGACCTGATTTATACTGGGTGCAGAGAATGGATTTAGGGCAAGAGAGGGAGAAGGAACCACTTAACAAGGCTTCTGCAGAGGTCTCGGTGAAAGGTGATGGTAGTTTCCAATAGAGAAAAAGATTTGAGATGGGTTTTGAAAATAGAGTTTATACGGCTTAAGTACAGGTGACTAATTTCAGGTGCTTTCTTATTTTCATTTTTTTCTTTCAGTCAATAAAAGAGTTCCAATCAGAAGAATATCTTCAGATTATTTCAGAAGAAGAAGCATTGAAGATAAAGGAAAATGATAGATCACTTTATATCTGTGACCCTTTTAGTGGTGTTGCCTTTGATCACCTCAAAGAGGTTTGCTAACGTCTATCTTTATTTTGTTTGTTTCTGCTTTAGTGGACATAAGTTCTTCACTGATCACAAAGTATTATGCAAATTATGAATACAGAGGAATCCTTTGGTTTGGGGAGACCAGAATATTTTTAAAGGCTAATTATAATAGGCTTTTGTTATGTGTAATTTTTATACTTCAAGAGACTTAACTTCACTTAGTATAAGTGAACCCTGTAGTAATGAAGCATTTTACTGAGGGAGTTCTACTGTGATTAAACTCAGTGTGATTGCAAGATAGTTCAGTAAAAAGTAATAAAGAGTAGGAAAAGACTGCAACATAATGTTTAGTTACTACTGTCTTGCCTGTGTGCTCTTGCATGTAGAATTTTAGTACCAATACCGTGTATGGGATCTGAAAATTTATATGCTAAAAGGAAGCGTTTTGGTGATGAGTATTGCTAATATACTAGTGAGCCATCTTATTTCTCTTTGTTGATTCTAGAGTCTACTGACTCATTACTTTTTTGGTGTCTGGACAAGAGAGAAGCATTGAAATAAAAGTAAACTGGCTGTAATCCCATCCAGATTACAAAGAAGTGATTCTTGTTTGAAGGAGAAGAAAACGTAGATGAGTAGGTAGATGCAGTATCTGCACAATTTATGGAAGGTCTGTGCCCACTTTTGCCAATAGCATTGCTAGTTTTAGCCTCCCTTTGGAAATTACACTGCTTGTCAGAAAGAATGAATAGCATCAAAAACTCAGTTTTCTCATGGCTGACCAAAAAGATAGCAATAATCGTTTACTTTGTAGCTATTTAAATTAGTCGTGCAGTGGTGACTTTAACAACAAGGCTTTTTAGTCTGGTTTGAATATGCTAGTGTTGAGCAAGATTGTCACCTTTCTTAACTCAATTATCAGTGAAAAGGAAAGGTCATGTTTGAGTAACCTATAATATCTTAAGAGAAGTCTTTGTGAGGTCTTCCTTGGAAAAACTTTGAGTTGCAGACAAAGTATTTTTTAAAATGTAGAAACTGCCTAGGATTGTACTTTTTGGTGACATAAGAGGTGTTTTAAAGGGGGTTATTTAGGCTTATACTTTTCAGCTGCTTCATTGGTTGGATGCTTTATTTGAAAAATATGGATTTTTCTTAATTATTATAGCATAAGACTATTACTTATAACCCCTTATTAAGATTGTGTTTATTTCAGAGATTAAAATTTTAATAGCAATATTGAGTGAGTATAGCTCTTGGAGCTTACTTCTTTTCATAGCCTTCATTTGGTTTGCTTTTGTATGTGTGTTTATAGTGTAGTGTGTCTGAGAAATTATACAGTGGTTTTTATTTTTTTCTCAACAATCTGGTGATTTTTATGCAGTGGTCATCAACTTCTATAAAGAATTGGTAAATTTTACAAAATGTAATTTTATAAGATTGGAAGTCTTTTCTTACTAAACTTTTTCTTTTTATAGCTTGGCTGCAGAATTGTTGGTCCTCAAGTAGTCATATTTTGTATGCACCACCAGCGATGTGTCCCAAGAGCGGAACATCCAGTTTATAATATGGTTATGTCTGACATAACTGTATCTTGTACAAGCCTGGAAAAAGGCAAAAGGGTAGGTGTTGAAGTGTTGAGGAATGTCATGATTAATATATCGGTATTTTTCTACACTTAATTTTTCACTGTGTGGAATATACTTTGAAAGATCATGTACTTGGTGTTCATGGCTTATAACAAAGTGTATGACAGTGTATATGTTTTTTATTTTTTAATAAACTGAATTCAGTGGAAACTTTTATTGAAAACTGACTAATTAAAGTTTTTTGTTTTGATTTAAAAAGAAATTCACTATTTCTCTATATGATCAGTTTGTTTGTTTTTGAATCACAGTTTTCCACCATAGATGGTTAAACTTTAAAAAAGAAAGGATTCTAAGATAAATATATAATATATTTTGTTATAGAATTTATATATTTTAAAATATGTGGTACTAAACATATTGCTTATTATAGAAGTAACAGTTTAATAACTTCATAGAGTTGAAAGAAACAGAAAAATAATGTATAAAGGTAATTATTTATAAATTTATAATTTATATTTATCTTACTTGCAAAAAAGTAATTTGGTTAGTTATTAACTATAGTGGTGAGAGACATTTGCATTGAAGCTAACAACGAAAGATATTTATGGGGTATTGATAAAAAATAGAAGGGAGATTGTTTGTTTTAGTATTAATATATTTTCTTTTGCACCTATAGGAAGAAGTTCACAAATATGTACAAATGATGGGTGGACGTGTATACAGAGATCTTAATGTATCAGTAACCCACCTTATTGCCGGAGAAGTTGGTAGCAAAAAATATTTAGTCGCTGCAAACCTAAAGAAACCTATTTTGCTTCCTTCTTGGATAAAAACACTTTGGGAGAAGTCACAAGAAAAGTAAGAAAGGCATTTAGATATTGTCTAAATTTGAAAAATGATACATTTAATCATTTTGGCTGATTGTGGGTTTTCATAGAAGAGATTTTATGGTAGCTTTTTTGGATTTGTTATTCAGGAACAAAAATGGGATCATTACTCTTATCCACTGAAAGCAAAAGAGCAGAATCTAGAAGCTGTTATCAGTGTAGAATGTGATAAGTGGAATGGGCTATGGGTTTAGCATTAGCTACAGGGTAAGAAATGCTGTAGTAATGAAATTGTTTTCCTCGATAAATGTTTGTAAAATAGTTGAGAAAACCACTGTGGTAGCTATAACTTCATGTTGCTTTATCCTTCAGTAATGTCCCCATATGTTAAGATGGAGAGCAGGTTAGCCATTTTGGCAGTTGAATTCTCTCCCAAAGTGAGTAAATGTAAGGTGGAATATAACCTTATGTAAGCCAATAACGGATGTGATCATTCAGTAGTTGTGAATTTAGCCCATTTTATGTACCCGGCCTGAGCTTACGCAATTGGTATATGTAGTGAGCAAATAGGACAGCATCTCTGCCCTCGTGGAGCTTAGAGCATATTTCAAAGATCAGAATTGAGTTTCCTCTAAAATTAAATTAACAACCCTAAGTTCAGGCATTTTCCCAGTCTTCTTTCAACACCGTCCAGCACATCCTAAACATGTCTCCACATTGGCACCCTTACCCCTGGTCTGACTTTTAGCAACACATTTGCCTAGTATAGCAACAAAATGATAACAATATTTTTTGTTGGTATTCTGCTCCAAATCGTTGCATATTATTTATATTGCAAATGGGAGGATAAAAAGTCCAGTTTTCTAGTAGGCAAACAATTTTTGAGTTTTTAAGTAGAAATTCAGACTTGAAATTTTGGAAAATATACCACTTTGACCAGCATGGACTTAGAGTTAATGAAATATTTTGCCTTAAAACAGTTTTGAGAGACATTACTTTTTACTAGAGACATGGTCCTGAGCTAGATGAGCAATTAGTGTAATTCTGAGTGTCTGTTCCCTTACAAATAATAGAAATCCTAAAAAATGAGAGCATTAGTGATATATTAGTGGCATATTTAATATGTTAATTTTGTTTCTTTTTTACCAATTTCTTTTCACCAGAAAAATAACAAGATATACTGATATAAATATGGAAGATTTCAAGTGTCCTATTTTTCTGGGTTGCATAATCTGTGTAACTGGCTTGTGTGGCTCAGACAGAAAGACAGTTCAGCAACTCACAGTTAAGCATGGAGGTCAATACATGGGGCAATTGAAAATGAATGACTGTACACACCTCATTGTGCAAGAACCAAAAGGTAAAACTGTATTTTCCAAGTGGACAAATGTAATTTTTTCTCTAATATTTAACATTTTAAGGTCTTTACAGAATAGCTTTTGCTTCTAACATGTCATAAATCTAGTATGGTATTTTTTCCCCTAAAATCTTACAAAGATAGTTCAGTTTATAATCTGTAGAAAAATTACATGACTGTCTAGTGTTTATCCAGGTAATTGAATAAGTATATTAAAAATAAATTTCCTGTGATATTTTATCTAAATTAATTATCAGATCTTTCCCATGTTTAAAAAAAAGCCCCCTACACAGTTACGAGATACTTAAGAGATAGGACATTTGGATGGATAACAAGAAAGGTAGTAGCTAAATTATATTTCTCTCTAATAGCACATTTTAAAGGCTTAGTTTTTAATTGAATCAGCATTACTGAAGGAACTACAGGTTTTAACTTGAACATATACCTTGCAGAACATGAGGCAGTTAAAAGAAAACTATATTACCAATGAGAAGAATTCCTTAAAATACTATTAATTTTGGTGTTCTGTAACCTTTATATCTATTCTAGAGACTATTTTTTACCAATACCATTGAAATATATAAAAATTGATGAGAGAAGAATTTTGTTAATATTTTTATTATCTCATTATCTATACTGTGTTTTATTCAGCTACCTACATAAGAAATAAACTTAGAAAAAAATATTGTTAAAATAAATTGGCAGTTTTCCTTAAGTCAGAATTTAGGGTATGGTCAATTATGATTGTGATTATGATCTGAGGGCAGTATATCTCTTGGTTCTCATGACTAAAAAAAAAAAAGGTTCATGTTATTGTTTATTACATGTTGACCTCAATTTCTCTATGATGTAGTTTCAAAATACATTGTGTTAAAAGATTTTTAAGGCAATAAAAGGATATGTTTTTAAATAATTTAGTTATTGATCTAATTGAATATCCTGGGCTTCAAGTAGAATCTGATTGACATAGGAATAGTCTATTCAAAGCTGGTAATTTTATATTGTGAACATTTATGATTTTTAGTTTTATGCAGTCTTATTAATACTACGTAACTACGTAATTCTGTGAGTTACCCCACGTCACAGATAAAGAAACTGGTTTAAAGAAGTGGAGTAATGGAGGCTATACTAAACACAAGTCTAATATTTCTTTTATCCCACAGTTGCCTCTGTCTCTATATAATTTTGTAAAGCTAAACCCCATCACATAACGTGTAATTACACAACTTGTAGAAAATATAATTGCACAATAACTTAAAATGTTACTTTTTAATATACTTTTAGCATATGTTTTAAGAGTAATTACTGGTAACTTTAATTTTGTCTTGAGTAGGTTTTTTTTTTTATAACCTGTCATAATTTGAATATTGCTGCCAAGAAAGAGTTTAATGGTTTGCATTTTTCTCTCACTTTCTTAACGAATGTGCTAGGTCAAAAATATGAATGTGCCAAGCGATGGAATGTACACTGTGTGACTGCACAGTGGTTTTTTGACAGTGTTGAGAAAGGTTTTTGTCAGGATGAATCTATATATAGGACAGAGCCTGTACTGGAAACAAAGACTGTGCCTGATACGTCAACTCCTACTGGTCAGATCAACACAATTGATGGTTAGTCTCATTCAGATTAAAGTAAACAATCAGTTTTCTATGTAAGAATTGATTTGTTATTAGGATCAGTGAAATATAGTAGGGAATTCTATCTTTTCTTACAGTGCTTCCAGGCATAGTTATAAAATAACCAAATTGTATAAAAAATTAGTCCAGAATTCCTGATATTTCTTTTTATAATGAATGCATACATTCTTTCATACCCTGATGTAATGCAAAAAGTGATTAAAGGAGTACTAACAGATGAAGATTTAAAATAAAAACTTAATTTTTTAAAACTAGACTGACTGATAGGCAAATATTATTAGTGTTTATTAGTTTGCTACAATTGTAGTAGGTCATCTGTCTGTATAAAATTTAAAACCCTTTCTGTTTTTAGGTGCCATGTTGGCAATTTAACAAATATTTATAAATTTTTTTCAAATGTAAGCTTCCTGGACCTTACAGCCAGAAACTTCAGATTTTTATTGGAAACAAATAAATATATTTTAATTTAAATAAGGTATGAACCTTAATTAGTTTTATTTTCTCTTTTCATACTTTGCCACCAAGATTTTAGTAAAAACACTTGAATCTTACTTTGAGAATTATTCATAGCCCTATGTGTATAAAAAAATTAATCTATAAGAAAATATGTAATCACAGTTATTTTATCATCATAAATTTATACATCTTTGTTTAATATGTAGGTCGTACTCTTTCAGATGTCAGCCATATTTCCAACATTAATGCAAGTTGCGTAAATGAATCAATATGTAATTCAATTCTTAATAGCAAAGTGGAGTCTACACTTGAAAATCTAGAAAATCTGGATGTCAGTGCATTTCAAGCACCTGAAGATTTATTAGATGGTTGTCGGGTATGTCTTTATTATGTACTGATTGTAATAAGTTACAACATACAATAAGTACTTCCTAGTCTGACTTTGAAGGCCCTTTCAGAATTGGGCTTGCTCCTTTTATCTACCTAAACCCTGCACACTAACTAAGTAGATACACTTATTAGCTCGTGTCTGTCCTTTAGCTGTCAGGGTCCATCTGCCTGGGATGTAACTTTATGTGTCATCCTTCAAAGTTCTTATCAGTTTTCCCCTCTTTGAACCCGTTTAACTACATTAAACTTTCCACCTACTGTGTTTTGAAATCACTTAGTTTCTGAACTTTTATTTATAGCTATCATTTATTGTTTATAGTATGCTAGACTATGCTAATCATTTCACATGCATTATTAATATGTTGTATATAATCTCATTTAATTCCCACAAATAACTGAAATGGATGTTATCCTGAGGCTGAGACTTAGAGGATTAAAATTTTTGTTCAGAGTCACAGACCTTAAGTAGACAGCCATCAACTATTAGGCACATATTTCTAATCAACCATTAGATCCACTGCTCTGTTTAATATATCTTGGGCTATTTAATTTTTGAGTGTATAAATAGCTGTCTTAAAAGTGTCTCAATGGAAACATATGCAGTAGTTCTCCTAGAGCTGAATACTTAATATATTCCTACTTGTTGAATGAATAGGCTATGTGTTAATTCTCAAAGAGTAGCAAAGATTTAACCTATTTTATCATTAAGAAAGGAAACTGGGCAAATTACCTTACCCTTCTATATTTTTAAAACTTATCAACTTACTGGCAGAAAAGAAAGTGTCTTATATAATCTTTTTTCCTCGATCTCTACTAATTCTAGATAGGACTTCATTATTCTTTACTTATAGGAAATGTATGATTTTTAATTTTTGTTAAAATATACTCTAATGGATGTTATTTAGTTTAAGGTAAAAATGCAGTTAGGAATAGATTGGTCATTCTTAAGAAATTTTTTAAAAGACATGCAAAATTGAATTGAAAAAGACTTACACTGATTAAATTAGTTTAATATATACATATATAGTTAAAAATGAATTCTTGCGTAAGTATCCACAAAGGAATGTACTCATCTCTTTGCCTTAAATTTTTTTGTTTAATTAACTGAAAAGATCTCAATTTATAGGTAGGGAAGTTGGTTTAAAGAGCCGAAGTAGCTTGCCAATGATTAATCACTGACAGCTGAACTAAAATTTAAACCTGGATTTTCTGAATTCAGACTTAACTCTGATTTGTTTATATAATTATTTTAAAATTTTTGAATAATAAAATCTTCACAGTTGAAGAAGCTGCATGTATTTTTGAAATTGCAATACACTCTAATATTAAGAAGATAATTGAATTCTGGCCTTTATATAAAGCCTCAAAATACTTACCAAGTGTCTACTGTGAAGGATAATAATGCTATGAGATTATGAAGAAGTGATAAAAAACAAAATTTAAGAATTATTAAAATATAAAAATTTTAGAAAATACTTTTTAATATATCTTAAAATGTACACAAGAATTGTCTTACAATAGATTTTTATATATAGTTTTAAAAGATATGTTTTATTGAGAGAAATAAACCATCTTACATGCCTTAGTCTAAAGTAATCATTTTCTTTCTTTGCAGATATATCTTTGTGGTTTCAGTGGCAGAAAACTAGATAAACTGAGAAGGCTTATTAACATTGGAGGTGGAGTTCGTTTTAATCAGCTCAATGAAGATGTAACTCATGTTATTGTGGGAGATTATGATGATGAATTGAAGCAGTTTTGGGATAAATCAGCCCACAGGTTTTGTTGGTTTTTAATTCAAAGCAATTTCTACTCTGTAATGATTTTTCTTAAGATTGCATGTCCATGGGAACTGCATGGCAAATGGGATGATGGCCTTTATAGTTTAAACTAATATATAACTGTGTATTATTTTCATAGGCCTCATGTAGTGGGAGCAAAATGGTTGCTAGAGTGTTTTAGTAAAGGTTATATGCTTCCTGAAGAGCCATATGTCCATGCTAACTACCAGCCAGTGGAAATTCCACTTTCCAATCAACCTGAAAGTAAAACAGCCCTTTTAAAAAAAAACAGCAGCCTTTCTAAGAAAGACTTTGCTCCTAATGAAAAGCATGACCAAGCTGATGAAGATCTGCTCTCTCAATATGTAAATAAGAACGCAACTGTAGGTAAGAAATAGTTGGTTAGTATTTATAATTGTTAAGAAATATTTTAGTAGCAGTATACCTACAAATGTGATTTCTACCATGTTTTCTGGATTTAAAGTTAAACTAACCTTTTGCTTCCCTTAAAGTTTTATATTACTTCTAAGCAGGCCCCCTCTTCTCTTTTCAACTCAGCAGCTCTACTTTGATCTCTTTTTATATACTGGCATCCCTTCTGTTTGTGAGAGTTTGTAACAACATGAGCTTTTATTTTAATCTTGTAGCAAATGTGTCACTAGGCTATCGGGATCTTTAATGCATACAGTGCTGCACTGTGGGCTACCCCTGCAGTAAGGTAGTCTTCTCAGTGTGATAAAAGAAATTGCCAGTGAGCAAGTCTTTAAAAAGTTATGAAATATTTCATACATCCAAAAAGATATAAATAATATGAAGAGTAACTGTAAACTACTGTCTAGCTTTAAAAAAAACAGAATATTCTACTAGGCCAAAAAGCTTCCTGTGAATCCCTCATTTTTTTTTAGAGTTTACAACCTGTGTATATATCTATAAATAATTTGTATACTATTTCATTTTGTGTATATTTTAACTTACATAAAAGGTATATGGTATGTCCTATCTTGCTACACTTTCTGGAATGTGAGAGATATCTATCTAATCCAAGTAACTGGTTATGAATATACCACACTGCTCTATGAACATAGTTTATCCATTTCTCCCACCTATGGACACTTTATTATGTCTTTGCCAATATGAACAGTGCTTCTGAGATTGTTCTTACAGACACCTCTATGCCATGAGCAAGAATTTTTCTAGAGTGGGTGTGGTTAATTCATGGGATTTGTACATAATGCACTTTAAGTAACAGTAATGAGTAAGGGTTCCTGTTGTACATCATTTCAACATTTAGTATTTCTTGTAAGGCTTGAAATATTTGCCAATTTAATGGGTATAAAGTAAGATATCACTGGGGTTTTAATGTCATACTGATTACTAATAAGGTAGAGTTCTTTTGAATGTTATTTGGCTATGATTTTTTAAGGTAGTTGAATTTTTCAGTCTGTTTTATGCTTTGTAATCTATTTTATATTTCCTACTCAGTTATCCACATATATACATGTGTGTATATATATATGTATGTATATATATTTTAGAAGTCTTAAACTTACTTTTTCATTTTTATGTCTTTAATCCATGTGGAGTTGATTTATTAAGGGTCTGTTAATGTGGGGATCTGTGTTTAGGCTTTCTATTCCATTGAGATACCACACTGATTAACTATCTTGTTATAATAGTCATCTAAATATGTTTTGATATCTGAGATGAAAAGACTCCAGTTTTTTCTTATAGGTGTCTCAGCTATTCTTGGACCTTTGCTTCCATACAAAAATTTTTTTGATTAGTTTGCACAAAATCAGTATGGAAATTTGGTTGGAATTGTACTGAATTTATAATATGGAGGAGAATTGACATCTTTACAATGAAAAGATCTTCCTGTCCATGACTATATAATGTCACCATACTGTTTTTATCTTTTCTTAGTGTTTTTCAATAAAATGTAATAACTACATGCATATGATCCTAGAAATGCTAAGTAAGAACTATTCCTAATTTCTTTTCCTTCTGTTATATTTATTTGTTCTTTTTGATATCTTTATATCTCTTAAAATTACATTTTTGAACTGTTTTCTGGTATATAAGAATGAAATATTTTGAATATTGATTTTAAGTCTCATAATTTAAACTTCTATAGAATAGTTTATTGAATTTTTAATTGTAAATTATACAGAACATGAAATTTACTATTTTAACCATTTTTAGGTGTACAATTCAATGGTACTAACTATATTCACATTATTGTGCTACCATCCATCCCAGAACTTTATCTTCTCAGATTGAAACTATACTCATTAAATAGTTAACTGTCCATTTCCCCCCCTTCTCACCAGCCTAGTCCTTAGTAACCACCAATCTATTTTCTGTCTATATGAATTTGAATTTGACCGTTGTAGATAGCTAATACAATATTTGGCTCATTTCACCTAGCATAATGTCTTTAAGGTTCATTCATGCATTAGCATTTGTCAGAATTTCGTTCTTATTTAAAGCTGAGTAATATTCCATTGTATGTATAAACCACATTTTGTTTAACCATCCATTGATGGACATGTAGGTTCTTTCCACCTTTTGGCTGTTATGAATAATGGTGCTGTGAACACTGGTGTACAGATATCTTTTGTTCAAGTCCCAGCTTTCACTTCTTTTGGATATATTCCTAGAAGTGGAATTGATGGATCATATGGTAATTCTCTATTCAATTTTTTGAGAAACCACCATGTTGTTTTCACAGCACTATACCGTTTTACTTTCCCACAAGCAGTGCACAAGGGTTCCAGGTTCTCCACATCTTCACCAATACTTTTTATTTTGTTTTTTTTTTTTTTTTAAATAAAAGCTATTCTAATAGACAAGAAGAGGCATCTCATTGTGTTTTTGATTTACGTTTACCTGATTAGCGATATTGAGGATCTTTTCATGTGTTTATCGGCCATCTGTATGTCTTTGGAGAAACGTCTCTTCATGTCCTCTTTTAATTGCGATGATTTTTTATTCTTGAGGTGTAGGTGTTTTTTATGTACATATATTCTAAATATTAACCACTTATCAGATATATGATTTGCAGATACTTTCCTCCTCCTTTGGGTTGCCTTTTTGCTCTGTCTTTGATGCACAAAAGTTTTTAATTTTGATGAAGTCCAATTTATCTCTTTTCTGTTTGTGCTTTTGATGTCATGTTCAAGAAATCATTGCCAAATATAGTGTCATGAAACTTTTCTCCTGTGTTTTCTTCTAAGAGTTTTATAATTTTGTTCTTATTTAGGGCTTTGATCAGGATGTTGATGTTTACTAAATACTTTTCTTGTATGGAATGATCATCTGTTTTTTTTTCTTTAATATAGTAGATATATTAGTTTTTATATTCAGTCAGATTTAAATTCTTTTGGAAAATATATTCATTCTTTTTATACATTAATATATTTAGTTTATCATTGTGATTAGTCTATAATTTTTCTTTTCATGTTGTCTTTGCTGGGTTTTGTTATTAGTTGATAAAATGGATTGGTGAATTATTCTCTCTTTAAAATCTCAGAAAGAGTTAGTGTAAGATTGGAGGTCTCTAATATTTGAATGTATGGTGAAACTTATCTAACTGGTCCTAGTATTTCCTTGTAGGATGATTTTGTGGTACTGGTTTGTTTAATGGATATGAGACTATTTGTTTATTTCTTCTTGAATCAACTTTGGTAACCTGTGGTTTCTGGAAAGCTTAAAGACTGGTTTTGTTAGTCTTTTCGATAAGCCAGTTTTTGATTTTTTTTGTTGTTTTTGTTTCATTCTTTGATTTCTTCCCCTTTTATTCTCTAATATCTTATGTGGCATAATTTGTGTTTTTTTAGTCTTTTTATCTATTTATGGTATATATTTCTCTGAAAAGATTGACTTAAGTACAGGATATTTTATGTGGCATTTTGTAATTGTTCAATTCTAAATATTTTCTAATTTTATTATGTCTTTGGTCTATGAAGTATTTAGGAAGTAGTTTTTATAAATGTTCTTCTCTGCCTCAGAGAAATGTTTTCTGTGATGGAAGGTTTTTATACATTAAGTTTTGTCCATGGAATAATTAAATAGTTGTGTTAGATTCCTCCACTGTAATGGTGGCATTGTGAGTTTATCCCTTCACTGTCAAATTTAGTGTGTTTATGTATTTTGAAGTTTTATTACATGGTAGTCTTTATTTTCCTAATGACTTTTTTAACCTAAAATTGATTTTGTCTGATAATACAGCTGTCTCTACCTCATGTGGGTCAGTATTTAGTATGACTAACTTTTTCTTTTAACTGTAAATTTGAGTGATTTGCACTTATTGTTATTTGTGATTTTTTTCATTATTTTTTACCATCTTATTTTGTATTTTGTTCATTTTTCTGTTTTCTTATATTTTTAAAAGATTTTTGCCTATTTTTGAATGAATTGAGCTTGCCCCCTCTCACCCCAAATCCCACTCTAAACTTTATGCTTCCCTCCTCTAATTTGGAAGTTATGTATACTGTTTATATTTTCAGTGGTTACCCTTGGAAGTTTAATGTGTACCATAACTTAAAATCTAAAGTTATTCAGAATTTTTATCTTCCTCTTGAATAATACTGAAGAGGAATTTCCCACTCAAACGGCTAACCTTGTAACCAGCTCTTTGTTCTGCTTCTGTGGACACACTTGCCGCATAGGCCGAAGGGCAGGGTGACCTCAAGATCAACTGAAGACTCACCCTCCCCTTTGTTCTGTCTAGATAACAGGTGTATCCCCTTTGCTCATTCTGTCTAGATAACAGATGTATCCCCTTTGCTTATTTGCAGATAAGCCGTATAAAAGGTTACCCCTGAGTTCAGGGCCCAGATCTTCAGAGCACTAGCTCTTCTGGGACCACTGGCATAATAAACCTGAGTTCTCCAACTCTGCAAGTGGTGCTTGGTTTCTCGCCAGTCTGATTTTTCTCCAACAATACAAGAACCTTATAACACTTCGTCACTACTGACAACATCCCCCTACACATGTACTTACTAATACACTCAGCTGATGTGATTTTGTCTGATATTTTCTTTGTCTTTTTTAATGTCACAATTATTGTTTTTATTGCCTTATTTAAATTGTCAATATTTTTTGATTTGCCAACATGTTTCTTTTCTCCCCATTGCTTGTTGCATCTGAGACCTCTCTTCTGGACTCATTTTCTTTCCCCCAGAAATGTATCCTTTAGCAATTATTTCATTTCTGTTAATGTCTTCATTTTGCCTTTGTCCTTAGAAAGACAGTTCTACTAGGTATACAGTTCTAGAAAGCTCTTTAGAGGTGCTATTTTATTACAATTCATGTTCATGGCTGCTGTATAAGAAGTCAGATGTCAGTTTAATTGTCATTCTTTTGTAAAAAATCTTATCTTTTTTCCTCTAGCTATTGTTTAACATCTTTTATTTTTCGTGTCCTACAGTGTTATTTATTGGTCCTCGTGGAATTCATTGTACTTTCTAAATCCAAGAATTAGTGATTTTTTCTTCTAAATTTTTTTTATCTATTATTTCTTTGAATATTGCTACTCCTCCAATCTCTGTATTCTCTAACTCAGCTCTGTGTATAAGTTGCTTAACCTGTTCTTTTAATTTCATTATTTTGTCTTTCTGTGAACTATTTCTGTTCATGGTGTACTGCAAAATTGATTTTTGTCAGACCAGTTGCTTATGCTTTAGGAATGTGTCAAATCAAGAAATTATTCTAATCTTCTAGGATGTTCTGGTATAGAGAAGCCACAGATTGACCAGAAGTAGTTACATGCACTGTCCTTCAGCAAGGCCAGTACTTAGTGGAGGCAGGTGATCTTCCTTTCTAAGGCAGTTAATAGTCTACTGACTTTGACAGGATATGGTGACAATAAGTCTTAGTGAATATCCAAGGACCTTAAAAATAATGTAGTCAGGTATATTACAGTTACTTCTTAAAGCAAAATTACTTTTGATTCGAGAAAACTTTCAATAATAGGTCAAGAAGTGTCTGTGGGCTTCTGAATGAGGTCTGTTTGAAAAAGGGGTTCTGCTAAAATAAGTGGAAAGAACTGCTGTAGAACTTGTTAACTTATTGCGTTTCTTAATAACTGTAGGGTTTTACTTACAGTTTACAAGAACTTAGTATTTCTAGTTTTATAGTGATAGTCTAAAATTCCCCTGGGTTTCTTCTTTCTTTCTATCTCACCAGCAATATGTAGACCTCAAAGTTGTTTTTTTTTCCTCCTAGGTGTGATTGTAAAATAATTATAATACAAATTATATCAAGATATAATTATACATTTTATATCAAGAATAGCTATTTAAAAACTACTTTGCAGAATGTTATGTCACCTTTCTTTCCATCTAAGCTTATCTCCGTATATTTCTATAAATTGGAAATATACTATTATCTTTTATTCATTACAGTATGAAACTGAGGGTCAGAGAGTCGCCTGACCTACTGATAGTAAATGCTCTAGACAAAACCATGCTTCTTCAGAATGTCAATTAGAGCAGTTTAAATACTTGCATTAATTGGGAATGTTAATGTCTGTTGGAGATGAGGATAGAAATAAGATGCCAATAGAACATAATGTTGTGGATCCTGGAGTCAGAGAGACTGGTTTCTCTCTCTGACACTTAATAACTATGACCATAAGCAAATTATGTAACCTCTTTAAATCTGAGATTTCTCTTGAAGAAAGGGTATGGATGTACCAGTATTATCAACCATATAGTATCGTGAGCATTAATTACATGCATGTAAAGCACTTAGGCACAGTGCATGTATAAATGAATAAATGAAGATTTCCTCGATAGCTTTTAGGCTTGTTGGAATCCTATAAAGCAGAGCTTGGCATACTTTTTTTGTGAAAGGCTAGACAGTAAATATTTTAGGCTTTTCCAGCCACATTCTGTTTCTGTCACATAATCTATTTTGTTTTGTTCTGTTTTTAACAGCAATTTTTTAAAATGTAAAAAATCATTTTTAACCTACAGGCTGTGGGCCCAATTTGGCTCTTAGGCTATAGTTTGCTGATCCCTACCATAAAATGTTACCTTCTAACACAGTACCACCAGAGTTTTCAAAACTCTTAAGTTTTTACCTCTTAAACTTTTATCCTTGATTTGATAACATTTATTGTGTATTAGGAACTATGTATTTTAGTTATTGACATTTATATTTTTATATAAGCTATGATTTTTTCTTCTACCCATCAATCATCCAGCTTCATCCGAAAATGAAGTATTTGAGACCATTTGCTAGGGTCCTTTATCTTTTAAGAAATCTTACATAGAAGCTAAGTAGCTCCAATTTCATATGAAGCATTTTAGGAATTTTTGAAAAAAAAAGTAACCATAATTCTCTTATTATATTTGTACAGTTATTTCCACATAAAGGGCTTGACCATTTAGGCCTGTTACTTCTATTTTTTCCTTAATGAGATTTTCTCAATTGTGCATTATCTAAACCAATTTTGGAACTAAGACAGGCCCATGGAGTTATTAGAGCTTCATAATTTTCAACTAATTGGAGTTTCTAGTACTACACTAGGAGGGCTTAGAACAGTAACGTGATTGCTGTTGCCCTTCCAGATGCACGATGGTAATACTGATCACGCTTGGTAGCCCAGAAGATGCGGTGGGTTCGTACCCTTTATTCTTTGAGTACTTAAAGCCTTCGTTTTGTTAAGTGTGGTCACAGTTCTCTGTGTTACCTTAATATCCTTGCTCGGAGGTAAATTTTAAATATAAGATAAATTATCTGTTAGAAAACATTTCTTTTTTCTTTCCAGTTGAAGCCGCAAAGTCTGAAGTTGGGACCTTTAATGATACTACTCATGTTGAGCCTTTTAATGATTCTACTCATATTTCTCTGCAAGAAGAAAACCAAACTTCTGTCATTCATTGCCTCCCTGACGCTTCTACAATTACTGAAGAAGGTTTATTTAGCCAAAAGAGTTTCCTTGTTTTTGGTTTTAGTAATGAAAATGAATCTAATATTGCAAATATCATAAAGGAAAATGCTGGGAAAATCGTGTCCCTTCAGAGCAGAATTGTTGCTGATTATGCTGTGGTTCCTCTGCTGGGGTGTGAAGTAGAAGCAACTGTGGGAGATGTTGTTACAAATACATGGCTGGTAAGAAAATACTGTAGCAGTTGAAATGTAGTATTGAAAGATATCTGAATACTAGGAGTGTTCTGTTTATTTCTTAGGCAGTTTAGTTTAGGTAAATTGGTATTTGTATATGAGCAGAGTATAGATTTTGCTTTTAGCAAAGAAAATTCTAAAATATGAAAATGTTCAAGCTTCTTGGTCCTAATCCTGATAGAGTAGAGGTTATTGTTTCTCAGGGGCCAAAGCAGCAGCAGTCCTCCTTAGGGAGTTACTCTAAGTCAGCTCATATGATTTTAGTCTTCCCTGTTTTCTCAAAAACAAAGCATAACAGGCACTTATGAATTATTCCATCTTGTTGGCTTATCACTGGAAACTTTTTTTAACATTCCAAGAATTAAGAGGAAAAATTATAAGCTAATACAGTGGAAGAAATTAAGCGTAAAGCCATATTTAGTTAACTTCAACGACACATCTAACTGATTTTAATATTCTTAATATTTTAGAATATAATATTTAATATAAATATTGAATTGATGTATATATTTCTTTAAATATAATTTGAAGTGTATTGAGAATGAGCATACACAAGTTTATATTAAAGTAAAATTGCTCTTAATCTAAACTAAAATTACTTCTACCGTAACTAGACCAGTGTTAACCACTGGTTGCTTATTTTGGGGTGATGTTATTGTTTCTCTTCGTTTTAAAAGGTGACTTGTATAGACTATCAGACTTTATTTGATCCGAAGTCGAATCCTCTCTTCATGCCAGTCCCAGTAATGGCAGGAATGACTCCTTTACAGAGTTGTGTTATTTCGTTCAGCCAGTGTGCAGGAGCAGAAAAAGATTCGTTGACATTCTTAGCAAAACACCTTGGAGCAAGGTATGTAGTATTTTTAGTGTACCTGCCACCTTGGTATACTTTTATTTGTTTTAAATTACTGGAGAGCATTTAAATTAGTCTTTGGCTGGGTGTCTATAATATTTGTGGGTAGCGTGTAGTGTATCTGTGTGATGGCTCAAAGTGGGAGAGGGGAGCGTGCAACTAAATGGATACCTGGGGAGTCTTAAGACTATAGGCATTATGCTTACCTGCCAGGAAGGGGAATATTTAAACATAATACTTGGGCCATTATGGAATATTGCTTGCCCAGGGAGTAGTCCCTTCCATATGCCATTTGGTTGATTTATTCTTTTTCACGTACATCCATTGGTTTTTTGTGGTTTTGAGCCAGAAATGCAAACATTAAACAGGAGTAATGAATACTTGGAGAGAAAAAATGAATTCAAAAGTTACTTCCAAAATCCAAATTAACCCTAAGTGAGCATTAGATGATGGCTGTTTTAAAAGGAAGTAGTAGAAAACTGTTAATATCAGTAAATGTAAATGAACCAAACTTTTACATCAAAAGTTATTTTAGATTAGATTATGGAGTAACACTTACAGTTTAAATGAGAGTCACACCTAAAACCAAGTGATTAAAAATATTTGAGGGAAAAAAGATTGGCAAAGATGACAAATTGTCAAGTAAATGCAAACAGAAAGAAAGGAGGAGTTGCATTTTAATGTCAGACAAGTTTGGATTCAAATCAAAAAGCATCAAATTAGAAAAACACTGTAAATAGAGTGCTATTCACACTTTATTTAGAGCATGACTGTTATTCATAAAACAAAAATAGGAGATATAAGGAGTATTCGACAGAAGTACATTATTTGTAGGAGACATTAATTCCCATCTTTTACTTCATGACAGGTCAAATAGAAAACAAGGATAAATTTAAATAGCATAGTTAGATATCTACCTAGAAACAGTGTCCATACCTTTTCAAATCCCTGTGGAACACTCCTGAATGTTGCCTATAAAGAAATTGTCCACAAAAAAATACATCAGTGAATTCTGTGAAGTAGAAAGAGTGAAGACCATATTCTTTAACAACAGTGCAAAAAACTAGACATGAATAATAGAAAGCAAAAAGATCTTATCAACTGGACATTTTAAAAATGCTTTTAATAATTCTTGGTTCTAAGAGGAATTCAAAAGCATTTATAAGCTACTGTAGAAATCATTTCAACCCAGTAATAACAAGGGACCCCACTGCCTAGATTGTGGCCTTAAGGTACCATTTCCCACTAAAACTAAAGCTTAAAGAAATGATTAATTCCAGATCTGGAGTAGAAAAGGTATCCAAATAGTGACTACTCTTAAAAGAGGGAAAAGGGTTGTAATTGAGAACGGGCATGCTGGAGAGATTCCGGAGTGACTGGCAAGACTTTGCCTTCTGACATGGGTGGTGGATATAAGGGTTTCACCTTATAATAATACATTATGTAGTATGTTTTCTTTTTTTGCTGTGTTCTGTCTAAATAATAAAAAGGTTTTTAAAAAAGTAAAATTGCAGGAAATCAACAGGACAACAGACTCTATGGGGTGCAACTAAAGCAGTACCCAGAAAAAGTCAGTAAGTGGCTATGTAGAAAATTACTTTAGAGAAATCATTGACCTTCATGTATACGACCAATTAGAAGAGCTAATGAAAATAAAGGCCTCCTGCTTGGTCTACACTGAGGTAAAATACCTAGCAGCAAGTGTAACTTGAAACTTGGAAGAGCCACAGAAACTTATAAAATGCTATTGAGGGAAGCAGAATAAGACTTGAACAGTAAGAAAGATGGACATGTTCTTGGAAAGGAAAATTAAATATTATAAAGAAGTTTCTGTTATCTTCTGTGTTAATGTATAAATTTAACATGATCCCAATAAAAATGCCAACAAATTTTTTAGGGAGGGCAATAATCAAACTAATTCTTAAGTTTATAAAAGATTAACAAGAAGGAAAGTCATGAAAATTCTGAAATACAGTACATAGTTATTTTAAGTATATTTTATAAAAGCTCACTAAATAATAGTATGGCCATAAGTAACAGAAAGTTCAGTGAACAAACAGAAAGTCTATAAATAGACCCAAATACAAATAGGAATTTAGCATACTAAAAGCAATATTCCCAGTTATCTAGGAAAAGATGGTTTATTCAATAAATAGAATTCAATAAAGATAGTGTGACATCTCATACCAAAATAAGTCCCAAATGGATTAGTGGGTTAAATGTGAAAAATGAAAATGAAAATACTGGGAGAAATGTAGAATATTAAATTTTAGAATTAAAGAATTTGAACATAAAACTCAGAGATCAAAATAAATAACTGAATTCTGTTTATACCTCAAGTGGTGGACTTCAGTTTTTTGTCCCATATTCTGTGTTTAATGTTCTGGGATCTTAAGTCAATTTCTCTATATTTTTCCCCTGGTTATAGCTTTACAATTTTGTAAAATATTGGTATTTCACAAATACTAAGAGGATCAAACACACTTATATGTGAAAATGCTTTGAGCAATTTTAACGGACTAAAAAAGATAACATGTTATTCAGATGCTTTCTTTGCTCTTCTAGTTGTTCATACCTCCTTTTTGGAGGAAAGGCCAAGTCTGGTGGGTGATGACTAAGGAGGACGTTTTTCTGTTTTTTTTTTTTTTTTCTTGAAAGTCTCGTTTAATTAATATGCTTATGTTTCTATAAAAAGTTTAATTGTAGCAATACATTTTTATCATAGAGTAAGCGTTTGCAAGAGGATTAGCCTGTTTTTAAGCTATTTATAGAACCAAATTTTAATCAGTGAGTATTTTCTTATACTTAAAACTTTAATAATACTATCATGTTAGAAACTTCATTTTTAAATTGCTGGCTTGTCGTGTATGTGACCATTTTCTTTTCTTTAAATATAACTTTCAGCGTTCAAGAATTCTTTGTTCGCAAATACAATGCAAAGAAAGGCATGTTTGCCAGCACACATCTTATATTGAAAGAGCCAGGTGGTTCTAAATATGAAGCTGCCAAGAAGTGGAATTTACCGGCTGTCACGATAGCTTGGCTTTTGGAGACTGCTAGAATGGGAAAGAAAGCAAATGAGAGCCATTTTCTGATTGAAAATGCACCTAAAAAAGGTTAATACTTTGTTTTGTTTTTTAAATCTATATGTTTTTACAATTTGATGGTTTCTGGGATATCAGTGTGCCAAAGCTTGACTTTAGGGAAAGGTCATCAATTTCTACTTTTCACGTTGGGTACAGGGAGGGAGCTACTGTTGAGCATTCATTAGTGGCTGGTGAAATAAATGTGTGCTTATAGCACAAATGTTTCATTTGTATCTGTACTATCAATTGTAGGCACTATCTGAAAACTAGAGGATACAAAACAGCGTAGGAGCATTCCAGAGTCTCAGTGTTTGAAGTCTAAAGATGTGATGAGCATGGCCCTCTTGCTGTTCTTTTCATGGCTCACACTGACATACCGTGTATTTGGCGATCTCTCTTCCCCTCATCTTGGGACTTTTTTCTAACCCACCTCATGGTTGCCTGCCTGTTCCTCCTCCTTGTCTTTCAGTTCTGAAACTTGGATGTCACTTTCCCTGGGAGGCCTTCCTTGACTCACCAAGTATGGCCTTTGTCTTATCCCAGTGTTATAACTCTAGTTTACTTTCATGTCCTCCTATTCAACTATAAGCTCTAAAAAGGCAAGAAATATGCATGTCTTTGGCATATATTTTCATTGTCTAGTATTGGGCCTAGTGTGGAGTAGCCATCTAATAATTGTTTTCATTAACGATTGAAAAAGGTAGGCAGGGATGAGAGGACACAGTAGCCCCTCTTGTAAGATGGTGGCATCCCTGGGCAAACTTCAGGGACAAGTCAACAGCTTGGGAATGGCTTTCAGAGTTATTACCTAGATAGACTGGAAATTTTATAACTGAGGCAAGGTGATGTTTAGTTCATATTAAAGTTTCATTAAGGACTTTCCAGAAATTTGACTCTAGTTATTAACTCTTGCGTGCATGTAATTGGAATTTTCTTTTTACTCTGCCATTAACTAAGATGACATTTATTAATACCATTTTTGGCAAATTGTGAGGTTTATCGAGACTATTTTAAGTTACAAGGTAAAACAGGAAGTCTAGTTTCATTCATTATTTGATTCAGTTGATGTGCTTGTCTAACTCTACATATTTTAATATATCATCTGGTTTTTTTCTTGGAAAGTAGGTATATAACTCTGGTTTAAAGTACACTTGAGAATTCACATGAAAACCAGATATAACCCTCACTTCTTATGGGCCTCTTCAGAGACAAAAGATGAAATCAGTGCCTCACATTTGTTTCTTTTCTTTTTAAACCTCTAGAGCAAAGTTTAGAAACTGAAATAACAAATGGAGGAAATCTGAATCCACATACTCCAAAGCATCCCTCCACCCACCTGGAAACTCACAAAAAAGCCGTTACACCTTTAGATATGAACTACTTTCAGAGTAAAGCTTTCCGTGCTGTGGTCTCGCAGCACACGGAGCAGGTTTCCGCCTCCCCAGCTGGAGGACAGCCACTCCAGAAGGAGCCCTCGTTACACCTGGACACACCGTCAAAATTTCTGTGCAAGGACAAACTATTCAAGCCTTCCTTTGATGTGAAGGTAAGTAAGGTTTATAAAAAAAAAATAGCCCTGGAGTTAACAGTTCATAGTTTGTAAAGTTAAAGCACCATATTCTTCACCTCTAAAATTTGTAGTAGCAAATTTTCCAGAGATGTTGTGAAGTAGATTCCTATTTTGAGTTCCAGTATATACCAAAGGTTGAGGTACTGGCTAGAGATACATGCATGTGGTGTGAAAGTAGGACATCTGGGCAGGACATCTGGGTTCAATCTTAGCCCTGTCATGAACAGTATCACTCTAGGCAGATTATTTAATGTATATCTGAGTATCAGTTTCCTCTTTTACACAGAGAGGATACTATCACTTGCTCTGAAAACTCAGATTTATCATAAGGATCAGATGAAATGGTAAGATGAAATAATTACATAAATAATCAAATAATATTAACACATTGCTACTATGTTTCAATACTAGGGTTACACCCAGTGCTTGCTTTTTGGAAAAAAATCTCTATTATCACCTTTTCAATCATGACCTTTAAAAAGATGAGTTAAGTATGCACTTTTGTTTGATCTCCTAGGCACTAGAATATGGCTCCCTTTCTGAAAAATATCATTTCTCAAATCGAGGGCTAATTTAACTTTCTCAAATGGTTTCCCATTATTCCCCAAAGGTGATTTTCTTCACTGTTTCTTGGGTAGCTTTTGGCCTTTCAAGTGGCTATTCAAACCATTGTCTGAGATTTTTTATCCATAAATCTTAGCAAAATTATTGTACCATTCATCTATTAAAGTTTTCCTCATAGAATATCAAGAAGCAACATTTTAATAATTTTTACTACTATGTTTTGGAGCAGATTTATAAAGTTTACAGATTTTTGATCTTCAGAAAATATAAATTAATACCTGAGACAGTTTTCTCCAAGCTAAACTTCAGTTAAATCTCTTCTGAAGAAACATGTTGTACTATGATTATCACTGCTCCCTGTGCCTTAAGAAATGGGAAAACCACTGGTTTGGGAACTGTGAGATCTAGAATAGACCTCTGCTTTACCCCTTGCTGCTTTTTAAGGCAAGTCAGCCTCTTTGGGCTTCATAATTTATTCTCTTCTTTAATATCATGGAATGTATATACATGATCTCTAAAGTCTCATAGTCTTTGAATAATAAATGAAATAATATTAGTAGGCAAGAAAATAATAGAAATATTTCCAGTCATTCAAGCCATTCTTTAGCTTCCTTGCTATAGAAAATTGATGGTTCTGAAATAGTCTCTGTAAAAGTACAAAACATGTTTAAAAGTTTCATGTTTAGAGTCATAGTTTATTTAGCAGTGTTTTTCTGTTTGTTTTTGTTTTTTTTTTCCTTTTTTTGGTGATAAATCAAATCATACTTCATCTTATAATCAATGGTTTTTCAAATTGTCGTAACATGGTACATTGAATTTTAACTCTGAAAACAGAGAAGGACCTATAGGATAATCACAATATTGAACATATATAATAGGCCTCAAATTAAAAAGAAAACTTAATTTGAGGCCTATTATATATGTTCAATCTTGTGATTATCCTATAGGTCCTTAATTCTTATTTAAACTTAATTTTTAATTGACACACATCAGAAAAGTACAACAGATGCATTGCTACATGAAATATCAGTGATAACAGTCGGGAAGCCACTATACAGATTCAGAAGGAGATCACTGCCAGTGCTTTAGAGCCTTCCTCCTGCCCGCTCCCTGTCACTGGTTCCCTTTCTGGAAAGGTGACACTCCTGACTTCTGTCACTGTAACTTTATTATGCTTGTTTTTGACTTTTAAATAGATGAAACCGTAATATTTATTCTTTTGGGTCTGTCATTTTTTGTTCAGCCTTCATTTGGAAGATTCGTCCATGTTGCTTACCTCTAATTGTAGTTCATTGATTTTATTAATATGTATTATTTCATTATATGGTATGCCTCAGTTTACACATTTAGGCAGTTACTAGTTTTTTGCTCTTACAGCTATGAGCATTTGTCTGCATGTCTCTTGGAATATGTTTACAATGCATTTCTTTTTGGAATATTCCTAGAAGTGAAATGGCTAGGTTTTATTTCAGCTTTGTTAGAGACTGACAAACTGGCAAAGTGGTTGTACTACCAATTTATATTCCACCAATAGTGTACTGAGCACCCAGTGTTCCCCTTCATTGCTACCCAAGGTAGTATACATATTTTTTTTTGAAGTTTTTACTTGGAAATAATATCTAACTTACAGGAAGTTGCAAAACAAAAATAGTGCAAGCTAAATGTTTGTACCCTTTACTCATATATGTAGAATTTTTATTAATTTCCAGATGAAAGGGTTTTCTTTTTCATTTTTAATTTCTAGTTTTATTGCATTAGGATCAAAGTGTTGTTTATACTCTTTCTACTTCACAGAACTTACTGTTCTTTTCTTTGTACCCTGATATATGATCATTTTTTAGAACATTCCTGATTTTTTAAAACGTTTCTCAAGAAGATGTATTCTCTATTAAGGTGTAGTGTTTGATGTATACTCACACCTTCCCCCCACACATATACAAAAGAGCTAGCTTATTGATTATGTAATTTAGAGCTTCCTTTCCTATTTTTTGTTCACTTAGCCAATCTCATTCTAAGTGGTATTTTCAAATTTCCTAATATTAACATGTTTCTGTTTATCCTTGCATCTCATACGGTTTGTTTTAAACATATAATTGCTATGTTAGCTAGTACATAGATATTAATAACTGCTGTGTGAGTTGGAATGTGTCCTTTATCCCATTTAGTGCTCTTTGGCTTGAAGTCTATCCGGTATCAGGGTCTTAGTCTGTTCTCTGTTTGTTTTCATTTTCCTCGTAAGTGTGTGCATTCCTCCATTTTTAGCCTTTACGGATTGCTGTTTTAAGTTTGTCTCCTCTATACAGCATAGAGTTGAGTTTTGCTTTATGAGCCATTTTGCGAATTTTTTTCTTTCAATTAGTCAAATTAAGCCCATTCACATTTAATAGGACATTTACTTGGTCTCAGTTCTGTCATATATTATGTTGTAATAACTTTGTGATTATGTTATATACATATATATGTGTTTCTTAACTTGTGTCCTTTTTGTATTTTGTGCCCCCCCACCACCACCTTTGGTATTAGGAAAGGGTTTGTTTGTTTTATTTTCATGGTTATCCTTATATTAATATTTTTTATAGTGCCCTTAATCCCCCTTCTTAATCTTTTGTCAGTTTTAAAATACACGTTTTGACTACTTATTGCTTCTGTTGCAGTCAATAATGTTTTTTTCTGTTTTCTATTTTTAATTTTTTTTTTTGACTGTCAGAAAATAAAATATTTATATATTCTTCAGCTTGTGGACCTCACCCTTGTTTTGCCTTAACTCCACAAACAAATGTATGAAATGCTTACTCTCTGTCTTTTGTGAAGCTTCCTGTCACTCTTGGTGGGACGAAGTTCATCCTCCAGTAGATTCCTCAGGAAAGGCACATGTGTGCAATATTTCCTGAGCTTGGCGCATCCTAACTTCTACTCAGGCCTTGATTCTTCAACAGATTTTTTTGGATGTACTATTCTTGGTTTGCATTTTCCCCTTGTGTTTCCTGAAAATGCTGCTCCCACTGCTAGACTGCTTTGTGTGTGTTGTTTTTGAAAAATTCTGATGTCAGTAATTATTTTATCTTCGTTATTTCATCATTTTGCCTGAAGGCTTTTAAGTCTAATAGTTTTACAAGGATGTGTCTAAGTATTGATCATTCTCAATCAGTTTTCCTTTGTACATGGTTTTTAAATATTTGGAATTTGGATCCTTTTTCAAATTTTTGGGCTGGGAGATTAGAATAATGGAGCTGCCATTCAGCTGAGTTGACTAGAAAGAGTTGAGATTGGAGCCTAAATATCAAGAGTTCATGTTTTGGACTCAAAATGTGAGGTACCTGTTAAAAATCCAAGTACTACTCTCAAGTAGACAGTTACATATAAAGCCTAAAGTTTAGGGTATGGTCTGGGCTAGGGAAAGAAATCTGGGGATCCAAATTTTTAGGTAATATTTAAAACCATAATTAGAACAGATGCCAAGAGAGTAAAAGAAGAGGTCCAAAGAACACCCCAAAGGGCTCACATTTGGAGGAGAAACCAGCAAAGGAGTCAGAGAAAGGACCACAGCCCCCACACCTTCCCTATTTCCCCCCGCAGTGAGGGAAAAGAAAGCCTAGAGATTGTCTTAGAGGCCAAGTAAGAAAGATTTTGAGGAAGTGGTTAGCTATGTCACATGCTGCTGAAAGGTCATGAGAGGTGAAAACGGAAAATTGACCAGTGGATTTAGTCTTATGGGTCACTGGTGATCTTAATAGTAAGGCTTTTGAAGACATGGTGGAAATGGAAGCCAATGTGGGCTCATATGCGAATGTAAGATACAGTGAACATAAACAGTACATTTGAGGAGTCTTACTGGAAAGGTGAACCAAAAAACGGGATGGTAAGTATAGGGCAAAATAGGATTAAAAGAAAATTGTTTTAAGATGGCCAGTGTGAATGATCCATTAGAGATGCAATTGATAATACAGGTAAGAGGATAGAATTGCTGAAGCCACATCTTTGAGTTGGTGCAAGGGGTTTGGATCTAGTGCTTAAGAGGAGAGTACCAGAAGGGAAGCAGTGTTCGTGGCACACGTGCTGAAGATAGGTAGATGTGCGGTGGGAGCTTCTTTCATATGTGAAGAATCCTTTTAATGCTATGTAAAAATTAAAATAAAAAACTTTAGCAAATAGAAAGCCTTACCACGTTCTTGCAAAAAAGATTAAACATTGTAAAGATCTATAAAGGTAATAATGAATCTTTTAAAAAATGCAAGCAGAAATAGTATCAGAAGTCTGAAAAGAATAATTGAGGACAGGCACTAGTCCTACTAGTTATTAAAACCTAAAGTTGCAGTAATTAAAAGCAATTTATTATTGTGACATGAATAATCAAATCAGTGCACAAGATTACACCCCATAGATAGGAGAATGCATTAGATAGAAGTAGCATTTAAAGCAGACAGCTGGTAGCCATCAGAGAAAACAGGATGAAACCTCTTACTTTACATCAGAATAAATATCAAAGGATCAGATATTTAAACACAAGAGATGAAGGCATAAAAATTCTAGAACAGGACATGAGAGAGTTTGTTTTCAAATAATCCCAGTGTGAGGAAGGCCTTTCTAACTATAACGTATACCCCAAAAGAAATAAAATTCATGGGAATTTGACAGTAATAAAAAATTATTCACATTCAAATATGCAATTTTATAAAAGTACAATAAAAGTATTTTTAAAAAATTCTCAATGGCAAAAGTTTGAGAAACTACAAATTGGAAAACGAGTATGTATATCACAGTGTATACACACACACACACACACACACATATATAAATTCATAAAATATATTCATGCAGTGAATATAAAAAAGACTAATATGACCCAATGGAAAAATAGGCAAAGGACAGGAAGAGATAGCTATCACAAGAAATAAAAAATGTATATGCATAAAGATATTTAATCTCATTCAGTTTAACAGGGCGGAAAATTAAAGCATGCAGGTAGATATATTTACTTATCAGATTAGCAAAAAAGAAAAATCTAATTACCCACTGTGCTGTCAAGAGTTTTGGGAAGCATACGCTTGAATACTTTGCTCAGGAGAGTGTCAGTTTGGTATATACATTTTGCTTAACAGTTTCCTTTACTCTTGCATGTGTGAAATGGTGTGTGTACAAGGTTATTTGTTGCATTATACTGGCAAAAGATTGTTCATGTAAATATTCAGCAATTGAGCACTGGTTAAATGCATTCTGCTATACACGTGGAATACTATGTGGATGGGAAAGAATGAGGAAGCCCCTGCACATCTCATAGGCTTGGGAACAAGAACTTGTACTTTCAAAGATTTGTCACAATCTGACGTTTAACCTTCTTTACAGTCCCTGTCTTGTTTATATCCATCCTTACTCACTTGTTTCCTTCTGTGTTTTGTCTGCTTGTTTGTTTTTGTTTTTGGTTGTCCTTTATTTTAACTACAACTTAAACACTTAAGATTCAGGCAAAACTGAAAACATAAGCTTGTCATTCTCTAAACCAATTTGCTGGTTAGTATGAATTTTTTTTCTTTGTAGTCTATAGAATACAGGTAATATTTCATTCTTTTTATTGTTGTTTAGTGGAACACCAGAGGAGGTTAAAGCTGTAATCCAATTAATTTTGAGGATTATCCCCGCTCTTTCTTTGCCTCTCCTTTTTCTTTTTCCCTCTCGCTTTCACTCTCCCCATCCATACATACAGGATGCACTGGCAGCCTTGGAAACTCCAGGAGGTCCCAGCCAAAAGGAAAGGAAACTGAGTACACCACTCTCAGAAGTCATTGTCAGAAACTTGAAAGTTGCTTTGGCAAATAGCTCTCGAGATGCTGTAGCTCTTTCTGCCAGCCCTCAACTGAAGGATGTCCAATTAGAGAAGGTAGAATTAGATTGCCTATTAAAAGGAAGTTTTAGATTAAACTTTTCAAACAGTAATGGTTGACCTGTTTTGTCTCTTTTCCTTGAACAGGAAGAAGCTCCAAAGCCACTTCACAATGTAGTGGTATATGTTAGTAAAAAACTCAGTAAGAAGCAGAGTGAACTAAATGGAATTGCAGCCTCTCTAGGAGCAGATTACAGGTAGTTGGTTCGTCTTTCTGTTTGGTGGTGATTTGGCCTAAGTTTATAGGGAAACCTAAAGCTGTTGTGAGCTTCTATAAGGAAACATTTATTTTGCCTTTTGGAGTGTCATGTTATCTATAAAATCCTATTGATTTTTAATTTACCACATCCTGTAAAAATACCCTCTGTCATATCAATTCACTCTTAGATATTCAGCAAATATTTGACCTATTTTGTGCTGCTTACTATTCTAGAAACTTGGGATTTATATTGGGAGGGGTATAGTGTAAAAAAATCCCTGTCTACAAAGAGTTTATGGACTAGTAATATAGCTTGGTCTGAAATGAAGCATATTTTATCTTAGAGATTTTTCAGATTAGAGCCCTTCTGTGAGTAGTACTAAACAGTCTAGCAGTACTTCTAGTAAGATGGTCTTTTTTAAGGATGTTTTGATTTTTATCATTTTTTGCTACTTTGGAAACACAGATTAGCACATCTGCCTTCCACCTGACATCCAGGCTAGAGACAGGTCTCTAGCACAAATGGCATCAGTATGTGAGAAGCAAGAGTTGCCTGTTCCAGCCCATGCTGAGTTGATTGTACTCTCCACTATCTGCAGTGCTAGCATTCTCCATCACTTGTGTTCAGATATTCATAGGTAGCATAATGATTGGTTTTATAAGTAAAAATAGTTTGAGGAATATGATTAGCTTCATCTTCCCCTTTGTTCTTATTTCAGTTAGCTTTCTATTCGATAAAAGAAGTTAGGTCAGGAAAATATAAAAATAAAATGTATCTGTCATAGTTATAAGCATCTTAATGTTAATGCATCTGTTATAGGATAGTGTAGCTTTCCTATAACTTTATATTATCTATTGTGTATATTATATATTATATATTATGTTATAGTTAACCTATTATATTTCCTATTACCAGTTGCTGAGCACTTAGTATGAGCCAAACATTATCTCATTTTATTCTCTCACTAGCCGTATGAAGGTATATATGTTTGTCAAAATTTGAATGCTTCCGTGGATATTCTGTTTGGGTGTGAACTTGATGAAAGAATTATAAGGAACATACAGGATTTGTGTTTTTATAAGATTTAAAATGCCAGTCTTCTCGGTATGAAAAATAGAATATATTGCTGAAATTCCTAAATAGGAACTAACTGGTCGATTGCATTAAAGTTTGCATTGAATCTATTCCTGGACTGGATTGCTCAGACTTGGTGATGGATGAGAGGGACGAACCCTTTAATATGCAGAGCTTACAATAGTTAGATGTTCATAAAATGATCATTTTGCAAGTGCAGATGTCCCGATGTTCCCTTCCATAAACTAGGACCACAACATCCTGAAGAGACCATCGAAACTGTCTCCCGCCTTCCAACAGTTAAGCATCCAGATCTTCTTAACACATCAGATGCAGCATCTTCTTTTTATTACAAATGTTTATATAACACATTATGTCATAATATAACAATGTGTATACACTTAGAAATATGTCTATAAAATTTAACCAAAAAAGTGGAGCCTATCTTTTAATATTCTTGCTTACTCTAGTTCTTGAAGGTTTAGTGAAGGTCAGAATATTCTCTTCATAGAGAGTAATGATCTTAAACTAATGTAGATATTTCTCTTAGTTATTTGGTTTTGTATGTTTGGTTGTTTCAGATGGAATTTCGATGAAACAGTTACTCATTTTATCTATCAAGGGCGACAGAATGACACTAATCGAGAATATAAATCTGTAAAAGAAAGAGGAATACACATTGTTTCAGAGCACTGGCTTTTAGAAGTAAGCATTATTTTTTCTTCCCCTCTCTGTTAAGGGAAAATGTATACAAACATTATTCCAAGGCACAAACCAATTTCAGTGGATGTAAACAAGTAAGATCTTTATTCCTTGAATATTTAATAAGTCTTTAATGTATACTCTTTCTGAGTCCCTGATTCTGTTCATTAATTAAAAATAACATGAAAGAAAATTTTATAATAATTTGAGAATTTATTTAGCATACCAATACAGTTTAAGACGGTCTTTTCTTTTCTTTTTTTTTTCCTATTCCTTTTCCTTTTCCTTTTTTCTTTTCTTTCGGGATAGTCCCTGGAATGTGGTTGATACCTTGGCAAAAGCATAGAAATAGAATTAGATTTTATACTTTAATGGATATGACATCAAAAAGTGAAGACAGTTCTAATTGTCCTTTATATAATGGAATTTTTCAATGTCAACTACTTTTCAAAATTTCAGTTTTGCAAATTTTTATCATATAACATAATGTATTGGTTATCTTTATCTAACTTAACATGATTTATTCACAAAGATTTTTTTCAGTCCTAATTTAAAGCACACCATTGTATTGCAGTGTGCCCAAGAGTATAAACATCTTCCTGAATCTCTTTATCCACATACATATAATCCCAAAATGAGCTTGGATATCAGTGCAGTACAAGATTACAGACCCTCTAATAGTCGACTGCCCTCAACTGATGCAACAACAAAGGATGATGAGGTAGATAATATGGACGATACATTTACCCCCTCCTTGAGCTGAATGCATAATTATATATGCTGTGAAAATTTATACAATAGTTTGAGAAATTGTAATTTTTCTCTTTCAATAGCCAGATCATTTGCCCGTAGAAGAAAATGATATAGATAATATGACCACTGATAATAAAGAATTAGCAACATCAAATGGAAATGGAAAGAATGACTCTAAAGGAGGTAAAATATTTTAAATACAAAAGAAAATTGTTTATATTTTTCATGCAGAATGATTTCTTTGTATCAAATTGGAAAATAATTTTCTGTGATGCTCAATGAGTAAAGTATACATTTGAGGATTGAATTGAGGTTCCATGCCAGTCATTAAGTAATAATTTGCAACATTTTAGGTGTTTTAAATGTGAAATTTGTGGAACTAGCTATTTTACAAAGTTGGTGTGATACACAGCCCTATTATTAAAGGTAGGTGAAGTTGGTGATTTAAAAATTTTTTGGTTCAGTTCTTTCCAGTGATATTCAGAAAGTTTTCTCATGGTTTTAAAGGTATAGGGGGTATGGAGAGTTTCTCCTACCCTTTCAATGTTCCTAATTTTTCATGTATCTTTCTAGAGCTATTCTGTGTATATGCAGTCATAGATAGTATATATGTTCTCTCCTTCCCTACATTTAAAATATACATAAATGGTGGACTACACATATGCTGTTTTATGCTTTGATCTTTCTAACAGTTCACCTTGTAGAGTGTTTCATAGCATTACATAAGAGCTGCTTCAGTCCTTTTTTTTTGTATTCATTGTATGAATGGTCCACTGTATTTAGCCAGTCCTTTATTGATGGGCATCTAGATTGTTTCTAACTTCTTGCTATTAGAGAGAGTGCTGCAATGAATAACCTTATATCTATAGGGGTCCTGTTTTTAGTGGATTAATATTTTCCTTGCTCATCCTACCCTACCAGAGCTTTTCCTATGACTTACCCATTTAGTTAGTCCCACTCTGTTCATTCCAAAAATATTTATTTAGTACCTATTTCAATGTTTAGTCTGTAAGGAACCCAAGGATGAATATATTGTGGTCTGTATTTTTAAGGACAATAGGGGAAAATCACATATATACATGCATCTCAGAGTAGAGTATGTAACATGAGAGAGAGAGGGTCAGAGCAGGCAGGGAGCTCTATAAGAGAGATGATCTCTGTGAGTCTTAGAAAAGTGTCTTCTAAGGACTTTCTGATTATTTCACATACAATCTTCATGGTAAGGGCTGCCTTTATGTTCTGCAATATTCATAGTCTTAGTATATTATAGCTTGTAAGTACTTAATAAATGTCAAGTTAATTTGTGTTCAACCAAATCTAGACAAAACAGTTAATATGAATAAGAGGTGATAAAAAGAGAAACTTACCTTGATTATTGTATTTGTGTTTGTTTCAAGCTCTGACACAGACCTTGGAAATGAGAGAGAATTTCCAAAAGCAGCTGCAGGAGATAATGTCTGCAACATCAATAGTGAAACCCCAAGGGCAGAAGACTTCCCTTTCAAAAAATGGTTGTAACAGTGCTTCTTCAACCCCTGACAGCACCCGCTCTGCCCGCAGTGGACGAAGTAGAGTCCTAGAAGCACTGAGGTATGTAACTGTCTCTCACCTATCTCTCATCTTGGTGACAGAAAGGGGTGACAGTTCCATGAGTTAAGCCTAATTTTGCTTTTTTATTTGTTTGTCTTTTGTTGTTTAAATTAATAAAGAAGTTTAGAATATCAAGACCAGTAAAAGGGTTATACTACTGGGCCTTATTTAGCCCAAACTATATATATTATATTCAGATACTACCTTTCTTCCTAGCTTTTCTGTCTCCCCTCTCTTGTTTTAAACAGTTTTAGAATTCTTAATTGGGGGCAGGAAACATACACAGAGGTTTGTTCTATACCAAGCAGTGCTTCACAGCAAGGCATGATTTAAACTGTTATTTCTCATTGGAACTACATTTTGTATTCTCTATGAATTTCTCTTTTAGGAAAGGTGATTACAGGTCTTAGTGTGGTGTGACTTAAGTTCAGTAACATTACTTCATCTTTTTTCTGATAGAAAAATCTCTGATGAGCATGATGGCAATTACATCTTGAATTGATTAATTGAACTCTGCAGTTATTTTATGTTGTGTATTTCATGAAGCTGATTCTTTATCTGAGTATTGAGTTTAAGTGGCTTTTTGTTAATATACTTCAGGTCATGTTTTATTGTAGACTACATCTTGTGTCAAGTCTGAGTAAATACTCGGAATAAAAGGTTATCTTCCTTGTTTTTGAGGCAAATGAACTCTCAGGGGCTACCATCAGTATTGGTAAATTATTTTTACTAATATTTTACATGTACACACACACATCAAAAGATTCAGTGTATACACTGAAAGAAAATAGCTGGAATTCTATTTACTCTCCAGTGGAATTGTTAAAATTATACCGTAAAACACACTTTTAAGTTCAGCATAAGACTAATCTACCTGAGACTCTGGAGGGTTTGATTACCAAGAGCCAAAAAGACCTTTTAAGGCAGCAATTACAGTACACTTCCCATGTAATTAAAGTTATTATTTTAAATGATAAAAATACAACTAGTGGTAAGCAAAGTAACCAATTTTCTAAACATTACCATGTTTTCTTAAGCCTGTGTAAGTAAGAATAATCCCACTTTTAAATGCAGCAATCATTTTGGAATTTAATAATATTTTGACAGTGAACTTTTATTCTCCCTTTGAAGTTTTAAATACATGGACATTCATTCAAAATATGTGTTTCATTTCTTGTTAAAACAGATAAGTTTCTGGGAGACACAATTAAAAAATTTTCCCAAAGTTTGTTTATTCAGTAAATATTTCCAGGTGCTTACTGTGTGCTAGATGATGGGCATATAAAAGTGAACCATAAATTTATAGTCTTAGTTAAGGAATTTATGAATGTGGATTGTTATGGCTGTCTGTTTATTAAAATTGCCACTTTTATTTCTTAGGCAGTCTCGTCAAACAGTACCTGATGTCAACACAGAGCCCTCCCAAAATGAACAGATCATTTGGGATGACCCTACAGCCAGAGAGGAGAGAGCGAGGCTTGCTAGCAATTTGCAGTGGCCTAGTTGTCCCACACAATACTCTGAACTTCAGGTTGACATTAACAAAGTGGAGGATTCTCCTTTCCAGGAGCCTTTACATGATTCAAAAACTGCTGAACAGGGTAATGAGAAAGAGATCTACTTACTTGTTTGTATTAAGTACATGTTGCCCTCTTAAAAATAAACAGATAAGCACATTGTGGTTCTCTGAATTGTACATGCAAATGAAAATCTTGCTAGGTATTTCTGATTTTGCTCTAGAAAAATAATTGTAAGTTGAGGTAATTTATCAGTAATCTGAAAAATATATTTTTTTAAATTTAGAAATTTAGGATTAGGCATTTTTTTTCCAGACATAATTTTCACCATTATTTATTCTTTTTCTTTCTAGTCCTTTTTGCTTTTTTTCTCCGAATAATCTTATTTTCATTTGCCGCTTTCTGAATTCTACCCAGCACATACCTGCACACTTGTTCTTTGGATTTGTATGTGTTCCTTTCTGAATTCCCCTATTTTTTCCTTCTTTGGGCTTTACCCTGAAAACAAAATGTTTTCTCTCTTTTTTAGTTATCTTTTTGCCCCCTTTTACATCACATGATTATTTCTCTGCACTAGATATATAGATTTATATCTGCTTCTGATTTTCTCCAAGTGTAATATGGCTTTTCATTTTACAAATTTGGGATACATTTTACTGATGAGACCTTGGTATTTAAAGAAAGGGTTAGGAGAAGCCCACAGGTAACACCATTTGCCCTTCTAATGCTAATTAATTACATTTATGTATAAGCTGTAGAAATAGCCTACTATTTGTGCATGTAGTTTTTACATTCCAGAATTTGTATTTAATTTCATCTTGGCTAAGACAGATGAGAGTATTTCCCAGAATTTATTCTTAGTCATGTTTGGATAATATCACACTGCAGCATTTTATTGCCCTCAGCTGTCTGTGATCCTGGAAACATATGTGTGACTGAGGCCCCAAAACACCCGATCTCTGAAGAACTGGAAACTCCAATAAAAGACAGCCACCTGATCCCTACACCGCAAGCCCCCAGTATTGCCTTCCCCCTAGCCAACCCACCTGTGGCTCCACACCCTAAAGAAAAGGTTTGTTTATCCTTAGTATGGCGATATGGCTTTTAGATATTGCTGTTACACTGAATTCAGAATTTGTTGATATCAGTATCATCAAGGGTTCATCAAATGTTGAAAACTGCATTTGTTTGCATTGTATTATTTCTATATTTGATAATTCAGAAGACTAAATGTTACTATAAAAGAACTATATACTTGATAACTTTTTTAGTGTTAATTTTTTCTAAAATAAAACTCTTTCATTCCAGATTATAACAATAGAGGAGACTCGTGAAGCCTTAAAAAAACAACACGTATTTCAGTTGTCATCTCTGAATCCTCAAGAACGTATTGATTATTGTCATCTGATTGAAAAACTAGGTACAAGTATTTTACTTAAGTCAAAAATGTTCCATATAGTAACCTTATTTGAAAGTCAGATATAGTTGATATTGATTTCATATGTAAGGTATAGAAATTGAAACAAAGGAAGATGGATGAGTTGACATTGAGTCGGCATTAGAACTTTTATTTTAAAAAGCTCTAATCTAAATCTAAAGTCATAGGATTTAAAGATTTAAATTGAAACCAACCATTAAGGTTAAAGAATATTCTGTGCTTGCTTTGAGCACTTGTTCACTGATGAAACCTTGGACCAAATCAGTGAAATTATAGACTTAAATATAGGTAAAACCACATTTTAATGAAGTCGAAGGGATGGTAATATCCAGAGAGGAGCCCCTCCTTCTGTAACATTATTCTTTTTCCAGTAGTTGTAAGGCTCTCAGTCAGACATCATTCTAGAAGCAGCATATTAGAAAGGTAACCCGGTGTCTATAGCACCACTGTCCAATAGAAGTAGAATGTGAGCCACACATGTAATCTTAAACTTCTAGTAGCCACATTTTAAAAAGTAAAAAGAAACAGGTGATGTTAATTTTAAACATTTTATTCAACATAGTGTATGTAAAATATAATATTCAACATATAATTAATAGAAAATACCAGTGAGATGCTTTACCTTTTTTTCATACTAAGCATATGAAATCTGGGTTATATTTTATATTTACTGCACATCTCAAATTTGGACTCACTGTGTTTCAAGTATTTGATAGTCTCACATAGCTAGCAGCTCCTGTTTTAGGCAGAACAGCTTTGTAGTATTAGGAAACTTATAGGAAGAGAAGTTAATCTGACAACTTAACATAGAGAAAACATTAAGAAATAATGATTGTATTTAATAGTGGCCCTGGGTCATAAAGAAAAGATTGAATGTGAGTGCTATCCTTTTTAGGATGGGGAGAACCATGATACTTTATATATATATATAAAAGATTTCTCTTGGATACAGTTGTACACTTGAGAAGCTATGCTTTTTGGAAACTTTATTCAGGTGGAACATTTGTTTCCCCTTGCCTAATAAATTAGATGGACGTATAAATTAGAATTACTAAGCTTTATCCAGAGCTCACCAAAGTGGAACATTCAAGTGTCTGTTTCCTGTAGATGGTTCTATCTCTGTGAACTCTGGGCAAAGTAGAAGCAGTTAGCAGAGAATTATCTAGAAGAGGACAAAGACATGGGCACAGGAATATAGATTGCGCTGGAATTGGGAGTCTGTGACAGAGGGTGTCTGATATGGAATGCCAAGAGGCCCTTGACTTTATAAATAAAGCAACTGTGGCAAACTGATATACATATATAAATAAATCTGTCTATTATGTTGTCTGAGTCACAGAATTAATTTGTTATATAGAATTAAATGTGGATATTATTTTAATATGGTATTTTTACCTTATTGTTCTTTTGTCACCTCTGTGATCCTGGGTGAGTTACTCTCCCTGTGTCTTTATGTGTAAATTGCAGATAATAATAGGAACCTACCTTCATAAAGTTGTGAGGATTAAATGAGTTAATAACCTTGAACACTTTCAACAGTCCCTGCCTTATAGTAAGTGCTCAAAAAGTATTGCTGCTGCTATTATTAGTCATCTCAAGCATGAGTTTGAATGTTCTGTTAAAGTCTTAGAAGTCCTTGATGCACCTCTGCCTAACCAGCAGTCAAGTTAAGCTTTAGCATATAAATCAAAGCCATGCTTTGCATAAGATTGTATTATGTCTTTATTTCCTCAAAGTCAGATTTCATACATTTATATCTAGAGGTTTCAGATCCCACTTGCTATTTTGTCTCTATTTACCTAGCTGTGTGTGTTTTCCGCCCAGGCTTTCCTGTTGGTCAGCTGACCCTATTTCCCCTCACAAAAAATATTCTCCTGCTTTTAGTCTGCAGATGCCCCCTTTTGACTTCCATTTCTGTGGTTACCCATACTCAGAGTTTGAAAATTACTAAGGTAGTTGAGAGAGACCTAAGAAATATAACAACCAACTATAATATGTGGCCTTTGTTTGTATTGTTTCTTGTTATATCTTAATTGTAACAAACCAAGTAGAGACAAACAGGAAAATTTGAACAAGAATTTAGTATTGAGATAGAGAAGAATCTTTGTTATTTTAGATGTGAAAATGGCTTTGTGGCTGAATAAGAAATTTTTTATTTAGCTCAGAGATGCATACTGAATACATAGGGTAAAGTAACTTGTCTGGAATTTGCTTTAAACTAGTTAAGTAAAAAAAGCAGGGGGTAGATCGAAGTTAAGGCTGGCAAAATTTTGATAATATTGGAATCTAGGTGGCCAGTATATGGGGGTTCATTTTATTATTTAAATTTTCAAAATAAACATTACTTTATAAAAATACATATGTAAAGTAATTTTTAGTTAAGATTTTTTAAATTTATCCAGTGCATTTTGTTTATAAATAATTTCTGTATGAAGTTATGATACATTTTTTCTAAGAAAAAGTTCAGAATCAATAAAATACAACCAATTTTTTTCTACTTCAGGTGGGTTAGTGATAGAGAAGCAGTGCTTTGATCCCAACTGTACGCACATTGTTGTGGGACATCCACTTCGAAATGAGAAGTATTTAGCCTCGGTGGCAGCTGGGAAGTGGGTGCTTCATCGCTCCTACCTTGAAGCGTGCAGGACTGCTGGGTGCTTCATGCCGGTGTGTATCCAAATTAACATAAAGGGTCATTTTTCTTTAAAAGTGAATGTCTTAATTGATTCTGGCACATATATTGACCACTAATATAAAAGAAAATAATGAAATTGGCTGATTATACCAATTTTATAAGGTTTACATTAACAAAACAAAAAAATTTAAGGATTATAGACCCAGATTCCTAGTTACATTGGTTTTATTTAATTTGAATATGGGTTTTTAAAAATTGGAATAACATTACAAAATAGTAATATGACCTCATTGTAAGTTTTTATCTCTACTGCTAATCTATAAAATATTAAACTTATTATTTGAAATATTTTAGTTTCTAACTGACCGTTACAGTTGTATCTACATGTAGTTTTTGAGGTTTTCAATCAAAATCTCTTAGGAATCTTTTCCATAGATAGGTATCATGTTGTTAATACATATCTCCTCTGAGACTGGGTCCTTCTGTGAAGATGATAGTGAGTGAAGCCCAGTAATCTAAATATTACCAATTACTGTGATTTAGTTATCTGTATTTTCTTAGAAATGTATGCAATGTTTTTTAAATTTCTAATTAAAAGCCAATATATTTGGCTGTCATATGAAGCCAAATTAATCTGCATTTCCTCTGCTCAAAATCATGTTTACTTAGTACTCTCTGTACTTATAACAAGCGAATGTATGGTTTAATTCTTAATTGATTGTGCACTCCTTGAAGACATATTGTAGGAACTCAAAAATGTATTATTGTTATTCTCTAGGAAGAAGACTATGAATGGGGAAGTAGTTCCATACTTGATGTTTTGACTGGAATCAATGTGCAGCAACGAAGACTAGCACTTGCAGCAATGAGATGGAGAAAAAAAATCCAGCAAAGACAAGAATCAGGCATCATTGAGGTAATAACATAAATATATAGGTAGTAAAGTGGCATTCAGTGTCCTGACCATTCCAGACTAAGTTCTTTTTAAGAGAACCTACTTGACAAAATGCAAATAATTCTATTTGTCTTTTATTCCTTGATTAACATACTTAATTTGGGCATTTTAAGTTGAGCTTAATGTTAATTTCTAATTTTTCTATTGTGGTCGAAAGATACGTATAATGTCGATGGCTCTATTAAAATTAATTTATAATCCTTTCAGCATCTAGCTCAGGGCTTCTTAACTTGGGGTCCACAAACTCTTCCTATGGAGTCTGTAGATGAAATTCAGGAAGGCTATACACTTTAGATGGGAAAAAATATATCCTCATTTTTACTAACTTCTAGTTAAAAGTTAGCCTTTCTTTTAATTATAAGTCTAGGCAACAAATCATAACACTTATTAACAGTACTTGTGACATTGCCTCAAGAGAAATCAGATATTGCTTTGCATTATAATTAAAAGTATCTTGAAGTACCGTTTATGTTCATCACTACTTTAAAATCATAGTAGTTATTTGACTCACTAGTTTTAATGGCATTAATATAAAAACATTTCTTCACAATTTTTAAAATAATTGGATAATTTTTAGTAAAATTGTTTTCTTTGTAATTCTTTATACTTTATTTTGAACATTTAAAATACATTATTCATATGTATAATGAAAATTATACAATAAAGCTGTTATATATTTTTTTATTTAGAAAACAAGTCCATAGGTCATTTATGGCTCATAAACAGATTAAGAACCCCAGATTCTGTTCTTCACCTGTTACATAATTTTTTTGTTATATTCAGAGTTCTCTGCTATCTCCAAGTCCTTCTTAGCCTTGATTCTCTTTCTTTTAAGAAATTCCACTATATATTTTCTAATTTGTAAACATTTTCAAGATAAATATAACGGTGGCTTTGTCTAATCTAAGAAACTGTGAAGACTAAACAAAAGTCAAGTTCTTTGTTTTAATGTTTCCTAATCATTAAATCATTTTCCTTCATTCTTCAAGTATTTATTTATGGCATACTGTGTGGCAGACACCATGGCTATATGTTTTAAAGTTTTCTGACCAGAAACAGTTACCACTGTGGTAAAAAAAAAAAAAAAAGTAAACGTTATAAGATTATTCATTGACAAACTGTATGTCTACAGATGAAATATTATCTGTATTATTTTGTCATTTATTTTCCAAATAATTTCAACACTAATATTTTTTTTATTTGTAGGGGGCGTTTAGTGGGTGGAAGGTTATCTTACATGTTGACCAATCCCGAGAAGCAGGATTCAAACGCCTTCTTCAGTCTGGAGGAGCAAAGGTTGGTATTGAATCAACTTATTGAATTTGTTGCATGAATTATTTTCTAATCAAGATTGCTGTGATTGGTTCTTGATTATATACTTTGTGAGTTGATAACCTTTAAGTACAGGTTACACAGTTGAATTACTTTGGGACACTGATAGATTGTGATGCTTCTTGTTTTTTCATTAGGTACTACCTGGTCATTCTGTACCTTTATTTAAAGAAGCTACACATCTCTTTTCGGACTTTAATAAACTGAAACCAGATAACTCAGGAATTAATATAGCAGAAGCTGCTGCCCATAACGTGTACTGCTTGAAAACAGAATACATTGCTGATTACCTTATGCAGGTTTGTAAGATTCTGTTCTTGATCTCCTCATTGCCAGAGATCTGCTTATATGCATAGAGAGTACCTACACGTCAAAGTCCTCAGCTTGTTATTAATAGAATGTTAGTCACCTATTCTTCTCTTATTTAACTCCTTTCAGTTTCATTATTTTTATAATATAATGAATACATGTTAACATTGAGCTTGGATGGTATGAATATGAATCAAGTATAAAAATCTAGGTATCTCTAAAAGTGCCCCTTTAGAAGCTGGACTATAAAGAAAGCAGAAATTGATTCCCGAAGTCCAAGGAGAAACATTTACCCCAAGAGTCCTTCTTTAGTTTTCTTTTGCATTGTGTTAGATCCTAGAGTAAGTCAAGCATTTGCTGTATGGAGGGCTCACTACATTCATACTCAGAATTGGCCCATTGAAAAATGGGCAAAGAAAAGTCTTCCCAACCCAGAATGACTAAAATGGCATCAGGAATCAGCAGAGTATCATAAATATCTTACTATAAGGAATTTCAAACAATGGCAGGGAAATAAGGAGAAGCCAAAACTCAGCCTTAGGTGAGATCACACGATATTTGTGTTTCTCTGATTTAACTTAGGATAATGCCCTCAAGATCAATTCATGTTGTTGTAAATGGCAGGATTTCCTTCTTTTTTATAAGGCTAAATAATATTCCAGTGACTGTGTCCATTAAATTTTTTTTTATTCATTCATCTGTTGCTGCACACTCAGTTTGTTTCTATACCTTGGCTCTTGCAAATGCTGCTGCAGTGACCATGAGGTATACATATCTTTTCAAATTTCTATTTTTGTTTCCTTTGGATAAATACCAGAAGTGCAATTGCTGGGTCAAAAGGTAGTTCTATTTTTTTATTTTTTGAGAAACCTCTGTACTGTTTTCCATAATAGCTGTACCAGTTTACATTCCCATCAGCAGTACACAAGGGTTCTCATCCATGCCAATACTTACTATTCCTTGTCTTTCTGATACTAGCCATTCTAACAGATGTGAGGTGATACCTCATTTTGCTTTTGATTTGCATTTTCCTGATGATTAGTAATGTCGAGCAGCTTTTCATGTATCTGTTGGCCATCTGTATTTTTTTTTTTAATGTATTTAGAGCCTCTGCCTTTTTTAAATCAGTCTGGGGTTTTTGCTATCGAGTTATATGAGTTCTGTGTATATTTTGGCTATTACACTTTTACCAGATATATGATTTGCAAATGTTTTCTCTTATTTGGTAGGTAGTTCATTTTGTCGATGATTTCTTCTGCTGTACAGAAGCTTTTTATTTTGATGTAGTCCCACTTATTTTTGTTTTTGGTGTCAGATCCAAAATATCGTGGCCAAGACTGATGTCAAAGAGCTTACCATCTCTGTTTTCTTCTAGCTTTATGGTTTCATGTCTTAATTCAAGTCTTTAATTCATTTTGAGTTAATTTTTTGTATTTGGTATAAAATAGTCATCCAGTTTCATTCTTTTGCATGTGGCCTTCCAGTTTTGCCAACACCACTGTTGAAGAGACTGTCCTTTTCCTGTTGTATATGTGCAGGTTTATTTCTGGGTCTCTATTCTGTTCCAGTAATCTATTTCTCTTGTTATACCAGCCATAGTGTTTTGATTACTACAGCTTTGTAATATAGTTTGAAACCAGAACGTTTGAGGCCTTCAACTTTGTTTGAAGTATCTTCTTTCTCAAAATTGCTTTGGCTATTTGGAGTCATATTGTTCATACAAATTTAGGATTGTTTGTTCTCTTTCTGTGACTTTTGATAGGGATTACATTGCTCTGTAGATTGCTTTGGGTAGTGTGGACCTTTTAGCAACATTAATTATTCTAACCCATGAGCATGGAATACCTTCTTTATTTGTGGTTTATTGTTTTCAGTGTACAGATCTTTTACCTCTTTTGTTAAATTTATTTCTAGGTATTTTATTCTTTTAGAAATAAGGTGTTTTTAATTTCTCTTAAATTTTGTTTGTTTTCAACTTGTCTATTTTTATATTTAAAATGGCTTTCTTATAAACAGGATGTAATTGGGTCCTGCTTATTTTTGGAGTGTTTAGTTCATGTAATTATTGATATGTTTGGTTTTACGATTCTTTGCCATTTATTTTCAGTTTGTTTCCTCTGTTTGTTCTTGCCTTTTCTGGTCTTAATATTTTTTTAGAATTCCATTCATCTTTTGATTTTTTTTTTTAAAGCAAAAACCTTTTTTTCTGGGAGTAGATGGGTTGGCTCTACAGCAATATACTTTCTTAACTTTTCATATTCTACCTAGAGTTGATGTGGCACTTCACATAAAATTTAAAAATCTTACAACCACATAGGTTCCTTTGCTTCCCTGAACCTTAATACTAGGTAGGGGTCAGTAAACTATGGCCCACAGGCCAGATCTCGCCCACCACATATTTTATAAACTCAAAATTCATTTGCATATTCCTGATGGCTGCTTTTGCACTACAACAGCAGACTTGAGTAGTTGCAAATAAGATCATCTATCCTACACAGCCTAAATATATTTGTCTGGCCCTTTACAGAAAAATTTTTCTGTCACCTGCTTTACACTGTAGTCGTCATATTTTTTACATCTATATGATATAACCTCAAAATACAGTATTTAATCAAGTTTTGCTTTAAAGAAGTCCTTGTATTTTGAGGAAATTAAAGGAGAAAAAAATAGTTCTTTATATTTATCTTGATGTGTACCATTTTGAGTGTTCTTTGTTCCTGAAAATCTGAGTTTCTATCTGATACCATTTTCCTTCAGCCTGAAGAACTTTCTTTAGTTTGTAGGCACAAGTCTGATGGGGACCATTCCTAGTTTTTTTTTATTTGAAATGTCTGTTTGATCCTTATTCTTGAAGGATGCTTTTGCAGATTATAGTTTTGGGTTGATAGTTTGTCTTCTAGTACTTTAAAGACATCGCTCTCTGCTGCCCTCCATTGTTTTTGATAAGTCAATGGTAGTTCAGATTGATCCCCTGTATGCAATGTGTCATTTTTTTTGAGGTTGCTCTAAGGATTTTCTCTTCATCTTTGGTTTTCAGCCACTTATAATAACCTCATGTGTGGTTTTCTGCTTTGTGTCTGTAGAGCTTCTTGAATCTGTACACACTTTTTACCATTTGGGAAATCTGGGCTATTATTTCTTCATTGTATTATTTTTTCTGCTCCATTCTTTCCTGTCTGGGAATTCAGTTAACCCACATTACATCTTTGGATGTTGTCCCACAGGTCCCTAAGGCTCTTTTTTATTGGCAGTCATTTTCTCTGTTTTCCTGATTGGCTAATTCCTATTTATTCGCCTCTTTTTTTGTTTGTTTTCATTACTTTCATTCTGCTCATAAGCCTATCCAGTGACTTTTAAAAAATTGTTTAAATACATTTTTTTATATTTAGACTCTAGTTCTTTTTTTAATAATTTCCTTTTTGCTGAGGTTTTCTCTCTTTGCTCATTTTAAGTGTATTTTACATCACAGAGTACAGTTACAATAGCTGCATTAGAATCTCTGTCTACTATTTATTTCTAGCACCTGCATCATGAGCAGGATGTTGATTTTTTTAAAACTTTTTATTTTTGAGATGATTGTAAATTTTACAAAATTGTAAGGAAAAATAGAGATCCCATGTATACTTTCTCTAGTTATCTACCATTATAATCAAGATACAGAACAGTTCTGTCACAAGAGCCCTCATTTTGCCCTTTCTTAACCATACCCACACTTCTCTCCCATAGCCCCCTTCTCCAAAGCGTCTTTCACACCTCACAGCCACTCTTGCCATTTCTATAATTGTGTCATTTTTAAAATCTTAAATATATGGAATTGACATAGTCTATAACCTTTGGGGACTAGCATTTGCAGTCAGTAAAATTCCCTTGAGATTCATCCAGGTTGGTGCTTGTATCAGTAGTTGTATTATTTCTTATTGCTGAGTAGTGTTCCGTGGTACAGATGTAGTAAAGTTGAACCAATAACTATTGAACATCTGGGTTGTTTTCATTTGGGGGCTATTAGGACTAAAGCTGTTATGAACATTTATTTCATTGCACTGGGATAAATGCCCAAGAGTTTATTTCCAGAGTGGTCATATTTAACAGTATTCCAATTTCTCTGTATCTTCCTCAGCTTAGGTGTCAATATTTTTATTTTAGCCATTTCAGTTGATATGTAATGATCTTGCATTGTGGTTTTAATTTGCATTTCCCTAATGGCTAATCAGAATGAACATCTTATGGTGTGCTTATTTGCCATATTTGTATCCTCTTCATTGAAATGTGTGTTCATGTCTTTTTGTTTGTTTACTGTTGAGCTTTGAGGTTTTTTAATATATTAGCCCTTCGTTAGATAAGTATTTGCAAATATTTCCTTCTGCTCTGTGGCTTGTCTCTTTATCCTCTTAGCAGGGTCATTTGCCAAGTAGAAGTTTTAAATTTTGATGAGGTCTAATTTATCAGTGTTTCCTTTTATAGGTAGTATTTTTTACTATCAAGTCCAAAAACTCTTTAGGTCAATTTGAGTGAATTGACATATTTACTGTGTTAAATCTTATAGCCATGAACATGTCATCACTATTAAGATCACTATTCATTTCTTTAATGAGCATTTTATAATTTTATATATATAAATAAATAAATTTTAAGTTTATAATTAAGTATTTTAGGCCTTTTGGAGTGATTATTTTTTCTTGAGAATGAGTCGTGTTCTGCTTCTGTGAAGTAATTTTGGATGTATACTGGACATGGGAGTAAGTTGTAGGAACTAGATTATCATGTATTGTTTTGTTTAGCAGGCAGGTTACTTGAGTGGCCTTCCATAGTCGGCGGCAGCTTGAATTTCAATTCAGTTCCTTTAACTTTACTTGGTGTGTTGTAGTGATTCACTTTCTTATCCCATCTGCCATATTGCCAGAAAATTAATAAGGGGGGAAGATCTTTTTATGTTGGAATTTAACCCCACTCTGCCTGAAGTATAAGCTCATTTTTCTGATAAAAAGGTGAGATTGTCACACAGGAACTATTCTCTAAATGTGACAAGTGCTAAATAGCATATCTTGAAAGACAAGTGTTTTCTTTGCAATAACCTAAGGATGAGGATACATTTTCCTTTTAAAGTTTCTGTGGTCAGAAAACAGAGTAAAGGAATCTTTAACCTGTCCACTTAACAGTTTGAAATCTGAAAAAAAAAATAATGTTGGTTTTTTTTTTCCCACCTTTTACAGGAAAACCCTCCTCAAGTAGAAAATTATTGTCTACCAGAAGCTGTTTCAGTTCTTCAGAATAGTAAGGAACCTGAGCCTGGATTATCACAAAAGAGGAAAGCTTCTACAGAGAAAAACAAAGTCAAACGACCTAGAGTACAATAATCATATCTGCCTTTTAGTTACCAAATAGTAAATGTTTTTTAAATTAAAAGCTGAGTGTTACTGTGATGTATTTGTATAGTAATTTAGAAACAAGTACCTGAAGAATTCAGCTTCAGAGTATAATGATGACCCTGCCTGAAGTTTTTAACACCTGAAATTTTAATCACTGAAATATTAACTGTTCCTGAATGGACAGTTACCTGAAATAATAATACAGCTCCTCAGCTAGCTTGTCATTAAACCACAGTGAAGTGTGTAAGGGGCTTTTTATTTATTTATTTTCTTGTAAATAACAGAGGCTGTAGCTTAGTGGAAGTTTTATTAGCAAGGTGATGGATTTTGCCTTAAAATGTCTGCTTTAATTCATAACAAGGAAGTCTGTGGGGATTTAGATATGCTTTCGCTGATTTTTATCATCTCACTATTTTACCTCTTTTTAACAGGATCCTGAGCACAAGGTTTAATGAGAAACTGAGGCTTTAAACTTAAAAATGTGTGTATATATATATATGTATGTGTTTGTCTGTACAAATCTCCATGATGTTTGCCAAGTTGGGGTGCCAAACTTGGAAAATAAAGACAATAAAGAATAAAAGTAGTGACTCAAATTAGGTAAGTTTTTTAAAAAGAAAAAGTATTCTAGCATTCTCTGTTGAAGCAATAAAAGATTTGTAAGACTTAGCTTAAAAAGCAAATTGCTAGTTATGTTTTTTATTTAGAATATGGTTCTTTGGGTTAAAAATGCTTTATTATACGCTCAAAATTGCATTAGCCTTATTAATTTAATACCAAATTCTACATGTATTATTACCACAGCCCTCTAAATATAAAGCTACCTCTTTTTTGTTTAAGGGACAAACCAGAATCGGTTAAGACTGTAATTTTTGTGTAACTGTTCAATTCCTAATGATTGATTCTTTGAAACTCAAGCAGGAAGGGTTGAAGTTTTTAACCTCTACAAAAAACCTGAAGTTTTTATCAGATTTTCCTTTAAATGGTGTAGGGGTTGTCCCTGCCCCTCAAGAGAATTGGACCCTTAAAGCTTTCAGCTTTGAGCTAATTCACAGCTTAGGACAACACATTCCTACACTTCCAAATGGGTAGCATTGTCATATAAACTACTGCCCCTCCACCAAACAAAACCTCATAGGCCTAGTTTTATTAGAGCCATTTGTGTTAGCTGGGTCATTTCATAGGCAGCTTTCAGTAAGTTTCCCTGAATTTCACTAATTAAAAATATTTTGAAGTGGTTACTACTCTTCAGAACTTCTTGATAAACAGATAAAATAAATTATGATCCTTTTCTCTCTATCCTAGATAAAATCATCTAATTTATTATCTAAATAAATACCTAATTTATAAAAACTTCTCCTGTAGAAGTCTATATACTTGTCGAAATTATGAACTCTTCCCAGTTCAGGTCTTAGACACTTAGTTTACAATTTTAGCTCAAGATCTCAGCTGCTTCTGACTCTCTAGAATCTGTCCACACCCTATATAACCATTTTAACTCTGACTTTGACTTAGTCTTCTTACATGCAAATAATTCCAAACATATGTAGTTCTCTCATTTAAAAAACAAACAAACAACAAACTGATAATTCTGATACCTGGTTTCTTCTCAGAACTGCTATGGTATTTAATCTATGTTACTTCCATTAGCACTTTATAATCCTCCACAAACTTCCTTGTGCATTAGTTTGATCTCACCAACATTAATTTAACACATATGGTAGTGCCTGGGATTCAAGAGCAAACCACCTAGAGCACATCCTCTCACCGAGCTAAAGAGGCAGGATCCTCAGTGCAGACACCATACGCAAGTGTACTCACATTTAGTAGTTATGGTGTTAGACTGAATTTTTCTCCTGTCCCCAAGTTCACATGTTAAAGTCTTAACCCCCAGTGTGAGTGTATTTGGAGACAGGGCCTTTAAGGAGGTGATCTGAAAAAAATTAGGTCATATGGTAGGACTGGTGGCTTTATAAGAGGAGGCCAGGAGTGTATGGGCACTGAGGAGGGGCCCTGCGAGGGCACAGAAGGCACTGTCTACAAGTCGGGAAGGGTTGCCTGGCCAGAAAGCACCCTAGCTGGTACCTTGTCCCTAAGATTTCTGGCCCCCAGAACTGAAAAATTTCTATTTTTTAAGCCACCCATTCTGGCATTTTATGGCAGCCTGAGCGGGCTAATACAATATTGTAGTGCAAAAATTCTTTACCTATAGCTGTAATGCCTGGGAATGGATATAGGCATAATTTTGTATACGTGCATTTTTAGAATAAAGTTTTGGAGCTAAGATCTATGACTTCCCATCCAAAAAAGACTAACCACTGCTCTAATCGAAAACCATTATTTCAGAGATAAAGCTTTCAACCAGAGGGGCTTTAATACATCCTGCTTTATACCAGGTGTTGGCAAACTTTTGCTGTAGAAGTCCAGATAGTAAATCTTCTAAGCTTTGTGGACCAGGACTTTATTGCATTTTCCCTTCAACTTTTTAAAAATGTAAAAACCATTGTTAGCTCAAAGTCATAAGCAATAGTGTGTGGGTCCCTAAAACCCCTTTTTAGTCTAAGTCTGTCAACAAGCCAGGCACCCAGGCCTTTGTTTCTCTGCCACCCTGTGAGTAGTATCAGCCCTTTAGCAGAGCCTGTCATGCTTGCTTGGCATTTGGAATCGGGAATTAAAATTATCAAGTGTTTTAAATTTCTGAGTTATTTATGGGAAGAAGAGTCATGTTTAGGCTTTTTTTGAGCCACAAAAAATGTTAAAGAACACCTGTAAAGCAATAAAAATTGATAGACGAGGAGAGAATCAAGTAATTATTTTGTCCTATCAGTATGAACTGCGTTTCAGGATAACATGGCAATTGAGGAAAACTCGTTATAGAATAATTCCAGGTAATAAGTGTAGAAGAAATGATAGAAACAAACCATTTTACAACTTAATGAAATCATCAGTCTAGGCAAATGGGGGATTTTATGATGGATCAAGTTGATAATAACCAATTTACGAATCACTCAAAAAAGCCAGACATGCCTCCTGATGTGATACAATAGAAAATAATATGAAGTGTTCTTGCCTATAGCTCCACTAATTAAACTTGAATTTGATCAAGCCTCCAGATCTTACCACCTATAGTAAATCAAAATTAAGGCAGGAGTATTTTTGCCTAAGATAAGGATGTTAAGGATCCTAAACTCAGCCCCCACAGACTCTGAATCTATAGCTATAGACAGAACAATTTCCTCTGAGAAAAACCCAAGAACTAGCTGAGCAACAACTATACATCAGACAATGAGAAAAAAAATACATATCAAAATGGGTCGGAGAGGCTGAAACCACCCCCTGTGTAATGGAGCACAGTCAAAGGGGCGCTCACAAACGAGTGTCTCCCTGAGGAGCAAAGGGTTCGAACCCATCTGGCACCCCACCCTACCTTTTAAGACCTGCATCTGAGAGGCAAACCCTTGAAGCATCTAGCTTTGAAAGCCAATGGAGCTTGCATCCACGAGATCTCAAGGCTATAGCGATCGGAAACAATTCTTAAGGAGCTCCAACAGATACACCACTGCAGGTCCCAGCACAGAGGCAGCCATCAGAAAAGTGCCCAGTCTTTCTGTGAAAGAGACTTAATTGCTTAATTGCTGCAACCTGAGGGGCAGGCTTCTAATTAAATGCACACGTCAAAACGGATTGTAATCCTTTCTAGAGACCTTGGAGAATGGGCACTGATTTATTGCTCTCCCTTTGCTGCATTCTGGGTTGCTGATAGGAGCTGGTATATGCATCTGGTTCCCCAGTTTTTGCAGCCGCTGTCCAGGGAACACCCCTTGATTGCCTGGCTCTTGTGGCAGACATTCATGGGTCCCATACTGTAACGAAAGAACAGTTCTTAACTAGCTATCACCCAGAACACAATGCAGGGACCACAGACTGAAAATGCAACCCTGATCTTTCTGTGAAAAAAAAAGCCTATTTATTAGCTTATCTTCATAGGTATGGTCTGAGAACAGGTTTCTAAATAAACCTAAGTCTAGGGGCCAATTACAGTTTTCTCCGGAAATGGGTGGGGAGCATGGCAGGCACCATCTTTGCACTCTCCTCTGGCCTGCCTGGCCACCTCAGCTTTTGTGGCTGCCACCCAGAAGACACTGGCTCTAGTGGCCAGTGGGGCTTGTGTTCACAGGTTCAACAGGATGCTATCACCCCAGAATTCAGTGCAGAGAAAGTGGACAGAAATGTCCATTTCCCAGTCTTCCCCTGGAAAAGGTATATTTGCACACTTTACAAACTGCTGCCTAAGGCTCTGCCTTCTAATCAACTTGAATCTAGGTGCTGACTGAGATCCTCCCCTTTGGGGCATGGACAGGTGTTGGCATACCCTCAACTACTGGGAATAACTAATCATAAAGGTGTGAGAGACAACTGGGAGCCAGGGCAGGGTTGGGTATAAGGCTTATCTCCTAGATGAGGCAACTCCCAAGAGTAAGGAAGGTAGCTGTTTAATGCACAGAAACCAACACACAGAGTTAAGCAAAATGAAGAAACAGGAATATGTTTCAAATGAAAGCTAAAACCTCAGGAAGAAAAGAAAGTTAATAGATAGCAGATAAGTGATTTACCTGAAAAAATAGCTCAAAATAATGATCATAAAGATACTCATTAAGCTCAGGAGAACAATAAATAAAGTGAGAATTTCAACAAAGAGAAAATATAAGAAAGTACCAAACGGAAATCACAGAGCTGAATAATGCAATAACCGAACTGAAAAATACACTAGAAGGGTTAATAGCACACTAAATGAAGATGGAAGGATCAGTGAACTCAGAGCAGGGGAACTTATCCAATCAAAGCAGCAAAAAGAATAAAGAATAAAAGATAGTGAAGATAGCTTAAGGGACTTATGGACCAGCATCAAGTGGACCAACATTCTCATTATAGGGGTCCCAGGAGGAGAGGAGAGAGAGGAACAGAAAACATATATGAAGAAATAATAGCTAACTTCCTCAACTTGGGAAGGAAACATATCCAGATCCAAGGAGCCCAGAGAGTTCCAAATTAGATGAACCCAGAGAGATTCACAAGAGAACACATTATAAGTGTCAAAAGTTAAAGACAAGGAGAAAATCTTAAAAGCAGCAAGATATAAACAACCTGTTATATACCGGGAACCCCCATAAGAATAAACAGCAGATTTTCAGCAGAAATGTTGAAGGCCGTAAGAGAGTGGCACAATATATTCAAAATGCTGAAAGAAAAATACTTTCTGTCAAGAATACTCTACCCAGCAAATCTGTCCTTCAGAACTGGAGAAATAAGGAGTTTTCTAGATAAGCAAAAGCTAAAGGATTTCACCACCGCTAAATTGGCCTTACAAGAAATGTTATAGGGATTTCTTTAAGCTGAAATGAAAAGATGCTAATAGTAATAGGAAACATCTGACAGTATTAATCTCATTAGTAAAGGTAAATATGTAGTAAAATTCAGAATAATCTAATTTTGTAAAGGTGGTGATTTAATCACTTATAGAGCTAGTATGAAGATTAAAAGATAAGAGTGAAGATATAACTAAAATAATTTATTAATGGACAAAAGAAAAGTTGTAAAATGTGACATCAAAAACATTAAACATGGGGAGGGGAGTAAAAATATAAAGCTCAGAATGTGTTCAAACTTAAGTTGTTATCAACTTAAAGTAGACTGTTATAGATATGTTTTTTTAAAAAAATACAAGCCTCATGGTAACCACTAAGTGAAAACCCATAGGTACACAAGAGATAGAGGAATTTAAGCATACCACTACAGAAAACTGTCAGCACAAAGGAAGAGAAAAAGAACAATTCTAAAATTTGTATGGAACTACAAAAGACCCTGGATAGCCAAAGCAATCTTGAGAAATAAGACACCACCAATAAATCTGGAGGCATCACACATCCTGATTTCAAACCCTATTACAAAGCTATAGTAATCAAACAGTATGGTATTGGCATAAAAACGGATTAATGGAATAGAATAGCGATCCCAGAAATTAACTCACACACACACATAATATGTATGGTCCATTAATTTATGACAAGGGAGCCAAAAATACATGATGAGGAAACAACAGTCTCTTCAGAAGTCATACTGGACAAACTGAACAGCCACGTGCAAAAAAAATGAAAATAGTTCACTATCTTAACATCATTCACAAAAAACAACTCACATTGGATTCAAGACTTAATTGTAAGGTCTGACACCATAAAACTCCTAGGACAAAACATAGGAGTAAGATCCTAGATGTCAGTCTTAGAAACAATTTTTTGGATTTGACACCAAAAGCAAAGACAACAAAAGCAAAAATAAAAAAAGTACAAACTACATCAAAAGGCTTCTGCACCGCCAAGGAAATCATCAACAAAATGAAAAAGCAGTGCACAAAATGGTAGAAAATATTTGCAAACCATACCAAATAAAGGTTTACTATCCAAAATATATAAAGAATTTAAACAAATAAATAGCAAAATCAAACAAACAAATAAAAATCAAAAAACAATGTGATTAAAAAATGGGCTGAGGATCTGAATATTTTTCCAAACCAGACATACAGATGGCCAGCAGGTACATGAAAAATGCTCAACACCACTCGTTATCAGGGAAATGCCAACCAAAACAACGTGGTATCACCTCACCTGTTAGAACAGCTGTTATCAAAAAGAAATAACAGAGGTTAGAAGAACTTGGAGAAAAGAGACCCCTTGTGCACCGTTGATGGAAAAGTAAATTGGCACAGCCACTATGAAAACAGTACAGAGGTTCCTTAAAAAATTAAAAATAGAACTTCCATGTAATCCAGCAATTTTACTTCTGGGTATTTATCCAAAAGAAATGAAAACACTAACTTGAAAAGAAGTCTGTACCCCATGTTCACTGCAGCATTATTTGCAATAATCAAATCATGGAAACAACCTGGGTATCCATTGACGGATGAATGGGATAAAGAAAATGTCACACACACACACACACACACACACACACACACACACACACAAATATTATTCAGCCATAAAAAAAAGACATTTTGCCAATTGTGACAAGTTAAGGGCATTATCCTAAGTGAAATAATTCAGACAGAGAAAGACAAATAATGTATGATCTTAGTTATATGTAGAAACAAGCAAACAAAGAAACTCAAACTCACAGTTCTAGAGAACAGATTTGTGGTTATGAGGCAGGGGGATGTGTGTGAGTGAGTGATGTGGGTAAAAATGGTCAAAAGGTACAAACTTCCCATTATAAAGTAATTACGTCCTGGTGATGTACTATATGGCATGGTGACTGTGGTTAGTAATACTATATTATCTATTTGAAAGTTACTAGGAGGGTAGATCTTTAAAGGTCTCATCACAAAATAAAAACAATTGTAACTATGTGTGGTGATGTATGTTAACTAGTGTTTTGATTCCTCCCTCCACATCGTGCTATGGAAGCTCTAGCATCTCGACTTCATTAACCACTGGCCACCACAGATTTTGAGTTTCGGTCAAGCAAACAAGAAAGCTGTTAGAGCTTTAAGAGCTAATACTTTACACCCAGAATCTCTAGTAAGTGCACCCATATCAATTCAGTTTCATCTCGTGTTATATTCTGTTCTCCTTGCTCTAACACCATTCAAATACACTCCTACACATATTCTCCAGATTTCTGCCAACACATGTTAGGAAAAAGTTACAATTTTTCCTATTTTGTCATTCTAGCTATAGGTGCAGTGGCAACAAAGAACTTGAGAATGAACATCTCTTTGCAAGGCAATCTGTCTCAAGTGAGGTATCTCAGGATCGTCAAGAAAAGGTTAGCCTCCTCAGCTAACACAGGAGGGCAAATGATGTCCACAGGCAGAGAAGGCGCAGAGAAACCTGAAAATAAAAGACTCAAAATCTAACCAGATGCTGCCATTCCAAGTTTCAGGTCCCCATCATTCCCAATCAGTATCTTAAATTTTACATGAGAAACTTAGTAAGGTTGTGAATTTAACTGATGTAATTCTACAACCTGCAAAATTAAATTTTGTTTGATTTCCAGCAACATCGGGCCCCATCTACATAAAATGATCTTCTTAGGGCAGTCACGGAGGCTTTCTGATCTTCAGAATGTGACTTGAGCTGAGCGTTTAAGGACCTGAGTTAGTCATTTCTTTCTGTTAGTACTCCAGTGCATACAGAACCAAGCCCACAGTAGTCCCTGCCATAAAAGTCAAGTGAAGCTCGAGTCCCTGGGCTTCCCAAGGCACCTGCTGCAGTAGACACGTCATCGCAAGCAGAAGTGGTAGCTTAACTGTAACGTCAGTGCACATCAGGAATTATCAATGCCCCGTTCCCACTGTTGAGAAGCTGCTCATTTTGCCTGACAGCAAAGGCACCATCAAACTAGTCCCCAAATCCATGTTTGGAGGGTTTGTCTCCTGAGATCATTCCTGGTACCATTTCATCAGCCAGTATTCAGTCAGGAAGCAATTTAACCAGTAATTTACAGAAAAAATATAAAGATTAGTACAAAAGCAGTTAACTAGTAAAAAGGGTAAAAGAGTATGTTATGGGAACAGCAGTGGCAACCACAGTTAAATCATGAGAGCTGCTGAGGTGAATGTCCCAGGCCCCATTAGTCAATCTGAACACTGCCTGAGAACTTCAAGGCCTTGTCTCTTGCTAATTCTAGTGTTCCTCCAGTGCCCTCTGTTGGCAAAAAAGAGAAGTCTACAGGGTCCAGAGCTGCTGAACCACAATGCAGGGCAAAGGGCAGTAATAACTGGCACACTACTCATTTATAGAAAATGTACAAAAGCAATCTGCTAAATTCAGAATATGAAAAATTTTATGAACCAAATTACAAGTTTTCTTCAATAACTAAGTGGTAAGGATAAAGTGGGGGAATTACTGGAGACTTAAAAGACCAAATGCAATGGGTCCCCCGTGTCTGGATTCTGCTTCAAACCAACCAACTGTAAAGCATCTTAAAAAATTAGAGAAATCTGAACACGAACAGGATATCTGATACCAAGGAAATGTTAGTTGAGGTATAACGATATACGGTTGAGTCTTTATCCCTGGGTGAAATGTTTAATGAAGAAATAGGTCTGGGATTAGCTTTATAAATAACCCAGAAAATGGGGAGGTAAAATAAAAGTGGCCACAAACTGATGACTGTTGAAGTTGAGTTATTGGATCAAGAACATTTATTATACTATTCTTTGTATTTGAAATTTTTCATCATAAAACATCCAAAAAAAAAAAATCCACCCCCAGCCGTTAAAGAAGGGATAGTACAAACAACTCAGCTAACATTAGGAGCTCTACATTCTGCTGCTTGGGGAGATCGGTGGCAAAGAAGCCAGCCTCTGGGGCATCCATGCCGACTGGGATGCGAATGAGGCAAAGGGCTCCTTCAAGTTAAATCTGAAGAAGAGTTTGTTTCCTACTTTTCTTCTCTCGTCTTAAATCTAGCAAGAGGAGTGGAAGCAAAGCCTCATGGTTAAGAATGCGCTGGAACAAAAACACCTGGGGTGGAATCCTGGCTCCTTCATTACTAGCGGTGATTTATGCAAGACACTTAACCTTTCAGAACCTATTTTCCCATCTTTAAGGGACTGCAAGGGGTTAAAAGAATAGTATTTGCTACCCTTTTAGAAGAGTGCCTGGCCCAAGGTTACTTTAACTTAAAAAATTCCAACAAATGATTTGCTACTTAATGCTCTTGCCAGACTGGAGCTAAGGTTTAAAAAAAGAGAGAGAAGGAAGAAGGGAATGTCAGGAAGAACAAAGAATATAATGGAAGCTTCTTGCAACCTACTTTCACCCCCATTACCATGGTGTCACTGAAGATGGGAGTTCCTGACCTCCAAGTTTAATTCAGTTTCTAATTAAAGGCATAAATTTGAACTGTAAAACCAGAGAACCCAGGAAGAAAATCACAATAGTCCCAGCAAGTTAAAGCCAAAGACAAGCCTGAGGATTCCTCTGCATGCCTGTTACAAAGGATGCTGAAGTGAAACCCTTGTGACCCTTAACAGGTAGCAGCTGGTGAGGGAAATGACCCAGTCTAAGATAGCAGGCGATGCAAGCGCCTGAGGTTCCCATTCCCAAGGAGATGCACTATAGGCTTCTGCAGTTGCTGAGCTCATCTCTGGTAAAGTTAATTATGGTTCATTCCATAGTCACCAGGGAGAACTGCAGAATTCTAAAGAAACCCTTAAAACCCTGAGGTGTTGTAACTGGGCAACGTAACGGAAGGGCAAATTAGAAGCTGGGGTAGTGTAAAGCAATTAACATTTACCGTGAATAAACTCTGGTCGGACTTACTGGCAAGACAAGTTAAACAATAAAATTATTGTAGAAAGAAGGAAAATAAAGTAGCTAGAGCATTATACTGATGGTGAGGTAATTGTCTTAAGAAATGACAGAGGAAATATTATTAAAAATGGTCCCTATACTGGTAATACTAAACAATAAAAAGGTTTACATAAAAATCAAAGCAACTCTTTAGTATTTCAGCTTACAGGTCTCCACCACCCCCTCACTTCACTATCCATTTCCATTTAACAGTATCCAAACATGCATTTAAAATGCGACAATCCTTCCGGGGCTAGGAAAACAACGGAAAGATTTCCTACACACTTGAGCCCAATGACTGCTTTCCAACTTCTTAGGCCACACTGTCTCTTATTTTGACATAACCCAGTGGCTCCAAAAATGCTGCATATTAGAACTGGGGAATTTTAAAAAAATTTCTGGGTGCAGGTCATACTCCATACCAATTAAATTAGAATGTCTGGGGTTAGGAGTCAGATGTCAGCATTTTTAAAAACATCTCCCGGTTATATCAAAATGCAGCTGTTTTGAGAACTACGGAAAATAACCTATAGAGTTGTCCCACTTCTTAGGAAGAAAATAGCTCATGCAGGACAAAAACTTTAGCAAAAAGTCTTTTCCAGGAATGACATATTGCCTAACTAAACTTTGGACACAAAAAGGAAGAACACAACGTTTCTGTCCTGGGGCAATGTTTTAGGTTTTCATATACGAACATCAAAACAATAGTTTTGTACATCTAGCCTCCCTGAACAAAAAAAAATTTTAAAAATTAAAGTTTTTTTTGGGGGGGAGAAGTAAAATCATCCAATAGAAGTTAAGAGATATAGAAAATTATTTCCAGATACTTTGTCATAACGAGGTAAGAAAAGGTAAAATACACTGGTTTAAGATAGAAAACTTCGGAATTTGGGGTTAAAAACTGCTCAGGTCTAAAAGACAACAAAAACTTGTTATAGAAGACCATGTTTCCTAAAATGTCACAGCAAGATGTAGAACACCACACTAAATATAGCAATCAACTTTAGAAGTCATTCTCATTAAATTTACTTTTAGTGAGAAAATGACTGCCTCCTGCTTGGTCTTTAACCCAACTTCTCACCTGACTAGAGCTGTCTGCCCAAGTCTAATGACAAGACAGACTATGGATGCTGTTTCTCTCACACTTACACATTATTTTCCATCAGAAATGGAGAGGAACGTTATAAAGTTCGGTTGGGAGAGGGTGTTCAATGGGCAAGGTATTCACAAGGTGAAATGAGTTGACAAGTTGTACTCAGCTTGTTACTACATCCAGTTGTTATTTAGAATTCTAGTTCTCACTTGGGCTACAATTTCAAAAGGCTTAAACTACCTTAATGGTTATTTACGTGTATATCCTAAATCTTTGATGTGAACATAATTTCTCATTTATTTTTAATAATAAAAATTATTTAAAGCAGTTACTTTTCAGTTACCATATCCTTCATGATATCCATTATCTTTATATCAAACTCAAGAAAAGCAATTCATAACTTGCCTGCATTCTGCAGGCCCCATAAATACCTAGTTACAGTAGCTAGGTGAGGAATTAAAGCCATTGTAAACCTACAATTTCAAGCCACTAGTTATTAGAATGTCTAAATGATTCTCTACTTTGATTCTTCTTCCTAGGTGATTACCCCATTAACTTGTCTCCACACCACACTCAGCTTTCTCTCTCCAATTCCTACCCGACCCACATTCCCAAATTCCAGACATCCCTTCCTACCTGTTTCTAGCCAAACCAATTTCACATTCTAGTAGAACAAGTGAAATGTTCAGTGTGCAGAATGGAGTCTTTTCAAGAAATGTGCAGACAACTGGATCTATATCCCCATGAAAAGAATATCCCTCACACCACATTCAAAAATTAACTGAAAAACAGACCTAAATGAAAGCTGAACACATAAAACTTAGAACACAGATATGTTTTCTTGACCCTGGGTTAGGTAATGACTTCTTAGATACACCAAAAGCACAAGCAACTGAAAAAAATAATCTGGGCTACATAAAAAATGAAAAACTTGTGCTTCAAGAGACACTATTAAAATGAAGATAAAACATGAATGTGATGAGGGACTAATATCGAGAATATACAAAGAATGCTTATGACAATAATAAAAAGTTCAATTAAAAACTCAGCAAAGAACTTGACATTTTCTGAAAGACAAAAATGACCTATAAACACATGAAAAGGCGTTCATCTTTGGCTAGTACAGAATGCAAATCAAAACCATAAGATACTATTTTAACCAGAATGACTAAAGTCAGGTAACAAGCAATTATGAGAATATGGAGTAGCTTTAATCCTGACATTGTTGGTAACAACATAATGTGCTATAGCCACTTTGGAAGTTTGGCAGTTACTCAAAGAGTTATGATATGACGCAGCAATTTCACATCTAGATGCATACCAAGAGAACTGAAAACATACTGACACAAACTTATACATGAAAATTTATGACCGCAATATTCATAACAAGAAAAAAGTGGAAACAGTTCAAAGTGATAAATGAAATGTATATCCATACAATTGACTGTTTCACAATAAAAATAAGAACTGATAAAATACTTAATTGTACACTTTTCAAGGGTTTCCTCAAAAAAAAAAAAAAAAGATAATTAAAAAAACTATGGAGGGAACATCCGAGATCTTCCTAGCAGTCGTCAGTTTGCTCAAATAAACTTCTTTAAAAAAAAAAAAAGTAAGGAACTTAGAGAAGGGATGATGACAGGAAATGTGAATTTTTGTGTTCCATTTTAAATAGGGTTGTTAAGGGGAAAAAAATCAAGTACAAACAATAACCTAATAGTAAACATTAAACATTTAAAATATATTATCCCCCCCAAAAAAAAACCTTGAAATATACTTTCTCTAATTTAGAAATGTAGAAACTATGATCTAGACTAAATTCTGAAATTTAAAATGGTTGCTCATTTGAGAAATTTATAAGCTTCTTAAAGGACAAGTCCTCAGATCTTTATTCTACAGTGAAGATCACAGATTCCCTTGCCAGGGTTTAAGATAAAATTTAATAACCAAGAAAAAAGTACAGTACAAGTCAATGCTTTATCTTTGGAAAGGAACATTCATCACAGCTTTACAGCCACTTTCATTCCAGGTCTCTTTTTTAACATTCAGAATACTCTGCAAACATTTCTCAAACAGAAAAGTTCACGCATCAGGTGAGAATACTATCCTCCTATGGGCACACGAGGCATGCCATCAATTCGCCATTTTCAAAGACAGAAGACAGGTCAAGAGTTAAGAATAAAAACTGCAGACTCCAAAATCCATATATTTACTTTTTATTGAATTTGTTAATGTTACAGAGTTCTTGCACTGCCAAACCATGCCTGAGAATTCAAAGAAAGAAATGGTACAATGGACAGCCTCACCCACCCATCATACAGTATAATAAAACTTGATTCATGTGCATTTTGATAATTTCACAATCTTTTAAAAAGTTATAACAAGAGTTGGTTTTAAATCTCCTGCGGGTCTTCAGATTTCTTGTACAGTATGCCATTAAATAAGTTCCACATACTCATCTCAGTTCATTACTCAATAACATAACCCCCAACAAAATTGTTGGAAAAAAATGCATACTTTTCAGGGAAAATATGTGGCTCAAGGTATAAGAGATTTTTAAAGATTTTTGGTTTCCAAATGAAGTCTTCAGTTTAACCAAGAATCCCTTGTTTCTTGCTTAATCATCCAACCTCTCCTTGGCTTGCTCAGCAACTCACCCAAATACATCAGAAGTCAGGCATTCTGCCTGCCACCTCAAGTAACGCCAACATTATTGCCCAGAAATGGTTGGCAGATCCTGTCAGGAGATACTGCAAACCCCAGTAGGAGTCCAATTCCTGTATTAAACACTTTCATCAAAACTAAGCTCCCATAGGATAGGATAGTTTTACTCACCCATTTGCTTCACTCTTGCCAGTAGCAAGTCTGCAACTCCTGCCATTTGGCAAAGGGATTTATTATAGAGACACCCAGACTCTGCATCAAGTGGTCACATACCACTTTGAAATATTTCTATTGAACCAAAGATACAAAACTAGGAAATTGCCAGACTATCTCATTAGGTGGAAAGATATTCTTCAGCAATCCTGGGTATCTTTCTGAAGTCCCTTTTAAGGACTAAAAATTACTGGATAGTTTAAGCTGTAATTATTAAAAACAGAAGTGCTACATCACCTGTCTCTCGCCCCCGACTCTCCAAATGAACAACATAAAGACACATCAGAAGGCTGATAACAGAGCTAAGCTGGGACAATCATCGCATTTATAGAAAGTCCAATACCTTAAACGTTTGGGCACAAGTGTATCTGGAATTGTCAAAGTTCATGCAAGATCCACGAAACGTTAAGTGGGTTTAGGTTGAGGTTCTGTTCACGTTGCTCTGAATTTATAAGGACAGGTCAGCGAATCCCTTGGCCTGAGCAGGAACTATACTCTTTACACTGCAGTCTACAATATAGACCTGATTTCGAGGAGGCTTTAGCAGCACCTGAAGTAGAGCCCCCAGCATCCACTGCCCTTTACACCAAAGGCTATTTGGTTCCACTCTAGGGATTGGCAAATTCACGAGACACCTCACAATTCTAATGCATATTTCAGGTTACTTACTTAACCAAGCAATATGCTCTGTCAAAGAACTTATTCCAAGTCAAAGCAAAAAAAAAAAAAAAAAAAAAAAAAAAAAAAAAAAAAAAAAAAAAAAAAAAAAAAAAAAAAAAAAAAAAAAAAAAAAAAAAAAAAAAAAAAAAAAAAAAAAAAAAAAAAAAAAAAAAAAAAAAAAAAAAAAAAAAAAAAAAAAAAAAAAAAAAAAAAAAAAAAAAAGCCTTAATGTGGAATACAGAAAAAACACTAGCATCCAAATAAAAAATTACTAGAAGAAACAAGATTATTCCCTCCCCCGCCCCTCAGTGGACCCAAGTTTGGTTGAATTTGTGGTTACCTCAGAATACAACTCAAAGTTTAAATGATAAATCACAGCCCTACATAGATTATCCGAACACCTCGGATCTTTTGAGTGGCATATTCCAGGAACTCTAATACAGCCACAGCCTACTATAGAGAGTATTCCTTAAGGGGCACAGGACAGGTTAATTAAGGTCACTTAAATCTTCATCTTTTACAGCAGATCAGAACCCAGATGGCTGACTTTCTGCAGGATTTCTGATAGGAATCCAATAGAGCTGGTTTCAAGTTTCATATCGACACTTATAAGCTGAAACCTTCTTATCCAGAAGTTGTGATCCACATGAAGTTCACAATGAGTGCAGCAAATCTGAGGTAGTCAACCCTTACGAAGGCTCAGTATCTGAACATAAAAAGATTTGGAAATGACCACTGGCTGCAGGTTTTTTTTGTATTTGCAGAGTAATTATTATGAAAGAACACTGCAGAACCTACTTCACACATTTATAACAATGAAAATCCCCCTAAATTCAATATAAAGAGCAGCTCTGACACTTTAAACTTCCATAGTGCAATAGGGCCGGTCACTTATACCGAGTGGTCTGCATCGGTTGCTGTAGATCCAAGCAGAGATCAGATGACGAATGGCTGTTCATGGTGCTTAGCTGTGGTCTAGTTACCTTATAAGGGTTAGGAAAGACCATTCCTTAATTGTACTGTGTGTGGCTGCTTTTCTGATTTTCGAGTACAGCATACTGGTTGTCTAGCTGAAGTTTAAGTGCCTGGTTTTTTGAAACCTCATCCCTACCTCTAGTTTTGTGTCTTACTACTTCAAAGCTCTTCTCCATTTCTTTATCCCTAAGGGAAAAGAAATGTAATCAGTAAATATTTCTTGAGGTTGTTTTGAAAATATTCTTCCTTGTATTAAAAAAAGAAAGCCACCCCATAGAAGAATCTTGAAGGAGAGTTAAGAGAGAAAAACTAGTATACAAAATCCTTATCAAACCATTTTTAAGACTTCAATTGAATAGAAAACATAGACTGTTGTTAATATAAGTTCTATGGTTCCACTATCTGTGGTAGCAAATCTGCTGAATACTATTATCTGCAAACCTACTTTGGGACCAACTTGAAGACAACTGGAAAGTTAAAAAGCTATAGAGTAATATGGTGATTCCTTCTAAGACTCACTTTTACTTTAGCAAATAACGGACAATACATCTCTCTTTATGCATAAGGGCAACAATTTCTCATTCAAATAAAGCTCTGCTCATTACTCAATGATTTCTCTTCGCTTCTCCTTTATGGGAGAGGACCAGGTGGGGAAAGGTGAATGTGGCGGATCACTGCTCCTCATTTTGCAGGACAGGGCAGAGGAAGCAAATCCAGGTGGAGTTTCAAATTCAAGCCAGCTGTGCTCTTAAAGAGGCAAAAGGCTGGGATTTACTTTAAAAGGCACCCCCCCCCCAAAACCAGTATTTCCATTTGATGTCATTTATATTTCTTCCCATTTTAACTTAAAAAATGCATGTCCCTAAGTAAAATGTGGATGTGCCATATGTAGTCATTTTACTCCAAGTAGCATTCATTTTAAGTACCTGCTAAAATAAGATTTTAATATTAGATTTATAAATGTCAACATCTTTCACCTATTCACATTAACTGGGAATACAATGAAATACTGTTCTTTCATTTTTAGTTTCTGTATATGGAACACAAACCAACACTATGTGCTTAATAAAGAATTCTAACTAGGTGAAGCTTCTAATAGCTACAGAACGTAAACCAGGGATAAAGGAACTTCTACAGAGAGTTTGTCTTTGGTGCCCTTTCCTCTCACCCCCTCCAGAGCCCTTCCCCTCTCCTGGGCACATAAGTCCCATCCTAATTATCAGCTGCCTGTCAGATGCAGCCTGGGCTTTACCAGAAAAGAGTAACACCCACCCTCCCCTCCCCCGCGCGCTCATGCTGTCTCTGTCTGTCTGTCTGTGTCTCTCTGTGTCTCTCTCTCGGTAGGTTTTTATATCTTCTCTATCCCGTTCCTGGCCAAGGAACAGAGAGGCTCCAAAACAAAATGTGACCATTAGAGTACTTACTTTCGGCTTTCTACATGCTTGGCAGTGGACTGCAGGGATGGGAACTGCGTGTCACTATATATTTCTGGTGGTCCTTGTGGTGTTTTCCTTGTTGTGGTTAATCTGGCTCCAGGAGGCCTATACACACCACTAGTCATTGCCGGTTCTGGAGTTTCTGTAACTAACATTTCAAAACAGCTTAGAGGAAACGTTCAATGGTTGGCATTTTAATAAACTAGGCTTATAATATCTATCATTTAACAATTACAGAAATAAAACCAGTATCTGACATAAGAAAGGTCTCTAGACAACAGAAAGAAATTTAGTTATCTGAGGAAATGTCTGAAAGTGAAAATATTCTAGGGTAGTCCCCTAACCTCTCTTCTACATACAATTTTAACTACCTGTGTACGTAAGTTCTGTAAGTAAACTAATTGGAAGTGGGAAGAAATCTGCTAGACCTGGAAGACAGGTCTCATAGGAATTGTCTTTCAAAATATGACCACTTTAGTCCTCAGTTTACATAACAGTAAATGCAGATAATCATTTCTTTACCTGGTTAATGGATTAGATGTCATCTGTAGATAACTTATTTAATAAAATGCCTGTGTAGTTTTTTTTTTTAATTGTAAAGATGACTAAAAAAAAAATTTAAAAAGTAGGTATAATCTTAATTTCACTGTCTTCTACGTCAATGGGTTTTAAGGTTCTTCCTCTTTATTTTTTTTTGTAAAATGGAAAATAATTAAGCAGCTGAGCAGCCCAAGATATTTGGATAATATTTTGAGAAGGCAGCCTTCTAGCTTTTTCCTATGTACCATTCTCTCTCATCTTCAATATGGATTCAGTGTTTTAAAACCATATTTTAAGTACTTACTAGACACACATGGATAGTGGCTACTATACTGAACAGTGCTATTATATCACTACAAAAAAATACTACTGGACAGTGCTATTGTAGGAGGAGGACACAAAATATGTAAAAAGACTCGTGCCATACCAATAATTGGAAGTGGGGAAGGGTTTGTAAAGTGAGCACAAAATGGATAGGGAGGTGCTAGAAGGGGCTGTGATTTTAAATAAGGTGATTCCGGAGAGTTGTCAGTGATGAAAATTAAACAAAGGCTGAAAGGACGAGGCCAAAATATCTAGAGTTGGCAAACAAGCCGAATTTGGTCCAACAATGATTCTGTAAATAATGTTTTACTGGAACACAACTACACAGTAGGTGTACGTAGTGTTCACAGCTGCTTTTGTGCTACAACAGCAGAGCTAATTAAAAAAAAGTCTGCATGGCCCTCAAAACCTAAATTATTCATTATCTGGCCCTTTATAGAAAATGCTTACCAACTGCCTATATAAAGAAAGAGAATTCCAGGCTGAAAATATCAGTACAGAGGGTCTGAAGCAACAGGGTGAGCAAGTTCAGATTACAGAAAGACAAACTACAAAAAAGGGGGATGACCAGGCAGGTGTCTATGGCCTGCCTGGCCATAAGTCACTGAGAACTTAGGCTTCTACTCTGATTAGAGGGTTGCTGTTGGAAGTTAACAAACAGCAGAGGGACGTGCTCTGCCGTATCTGAAAAGATCACCACTCTTGCTGCTAGCTGTGCTGGGAACAGTGTATGCAGACAAGCAGACAGACCAGATAAGGGGTTACCTTAGGAATTCATTAAAAAAACGAAAGTTCAAAACCAGGGTTGTAGCCATGGAACTGCTGAGAACTAGTCATATAAATGAAATGGTCTGAATTTACTTTGAAAGTAAAGCCAAAAAGAAATTACTGACAGATTCAATTTAGGTTTGGAATAAGAGTTAAAGATGACGCCAAGGTTTGTGGCCTAAGTGACTGATAGCATAGCAATGAGATGAGAAAGGTTGTGGGGTGTGGCAAATATATATGAACAGTTCGGTTTTGGACATGTTGAGTCTGAGGTGTTTGTTGGGTAGGCAGTTAAGATAAACTTGTGTGGAGTTCAGGAGAGCTGATAATGTAAGTTTAAAAGTTGCTGGCATGTAGATGGCCGAGGGAGGGTAGACAGAAAGAGGAGAAAGGGCTGAGTACAGGAGCAGACTAGCATGTACAGGGCATGAGAAGAAGTGGTAATAGCAAGGGAGGATGAGAACCTACCAACTGATGGTAGGAGAATGTGATGTCCTGAAAACCAACAGAAGAATGTGTTCCAAAAAAGTAATCAACTGTGACAAACGCTGCTGATGGGGTAAATCAGCAACAGATTTAGCATTGCAGAGACCATGAGAGATCACTGACAGATAGTTAAAAAAATTTTTTTAAAAATTAAACATATGCATAACAAAAGGCCAGAAAGAATGCAAAAATGTTGATGTAGTTATCTGTGATCTCTGGGCAGTATGATTTGAGATGATTTGTTATTCCTCATATTATTTTGTATAAAATAATGCATATATATTAAAGCAATGTTTCTACAACTTTTTTCATTATTGTTCTCTTAAGGAGCCTTTTAAAACATGTTTCCTAATGGCCACTGCCATCCCATCAAGAAATGTTAATACCACAGACACACACTGCACATTTGTTTACATACTTTGGCCCTCTGATGGGCCACGAACGACTTTAAGATCTAAAATTTTTTCATCCCCCAAGAACTATCTCCTTGGGAGTGATAAAATCCTCCCTTCTGAGGATGAACACTTCAAGTCAGGAAAATGCGGAATAGGAAAAAAAAAAAGATGACCACAGATAAAACACATGTAGCCAATATTCCTTAGTCAGCTGTATAAAATTGTAATAAATGCTTAAATATTTAAATTCGGCAAGTTAGTTTACATATAAATTTAAGCAGCACGTATCCTTTTATTGCATCTGTTTGTAGTAATGTTAAGTATATAAAAAAAGAAAAGCCATATATCCTAACTTTCAAATTCCTTTGGATGTGAAAGTCTTTAAATGTATATATACAAATCTCTCCCAAGAATGGAAAGGAGCCCCACTAACCCCACCATAAACATGCCTTTTGTTGAAAGCTGACCATACATAAAATTATACATAAGTAGACATCCTCATAAAAATGAAATATTAAGATTACCAATTACTGGAGCAGGAGGTGCTTGTACCGGAGCTGTTTTATTCCAGGGACCTGAAGATTTTTCTACACCACCACCACCACCACCACCTCCACCTTCTTCCCAATTATCACCTGGATCTTCTCTTTTTTCATTGTCATCTTCTTCCTTTTCACTATGGGAGAGAGAGAAATATGGGATTTTGTCTACTTTATCCAGTGGAACTTCTACTTGACTTCACATGAAAAAAGGATTTTATTGCTGTAAAAAGGTTTAGAAAACCACTTAGTTGGATAGGTTCCACTTCCTTTTTGCAAACTTCATATACTCAAGAACACTTAGAAATATTTAGCATACTGACATGCTAGGCTACGACAATCTGCATGATTATTTATAGGAGCCCCAAGAAAGAGCAGGACTCCAGCTTTTGGCTTAAGCAACTGAGGGAGAGAAGAGAGCTTACTCTAACCTGAAATGCAGAGAACAGGGTGACTTGAAGGATTCAAAGTATAATTACTAGATTTTTCTAAGACCAAAGTGTACAAATAGGCACTTATGGTAAGCATATTTTTAGTGAATGAACAAACAGTTTTTGAAAAGTTGTGTAATTTCATCTCCCAGTCCTTTAGTATATGTTACAAAATACTCTCAAATTTAAACTTCATATTCCAACAGAGGAAGGAAAACAAGTCAGTGCTCAATGTTTACATCAGTGCTACAGATTTAATTAGTGCCAGTCTCTACTGTCTGACATGGAATATAAAGAACTGGTCCCTAAACCAGATATGTGCCACCCATTTAAAATGAATTATAAAACAAGTACTCAGTCTTGGGCTTACTAGTGATTATAAATGCAAACAATATCCTCAATGGTAACACAGCATCCTGAGGTTACCTGCAGTATTTATTTAATGCCATTTTAAAATTTCTTCTGGAATTGACCTGAATCAGAAATCTATAATTCCTCCAAAGTATCTTTAATTATTTCTCCTTTTGCTGGATTACTTATTACTATTTTATGTAAACTTGAATGTTCTAAATAATCAAGAACATGTTTCTTGAGTCTCTATAGTGCTCCCTTCACATCTGGGAGATAACTGCCAAAAAGAACTTTTTCCAACTCTTTGCCCTTGCTGAGGATGCACCTGGCACAGACCAATCTCTTCCCTAAAAATGGCAGTTTTTCCTAGGTCTTCAATCTATTAATCTCTACCAATCTAACTACCCTTTTCCTTCCTACAAAAAACAAACAAAAACAAAACAAAACAAACAAACAAAAACCATGGCTGTTGCATAAAGATCTGCCCCCTAGCCCTCCTCTCTTTTAGACATTTTCTCCTTTTGATATCTGATCCGCGATCATGGTCATAAAAATGTACAGATGATTCCCACCCTGACTATGTGACCTTAGGAACATCATGGCCTTTCCTGGCTTCTGCAAGGGTGCTTTCCTTCCATTTTTATTTAAACAAGCTAAGTCCTGGCTGCAAAATAAATTTCTTCAATAGCTAATGGTCTCTTATAAAGACACTTATAAACCAACATAAGTATGGCCTTTAACTGCCTCAATTTTCTCATGTGTAAAATGGAAATAACAGTCTCTTCATGAAGACTGAGTCAACAAACACAAAGAACTGAGAACACTGCCTGGCACATAGTAAATGCTGTAAATGTTCACTATTATGTGCTTTTTAATATTCGCTTGCGTTTTCACAAAAGCAGCATGTATACCTTGATAACAGGAAAAAGGTTTTCATTTGGAAACATGAAAACATGTTCTAAATAGATTTTAAAATAATAATAAATGAATTAAAAAAAAAAGCTTTTAAAGTGAATAAAGGACCAGGTAGAGACATGGAAGTCATATTTAACCAAGAGTCTAATAGTGTATCCACCTATCAGAACTGTCCCTCCATAATTTTTAAAAAGTTACCCACTTCTAAAGCCATGCCAATGTAATTATACAATAATGTATAATTTGCTTGGTTTGTGAGTAAAACCGTGCATGTTATTTACTTAACTACAATGAACTAATTAGTAATATCCTAGCAAACCCAATACATGCCAGACAGGAAGGTAATACCCCTTACAAAGATTTAAGTGCCGTCATGGCACTTTTACACTCTTATATACCCAAGCTGAGATAGCGTTCAGTAGGTCATTTACACTTTGAAATAGCAATGTCCTGAATCACAACTGTTAAATATATATATTAACTCTAAAATAACTTTCCCCTCAAATTAACATTTGGTGATTAATACATCTAAATTCTAGAATTATCAATTTGCAATAAATAATTAAAAATCAAAAAATTTTAATACTGATTATCTCCAAGCAGAAGGGACTGTAATTCTTATACATATGCTGTTAAACATTTCAAATGTTCTTTAAAAAAAAGTATATTGTTCTTCTGATTCACAAAAAATTAAGAAAAACTCCAGTTTGTTCTGATAAAATACTGAGTCTGAAGTAAAAAAAATTCATTTACTGTCTAGTATTTATCACCTCTTCACCCTGAGACAAGTGAAATGAATAAAACAATCATGTATCTAAAGATATCTCTAAATTACAAACTATTACTAAAAAATAAGAGTGATCTGCTTAATTAGAGGAACTGCATATCTATAAAAATAGGCATAAAACAACTTAGTATTTTGGCTTCTTAAGATTCTTAAATATTAGCTAAACTCAACATTGGAAATTGTCTAGTCAAGACCCTTCATCCAACAGAGGGAACTAAAGCCCAGAGATGCTAAGAGCCTTGCCAAAATACCACACTGCTAACAGCAGAGTAGAAATTATTTGAATAGCTTATTATTTTTTAATATACATATTCCAGAAAATGTCAAATCTCCAAATACTAAAGTTAGAACAAGAACTATGTTGTAAAGAATTATTTTAACAGAAGACAATTAGGCTAAAATTTTGTGTTTGACCCACATATATATTCTCATGGGCCAAATTTAATGTTTTTAAACACTATAATTTATCATAAATTCAATACCACAATTCACAATATTCTAGTTTTAAATATATGTAAGTCTGTAAGGCACTATTGGTGGGGCAGAGACCATGATGGTGCTAGAAGAGGTATAATTACTGAATCTCTACCATGCCAGGCAGCAAGTGCACTACAAAGTTGTTAAACCTTGCAATAACACTAAGACAGGGAGAAGAGAAGATCCATTGTACATATGAGAAAAATGATAGACATTTAAGTACCTTCTCCAGGACTACAAAGTAGCAGCACCAAGTCAGTGGGACTCCAGGGCCCTTATTGTTTCTGGTTGCCTCTTATTTCATTTTATCCTCTCTATAGCTCTGAGATCTGACAGAAATTTTCTCTATTTTGAGATCTGAGGAATTCACTCTCTTTAATAAGGTTGTTCAGGATTACACATCCTGCAGCAGTATATTTACAAAGAACAGAATGGTTTTACCTCTTTATCTTTAGAAACATTACACAAGAATTCATGGATCCTAACCCCCGTTCCTCAATATTACATGGAAGCAGCAGCTAAAACACAATCCAGACTTAACTGCACTTCTACTGGAATGCTGGGGATCTCCACTGGTTTTACACTATTACAACAGTAAAATGGGGAGACAGAAATGGCTTGGTGAGTTATGCCTGGCAGCTTAAATATCCCTATACCTCATCCAAGGAACTCTTTTGACCCATTGATGGTAGACTAAGTATCTCCTGTGCCCCCATATCACCAAAATGATCTACTGGGTTTGGCAGAGTATGAGTTATATTTATGATCCCAGCACACAATGCTCACACAAATATTTGCTGCAATGAATCCAGTATGAATAAAGTAATTTCTTCTCCTCAAAGGAAAACTTAACCAGCCCTACCTAATGGGTTTAAAAGTCTAGATTTCTTAAGGTTACCAGCAAACGACTGGGCTCCAAGAACTCAATTCTTTATTGAAACATGACATATACTCAACATTTTGTAACCTCATGCAATAAATGAAATCTTTCTCCTAAATATCCATTTTAAAAATGGGTAAAGCATACAGGTTCACTATCAATAAACTAAACTCAAATGTTAGGCTTCTTTTATCACCATCTCAATGGCTCCCCTGCCAAAAACTTATCTATAAATAATGACATGACCTTGATTAACATCTATTAATTTACACACAAAATTTGACACATCCTTATAATACTCTTGGTACTCAATTCTTGACCTAGTTGGTAAATGTGAGAATGGACATTACCCCAGCATTTTGCTGCTACTGAAATTTCCCTCTTTCAAATGTGCACTTATCTTTGATAAAGGTCGAGCTTGCTAACCTACTATAAGGACTAGTGTCAAGAACGTGAAGACTGTATGCATATCTTCAGATAAGAACTAAAAATAAGGCAAATGTGGCAAAAACAACCGGTAGATGTAAGCAGAGTACATGGGGGCTTATTTTATTATTCTTGCAAATTTTCTGAAGTTTGTATTTTTTCAAAGCAAAAGTTAGAAGAAAAAAAAGATTTAAGAATACAGGCTGTGAATTTCAAAATATTTTAAGTCAACTTAACAAAGTTTCATTTTTCTTGCCCACATTGAGATAGCCAGGCTGCCTCTCACACTGATAGAAGATAAGAGATTAAAGGCATAAACACCACCTCCTAAATCCCAGAGAAAGGAAAAAAAAAAATCTCATTTCTCTTTCCTTCTAAGGGCTTCTGCCGGAACAAGACAAAGCCAAAGAAGATAATCATTCAAAATTGCTAGCAACACTGAGCACTCTGAGGATTTTTGCTGGTTATACTAAAAGCCAATCTGAACATGTCACTTCTATTATGTACACAGTGAACTAACTAACCAGTGTCTGACGTTAGTCATGATAACCATATATGACTCCACTTCCCTTGTCCCCATATCTTGGTACTACAAATCAGGTGCCTTGTAGGTAAATAGAAGAGTAAGTCATTTCAATTTACCCACTGAGTGAAGATGATGATTAATGTTAACTGAGTGGGTATTTTACAAACATCTTGTTCAAAGTCCTCACAACAATCCTGAGTAGCTGGTTCAATTTTGCAGATAAGAACCAATGTTCAAAACTAAAGTGACTTTCCCAAGGTCATACACAAACAGCAGAACTAAAATGTTAACTCAAGTTTGTCTATCCCCAAAAGTCCATCTTATCAACTTCATCCCATATAAGTGAGTAACTACTCCTATGAAAGATCTCTTTCCTTGGGAACCCCAGTTCTACTTTTACTGTAAAGAACACTTACTACAGTTTATAAGAATATTGAGTATGTAAAATGAAAATTTCAGTTACTGTTATTAAATCTCAAATGGCTATTCATTCTCAAACCCTTCCTGAAAGCTGTTAAGATTTCCCTTCATTGAATGATTTATAGAGGCAACAGAAATACAGACCCCCAGGCTCCACAGTGACTGAACATCTACATAAGCAGTTTCTTGTTAGTAAATTAGAGGAAGACCTCTGGATGGCCATTTGAAAAATGAGAAAAAAAAGAAATTAAAATATATAAATATATATAAAAGCTGATCTACTTAAAGGCAAGCAGAACTTAAATTCTTATACTAGCCCCTGGAAAAGATGAAGGATATAAGTAATTTAAGAAATATTTCACCATCTCAGGAGTAGCCAAATAAGAAGACTGAAATAGTTCGGATATAGGATATATATTCAATGACAGAAAACTAGGTAGTTTAAATATCTTCCATGATATACCAAAATCAATTTCTAACATTCAGTGAACTTGAAACCTTTTCCCTTCAGTAAGTGCTGCTCTTGCCCAGTAAGTTCAACACGACCAAACACTATCCTTCCTGTCGCTCAAGTCTTCGAGAAGCTTCAGTCTGGGGCCTGCAGTCAGAAAGGCAGACCAAAAGCCTCATTCCACGAGAGAGGAAATACACATGCACACACATAAGCAGTTCCACAAACCCAAATGGTTAAGAACTAAAACTCCAATCGAATCACTTCTACGTAACTCTACTACAAAGGAATCTTAAGAGCAGAGAGGTCGCATTTCCTAAAGTTTCCCACTATCAATCAGGTTTTTCTTTGGTTAAGCTCATGAAATGAGTTAAAGAACCTAAGACATTAATGCCCAGCTGTGTTAAGTATTCAACAAATATAAAAATATTAGCTCTGGTTTTCAATGAGTTATTTAAGGCCATAAATATTACCACCTAGAGAGATCAAAAGTATTCCATGAAAGAAAATTATTTCCTCCACTATGCCTATGGTCACTGGTGTATCTAAATTGAAAACTTCAAACTGGAGGCAGGTCATTGGGATCATTTCTTTCTTTAAATTTATATGAACCTAAAACTGACTACCATAGATTAGACTTGGAGGGGAGCTTTCTTCTCTAACAGTAATGTTCAGTTTCTTGACTCTGGTCAACTGTGTGCATGTGTAACATCTGTTCTTCTCTGTAAGTATGCTTCAATTAACCTGTTTATTGGAAAAGATCTGAAAACCTGTTATTTCTGAAACAAAAACTAAATTCAACTCACTAATATTATTTTGAAACCACAATATCATTTTTGGCTGTCTCAAAAATAACCTAACCAGCACTGGAAGTAGGCAAGCTCTCTCAGGATTTTGGAGCTGGCAGCTAATTCTGATCAACATAAAGAATGACTGCCATCACAGAGAGAAGAACTATACACTATCTATTAGAGGACTAATAAGACTATCTAAAGCACAAGAATATGATGATGATGTTGTGAAGCTAAAGAATAACCAAAGATACAATACCTATCCTAAGGGTTATCTAAACATTTTTTGTAACCAGATCATACCTTATTTGCATTGCCTGCACTCTGAGGCCGCTATAATCAACCTCTTTTTGCTCAAATTCTTTCCACTCATCTTCATCCTGTAAAATACATAGCATTTGATTAATTAAAGGCATTTATAAAAATACCACGAAGCAAATGTCAGTCTATGGATCAAGTGACTGGAACCTAAAGTATGGACTCGTTTCCTAGCAGAAGCTCTTGCTTGATCCTGAGCTCAACTAGTTTGGAGGACAAACGCGCGCAGCAGTTACTTCCACTGAGTTCCTTCACGAGAGCTGTTACTTTAAAAGCAACCAAGAAAAGCCGAATGGAGAAGTCAATGGTTAAGTCCACAACTAAATGTCTACCTCAGGGTTGCCATGTGACTTTTACAGGCTGAGACCGAGTAATGCCAAATTAGAGTTGCCACAAATGCGACTGTTAGAAAATTCAGCTCCGAATACTGGGCTGAAGTCAGAATACTAAATTACTCAGAGTAGACGTCACTCGATAAATGCTCCTCTACGCCGGGCACTTCGGACGCAGACCAATTACCCCTCGAGGATGCTGCCTGCCCGGGTCTTGGCACAAGCCGAGCGACACGGGGTGCAGAGGGGCGGGTCCAGAGAGAGGTGGAAGGGGTCCCGCGGGGAGAAGGCAAGCCGACCCAACGTGGTAAACCCACGTCACGTGGCCAGACTCCGCACCCGTCCGCTCGCTGACCGGCCCCGGGAGGCCCCTCTCGGACGCTCCGCCAGGCAGGCCGGCGGGGGCGGGCACATGGTCGCAAGCGCGCGGTCCCGGACCCTAGCCCCTCACCTTCGTTACGGCCTTGGTGGCGGCCCCAGGGCCCGCGGCCCCCGCGCCCGAGGTCCCGCCGTCGCCCGGCCGGGCCCCGGCGCCCGCCCCACCGCCCGCCGCGCCCGCGGCTCCGCTGATCCCGCCGGCGCCGCCCGCCGCGCCCGCCGCACTCGCCGCCCGGTTGCTCCGCTCCTTCTTCTTTTTCTTGTCCCTCTTGGCGAAGAAGTTGTCCAGGCTCCGCTCCTCGGTCTCAGCCATGGCCTCGGCCTCCTCGGCCCGGATGGGTGGGGCCGGGGACGGGCGCCGCCCGCGGGGTTCCGACCTCGGGGTCGAGGCCGGTTCTGCGCTCAGGCTCTCACAGGCGCGGCGACGCCTCAGCCCCGCGGGGTCGCCGAGGCGTGTGCGGCGGGGCGGGCAGCTCCCCCCGCGTGCTGGCAGGCGGTGGTACGGTCCGCCGGGGCACTCGCGCGCCGCTGCCGCCGCCCGAGCGCGCCGGGACTGCCGCTGCTGCTGCTACCAGGGTGCAAGATCCCGTCCGCTCCGCAGCCGGAGGGGAAAAGGGACGCGCGGGCCAGAAGCTCCGGCGAGAGCGCTGGACTAGCGGCGGCGCGTGCAGGAGGAAGAAGCGCGCACGCAGGCCAGGAGAGGAGGGGAGAGGGGGTGGGGAGGGGAGGGAGGGGGAGGAGGGAGGGCGGGCCACTACAAGAGAGAGGCAGCGCCCGCGCCTGCGTACAAGAGCCGCCCGCCGCTGGGGAAGCGCGGAGGGGAGGGCGACGGGAGGAGACGGAGGCGGAGCTGGCAAAGGAGCCAATCAGATGCCAGGACTGAGTGCTTAGGCGACAATCCCTGCTTCAGACGGGGTGGGGCCGTGGCGTGGGGGCGGGGAAAGGAGGGAAGATGCTAAATAAGTGACGTGTTGATGACTCTGGCTTCCCGATTGGTAGAGGGTTTAGTCTTGAGGGTAGGAGTTTAGAGTGGCTGGCTGGTGACTGGGCTAAAAAGGTCCGGTCGAAGGAGCGGGCTGCACCGTCCGGGCGCATGCGTAGGGTACACGTGTGTTCGCTCGCCCAGAGCATACTGTGGCCTTGGCATATGAACTTAAGCGAAACGGAAAGGCACGTGTGTTGTTAGCTGTGTTAAAGATGGTACCTCTCCCTCTGCTTGCTTCTGTACATCCACCCTCTCTGGTCTGGCAACTATTAATTTTCGTTTTACGGGATGATTATTATGAAAGTGAGAACAGTGGGCTTGAAGTTTAGGTCTCGTTTACTAAAAGATCTTTAGTAAACGAGTAGGTAGACAGAAGGTATTGATTTTGTCTGAACTCCACCCTCTACTAAGCTTGAACGTCTACTAAGGTCAAGCTAGATAAATCTGACCCTCAACTCTTGACCTGTAAAGTGGGAATTATTAGCCCTTGTAAGATATGTGGGGAAAGTGTACCTGTTAGAGCTGCCCAGCACAGTGTTTAACATGCGTTGGATTAATGAAATAAATGATTTTTTAATACATAAGTACTGCCCCTCTGCCCTGGCTTGAGTCTGGATGATGATTGCAATTTATCCTTATGAAAAGGATAAAAAGGGGAATAACGTATCATAGGGATGGGGACAAAATGCCCATACAAAACCTGGCTTTACCATTTAAGTACTTTCTGGGCCTTGAGAATGAAATGAATCCTCTTATATTAAAAAGGTGGTCTAATGTAAGGTATTAAACTTTCCACTTCCTCCTAAGGGCAGAGGACAGAACTGTCACAACCACTGAGGAAATGACTCAGAGGTATGTTAGTAGCCTCATGGGATATAGAGCACAACCAGTAAACAGAGCTACTTCTTTGTCTTTTCCTTTAGTTTCCCCATTAAAGGTTGTCTTCTCACCCTCCTCCACTACTATTAAAGAACTAAGTCCAGAAAATGTCAAAGTAGTAAATCAAGGACCTAGCCTTGGCCAACAAGCTTACATATTCCCCAAATATAAACTGCCCCCGACAACGCAGGATGGGTCTCTGGGTAACTTACTTCTGTGACACCACTTTTCTTCTGTGATGCAAGCCAAGTTCACCTGTACCTCTCTTAACAACGGTGGCCAAATATCTTTTTCTTTTTTTCTTTCCCCCTTCCCTTCCTTCATTCCTCTCTTTTTCTTTGTCTCCTTTCTTTCCGTCTGTTCTTTTCTTATCTATGAAGCACCTATTTAGCAACAGTTAAGTCAGTATGCCTTACTCTGTGTTGAATAATTTGTCATTCCTGCCTTCAACTCTCTTATACTCTTAGAAGAGAAGATCTGGATATGAATAACTGGAATTCAGTCCTCCCTTTCTTAGGTATCCATTAATATATCAGTGTCTTGAAGGAAATAATGACTTGGGAAAATGCAGAGAAGGAACAGTAGTTGAGGGTAGTCTCACTACGTTTTTCAGTATGATTGATGGCATGCTCCCAGAACTTGATCAGATGTAAGAAGTTCAGGCCAGGACAATAGAGAGACCAATGTCTTTGTGGTTGTGTCACTGTCTATAGTTATTCTCTTGTCCATGTAGCTGGTCTCTTCCTCCTTGAATTCCCTGCCCTGAAACTGACAGCATATATTCCCAGCAGTTGTTGTTCTTAAATCTCCTTGCCAACCTTCAAAGCGGTTACACAGAGCCCTAAATCCTGCCATCACCAACCCCCCTCATCATCACTCTGACATTGAAGCATATTCTTGCTCTTTCTTGATGAAGATATCTTTCTCTCTGCCTTCCAGTGTTTGGACTTTCTCCACCTTTAAAGCAAAACAGACCTTCACTTGTTCTTGTTAGATGGAGAGTTGAATAGTGAAGAGGACTCAGACTATTCCCAGCTATTTCAGCACATCTTCTAAGGATCCTAATACTGTCTGAAAATGGAAATTTTCTCTAAGTCCTCCAAAGTGGTAAGATCCAAAGGACATCATTTATCTCCCTTGACAAGGCCCCCTGAGCTCCAATATTCTGTGAATTCAAGAGCTGGCAAAGGGCAGCTGGGCCCAGCCCCATTGTCCCTGGGTTCTTTTTTGCTGAGCTATTTGTTCCAAGTTCCATTCTGCTACCTAGGCTGGAAATTCCACACATGCTCAGCTCAAAGGAATGCAGCTCATGCTGGCCACAGAGCTTGCCAGGAAATGAGGAGCAACTTTTCATTTGTGGCTTCATTTCACTTGTGGCTTTCTCTCTCACAGCTGTGAGGCAGACTATGCTACTGTCTGAGCTGTTCCACCAACCTTTTTTAATCGCAGAGTGACTACTTTCAGGTCACCTCCTTTGGGGAGCCTCTGTCAACTTCTGCAATCAGCCTGGACCTTTAAAGGCCCAGAGACCTTTCATTTGGTATGGTGTATAATGACTTCCTGATATTTCCATGTTTTGTTTAACCTCTTAATGTTTTTATTTATTCATATACTCTTTCATTAGTATAAGACATCTATTTAGTGAGCACTTACTGTATGCCAGGCCCTATGATAGGAGTTAAGGATTAGTAAATCAGACATAGGCCCTACCCTCACAGAACTTATGGTATAGTAAACTGTTAGCTAGAAGCAGACACACAAGGATAAATACAATAATAGCACAATGAAAATCATTGCAGGTAGAAATGGTGTACATCACACAGGGTTTGACTGCTGTTTGTAAAATGTCATATGTCTCCATTAGTCCCCAGTTTTCCACATTCACAGGGGAATGCACAAACCATGGACTATCTAAAAGTGTTCCTTAAAATTCTTCCTTTTTGGCTTCAGAACACATACGCTGTCATGCGTAACAAAGAATTGACCTTCTCCCTCAAGTCTCTCCTTTGTTCATCCCTGACATTAAGTCTCTAGCTGGAGGATGAGTGGACAGCAAGAGGAACAAGGGCACAGACACCAGTGGCTGCCAAAAAGAGGTTTCCCAAAAGTAGTAAAGAGCTGCCATGCCTGACCCCCACAACACATACCTACCACTATGGCTTGCAAAAGAGAGTTAGACTTATTAAGCCTGCCCTTAAAGTATGTGGTCCACTGGTAGTTGAACCACATAAAGTTGCAATTGTTTGATTGCTTTTGACCTGCCAAAATTGCAGCTTTATATGGTTCAACTTAATATATCTGAAAATAAACAAACAAAAATTTCATAAATAAATGAAGAACGTAAGAACAGTTACTGCCCCTCTCCCCAGGCATCAAGATGACCTTCCTGACTTAATCTTGGGTGGGAGGGGCAGGTTTGTAATGTGATGATAACTGAAGGATCAGCAACCTAATCAACTGTATTGTATGAAGAATGCATGAAATAAGAATGAGAGATGAGGATGGAAGATAGAAGAAAAAAGAAGTAAGGTAAAGCCAAGAGGCTAGAAGTCAACACTTGTTACCCACCACTGTCCGGGAGAAAGCAACTTAAAATTGGATCTAACACAGATGTGCCTAGCTATGAAATGGAGATGACTCACTAATCTCCACCCTGACTTGGATGAATCTGCCACCCTTAACTCCTGGGATACACTCACCAGCTAGCCTGCTGATGACTCATTTGGTCCTCTCGGGTTGCTGATATTGGGAAAAGGGTGCCTCAGTTGACAGAGAAACACTGCAGTTACAGAAGGGCTAACATCAACTGTTAATACATGGTTACCTGGTTATATACTTCAGCCTCCTATGAGTTGGGTTGCTGGGAGGGAGTTAGGCTTGTCCAGGCAGATGAACTTCAGGATAGCGACTCGACTGTGAAACAGGTTCAGCTCTGTGACAAATTCATTAAGGCAACACACCACCCTGGGTGACCTCTTGGGGAGTCAGTCAATGACTGTGGCACAAAGCAAAACCTTTGACTCAATCATTTTGAACTCAGCGTGCAAAGGATATAATTATGTTGGCAAAGGCTCAATTATCCTGTTCCTGATGTTAACTCTGTTTCTAGTCTTTCCTCATGACCCATCAGGTAGATGTGAAATTGTCTGGCATGTTCTGCTTCTGATTCAGAGCCACCCCGGTTCCAATTACCAGGTCAGTAGGTCAATGGTATTGTCATCCTACTTGGGCTACAAAAGCAGGGAAAAGATGAGAGTATAGGGAATGCAGAGAGTTCTTCCTCGTCCTGAAGGAGAAGTCCTTTATTTTCCCTGCAGTACCCAGTTGTTTACTTCGTGGTCAAGTGCATGTTTCCTAGAGTCAGACTTTAGTTCAAATCAGAGCTCTGATTCCTCCTAGCAAGTTACTTACTTCTCTGCACCTCAGGTCTTTTCATCACTGTAAAGTGGGGATGATAAACAAATTCACCTCATGGAGTTGTAAGGACCTAATGAGGGGATGAATTGACCCATCAGCTTAGTGCTTGGCAAATAGTGAACCCAATTAATGTTAGGTATTATTATCAATATTAATGCTATTACTAAGGTGTGTATCATGAATTATAGTTATATAATTTTGGGTGACTGCTGCTTTTATCTGTCCTCTCTGACCCTGCTTGTCTTTTATTACTGAGTCTTCAGTGTCTGCTGAGTGAGTGCCTGCCCCGTGGTAGACAATTACTAAACAGTTGTTGACAATTTAAAAGAAAGTTTCATGCTTTGTATTTGCAATTACTAACTATGAAATCGCTTGATATATTGGTATCTCCTCTCAAATTTCCTGATTATATAGTTTTTACTCATGCTAAACTGTCAGTGCTAAAGGGATGGATCAAAATAGCTACTAGAAAGTACTCAGTTTACCTAGTGATTCTGCAGCTCCTCCTGAGAACTTTGCTGTTGCCAGCTATCCACTTGGTCTTTTGAACTGGGGAAATCACTCTCTCTCTCTCTCTAAGCACAAATAGAATTGGACTTACTGGTTTACTTTCCAGTCTAGAGTTTGAGGAAGGGGTCAGGGGTAGCCTCAGATAATCATTAGCCTCCAGTCAAATGATTACACAGAGGGAAAAAGCATTTTTATGACTGTGGCCCAACCCCCTACTTGGAGTTAATCCTAGATGATGTGATTCTGGGGTCTGCCCTGCCTCCAGCTCCTCCCTGGCTTCAGGCAGACTTCTCACTCTAAAGTGAAGCCCAGCCTGAAGAATATCAAAAAGACAGAAACTGGACAAGTTTTGTGAGGCTGCCTGGGGCTTTCTCTCTGTTTCTGACAAATCTCCTCCTCTTAGGAATCTGTGGGGTCTTGGCCTTGGAGGAACAAAAAGCATGTCCTGTACTTGTAAACAACTGCAAATTTATGTAAATCAATAAGGTACAGTTATAAATTATGTATTGAACCTGATGCCTGCCAAATAAAGTTTAACGAATAACTCGTGAGTTCTAAGTAAAATGGCAGTTAATTAAAGGTCAGTAGTGATGCTATGTCTCTCCCTTTCCCTCCCCCGCTGTCTGTGGCAAAGAAGCTCATCCCAAACTGCCTCACCCCTACACCCACGCCCACCCCGCCAAACTGCGACAAATCCACAATTGCTCCTTAACTGCTTATCACCATCTCAACCCAATTCCCAGGTTCCTGAGCCCCTCACATTTTCCAGGATGTCCTACACAAAAGGGAACCTAATTTCCTGGGTGTAGAAAATGTGAAACTTGAAAATTTCTCAATCCTTGAATATGACATTTAGATGAAAATTACTTGGCATGTGGCCTTGCCTGGCCAGCCTCAACTGAAGGCTATTCTGAGTATGCAGGTAGATTTTAATAAACTGAGGTTTCAAAGACTTCAGTCCCCTTCCAGAGTCCCCTGCCCATGCTTGCTCCTTCCTAAAAGTCCTTTAGGTGATTCTCCCAGATTGTGCCCACCTTGTCCCACCTGTCTCCACCCCTTGAGACTCAAGGCCCCTCTGAAGATTTGTTGGTCACTGGATGTGTTTTGAAAGATAATATGAAGGTTTAGTGTTTTATAGTTTTTTACATACCTTATCTAAGTGCTTAAATAGAAAGAAGGCAAAAGAAAAAATATAGATAGGAAAGTAAGAGGCAAGGAGAGATGAGGCTAGAACAAAAAATGCACCTCTGGAGATTCTAGAAAGTTGCTTTTGGAGGGTAAGTTAAGGACTGCGCTTCCACCATTTTCCCCCAAATGATGTCACAGGAATTTCTCTCAGTCATTGATGACAAAGATGTCTTTGGGTCCAAGGTTAGATCATTGCCCCAGATCCTCATGATTTTGTGAGTCTAAGCAATATAAACAGTTGTATCTCCTTCCATCTAGAAAGAGTCATGCCACTGCAAAGCACTTAGCCCCAGCTCATTCTTTATTTTCCCCACTTTGGATCTCTGCAGGGGCCATTCCCTCTTCAGAGAATGTTCCGCCCCCCTCTTATCTGCCTAAGGAAGTCAATTTGTTTTTGTTAGTCTAGTCAGACTTGAGCAACTGGGAACAAAGAAATAGAGACCCAACTTAGAGATCACCCAAAGAATACCCTATTGGTAGTTAGAGAATCCCTCCTGCATCCCCAGAGACAAAGGACAGGAGGGTCATAATCTAACTTTTTAAATCCAGCCATAAATGCCTGCTCAGACGGTACTACCCCAATCTACCTATAATTTAATGCTCATTATACTGTCATTATAATACTATGTTTATGCCTAAAAGTTCATGAATCTCTTTATAACAGACTGAATTCTGGGTAAGCACATGCATAGTAAGTAAAGTGTTATATAGCAGCCAGCTGTCAGTCAAGGTAACCTCACATACAGATAATCTAGGACCTCCCATCACAGCCCAGATATAAACAGACCTTCCCACTTCTGCTTTGTTACAGCTCTCCTTGCTGAAAACCCACTCCTCCCATGGGATATATTGTCTTATCTCTTCACCTCCCAAATTCTATAGGGCTGCAGCCTATCTTAGCATGGCCTGTCTCCTAATATGTACTTTCAATAAATCTTACTTTTTCTAAATCTTACTGACCTGTAATTCTTTGCTGTGTTGGTGGGAAAGAACCAAGGGACAACACAAAGTCACTGTCCTCTTCTTCCATGATGCTAGGGCGACACTGGAATGTCACCCCAGTGGTAACATTCTTCAAGACCCAGAAAAATGCATCACTTCTCTACTTTCCTAGATGCTCAGATGAAATTAAACTCTTTGCACCTCTCTTAAATCACTGATCTGAGCCTGTGCTAGTCTCCTTGGACTTGTCTCTGGCTGGCTGTAGATTTTTGGGAGGGCAGGGACCAGGGCATTTTCTCCCTGGAGCTACATTTAGAGTGGTGCTTTCTCTTAGATAGAAAACCATGAGGAATCTTTGAGGGGGTGGCTCCATAGTATAGTAGTTAACATGCCTGCTTTTCACGCAGAAGGTCCTGGGTTTGCATGCCAGGTGGAACTACGGATTGTACCCCGGGTGTGCCAGGCCCCCCAGGTTCACATTGTGAGCATGTGGGAGGGGACTCCCTGCCTTCAGAGATACAGTTCTAAAGAGGAAATGGCAACATCCATGGGTGGTGGGGGAGGGTAATTAAAAAGGGAGGAAAAAAAGAATCTTTGAATTGAAAAACTCCAGGGGACTTGATGACCCATAGCAAAAAGAGCTCCTAAAGGTGGAGTGGCCCAGAGGTCCTTCACAGAAGGAAGGTATTAGAATTCTCATGGGTTGCTAATACCTCATGGTCTCTCCCAGTGTTCCCAGTTCTTCTGGGCCAGCTGTGCTTTCTAGAACCCTTTGCTGGCCTGGCCTACAGGGCCTGAGTCCCTTGACCAAGTCTCTAGCCAGCCAGGCAGCAAAAGCCTCAGAGGATGAACATCTGAAAGTTAACCTGTCTCAGGCCCTGACCTCAGACATTCCTAGCTCATCTGGTCCAAAAGAGAACTATTTTGTTGTTCTCTTCCTGCTTTTCATCCTACCTACCTAGTTGTCCTGGGTGGAATCCTAGGGTCATACTGGAGTCTTGCCTGGCCCCCATCCTCCATCCCATTAATCACTAAATCCTACTGAACTCCAAATCTTTCTAGATCAAAAAATCAGATCAGGTTATCATTCCTCTGTTTAAAACCATTCCCTGGCTGGCTGGCTCTTTCTCTCAGGATAAAGGCTAAAGTTCTTAACAGGATTTAAAAAGCTTTCACTTGGCCCTTTTGAAATAAGAGGATTTATAATCTTTTCAAAACCAACAAGTGTCCTGACATAATCTTAATTTTTCCAGCTGTCAGAGCTATTTAAGATTGATAAGGTCTGCATTAAATTGTTAAAAGGTGATTAACTCATCTTGCTTGAATGGTTGTGAATTCCAATGAAATTTTTTTCTCCCCTTTATTTGCTCCACCTGCTACATGACATTTTCCTTAGGTGACTGTGTAAACAGGTTCATTAAGACAGGCTGGAGAGGGTGGGTATATGGGGAGAGGGCTGGAGGAGTACTGTAGATGAGACTCCAGTAATACCAAAAAACCCCAAGAATGGCCCCTGTAGAATTTCTAATCTTATCAGCATGATTAAACTGTTAGAATTCCTCTTAATGGTGAAAATGTCTGGAAGGAATGTAACAATAGGAGAATGGTATGTAAACTATAGTTGGAATAATATGCTGCCATTTAAAAGGAATGTTTTGAAGGTTTTGCAGCAACATGTAAAACCACATATGATGTCACAATAAATGGAATGTAGGCCACTGTCTGAGCCAAGAGAGGTAGTGAGGGGATGTGAGATGCTGACAATGACAAGGATTTTCTAGCTGGATAGACCAAAACTAAGCATTAGCTTACATTTCTCAAGAGCTGTGTGATCATATGAAAGTCACTTAACCTTTCTGGGCTTTGGTTTCTTCTTTTGAAAATGTGGATAATACAAACTGGATTGTCTTGAGTATTAGATAAGATAATGCATATGAAAGTGCCAGGCAGAAATCAAAGTGGGAGTTCAATAAACATTAGGTCATTTCTACTTCTCTAAGTTGTGTGTGTTTGTGTGTGTGTGTATACATACATATGTATATATACACAAATATATATACATATAATTTCATAAAAGACTTGAAATAACGAGATTAAAGACTTTTTAATTTTTCTAGCTGTTTTAGTAATCTATTGCTATGTAACAAACTGGCCTAAAACTTAGTGTCTTAAAACAACAACCCTTTTATTATATCTCATGATTGTCCAAAAGTCAGGAATTTATGCAAGTCTCAGCCAGGCAATTCTTCTGCTCCACACTGCATTAATGGAGGCCACTCACTGGTATTTATCTGGTGACTGGGCTGGTCTGGATGGTCAAGATGGCTCTCTCATTCATGGATCTAGAGCCTTGGTAAAGATGACTAGAAGGATGGGTTCATTTGGAACTGTTGACCAAGAGGGAAGTAAATCACAGGAAGAGAAATTTTAATATGCAAATGTGTGAAGTTGTGAAAGTCCAGAGCAAGTAGTTCAAAATAACAAAGTGCTTCAAAGCATCAAATGAAAGGAAGCTTACATCTGTTTGGGAGATTCTGAGAAGGCCTTCATATGGATCTTAAAGGATATGGAAGAGTTCCCATGGCAGATTGGGATAGAAGGCCTCTTAGAGGAAATAAAAAAAGCACTAGCAAAGGCATAAATGTGGGAAAATAAGAGACTTGTTTGGAAATGAAGGTGTAAATAAATTCGTAATGAAGTATTTTCACAGGTGGTAAGCCTGAATAAGTCATACTGTGAGGATTTTTTAGTGCCAGGTGAGGCCTATTTTATTTCATAGGCAAAGGGGAGGTTTCAGTTGGCTTTAGTGCAAGACTCAAATTCCTCTTGGGATGAAGCAGAGAAGATAAATAAGTCAAGTGGTCTGGGTATAAAAATAATCTACTTGGAGGCAGCCAGTACTCAACTTGAGCTCACAGTTACCACTCAGGGATCACATCCACTTGGCCAGAACCTTTGGTTTAAAAAAAAAAAAATCCAGATTATTATGTGAAACATCTCACTTTTAAATATTAACAATGAGTTAAAAACTGTTGGCAGGCTAAACAAAACTTGTCTATTGGCCAGATAAAGCCTGTGGGTGGCCATTTTACCATGTCTGCTCTCCCTAGATACTTGTAGGACTGAACTGTGGTTCTAGGACAGAGATGATGGAAGGAAGATCAGGGAAAGATCCCCAGAGGGGGAACCACTTTAGCTCTCATTTTATCCTGACAAAGAAACCTGAGGGAATTCATCTCTGAAGTGTTGGCATGTTTTTTGTTTTCTGTTTTTCCTTTTGGACTCTTCTCTACAGAAGCACTGGTTTGCCAAAGAGCTCTGGATTGGGTTTAGCAGCTGCTTCTCACTCCTTTCAGGCTTCTAACTGAAAAATATTATACAGCTCATCCTCTTTCAATAGTTAGTTGCTTTGTCCCAGGGGTGAGGCCTCATATAAGTATTCTGTGTGTGTGTGCATGTGTGTGTGTGTGTGTGTGTGTGTGTGTGTGTGTGTGTGTGTGCATGAGAGAGAGAGAGAGAGAGAGAGAGAGAGAGAGAGAGAGAAAGAGAAAGAGAGAGAAATATCTTCCTTCTGGACTTTCTCAGTAACAGTAGATCTGCTGGACTGAGCCATCTGAATCGTCAGGAGCTGACTTCTATGGAAATAATCCTTTGCCTGTCATAGTCTCAGGGTGGTCACTGACCAAATTCAAAATTTCAGCTGACTATCAGAGGTTATTAGCAAACCATGGTAGAGGAGAATTTCTACTACATTATGTCTGTGCATAGAGATGGAAGGTAACAGTGGAAGAAATATTAGAATCAGCAGACTTAGATTAGAATGTTTTAGTTACTGGGTAACCTTGGTCAATTCACCTTACCTCTCTGTATCTCAGTTCCTTCATCTCTAAAATATAACCAGAAATATTCACCTCCCAGTGGTATTGTGAGGATTCAGTGATATCATGGATGCAGAAGTGCCTGACACCTAACTATCCTGGATCAGAGAGGAAAAAAATGAAGGTATCAGAGCTAGGGAGATGTGGATTTAAATCTCAAGTCCACTACTTATAACAACAGCTACCATGAGTTCAGTAATTACTGTGTGCCAGATTCTGTGCATTATCCTTTAAAATCCTTGCAACAACTTGGCATAGATGGAGGTATTATTATTATCCTCACTTTACAAATGAAGAGACAGGCACAGAGAGGTTAATTAACTTGTTCAAGGCCTCTCAACTAAGTGGTAAAGCCGATTTTTATCGATTTCCAAGCCGATATTTACTACCTATGTGAGTTAGAATAAGCCCTGTAATCTTTCTGATCCTTAGTTTCTAAAGCTATAATATTAGAAATTCTTTGTGAAGATTAGGAAACAAATATAAAGATGACTATCGTAGCGAGTGACCGAAATTTCATGGATATTAACTATTTTTACAAAATGATCAGTATTTCGGGTTGAATTGTTTCCCCTCACCCAACTCCCAAAAAGATGTTGAAGTCCTAACTCTCAGTGCCTGAGAATGTGACTTATTTAGAAATGGGGTCTTTGCAGATGATCAAGTTAAGATGAGGTCATTAGGGTGGGAAATTTGGACACAGAGACATACACACAAGGAAAAGGCCATGCACAAAAGCAGAGATCAGGGTGATGCATCAACAAGCTGAGGATCGCCAAAAATTGCCAGCAAACCACCAGAAGCTAGGAAAGAGGCTTGGAACAGATTCTCTTTCACAGCACTCAGAACGACTAACTCTGCTAACACCTTAATTTTGGACTTCAATAGTCTCCAACTCTAAGAGGATATATTTCTGTTTTTTTAAGCCACCCAGTTTGTGGTACTTCACCTACTTTGCATAGCGTTTCTGGGTTCCTGGGTATACTCAGTTTCCTACCCTGAGCATGCTGGGTGCTCTGCCTGTGTGCAGTCTTACAGCCTAACTGTAGACTGTCAGTCTAACCCAACATTAGGAGGTGGAGCTAAGGTCAGATTTGCAGGGGCCTACCTGCCTTTTGTGCTTCCCTGGGTTAAGTTCTCAATGCTCTTATGCTACCCTGGGTAAGGAAGAATGTTTTCAATAAACTCATTCAGAAGAAGATGCTGGTGAATAAATAAAATTTCCCTCCCAAGTTAGTTAATCACATTTGAAAAGTGAAATCTCCAATATCCTGATACCTGGTTGGAAAAGATTTTAGGTCAAGACCCCCAGGCCTCCCCAAATCATCTGCGTGCCATGCAGGCCACACACCCATGTGTGTTGCTTTCTTCACACAGATTTCCATGTTGCCAGGGCTCGGGATATTTTCTAGCAGAGAAGGCTGTTTATGTGGCCCAGGTGAGCACCTCCGGCCTTCAGGGAAATCATGGCAGCCTCAGAGAGTGTTTGGAAATGGAGAGGCAAGAGGCCTTTATGAGCCCTAGAGATTTATTGTTAAAGCTTGGAAAACAATTAGAGTCGGAATGAGGTCATCCAGCAGCAGCCATGGGCCCTGCCTGCCCTTGCTCTTCAGGAACTCTAGAAGCAAAATTCCCTCAGGTTGATTTTCAGGAAAGGAAAAGAAATCCCCAGAAAGAAGCATCATCACAGCTGTTTAAAACAGGGTGGAGAATGTGGTCTGTGTATGTTCCCTGTTGCTGTAATGGATCAGGGTGTAACAAGCCACCTGTATACATTACCTATTGCTGTTTAACAAATTACCCCCAAATTTAGCAGCTTAAAATAACAAATATTTATTATTTCACACAGTTTCTTGGGGTCAGGAACCTGAGATCAACTTACTTTGGTGGTTCTGGATCAGGGCCATTCATGAAGTTACAGTCAAGCTGTGGCTGTGAGCTGGGGCCACAGTCATCTCTGGGCTTGACTGGGGCTGAGGGGCTGGCTTCCATGATGGCTCCCTCAAGAAGCTGTTGGCAGGAAGCCCTCAGTTTCTTGCTTAGTGTTGTCCAGGGGCCTTAGTTCCTCACTATGTGGGCAGAGGGTGACCATCCTGGTTTGCCCAGGATTGAGGGGATTCTCGGGATGTAAGACTTTTAGTCTAAAACCAGGAAAGTCTTGAGCAACAGGAAGAGTGATCTGAGAGAGGCATCAAGACAGAAGCCACAACATCTTTTATAACCTAATCTTGGAAATAACATATCATGTATTATTTCTGCTGTATTCTGTTAGTCACACCGACGAGCCCTTCCTTGTATAATGTGTGAAGGGACTATAAAAGGGTGTGAATATCAGGAGGTAAGACTCATTGGAGCCACCTTGGAAGCTGGCTACCATATTACCCCGAAACCTAGTAGTTAAAAACCACCACCATTTTAGTGCCTCTCATGAGTCTGTGGTCAGCTAGGTGGTGGTTCTGCCCCACATGTTCTTGGTTGGAGCTGCAATCATCTGGGGTTCAGTTGGGCTGGAATTCCACAGCACTCATCCACATGGCTGGCAGTTGGTGCCAGCTGTTGGCTAGGAGCTCAGCAGAGGCTGCCAAGGAGAGTCTTGTTCTCCCTGTGACCTCTCCACGTGGCTGGGGCTAAGTTCTGAGAGGGACCACCCAAGAACAAGCATGTAAGAAGAAGGAAACAGAAGTTTCCAGGCTTTCTAGTTTTGAGATCAGAAGTCTTCAAACATCTTACGTTGCATTTCATTGGCCAGAGCAGTCAGAGGGACAGGCCAGATTTAAGGAAAGGGGAAATAAACTCTACTTCTAGATGTGAGGAAAAACATATACTTATGGGAAGGGGAGAAATTATCAAGGGCTACTACACTCCGTTACGGGGGCTACCATACTCCCTAAGGATTGTGCTTTGGGGTCTCTCATTGGAGAATGTACAAAATCCCCAGAGGTGGAAAGGTATTCCAAGCACTCTTAAATTTCTAGATCTATAACCCCGGCTTATTTAAAAAACTATACAAGGAACTGTCTAATGACATTCATTATTTTAAAAATTAGAAAATACAGGTAAGGATGAGAAAAAACCTTATACTCATCACAATACTGTCTAATTTTGGTACATAACATCTATCATAGAATTTATGCTGTGCAAAAATAATAATTTTATTTTACAAAGTGGAACAATTCTGTACCTACTACTTTATAACCTGTCATTTCTACTTAACACTACATTGTGCACATCTTTTCCCATGATGGTGAATGTAAAGCTATATCAGCTTAAGGGGTGTAGAGTGTTTCATTGTATATAGACCAACCAAGACTCTTGATTGCAGCAACAGAAACCAACTCTGGTTAATTTAATCAGCAATAAAAGAAATTTTTTAAGGAGGGTATTGAATAGCCCAGAGGATCTATGATATATTAGTTTAGTGTTCTATTAGCTTTGCATTGTCACACAATATACAAAACTTAGTGGAATAAAACAGCTATCACTTTAATATATTCATAAATCCTGTGGGTCAGGAATTCTAAAGGCACAGCAGAGATGATGCTGGAGTGTACGGGATCTCAGGAAAACTCAGAGTAGGAGTGAGATGAAAAATTGGGGTAGGGGTGGGGTGATGGAATCATTTGGAGGCTTCTTCATTTACATGTTTAGAGATTGGGCTAAAAGGACTTGAACCCTGGGCTCAGCTGGGGCTCTTGGCCAGAGTGCCTATACACGGCCTCTCTGTGTGTCCTGGGCTGCCTCACATGTGGTAGCTGCTGGGTGGTCTGACTAATTACAAGTTAGCTCAGCACTTCAGGACCTAGTGTTCCAGTAAGCAGGGAGGAAGCTGTGTGCCTCTCATGACCTGGCTGTAGAAGTCACTTCCACCTTAGTCCATTGATCAAAGTAGTCACGAGCCTGCCCCAATTCAAGGGGAGGGTGCAAAGACTGTACTTTTCAATGAAAGGAGTGTCAAAGAATTTGTGGCCATATTCTGCCACGTTAAGGATACACTAAGCTTCTGTAAGAAAGAAAGCCCAATTTAGAGTGATTTAATGAATATAGAAGTTTACCTCTTTTGCACAAAACAGTTCCAAGGTGAGTAGTCTAGGTTACTGAAGTGGCTCTCCGCCACCAGAACTTTACCTCTATGCCACTGGCATCTAGGCTTCACTACCAACACGGCGATCTTGAAAATCACTGTCTTTTTGCCTTTGTGGGCAAAGCTTTAGGTGGGAATACCTCATGGGCCACACTCAGTTCACTTGCCAATACTTTCTAGCGAGCAGGGAGTGGCATATTTGCCTTCCTCCTGCTTCTGTAGTGGAAAGCAGGGCAGGGTGCTTCTTTCCTATTGTATAATTTCTTCCTAAGAGGAAGGATGGTCAGATGCTAAATACCCTAAAAGCAACTAATATCCCATAGAATATAGATGCATCATATCACATCTCCTACCTATACACATTTAGGTTGATAATGTGCTCTTGATAACATGTTATTCACACTGTTACAAAAAACACCTTTCTACAAATATCTTTGAGCACTTGTAAGATGTGTTTTCCCCTTTAAGATAAATTCTAAGGAATCATGTCATAGATTTTGATTTCTGTATCTAGTCCTGCAGGATCCAACTAAGAGGGCAACCTCCCCACTTTCTTCAAGTCAGGGGTGGCAACTCAGATATTTGTATCCGCCTGGGAGAAAAAATGAAGAGAACCAGCAGACACTATCAGGATTAGGTGTCAGTGTGTCCATGATCGTAATCCAGTCCTATTTGTGGAGTACTGTGTGAAGGGCTTTACACATACTATCTCACTTCATCTTCACATCAGTCTGATGAGGAAGGCATTATCTTCATTTGGCAGATGAAGAAGCTTAGGTTCCAAGAGATTAAGTAATTTATCCACGGCCTTAGAGCTAGGGCTTAGTCCTAAATCAGGGCTTTAAACCAATTCCTCCCTCTTAGAACATTTGCTCTGAGTGACTTCCTTTCCTAGTCCAGCTGACATATTGTGGGACACCCAAACTATACAAAGAGGCTATATGTAGACATTTCAACCAACAACCCCAGCTAAGCTCCCAGCTGACAGCTAGCATCAGCTACCAGCTTGTGAGTGACCCAGCTTGGACTTTTCAGCCCAGTGGAGCACCCAGGTGGCTTCAACCTCATCCATCATCACACAGAGCAGGACTGCTCAGCTGGGCTCAGTCAATCCAAAGAGTAGTGAAAACTAATAAAATGGTTGTTGTGCCATCACTGAGTTTTGGCAACATTTGTTACATAGCAATGGAGAACTAAAGCAGGTGGGAGCTATTTGTTCTTGAATGTGCCCAAGCAGGGCCTGAAGTGGGGACTTCTGCTCCGGGGGCATAGCTAGAGTGGTGGGTGTTTGGTGATCCTTATGAGTTCGGGGCACTAGTCTGGGTCGATATATGAGTTTTCCTTGTTGCTTTTCCCAGCTGGGGAAATATTCATTGAGTCACAAGGCTGAGAGGAGAAACTGTGTGTGAATGAGTTAACAGAAATCTGGGAAGGATTCCCAAAGTAAATAATGTTGATTCTCAGCATAAAAAAAGGCATTACTTAATGCTATGAAAACTCACATAAACAGTGATTGGTTTAGGACTGATTTACTATATTTTCACATTTCAAAAAAGTAACCGTAATAACCATCAGCAAAAAAAGTAAATAAATAACAGCACTTGGAAATCCTTAAACATTGCACAGTTCTCAAGGGTCATAAAAGTGTCTTTTATTTTTTAAAACTTCACAGTCCCGTGGGCTGGAGACAGTGCCAATATGACCTCAGGGTTACCCCAGCTGGCACTTGGATCCCAAAGCAAAATCAAACTCCTTTTCCCACCTAAAAAGCAGAGGAGGAAGCAAAAAACAGTAAGATGATGGCTCTTGGCCTTTATCAACCTCAGGCATTTACTCTTCTATCCCTCACCTCTCAGTCCCTTCCGGTTTAGTGGTTCTCAAATTTGGGGGCATCAAAATCAACTGGAAAGTATTTTAACAAATGCAAATTTCAGGGTTTCTCCACGAAGGATTCCCATTCTATAAATCTGGGGTTGGATACCAGAATTTTCGTTTGTGCAAGAACCAGATGATTCTTTCCTAGACAGGCCCCATACCATGTCTTGAAGAGCACGGTAACCTCAGGCTTTCCCTAATGACATGGAAAAGAGATGGGGAGAGTCTCCTCCAAGCAAACCTCCAGAGACCAGGATGAACCCTGGAAGCAGGTCAGATAGGAACTTCAGATTTCAAGCCACGTAGGATCAAACAAGCCCATCTAGAATAAGTGGTTTTCAAACTGTTTTTTGAACCCAGAAATCCTATCACTTCCACCCCAGCAGTTTCTCTTTAATTTGTTTTATTATAGTAAGTTTCCGTGAAAGATTTCATTAGAAAAAAGATTTTTTTACTAAATGCACCCCCTGCTTAAAATAAAATTCTTATGTTGGTGAGGAAGAGGAATAAATAGAACCCTCAAACACTGATATGGTGGGAATGGAAAATGGTGCAGCCACTGTAGCAAATAGTTTAGTGGTTCCTCAATAAGTTGAACATAGAATTACCATATGTTTTAGTCTGCTCAAGCTGCTCTAACAAAATACCACAGACTGGAAGGCTTAAGCAACACTTATTTCTCATAGTTCTAGAGGCTGGGAAGTAGGAGATCAGGGTTAGGTTCTTGGTGAGGGCCCCCTTCTCAGCTTACAGGTGGCTGCTGCTCTCTGTGTCCTCACGTGGGTAGGAGGAGGATGGGAGAGCTCTGGTCTCTTCTTATAACCCCACCATGAAGCTCCACCCTCATGACCTCATTTAAACCTAATTACCTCCCACAGGCCCCACCTCCAAATACCATCACATTGGTGGTTTAAGGCTTTAGCATATGAATTTTGGGAGGACACAAATGTTTTGTCCATAACACCATATCGCCCAGCAATTCTACTCCTGGATATATACCCAAAAGAATTGAAAAGAGAAACTCAAACAGATGCTTGTACACAAATGTTCATAGAATGTTTGGCTATTTACAATAGCCAAAAAAGTGGAAATAACCCAAATGTCCACAAAGTGATAAATTAATAAAAGTAGTGTATCTCTATAATGAAGTATTATTTAGCCATAAAAAGGAATGAAGTGCTGATACATGGATGAACTGCAACTAGATAGTAGTGATGATTGGTGTGATACCGTGAATGTACTAAATGTCAGTAATGACACATTTTATGTTACGTAAATTTTACTGCAATAAAAAATCATCGTCATTCAAAAGATCTAAAACAACCATTTCATTTTTTACTGACAAGAAGCTGAGGTCAGAAAGGGGAGATGACCTAGTGAGATCACTCAGCTTGTCAGAGGTAAAGCCAAGGTGGGTGACACCCAGCCCATCACAGCAGGTTGCTTCTCTTAGTCAACATCCAGGCCCTGCCAGAAAAGTTCAGATTCAGGAACAAGCAGAGGCCTGGGCTGCTGGCCACTCCAGAGTTTTTACAGCCAGGCCCCTGGCTTTCTAGGCAAAAGTCTACCTTGCCCACCCACAGAGCTCTCGTCTAGACTTTCTTCTGCTATCTCCAGTGCCTGCTCTCTTCAAGTGTGTTGATTAAAAACATAACCATGTCTAACTTCATACCTGAGTAAATCTTCTCAAGGGTCTCAGCCACAGCTGCAGCCTCTGATGGGCCTGATAAGGACTGGGTGTGGATCAGAATCCTTACATTGCAGACATTACTCACTTTTCCAAACTCCAGCTGAGCAGGCAGTCTGGAGAAGCTGGTGGTGGTCCCAGGGCTGGCTAGGATTAATCCCAGCCCTATGCATTTGTGTGCACTTGGCTCTTCTCTCTGGCTATTGGATCATATGCATTTATCACAGAGTAGGTGCTTAATAAAGATTCATTGGCACCAGTAGTTTCTGTCTTGGAGTCATCTTGGAATTGTCTTCTTCATTCTAGTTAAAAGAGTTCAGGAAAAGGCATCACTTTCCTCTGTGCCCCTAAGAATAAAAGATAAAGAGTAAGCTTGTAAGTTAAGCGAGAGTCATTTTATCTGGTCACCATCTGAGATGGAATTATTCACCAATTTGGGAGATGGCATCTGAAGGGTAATGCATTTGCAGTGTCTGTGAACTTTAGACGTCAGGTCTTCTGGAACACCAGCTCCTTCCCATGTCTCAGGAAATTACTAAAGCTTTTGGTCTGTCCCAGATCCTGACCTTTCCTTAGATCTTTCAGTTATACTCTCCACATTTATCATGGATGTTTTAAAAAGTGTATTAACATTCAAAAGAACAACTGCAGGACCCAAGAAAGTTGGTTCTCTGGAAATTTATTGCACTCAGCAGCTGAGAGACCTGGCTGAGAAGGGAAACCTAGTTTTGTGACTTGTGTTCAAGACTTGCTTCACGACGGGAATGAGAAGGGGCGGTGAATTCCCTCAGTTCTGATAAGGTAACCCTCTTCTCGCAGCCTCGGATTATCTAATACCCTGAACTTGAACTTGGAGATTGGGTTCAAGCAGCAGGGACGAGTGGGGACATTAAGGAAGACTGCAGAGACACAGTGGCTGCTGTTTATAAGTTGCCATTTGGGATAAAGCAGAACGGAGAGAATTTCTATAATGCAGTGGTTTGGGGTTATAGAGCTCTAGGCTGAGGCCGACTCAGGTTGTGTATGTGGTTTCCTGCTGTGTGGATAGATTCTCCATTTCCGGATGCAGCCTTCCCAGCTGGGGAAGTTCTCCTAGGACAGTGAGGTTTAGGAAACGCTGCAGACTCTATTCCTCATTGGAAATTTTAAAGTGTACAACTCTGCTCAATGCTCTAAGTCCTCTGGAAGAAAAACCTGCTTTGGTGTTAATTAACCTAGTGTTTCCCAAAGTGATTTGATCTTTGAATTCTTGTTCCTCCTTGATAACACTCATGTATACCCTGTGAAAACCAAGTTTCCAAGAACACCCTTGGCTAATGCCACCCTGATGTCCAGTGGAGTTAGTTCTGGCCCCCATGGCTCTACAGTGAGCAGTGACAAGAACATTTGGGTAAGACGCACAAACCCTGCTATGATGATCTAGGAAATATAATCATTTATTGTACCTGTCAGGCTCCCTCCCACACTGAGATTTTGTGATTCTCTTCACACCAACCAGGAAGACACTGACATTTATTGGGCACTGTGTGCTGGGATCTTTTCATACGTCATTTATGTAATCCTCTCTCAGCCCTATTTTCCCCATTTTACAAATGAGAAACTGAAACCCGGAGAGGTTCTGTAAGGTCACTCAGTTAAGTCTGTGGCAGAGCTGAGAGTCGGGCTGAGGACACTGGGACTCCACACTGGCATTCTCTCCTCAAACGCTGATGGTGGAAATGGAAAATAGTATAGCCACTGTGGAAAATCGTTTGGCATTTACTCAATAAGTTAAACACAGAATTACCATACCTCTTAGTCTGCTCAGGCTGCTAAAACAAAATACTATAAACTGGGTGGCTTAAACGACAGACACTTATTTCTCACAGGTCTAGAGGCTTGGAAGTGTAAGATCAGAGTTAGGTTCTTGCTGAGGGCCCTCTTCCTGGCTTGCAGATGGCTGGCTGCCTCTCCTGTGTCCCTCCTCTGTGCCATTCCACCTCACGAACGAGTGGCATTTTCATGGCACTGTTTCCTGAGTGTCCGATTCCCACCAGGAACTGTTTTGGATGTTGGAAAATCCAGTCTTCTTGGGGGAATTTTTCCTCCTTCAGAAATTTTACTTCTCTTGGATTTAAAATCCAGCTCTGATATTTACTGGTTATGTGTCTGGGCCTCTGGGCCTCAGTTTCCTCATCTCTAAAATAGGATAATAATCTCATTTTCTTCCTTCTGAACTTTTCCTTCTTTATTCCCACCTTTCCTTTTTCCATCTCCTTTAATTTCTTTCTCCCTCATTTTATATTTCCATTTTTTTGTAAACCCCCCCCCCACCCCCGCCAACCTCCTGTGTTAATTTCCCCCCAGAAGATCCCTGGAACCCCACAGGGATCCTCCATTAAGTGGCTTGAGAGGCATTGGTAGTTTTTCAGTAACGGAGACCAGTAGAGAAGGCAGCTGCTGATTAATTCCCTGTCAGCCGGGGTGTTCTGTGCTCTGCATCTAGAATAGGGCAGTTTCCAAGGTGACCGAGACTAGTGTGTGAGGATAAGGTGAGGGCCTGGAGTTATGAGCTGCCAAACTCGTATGCCACGCGGGCTTCTTCCAAGCCACTCTTCGCACGCTGCTCACCAAGCAATTTAACAACCGACTTGTGGCAGGCAAAGGCGTTCCAACAATATTTAATGATCAGTGAGTGCATCTATAAATAGGATCATAAGGACAATTTGGTTAGATGTTAATATATAGGTTCAGTTCTGGGGGGTGACTAAACCTTGAGTTGTTTTGACCTCAGAGAGCCGTCAAAAATCTGCTGCAAAGAACGACTCTGCGGTTGTCCACGGCGACGTTTTGTTCCTGTTTAACACGTCCTCGTGTGTTTATAATTTACTAACATGATGATAATGTGCTGCTTGGAAGTTTGCAATTTACAAAGTGCCTTCGTACAACATGTTCTCATTTGAACATTGCCAGACATCATTATTGTGGTTCAGGGGAGACGAATAACTTATCCCAGGACATCCAGATGGTGGAGCGACTGGGGCAGAAGGGGGCAGTGATGGTGGTGGTGGTGATAGAGTCCATGTGTAAGGATAGTGTGGATCCCACATTGGTATTCCTTTCTTAGTCCACCAAAATCCTACTTCCTGGCTTAAAAATTGGAACAATCAATTCCTCTCCTGTCCTCAAAGAGGCCAGCATCAGGGTCCAGCACCCTGTTCTTTCCTCTGATTACTTTGCATTAAAAATAGGCTTGCCAGATTTATCAAGGAAAAATACAGGACACCGACATAAATTTAAATTTCAGATAAACAATGAATATTATTTTAGCATAAGTATGTCCCATGGTGTATTTTATCTGGCAACCTTTATTAAAAATACTTGTTATGAAAATATTTTTCCTTTAAAAAATATGGATTACTTATAAAAATACTGAAAATTCAGATAAGCAAAAGGAAGAAAATATAAATTACTCTTAATTTTACCAGCAGGTAATATTAATGTTTTAATATTAATTGTTAATATTTTGGTATATCTACTATAAATTTTTTCTTATATATAGTTTATCTGCATAAATTCTTTTTCAAAAAATTGAAAATGAGATTTACTGAATATACTACTTCAGACTTGCTTTTTTTTTACTCAATAATATGTCATGAACATCTTTCGTGGCTTTATGTATTCTGTAATATTCAACACCTGCAAGGTCATCTACTGGATAGCACACTATGTCTAGCTTATCTCCTTTAGGCAACCCCTTAGATTGTTTCCAGTGTTTTATTATTACAGACTTCCCATGAATAGCCTTTTCTAGATCTCCCTGCACATCTCTGGGATACATTTCTGGCAGTAGAATTCCTAGGTAAAATGGTGTGAAAGCTTTCAAGGTTTTTGTTATATATTGTCTTCCAGAAAAGTTGTGCCAACTTACATTCTCAAAAACAGTCTCAGACAGTGCCATTTTTTTTTTGCATACTATCAATACTGGGAATTTTCATTAAATCAAAAAAGAAAAATAACCACTCTGATTCTGAGCCTGCCGTTATTCCACATTCAGTCAATACACTGTCCCTAACCCACATGGCATGATCTTATTTCTTCCTACAGAGTCTTCATTTCTAAAAGAGGTGAGTAAATTAGATTGGGGAAAGAAATTACTACCACTGTTTCATCACATGCCCATGTCAGAAATCAATAACCAATCCTAAAGGAAGTAAAACTGTAACTATTTACAGATGAGATGATATTATGTATAGAAAACCCTAAAAATACCATCAAAAAACAAAAACAAAAAACCCTGCCAGGACTAATAAACTAAGTCAGCAAACTTTCAGAATAAAAAGTTGATATGCAAAAATCTATTGAATTTCTATATGCTAATAATGAATTCTCAGGAATTAAAAAAACAGTCCCATTTACAAATGTATCAAAAAGAATAAAATACATAGGAATAAATTTAACTAAGGAGGTGAAAGACCTGTATACTGAAAACTACAGGACATTAATGAAATAATTAATATTGTTAAAATATCCATAGTACTTAAAACAATCTAGAATTCAGTACAATTCCTATCAAAATTCCAATCACACTTTTCACAGAAATAGAACAACCCTAAAATGTGTGTGGAACCACAAAAGACTCTGAAAAACCAAAGCAATCTTAAGAAAGAACAACAAAGCTGGAGACATCATGCTCCTGCTTTTAAACACAATTACAAAGCTATAGTAATTAAAACAGTGTGGTATTGGCATAAAAATAGACACATGATCAATGGGACAAAATAGAGAGCCCAGAAGTAAACCTACCTATATAAAGTCAATTAATTTATGAAAAAAGGAGTCAAGAACATACAATGGCGAAAGGACAGTCTCTTCAATAAATGATGTTTGGAAAAGTAAAAACATGTAAAAAAAATGAAACTGGACCTCTATCTTATACTGTGTACAAAAATTAATTTAAAAATGGATTAAAAAGTTGAATGTAAGACCTGAAGCCATAAGACTCCTAGAAGAAAACACAGGAGATAAGTTCCTTGACATAGGTCTTGGTGATGATTTTTTAAATCTGATACCAAAGTGAAAATAAATAAGTAGGACTACATCTAACTAAAAAGCTTCTTTACAGCAAAGGAAACCATCAACAAAATGAAAAGGCAACCTACTAAATGGGAGAAAATACTTGCAAATTATATATCTGATAAGGGGCCAATATCTAAAATACATAAAGAACTCATACAACTCCATAGCAACAAACAAACAAACAAGCAATCTGATTGAACATGAGCAGAGGAATCTGAACAGACATTTTTCTAAAGACATGTAGAAGGCAAATAGGTATGTGAAAAGATGCTACATCATTAATCATCAGAGAGATGCAAATCAAAGCCGCAATGAGATACCACCTCGCACCTGTTAAAATGGCTATTGTCAAAAAGACTAGAAATAACAGTGTTTGTGAGGATGTGGGGAAAAGGGAACTGTCAGTGGGAGTATAAATTGGTGCAGCCACTATGGAAAATAGTATGGAAGTGCCTCAACAAATGAAAAATATAACTACTACATGATCCAGCAATTCCACTTGTGGGTATTTATCTGAAAAAAAAAAACAACCCACTAACTTGAAACGATATATGCACCTTAATGTTTACTGCAGCATTATTTACAATAGCCTGTGTGGAAACAACCTAAGTATCTATTGATGAGTGAATGGATAAGGAAATTTTGGTATATACATATATACCACATATATGTATGTGTATATACACATACAATGGAATGTACACAGACATATATGTACATACATATATGTATATTCACACAATGAAGTATTATTTAGCCATAGAAAATGAAATATAGACATTTGTGACAATATGGGTGAAACATGAGGGCATTATGTTGAGTCAAATAAATCAGATAGACAAATATATGATCTCTGACATGTGGAATCTAAATATATATATGTATGTATATACACACACATATACATACAGATGATAGATTTGTGGTTGCTACAGGTGGGACGTGGTGATGGGTAGGAGAAATGGATGAACTGGTTTTTTTGTTTGTTTGTTTGTTTGTTCATTTTTTTTAAATAAATGAAATTTTTCTAAGTAATTAACCCTGCCATTCTTTCCCCTGAGTTTGGAAAGGTCTTCAGAATCTTATTCATCTCAGACAGCCATTAATAATCTAAACAAATTGCTCATCAGGGAAAATCTTGATAGAAGAATTTAATTAATAACTGGAGAAAGAATGACAGAAATAGAATGGTATTTACCATCAATAGTTGTATATATCAGGTGCCCTGATGGAAGAACACAACACCATAATGAAGTATTCTTGCCAAAAATTTGAACCTGAATCTAATCAACCTTCTAGATCCAACTACCAATTTACAGGAAGTAGAACAGAGAAAATGTTATACTGCAATATGGACATGTAATCAGCATAATCCAGATTGTGGAAAACTCTATAGGTCCAATGACCGCTTTTCTTAAAAAAAAAAAAAAAAAGGATAGATTAAAAGATATCTAAAAGTTATGTCAATCAATCACATATCAATCACAAAAACTATTGGAAAAAATACTCTTATAACATTTACTAAACAACTAGAAATTTTGACAGTGACTAGATACTTGATTATATTAAGACATAATTATTGACTTTTATATGTGATAATAGTATCAAAACTATATTTTAAAAGAGACCTATCTTTTAGTGGTTCTCGGTTTTGATTTTTGCCTCTAGAAGACATTTGGCAATGTCTGGAGACATTTCAGGTTGTCACAGCATGGGGGGAGGGTTCTGACTGGCCTCTAGTGCGAGGATCTCAGAAATATTGCTAAATACCCTGCAATGCAGAGGACAAGCTCCTCACAACAAAGGCTCATTTGGCTCACAGTGTCAATAGTACTGAGGTTGAGAGACCATGTTTTAGAGAGACAGGCTGAAATATTTATGGGCAAAATGATAATATGGATAAAATTTCCTTCAAAATAATAAATTGTGATAGAGGAAGTAGATGGAGGTCTGGATGCATAGACTGGTTGATGGTCATTGGTTGGGGCTGGGTAAAGGGTATGAGGCTGCTTTACAGTCTATCTCCTTTTAGATGTTTAAAATTTTCTGTAATAAAACGTTTTTAAAAACATTTTCATGAAGTAAATTGCCATCTCTGGAGTCCTTTTCTAAGGATTCTCTTTAAAATTCTCTGGTGACTAACCTGTGAAATAGTTTATTTTTGGTGTCCTAGCTCTTCCTTCCCTACTTCCAGAGGAGAGGTGTGTAGGTTGAGCTTTCTCTAACCTATTTCCTTATCCTAGTTCCTCATCTACAAAACAAGGACACAAATGAATCTTGCGTACTCCTAGAGCTGCTGGAGACATAGAATTTCATTTTTTCTAGCATAAATAAAATCACAATATTTTTCTCCCCTTAATAGTGCAGTCTTTTGTCTCTACTTGAGCTAAAGTCTTTTAATTTCAATGTAATTTTAGCCTCAAGAGTTACTTGGGAGTAGCTTTAATTTCCAAAAGAATTGGTATAGAACTGGTACTATTTCTTCTTTACATGTTTGGTAGAATTCACCCGTAAAGTCATCTAGACCTGAAGTTTTCTTAGTAGAAAGATTTTAAGCTATAAATTCAATTTATTTAATAGATATATAGGTTATTTGTTTGTTCTTCATGACCTTTGATAGTTTGTCTTTTAAGGAATTTGTCCATATCAGTTAAGTTGTCAAATGTACTGGCATAAAGATGTTCATAAATTTTTCTTATTATCCTTTTAATTATTGTAAAATCTATAGTGATATCTCCTCTCTCATTTCTTGAATTGGTAATTTGTGTCTGAATTAAAGTCTTTAAACAACAAAAATTCAACAGGAAGATAGGATTCCTTTGTTCACATGAGAAAACCTACTTAAATTTGAAGTCTGCTTTTATACATTTTTATAGGATTATTTCTAATGCTGAATTAAAGCAGCAGGAGGCTTATGGGAAGGGGAAGGAGAATAGTCAGGTGAAGATCTTTTAACCAACTGCTGTCATTCTGAAAGGAGGGAGCAGAGGTAGTGGGTCACCCAGCAGTGTTTTTGCATTCTGAGTTAGTCAAAGAATCACGTAGTTTTGGTCAGGAGCATTGGCTCCTACATTCTGGATCCTTTCCAAACCATTCAGTTAACCATCCTACGATTTTAGTAGCGTGTGATCCTAAATGATGTCACCATGTCTGTTTATTCCCACCTTTGGAGATTCTGACAATATTGACAAGCTCAGATAATATTCTAGGTCTACTTTTTCAAGAAGTATCCAGGGGAAGTTTGAAATTGTGAGAAAACTATGGATTTTGGAGTGAGACAGACCTAAATTCATAGTTTGGCTTTGCCATTCACTAGTTGTGAACCCAGGACGACTTATGAGAGTTCTCTGATCTCTACTTTCCTCATGTACAAAATTGAGTTAATGATATCTGCTTCATAGTGCTCTTGGGATGTTTAAATGAGATAATATATATGTCTAGCACATATTATCAACTTTGAGTGAATCTCAAAGTATGGAACCTGGACCAGCAGCATCAGCATCACCTGGACATTAAAAAAGTAAATGCTTGAGCTCTACTCCAGGCCTACTGACTCGGAAACTCTAGGGGTGAGGCCTAGCTATCTATGTTTTAGCAAGCTCTCTAGGTGATTCTGATGATCTGCCAAGTTTGAGTACCACTGGACTAGCACATTCTTTGAAACCTGGTAGAAACTCAAGAAATCCTAGTTTTCTCCCCTTATTTATACTTTATTGATAACTATTCTTCTGCTTATTCTGAGCTCTCATACTTATTAAACTCTTTAAGAGTCAAGATAGTCTTTCTCTGTCTCTAATTTCTTGCCCCTTTCTCTTTCCAAAGTTCCTGTTGAGTGTTAGCATTCAGTAGGAACTCAGAGAAAGTTAACTATATTTCCATGTACCAAATAAAAATAGAACTGCCCTTGGCTTTCCAATGCTTTACTTATTTATTTGATTTATATATCACCTTGGCTCAATTGTGTGTCTGGAAGATGAAGTGCTCAGTGTATGCCTGGAGTGAATACCAATCTAGCTCTGACACCAAGGATGTTGGGAGTGTAATGTCTTTCTTCCAGTGTCACTCAGGCACCACTTCAATCCCAGTGAACATAAAAGCCTGAGCAATGTCATAGACCATTTGGTCCTGATTAAAGAAGAGAGGTAATAAAACCTCATTAATTCACAGCAAGTGGAGTGAATAAGAGAGGAGAGGGAAGACCAATAAATAAATGAAAAATCTAAGTTAATAGGCAATTCTTTTGTTTGAAAAAAGCGTGGTGACCTTAACATTATTAAACACTCAATAAGCAATATTTCTACATAGAAGATGATGGGTGAATGTTTATTGAATAAATGGCTAATCGAATGAATGAGTGGTTGAATGAATGAATGAACTATCAACTTGTTTGATCACAGATTTTTTTTCTTAGTGCAAAAGCAAGCTTCAGGAAAAATGATTCTTTTAGTAGCTAGCGAGTCCTGTAACAGCTATTTGATTAGTATAGTTGAAAGTAAAACAAACAAACAAACAGACAGACAAATAAACTAAACCAAAACTTTTTCATAATGCCCCAGAACTAGAAACCACCTAAATGACCATCAAAAGGTGAATGGATAAAGAAACTGTGAATCATCCATACAATGGAATACTATTTAATAATAAAAAAGAATGAATATTGATAGACACGGCCAGGATGATCTCAAAAACGTTATGTTGAGCAAAAGAAGTCAGACAGAAAAAGGTTCATACTCTATGACTTTATTTACTTAATTACTTAATTACTGAAGCTGAATTTAAGTCAGAAAGCGCATCCATGGTTGCCTGGGGCTGGGAAGGGGCTTCGGGATTGACTGCCAAAGGACCTGTAGGAGCCTTTCGAGGCAATAGAAAAGTTCCATATCTTGGTTGTGGTGGTAGTTATAAGAATGTGTACATTGGTCAAAGCTCGCTAAACTGTATATTTAAAATGAGTGGATTTTACTGTGTGTAAATTATATTTCAACAAAGTTGATTTAAAAAGAAAACAGCAGCATTCTCTCCTACCAAAGCCTGGAAGCCATTTGTGGTACCAGTGTAGATTCTGAATCCAGAGAGAGGTGGAGCCAAGGCTTCCGGACCTGCACAGTCTATTGTGCTCTGGCCAGAAGGCCATGCCCTGTCTGCTTAGGTTCCATCTACAGGGTCTGACTGCCCCGGGAGAGGAGGCCAATGCAGTAGTATGGGACAGTGTGGCCTAAAATGAAATCATTCCTGCAAGCAGAGCAGATATTTCGAGCTTGTTCCTCAGGTCTTCTAGTCTTCTTTTGTTTTGTTCTTAAACTACACAGTAACCTCTATTTTCAGCACTGACCAATTTGGAATGTTCCAAAATGCATTTAAACACAGTGTTCCAAGCCCTACAGGAACTATTCAGAGGGCCCCGAAGAATCTTAACAAGTTGAGTCACCTTGAAAAGCTACCTTACAAATCATTTTCTGAGCTCCTATAATCACAGGCATTCAGTGTAGCCTCTAACCCCACTGTAGTGTAAACTTGGTCACCACAAAAGATCTGGGCCAAAGTTTAGGATGTGAAAACAGGCACCATGGAGAGGCTGCTTCTACCTACTCAGCTGCTATTCATCTATCCACCTACCTATCTTCCCAAATAACATTTCACAGTCTAAATACAGATTTTATACACGGTCATCTAGCTGATTTGAAGCATAGAGAAAAGCATGAAAATTAAAAATCACTATAAATTAGTGATAACCACTGATTAATATTTTGATCTATATTTTTTTAGAGAGACACACACATCCACTTTAAAAATAGAACCTTATTATATTAGTTGTTTTGTTATCTACCTTTGCTACCACTTAATAATTTATTGAGAGAGAGGGAGGAAGACAGAGAGAAGCTCTTCTCAGCAGGAAAGGTGAGTTACTGTTGGAGAAATGAAATTTTCCTGAGATGACGAAGAAGAGCAAACAGCAGAACTTCAGCGGGGACGATCTACTTTGCTCAAGAATGCAGTAATAGGGGTGGGAATAAGGCAAACCAGGGGTCTTTAACTCTGAATGAACACTGCATTTCCCTTTGTATGTTTTCTTTAGGAAGAATGTAAATAATAGGGCAAGAATTATGGATAGTATTTAGAAAATTAACATCCAAGGACTTATAGGAAGTTCAGAGTTAGATTTTTTGTAGCTCGAACACTCTCTCACTGCTTTTCGTGAATACCTACTGACTCATTCATTCAACAGACATTTACTGTCTCTTCTGCTGGGAACTGTGTTGGGTGCTGGGGCCACACTTGTGACAGGACGAGTACCTGCTCTCATGGTGCTTGTGTTCTCTCAAAAGCAGTTGAACAAATTTCAGACTTGCAGTGTTGAATGAGAGTCATTGAATAATAAAAAGTCAAATGATACTCACTGAATCACTGTTTCACTGATTCATCCATTCAAAAAGAGCTATTTAGTAGCTCTTAGGTACCAGGTGCTGTTCTAAGCATAAGGGAAGAGTTTTGAATGAGACCTTGTCACTGTCCTTGGAGGGCTCAAGTTAGATGATTAAACAGATGTGCTCATGGGCCCAAGGGCAGTGACAGAAGTGTGACTATTGCAGTGTAAGGGGAATGTAGTATTATAGGAGAAATGTGGTAGTTTGTTGGGTGACTAAGGCAGTATAGTGTGATGAGATAGTACAAGGGTACTGGGCACGAATGGTCACTCTGCCTGAAAGGCTCAGGGAAGTCTTCTCAGAGCAAAGGACATTTGTACCTAGTCTTAAAAGATATCTGGTGAACAGGGAGGTTAATGTGGGTTTTGGTCAAATTGGAGTTAGTTTAAACGAAAAGGAGGAGTTTTCTGGAGCATACATGGACTTTCCTGGAACCCACAGGAAACAGGGTCTCCCAAGGCCTGGGACCAGGAGCAGGAAGAGCCTCTGGGAACCACAGTAGAGATTTCATTTTACTCTCCAAAGCTTCGTGGCCTATGTCTTCTTTCTACACATCTGCGTCCTGCCTTCCCCTCAGGAGACCAGCCATCTAAATTTCTCTGCCCACTCACAGCTCCTGAGCTGGCCCATCTTTGAGTCAACCAACCAGCAGAACCTGACTCTTATATTTAGGTTCAATTCCCCATTCTTGGGAGATAAAATTCGGATTGACCGTCTTGAGTCAGGTGTCCACCCTTGGCCCAACTAGCTATGGTCAGGGAGGGTCAGGGTCACTAATAACAATGGCTACCAGGTTGCATTCCTGAAGGTAGGTGAGGCAGTTCTTAGGACAGGGTGAAGAACCATCCTGACACTATGGAAAATGTCTTTCACAAGGTACAAAGGTGAGAAGTCAATGAAGGCTTCGAATTTTAAAATCATTCAAGAAAACCGGCAGCATACAAGATGAAGGTCCAAGTCAAATTCCAAAGCCAACAAGAATAATTAAACACAGAGAACAACATAGTAAAGCTTAGATAAATACTAGACAATTCAGTAATAGAATCTTGTGAGATGAGTGATAATCAAATTCAGGTGTCAGGTAGAGGTCCCAGAAATAATTTGAAAGCTGGGATTAGAAAAAGAGCAGAAAAAAGAGGAAATAAAATCTCCCCAGGTTGTGGGGTAGCAGTGGGGGTGGGGAAAATAGCATAGAGAAATAGGAGAAGATCTGGAATTCCTATCTGTGGGGATTTTATTATCACTGTTGATCTTGTGGCCTTGCTTCATGTGGCTATTTTAATCAGATAGAAATAATCCGGCACTTTCTCAGAGAAGGGAAATTCTTTTCCCTTTCGGGTCATGAATTTCCCTGAAGCTCTTGGGACTGCTAGAATTTTGGTTATGAAATTCAGAAATCCTGATAATTTGGGGAATAGCATTGTTATTACTAATACTAGAACATTTTTAAATGGCAGAAAGAAAGAAAGGGAAAGAGAAAAATGGAAAAGTTGATAAAATGTGATTAAAATATACCAAAATGTATCATTGAGTAGTCCAGGAGGCCAGAGAAAGGTATTTATTATAATTTTAGCTTATATTTTCAGTTGTTCTATTTCTTTCAAGGCCTGACTAAGCCGAGACAACTAATGAGAAAGAGAGAAAAAAATATGAGTTTAAGGCTGCTCAGCCTTTCCTGAGTGGTTCTCAACGTATGTTTGAGGAACTCTGGGGGAGTGGAGTGCTTCCCCAAATATTTAAGGAAATCTTTGAAGTCAAAACTCTTCTCATGATAATATTAAGATTCTATTTGCCTTTTTCACTGTGTTTGTATTTGCATGGATAGTGCAAAAACAATGGTGGCACCTCAGGATGAATCAAGGCAGTGTTACCAACTACCCTTGAATGTCCACCTTTTTAATGTCCTTTGTGACAGATGAGAAGTACTCATAAAGCACTACTGTTGTCTTGGGGGAAAACACATATGCACTTGAGTTGTGAGCTGAATACACTAGATGGCTTTTTCATTGAATGTCAGTTTTACTAGAAAGAAAGACTGAAAAACTATTACAATTTAGGCTCGAGTATTGGGTAGACATTTTCTAGAATGAAATGAACTTGTTATTTTAAGGAAAACAAATGACAGTATTTCTTGTGACTCAAGCTTTTAAATGAAAATTAGAATTTTGGAAAACTAGTATCTACCATGATGAACTTTACATCTTTGCAATGCTTTTCTGATAACAATGGTGGTGATATCAACAAGAGTGAGTTTAAAAAAAACTGTGTAATAAAATGTGTTGATATTTGAAAGATCTGCATAGCTCAGTGAAGCACTATTTTCCAAATGACCAATGGTTAATGTTACAGAATAATGCATGAGTAAGAGATCCATTCAAAACATAAGATAAACCAATGAATTTTAATTTAACAGAATAAGAAAAGTTCGTTGATATGGTTTCAGACTTCACATTGCAACTAATCTTTAAGAAACTATCATTTATAGAGTTTAGATATAGAGTAGTGCCCCCTTTTGTGCAGTTTCACTTTCTGTGGATTTCATTTACTCTCTGTAACCACTATTCAAAAAAGTTAAAGGGATAATTCCAGAAATTAACAATTCATAAGTTTTAAATTGTGCACCATTCTGAGTAGTGGGATGAAATCTTTTACTGCCCTGCTTCATCCCGCCCAGGATGTCAATCATCCCTTTGTCCAGTGTATCCACACTGTGTACTCTGCCCACCCCTATTATCACTTAGTAGCCACTGGGTTGCCAGATTGGTTATCAGAGAGAAAGAGGGGATAGTCACATAACTTTTATTACAGTATATTGTTATAATTGTTCTATTTTGTAATTAGTTATTGTTAATCTCTTACTGTACCTAATCTATACACTTTATCATAGGCATGTATGTAGAGGAAAAAACATAATATATATAGTTTTCAGTACTATCTGCTATTTCAGGCATCCATTAAGGATCTTGAATCGTATCTACCATGGATAAGGAGGGACTACTATAGTATAAAAAAAGAATATCGACAAGTATATGAAAAAACCTATTAAAATACTCCTTTTTCAATTACATATCTGTGTGAGGCTGGATTTTTTTAAACGTATTTAAAACAATTTACCTTACAGACTAAATACAGAAACAGATATGAGAATCTAGCCTGCCTTCTATTTTAAGCCAGATATTAAAGAGGTTTGCAAAAATGTAAAACTTTTTGTTTTACAAAATGGTTATTTTGATTAAAATATTTGTTAAGATGCAATGGGTTAATTCTTCTCAAAGGAATATTCTAAATATTTTTCAGTTTTAATTTTTAATACAGTATATGTCACTGAATATAGCCTACATAAACACTTTTTGAGTCCTCAGTACTTTTAAGAGTGAAAAGGGGGAAACATAAAGAGTGTGTGGTTTGAACTAATGGAATTTTCTTGCTCATGTAACAGTCCAACGTGGAAAGAAAATTTCTTCCTCACACTCAAGCTTCTCTCATGTTGTAGCTCTATCAACCCTCAGAATCTGCCCATCACCTGTCTTCAGATAACACAGAGAAAGAGAATGAAAAAAGGCATAGGAAGGTTTTAGTAGACCAAGCCTGCAAGTGGTAACCACTCCTTCCTTACTTTCTGTTGGCTAAATTCAGTCACAGGACCTCCCTCCCCACCCCAGGACTTAACTGGCAAAGAGGCTGGAATGTGGGGGATATTGCAGGCAAGAGGGTCTGGGAACCACGTGGCCATTCTTAACTCCAAAGGAGACTGAGAAATATGGTCTAGCTGTGTGCACAGGGAGAGAAGGAACTAGATTTAGGGTGAAGGGCTAGTAGTCTCTGACATACTATCCCAGGTTCCTGGTACACATTTCTTATCTGAATTATTTCTGATGTCCCCTTAATCTTTTTATTTATTCATATAACTTTTTATTTGAAATAAAATAGACTTGCAGAAAGCTTCAACAACAGTATAGAGTTTTGTGTACCCTTCCCGGAAGGAAATATCGTACATAGCTGTACTACAAGAAAGCTGACAATTAACATTGGTTCATTACTGTTAGATAGACTACAGACCTTATTCAGTTTTTACCATTTTTAAAAACCTGTATTCATGTGTGTGTACATTTAAGTATCTTTTAATTTTAAAAATTGTCCTATAGTATGTGTTTTAATATGTGTCTTAGATATATTTTTGAAAGTGTGTTATAAATTATAAAGAAATAAAAAGTGTCCAATGGGCTATATCAATAACCTTCCTGATATGCCTGTAAATGGGTGGGGTGGGAGGGGACTCAGTTCTTGCAAACCTGAAGACTTGTGCAGCCTAGCGCTGTAGAAAGAACAGGACAACTAAAGGCAGATATAGCTGGGTTCAAATCCAACCTCTACCATGTCCCAGTTGAACGACTGAGGGTCGGTCACCTAACCTCCCTGAGACTTCTCTATCTATTTGCAGTGTAATAAAGTACAATTCTCACTTTACAGGTTGCTGTGAGGACAAAGTGAGATCATGCACATAAAAGTTTTGCACAATGCTCTGCAGAGTAGTACTTATAATTAGGAACATAAAGAGGTACAGAGTGTGCCAGGGCTTCTCCTAGGCTTCTCCTAGGATATCTAGAAGATTAATGCAGGAATTGGGATTCCTAAACCCAGCCCCAGGAAAAGCAGTGCCATCCAAAGAAGATCTGAGTGCAGGTCCCAACCTCTTAGGTCATGAGGACCCCTTTCTAATGACATAATTTCCAAGAGATCCTTCATTGATAACTGCTGCACTTATGCTCTGATATAGCCAGCACCTTCAATTGTTCAGATCTTGGAATTTTGAAATTTGGGGGCTGAATGTCATTGGGGGGAGACACTTCAGTTTACAGTTGAGGCTCAAAAAAGTGAAGGCTATTGCGAAAATTATACGGCAAGCCAGACACCAAGTTTGACAGAACCTATGCCTCCTACCTGCCAGTTCAGAGTTCTTCCCACTATGCCATGTTCCTATGTTCTCAAAGTTTCTTTGCCTTTTCTCTTCTTGCTTCTCATCCTTTTCTGAGCCCCATTCTTCAAGCTTGGGGTTTTATTGCTTCTCAGTCTGAACTTCCTTAATTTGAGATCACGTCAACATTTATTCCTTCCTTCATACAAGCCTTTATTCATCCATCATTGACCCAGTGGAATTTGGTGCTAAAGTCTTTCTGGACAGCGAGTGTACAGCTGGTTATCAGGGGGTCCTAGTGAATGAAGGTGTTTCATTATCAAGACTAGTCCCCAAATGCAGAACAGGAAAGCCAGCCCCTCAGTGGCACTAGATAAGATCTAATTATGTATTAGCATCTTTATTTAGGGGTTCAGAAGTCCTACAGGCTTCAGAGTGATTTTAAATCACCTCATTTACATTGCCTGATCTGCGTTTAGGGACTAGTTTAGTAACGATTATTTATCCACCCAGCAAGCTTGAAATTCACATTTTCCCCCTAGCACACAGTTAAGGAAACATAGAGAAAGGCTCATGTTTGATAAATCAAAGAGGAAATAGGCAATAGACCAAAGAGATTGAACTGTCTCATTTTAGCCTGTGGGTTCATGAGTTTTCTGAAGCATTTTCATGCCTTGTCTTAAGAACTACTAAAGAAGAATGGAATGTTAAGGCTTATTTAAGACAAAACAATGTAAATTCAACACTCATACCACATTCTTTCTAGGAAGCTGATACTTTAAAATATCCAATCAGCCACTGGCATCATCTTTCTAAAATAACACACATTTCCTTTTTATGTTATTTCAGTTGTTAAAGAGGCAGATGAAACTGATAGTTATTTGGCTGAATATATTTGTGTTGGGTGATGTCCCCATCCTGTCTCTACATCCAAACCATTCATTCAACAAATATTTATTAAGTGATATTAGTGAAGTGCAGAGTTTTTCAAGCCATGAATCACAGTATATTGATGGGTCATAAACTCTATTGGGCTACAACTGGCATTTTAAAAAATGAAATAAGACCAAACAGAATAGAAAACACTCATGCAAATTATGTGCAGGAAGGGTAAATATGGCTGCATGAAACTTTTGGTGCACACTGTACTGTGCTATAAAGTTTATGTCTTATTGTGGGTCACCATCAAAAATGTTTAAAAACATCGATATAGCATTTAAGAAAACAGGCTCTGGAGTTAGCATTAGTTCAAATTCTGGCTCCCTCACTTCCTACATGTATGATTACTGGGCAATTACTTAAACTCTCTGTGAAACGGTGATTATGATAGATTATGACCCAGGACCAATGCACCCGTCGGCCTGAGTGGCATATGGGCACCGTGACTGGGGCACATGATATGTTTAGGAGCCTACTAAAATGTTTTCATTTCTTTTGAAATAGAAGAAAAATGAACATTTATGATAGAAGAAAATATTTTACTTTTTTCTTCATATTATAAAAAAAAATTTTTTTAGGGTTCATAAAAATTTACTCTGGTATGAGGGGCCCTTGAAAGAAGAAGTGCCTAGGGCCCGTGAAAGTCCTAATGCAGTCGTGAACTGACCTAATAGGCGGGGTGACCAACTTGCCCCAGTTTTAAAGGGAAAGTCCTGCCACCTATGAACCCCCTCAGCCCCAGATAAACCAGGACAACCAGCCACCCCACTGATAGGCTTGTTGTGGGGGTGAAATTAGAAGGTTGCTGGCAAAGTGTGGCAGAAACTGAGCACATCAGTACTCAATAAATACCTTAAATTACATCAGGCATTGTGCTGGCCTTTGAGAGTTTTAAGATGAACAAGACATAGATGAGCCAGCCATTAAGAAGGAGTGGAATACAGCAGTTGAAAGTGTGAACTCAGGAGCCAGACCACCTCAGTTCAAATCCAGCTCTGCTACTCATACTTATTCTTGATTTGGGGTGATTTTCCCAGCCTTTCTGTGTCTCAATCCTTATCATGATGGATATGATTGTACTTTTACCTACTTCACTGGAAAGTTGTGACTATTAAATGAGTTTGTGCTTTAAAAATACTTAGAAGAAATGCATTCAGTAAGTCTTAGTTATTTGTATCAGTTAGCGACTTGAGTTGCTATAACAAAATGCCATAAACTGGGAGACTTAAACAATAGAAATTTATTTTCTGAAAGTTTTGAAGGCTGGAAGTCTGAGATCAAGATTTGTATGGTTGGGTTCTGGTGAGAATTCTCTTCCTGACTTGCAGAAGGCCACTTCTTGCTGGGTTTGCACATGGGAGAGAGAGGAGAGCAAACTTTCTGGTGTCTCTTCTATACATCCCAATGAACAGAATTTAGTCATGCACCGAACATTATATCACTCACTGGCAGAGAACAGTGGGGTTATCATAACAGGTTTAGCTTAACTGTGATTCCTGCAAATCCAATTGGTCTATTAGCAAGTGGGAAGGGGGAAATGGCTCTTGGGTAGGCTTCTGATGATGTCTGCCACTGAGGAGCTCCCTGAGAAGCTAGGCAAAACACTAACAGGTACTACAGAGCGGAAAGGGTGGCACTCATGGTAAAAATAAAGATGAAGGGGTGGAATTCTTTAGGGATGTGACAGGCATGTGAGTTGGGTCTTGAGGCTTGAGGAAGCATGCAAAGAAAAGGAAAGAGAGAAAGGTGTGGAAGTAACCAGAGAACAGTGTGATCAGGCCCCACAGGAGTATGCTGGAAGGGAGACTTCAGGAGGCAGGAGTGGGTGATAAGTGATGGAACTGAGGCAGGAGACATTGAGTGAGCCCAGACCATGGAGACTTGGATGCTGCATTAGGGAGAATGGATTTGATCCTGAGAGCAGTTGGGAGCTTTTGAATATTTGAATCAGGGGAGTGGCTGATTGGTTGAACATCAAGGGAAAATCTATGTTTCTTGGTCTTGGATATGTACTTTCCAGTGGACACATGATGGTGAGGTCCGGGCTTTTGAAGTCACAGGATAAATAGATGCATCTTCTTGCATGCAACTGAATAGTTAGGGAAGAAAAAGTTAAGAAATGTATCCAGTAAGCAGCTTAAAATATATTTAAACATCAAAACAAGCATGTATATGTTGCAAAGTAAGAAAAATTTACAGGAATAATGAAGATAAAAATAAAAGACTTCAAAAAATATTATGATTTGTGGTGGTCTCTTTGGGGTTATGAGCCCAGTTCTCTTGAGTCTATATTTACTACCCTCTATAATTAGGGGTTTGTTGGTGAAAAAGTTGCAAAGATTTGGGGTAAGTAACAAGAACAACAGGAAGCTATCTTATTCCCTATCAACATATTCCTTACTGGCCTGCCTGTGCCTGAGACCCCTCTGAATTAATAAGCTTCTTCTTCCTTGGAAAGTATCTGTCAGAGGAGAGTTCACAGAATTTATTGAAACATATTATGCTGAGTCATTCTATTGTAAACTTGGTTAAAATGGAAACTGCATTTCCAGAATTAGCCTTTCCTGTATGGTTTCAGGTTATAGCTGGCCAAAAGAGGACTTTCTGTAAAATTTGGAAGATGGAAGAGAAGTAGCAGCCATTACTCTTGGAACGTCATCATGGTTAGATGCAGTGACAGACGAAGAGGAGCCAGTGGGTTGAACTTATCCTGGTTCTCCTGTACTCTGAGACCAGCGTTTCTATCCAAGTGTGGACCCTGATGACCAACAGCAGCCCCTGGCCCCTCACCAGATGGCCAGCTGTGAACCCATAGCCAACACAGGCAACAGCTTCTTGTAGATTCCTCTATCAGTTGCACCCCACTTCAACAGCAAATGTACTTCTTAGATTGACACATTGGTGACTCTCTGAACTCACTCTTTTCTGATCAACTGCCACTTCCCAGCTCCTTCCATCATTGTTTAAGGTCTGATTCCAAATTCCCAGAGATCATTGTGGTTCTGCTTCTCTGATTGAACCTGGATTGGCAAACATAATTTCCTTTTGATGCTACACTAAGCCTGAAGAAAGGTGTTGATAAAAAATAAAAAGAAGAAGTAATCAATCTTAAAGCTGTGGCAATACTTGAAAAGGTATGCCTGGATAGGACACGGCAGTGGGAACCCACAGATGGCAGATGTACGCTGAGATGAGGAATCTAAAGGCCATGGAAAAGTGAGAGAGCATCAAAGGAAAAAGGGTTTCTGCTTCCTGCTTTCACCATGATCTGCCTCTGACCACAGCTTATTCATTCTGTTCTGGCTGTCAAAATGGTTTGCTGAACACTGGCTTGTAACAGATGATGCTTACATCCCCAAGAGAGAAACAAAATCAGAGAAAACATATAAAGACAGGTCAGTGGAAAATAGAATACCGAGTGAGAAGAAAGTCACACAAAAAATTCATTAATCTAGACAGGACTCTTATAAATTCCTTTTGTATTTATAAAACTACATCTTGCTCTATTGTCTTCATAGTTGGGATCATAGGAGAAATAGTTATCAGCAGATCTTCCCTTATTTATTTGTAAAATGATTACTGAGAATGTTGTCTACTCTGTCGTTCATGACCTTATACATAAAGATCCACATAAAAAATTGTCCTTTCAGAGTTCAAAGATGGGAAGAAAATTTGAGTCTTTCAATAGTTTGGAAGATATTCATTTATGAGACAAAAGAAATATGACTTCTTTTATTCTTCTTGCCCCGGCTGCCAGGAAACTCAGCAATACATTTTTTTTTTTTTTGCTTGGATGCAGAAGTGTTCTTTAGTCCAAATTAGTGTTATTATTTTGTACTTGATTCTTTTTAGAGTCTGTAACCTCCCTTGAAAATTTTCTTTATGGATGCTTGAAGCAATTCTGTCTTTATTGAATTTGCTATATTGAATTTGCTGTCTCTTGTTTCTCCTTTGGTTTTGGAGACAACCTAGAGAGGAATTATTTTATTTCTGATACCTGACACATTTCCTTTCCATTCCATGTAAGAAACCAATGTGATGCTTGACTGAGAGGAAGACAAAGGAGAAGGTGGAGGCCATATTTTCAGTTTGGATACAAATGAAATTACACTGTACATGGACATTAAAAATATGGTTATTTTTGTCTGAACTACAACTAAGATATGGAACACCTGTAGGATTGCTCATTTTTATGGAAGTAAAGGTTTAATAGATTGCTTCTAAACAGTCAATGAAGAGTTTTTAGTCATATGATGAATGTGCTTACAGGTTACCATAGAAACCAGGGGCTTTTTCTATGAGTCCTCAGCTTTTTCATTTTTAGGTAATAGACCAGTTAATCAAAAAAAGTTATAAAAATAGTTTTCTAATAGAATCATATATAGGTGACTTTATTCTTTAACTTTTTGAAAATGTAGTTATATAATTTACAATTAGAAATTAAATTTATAAAGAACAGTTTGTTATGACAACAAACTGAGTTCCCATTTGTAAGGTTGAAGTCTATAAATTTAATCATGACAGATCTATTCTCAGGCTACAGAAAAGTGGATTAAAATCAACATAGATAATTTAATCTGAAGCCCTCAAGGAAATTCAAACTAGTTCCAGATAATGTGAAAACAATAAATGTCAAGAAAAATTCAATCTCATTTTATTAGAAATATAAAGGATCTGGGTAGCACAGGCTAGTAAAATGTCAAGAATTAACATAGTAATTATGTAAACATATCATTGTAAACCCAAATACACCTACACTGTGTATAAATGCAAGCACACATACTCAAAACATAAGCACATAGAAAGTGAGGACTTTTTTTTGATTTGTGGTATCTCCAGAGACCAAAACATTGTCTTGCTGTAGTAGGTACTCAAACATATATTGAATAAATGATCACAATACAAAAGGCATACAAAGATACCAATGTAGATAAAAATAGCACCCTCAAATAGGGGCATGGTATCCATAAGTGCTTTGCACCGTAAGAACATACACATGTAGAATATTAATCTAACATAATAAGATCTCTAAGATGATAAGCTAAGACGATAGAATGGGTTGAAGAGGACATTGCAGAGCTAAAGAAAAGTTAAGTCTATTAGATATGTAATAAATATACTTAATATTGTTATGAGCAGACATGGCTGAAATTCAAATTTTGGTGGAAGGCCCAAGATAATCACAATGAACGCAGAGAAAAGAGAAAGATTTTAAAAACTAGAGAGGAGATGATAGAAGAGAGCAAAGACGATCCTTTGATGGCTTTTAAATATAGACTCTAACAAATGGAACAGAAAAAATACTCAGAGAGGTAAAAAAAAAAGTTGCCTTGATATGAAAAAAGAACAGAATTTTCAGGCAGAAGGGCACATCATATAACTGGAAAAAAATGAATATGAACAGTAGAAATCAAAGCACATCTACATTCTAATTTATTTAAGAACTTGAAAAATGAAGAAAAATATTCATGTCTCCAGGAAAAAGCAGTAGGGGTAAAGAGTTAGATTGGCCTCAGGCTTTTTCACAATAGTTAAATCTAAGAAACTATAAAGTGATGTCTACCGAGTTCTGAAGAAAACAGTGTGATTTGTGCCTAGTTCAGTTCTTATTAACAGAAACAGACATGCTCAAATGTGAAAGAAGTTAAGACGTCAAGTACCTATCAGTCATCAGCCCTTCTTGGAAAACTCCTTAAAGGTAAATATACTTAAACAAGACATGAATCAAAATAAAATTCCAGGAATGAAAACTCTGGGGTAAAAGTACTCATTTAAATATAAATTTATTTAAATATAAGTTCATTTAAATATAGACTAAGATTGACCAGCAAAAGGAATTATGGGTTGGAGAAAAGAATGTGTATATAATCAACCTTGATAAAGTAAAAATGATGTGTGAGAAAAAACATTTAGAGGGAAAGAGAAAGGGAAAGGGGAAAAGTGTGGCTGTGCTAATAATTTCACGTTGTTTAGCATAGAGACAATTGATAGTATATAAAACTGAAACATATTTAAAAGAAATACTTAATATTCCAACCTCTTAAAAGTTTTCATTATCTTTTAAAAATAAAATCCTAGGCCCAAAAGAATCTTATAGTAACTAATATTTCTTAAGGTAATAAGACATTTATCAAAAGTTCACTATTTCTTTCAATTTCATATCACATTTTTTTTATGTTAAATGCAAGTGAAATGAAACCTTTTTTTTTTTCTCAAGAAGCAGCATGTATATAGCATGAGCCTAATCATATATAATTTATTCTGGTTGCTTCTGTTTTATCTCTTTTGATCAATACTCCTTACCCACTGTGGGCACAGATGGAGGGCTAGAGATCACCAAATGCTAGCATAGTTTATTTCTGGATGATGAGATTTTAAGTGATTTATTGTTTCTTATTTGAACTTCTCAGTGTGGCTTAACATTTCTATAATGAGCAGACTTTTTAGGTTTTTATTTTTTAATTATTTTGGACTTATAGAAAAGTTGCAAGAATAGTACAAAGAATTGCCACATTCTCTTCATCTAGATTCCTCAAAATATTAATACTTTACATTTACTTTATCACTTTTTGTGTGTGTGTCTATTTCTTTATTCCCCTGAGCCACCTGGAAGTAGGTCGCAGATATAGTGCCCTCTTTACCCTTTAGTACCTCAAGTGTATTTCCTAAAAACAGAAACCTTCTCTTCTATAACCAGAGTACAATGATCAAAATCAAGAAATAAACATTGATACAATACCACTACATACTATTATCTAACCTACAGACCTTATTCAAATTTGTCAATTGTCCTTTATAGATTATAGAAATGTGTCCTTTATAGAAAAAAAAATTCTAGTTCAGGATTCAATCCAGGTACATGGGCTACATTTAGCTGTCATGTCTCTTTAGTTGTCATCTGGTTAGTTGCTTTGTCTTTTCTTATCTTTTATGAACTTGAAATTTTTGGAGACAGTGATTTTTTTTAGGCTCTCTCTCTATTTGAACTTGTCTGTTTCCTCATGATTGGATTTGAATCATGCATTTTTGGTGGGAATAGCTCAAGAGGGATGTTCTCCCTCAGTGCAACATCAGGAGTCACTTGGTAGCAGTATGGTTCATTCTTGGAGTGTGTATTTTTAAAATAAAAAAAAGATCCTTAATTAAAAACAAAAATAAATTAGTGGCTACTTAACATTAACCACATGACAGTGTTAAAAGAGTGAACAGATATATATGTCAGTGTCAACTAAAGCAGTCACCTGTTTGGAATAAGCCTCCTATGTAAGGAAACCCCCTCTGTTATGATGTTTACAGTGTGGATAGCTGATGGGGGATTTGTGCAAGTTGTATGCATGATCAGAATTCTGGCATGAGGCAGGCAGATGGCTACTTTGAGGAGAGTTTGATAAGTGGATAATGTACAATGGTGTAGGGTGCCGAGGAGATCCCATGAGCGAGTGCGGCATCCCCAGGCTGGTGCAGCAGGGCACTGTTACACCTCCAGTTTAGGGAGAGTGAAAGGAAGGAGCCATTTCCAGACTCAGAAAGACAGAATTGTGTGGGGACAGCTGACTGATGGGGCAGAGAGCTTTAGTCAGGTCCTGGGCCAGCTGGTGATGATGTCATAGGGAGGGGTGGGGAATAAACACTGGCCTTACTCTTTCTCCCCCTGCATTCTCCTGCTAGTGATCCCTATTGCTGGTATACACTGGAGTCTGTGGGGAAGGAAGCCATTCTCACAGTTCACAGTCCACACAGATCAGCCTTTCAGGTACAGAGTAGGTGGCTCAAAGTCGAGTGTTCAGTCCTCTAGGTTCTGGGGTAACCAGGGAGCTGCTGCTCTTCAATGGTGGACAGATGTCAGAGTGGTGAGCAGAGCCTTTCTCTGACACTCTAGGAGTCTGCCCTGTGATTATCCTACTGTGGCTTGCCAGGGTTATGTTCAGTGTCTCTGTCTGTAACAAACACTTCCAAAATTATTGGGTATACTGGCCATAAGACCTAGGGCAGCATGCACTCCCTTGAACCTGCTATATATTCTTTCTTGCTCTAGGCCCCAATTAAAACTTGTAGTCCCTTCACGAGTCCACACTGAATAAACATACAAACACAAATAAATAAATAGAGGAAAAAGGAAAATTTTCTTACAGAAGAAAGCCAACTGAAAATGTAGAAGAAGTAATAGATTTAAAAAATCACCATTTCTCAGCCATATTTGTAATAAATAATTCAGGCAAGAATCATCAACCTACTAAAACTAACACTAGTAGGAGAAAGTTTGAGGGGTAACAGAATATTTACATAGTCTCAAAGTACCTTCCCACAGGATACTTTTTCGTTACAAAGAAGAAAGCAATAACTTTATGGCAGAGAAGTTTACACCACCTTAACTAGTTATCAAAATTAATGTCACCAGTAATGGGACATATTGTCATCATGTGCCTTTAGATCAGCTTTACAATATTCCAACCTAACATGCACAACCTAAATCATCTTGAGGAAACATTAGACAAATCCAAATTGAGAGACATTTTGTTAGTCTGGGTTGAATTGTGTCTCCCCAGAAGATATGATGAAGTTCTAATTCCTCAGAATGTAACCTTATTTAGAAATAGAATCATTGCAGGTATAATTAGTTAAGATGAAATCTTTTAGAGTGGAAGGGACCTTAATCTAATAGATCGAGTGTCCTTATAAGGAGAAGAGAAAAAAACAGGGAAACAGACATTTGATGGCAGAATGTCATGTGAAAACAGAGGCGGAGATTGAAATGCTGCCACTGCAAACCAAGGGAAAGCAAGAATCGCCAGCAAGCCGGAAACAAGGACCAGGCAAGGAACCTCCCCGACAGGTTCCGGAGGGTGTACAGCCCCGCAGACACTTTGATTTTAGACATCTAGCCTCCAGAACTGTGAGAAAATACATTTGTGGTAATTTGTTACAACAGTCCTAGGAAACTAATACACCTGTGCTTGTCATAATGCCAATGTCATGAAATACTGACAGAAAGATTGAGGATTTTTTCAAATTCAGGTACACTAAAGAGACATGACTACTGAATGGAATCCATGATCTGGAATTTTCTTTTGCTCTAAAGGATAGTATTGAGATAACTGGTGAAGTCTGAATGAGGTCTTCTGACTGGATAATAGTATTGTTACCAATGTTAATTTCTTGATTTTGATAACTGTACTGTAGCTATTTAAGAGAATTTCCTTCTTTTTAAGATATAGTCATTGAATTGTTTAGGGGTAAAAGGATATCATGTCTGCAACTGACGTTCAAATGATTCAGAAATTCCATCAAATTATTTTGTGGACATAGAAAAACTGATTCTAAATTTTAAGGCAAAAGACTCAGAATAGGCAACAGACCCAACAGGCAAGAAAGAGAACAAGTCCAAAAGATCGACACTAAGATACTTCAACCCTTATTATAAAGCTACAATAGTTAAGACGGTATGGTTTGTGAAAGAATAGACAAACTGATCAATGGAACACAATAGAGAGAGGAAAAAGGTGAATGGGTGAAACACAGAGGATTTTTAGGGCAGAGAAATTATTCTCTGTGACACTCTAATGTTGGATACATGACATTTGTCAGGACTTATAAAAGGCACAAGAGTGAATTCTAGAAATAGACCCACACAAATAGTCAACTGATTTTTGGCAAAGGAGGGAACAACTGGACATCCACGAGCAAGAGAAATGAGTCTAGACACAGACATCACATCTCTCACAAATATGAACTCAAAGGAATCATAAACCTAAATGTAAAATGCCGAACTATAAAATGCTTACAAGATTACGTGGAAGAAAACTTTGAGTTTGGCAATAAATTTTTTAGATACAAAACCTAAAAAATAGTATGATCAATGAAAGAAAAAATTTGGTAAGTTGGACTTTATTAAAACGAAAAACTTCTGCCCTGCAGAAACCACTATTAAGGGAATGAAAAGATAAGTCATAGACTGGGAGAAAACATTTTTAAAATACAAGTACAATAAGGGATTGTTATTCAAAATATAGAAAGAACTCTTAAAACTCAGTAAGAAAACAACCCAATTAAAAAATGGGTAACAGATCTGAGGAGACATCTCACCAATGATGATATACAGGTGGCAAATAAGCCTATGAAAAGATGCTCCATGTCATATGTCATTAAGGCATTACAAATTAAAATAACAATCATAACAAATGTACCTCATTAATGTAAGAAGTTAATAATAGGGAAAACTTGGTGGGAGAGGGAGTATAGTGGAACTCTGTAAAGTATGCTCAAGATTTTTGTAAATCTAAAACCATTCTAAAAAATTAAATCTACTAATTAGAAATTATTACTTAATACTATAAATTTTAAATAATAATTTTTTAATTTTAAGTTTGTGTCTCAGTTTTTGCCAGTCAAAATTTCTAAAGCTAAATAAGTACTTAAGAAATTTAAATACTTTAAAATAACTTTTTGTAAGTTTATGGCATTTATACTTACAAAGTTAATAAAATTTAAAACTGCATTACGATTTTTGGATTCTCTCTCTCTCATTAACACTTGTGGAATCTGACTAATGGGTATATGGGAATTCTCTGACTCTTCTTTCAACTATTCTGGGTCTAAAATTATGTCAAAATGAAAAGTTAAAAAGAAAAAGACCCAAACCTTGTAGCTTTATGGGTTACTGAGTTAAAATAGTTCACAGCCAAATATGGGTCTTCTTGCTTCTGAAAAATCAAGCTTTGTGTTTCTTTCTTCATGGTAGTTGATGTAAAGTACATGTACTCACTTTAGAAGGGTTATCCCAACAAACTCAAGACCACTGGACTCCTAGAGGTGTCACCCATGCAGCAGGCTCCTGATGGTTATCAGGGTTTACTTCCCAGCCTCTGGCATGCTTGTGCCTTACTAGGGCACTAGGAGCTAGCTTCTTTGGGCCTGCCACATCCAATTAACATGATGAAAACATGTAATGGATCATCTTCATGTTCTGTGGGTCCCTCTAGACTACATTATGACCAAGTACAGGAGAGCTGACAGCCTGAGGCAAGACAGTAAGGGTATGCAGTTCTCTCTGCCAAAAGAGCCAGGAAAAGATGGGGAGAAAAGCATTTACTAGGCTAATAGTGGCATACCGGACGCTAGAACTGTGTGGATTTGCTCTGGTAAAAATACCACCGCTGCAGTCTTGCTGTGATTCACCTTGCCATTTGATTACTCTGTGATAACGTTCAGTCATTCTTCATGGCCCATCTGACCTGTGCACTGACCAAACAGGAGAGTTAAGTGTGGATATGATAAGAACCACCATTTTCAACTTCAAGTATTTTGTGGTGGCACTATACTCTTGTGAAGAGCAAAGAAAAACATTTTTAAGAAGGTTACATACCATAGGAGCTTGACAAATGGTAGCTATCGTCATCATCATTGTCTCTGTCACTGTTGGTATGGCCAAACTGGGGTAAAAATTCACATTATTATTTTCCTTTTTAAAATACTATATTTTATTGATCCTAAGAAGCACATTGTTTCACATCTCTGAAGTCAGAATATGATAACAGTTGATGGTATGTTATTGCTGTCCCGTTGGATTAAAATTGACTTTATTCACAGAGGATTTCTGTTTGCTTCTGCCTGTGGCTTGGGGGCAGAAACAGATTTACCTGAGGCCAATGAAGTGGAAGCTTTAAAGCCCCTTCCCTTGTGTGCTCTTCCAAGACCTTGCAAAGATCCCCAGGTTACAGCTTTATATGATCGTTATGGTTTTGTAAAATTTTCAAGAATAAGATATTTCTTATTTATTTTCTTATAATTTTCAGGCTCTGCCTCTGCCAAGGTACTCAATAATATGAGGTCATTTTAAATAAAATTCTCTGTCTGAGATTTTTTTGGATTATACAGTTTAGTACCACAGCTAGAATGAGAACTTGGGGTTCAAATGATCAGGGAAGATATGTTCTCTCCCTCTACCCACAAGCAAATTTGAAACATGCAACTTCCATTGCTGTCCCACTTTGCATGTCCCTTTCTTGCTATCTTTTTCTGTTACAGATTTCCCCTGCTATCCAAAAGTAGAGCATTCCTGTGAAACTTTTTGTAAGCGAAAATGTGAAGTGAACAGTATCTCCTGCATTCTGAAAGTTTGCATTATATGACTTCACTTTTGAAAGACCTGCATTAGTACAAGAGTTTTTTTCATAGAAGTGAAATCCTTTTTGGAATTCTTTGTTAGTGAAAACAGGTACAAGGTATTCTCATTTCTCATTTAACCCTATACTAAGGCCTTTACCCCTGTCTCAGTTGATCTGGGGTCTCCTAGTAAGCTTCCACTTGGAGTGGTTTTATTTTTTAGTGTTACATCCAGAAATAATGCATCTTATAATCAATAATGACTTAAGTTCCATGAACATAGTATATAACAGGGTATGCAGGCTGGATTCAACTGAGATCTGTAGGCAAGCCTATGGAGTTGAACAACATTGCCCCCAGAGGTCTTTCTTTTACTCTGGGGAGATTAGCCCCCTAACTACTACTGATAATTCAGGAGTTTCTCAAAACTCAGGAAATATTTGGGGACATTGAAATAGATGTCTGGTGGCATGCCCTGATTTGCATGAGGCTAAGGAAGGAACGTGCATTCAGCCTTGATATGGGGTTCATTTCTGTCTGAGAACTGAAATGGTTGTGTTGAATTCCTGATGAAGCTAGACTGAGAAAGAGACTGTGGGACCTTGGAGAGAAAATCACCATGAGGGAGAGAAGAAAGTGGCAGAATAGTTCAGCTGAGCAAGTAGAGGCTAAATGTGAGGTCATGCTAGCTAATTTTGATTCAGCTTATCTCTTCCAGGGCTTGTATAGTTAAAAGGTCAAGGAAAGGAGCGGAATGTGACATAAAACAAAAGACCTAAGTTCTCAGGAAGCTCAAGAGCTCTGCTAGGGGAACTCCTTCCAAGAGAGCTAGTTATGTGAAGCAATGCAGTGGAGTGGAAGGATTACCAGAGCAAAGTAGGAGGTCTGTAAAACTGTTGGAATGGCAGCCACTCTATTTATACCCACCTAGGATACTCAAGGATATCTGCCTTCCAGGCATTTCAGACATATCTGGGGAGATGAAAGCAGGACTTCTTCCAAATAAGCTTGCAAATACAACCTCAATTGTTTACACAAACTGGTCAAGGCCTTTGTACATCCCAACCATCTCTACGCAGCTTTTGTCCTCACTATCACATATGGCAGCCACTAGCCTTGTGTGGCTATTGAGCTCTTGAAATATGGCTAGTGTGACTGAGAAACTGACTTTTAAATGTTATTTAATTTTAATTAATTAAATTTTAAATTTTAAAATTAAAGCAGTATAGAGTATTTGCCCTATAAAACTTATAAAATTTTTTGAAGTTTTTTTATATTTATAAACTTAGAGTTGATTTTCAATTTATGCAATATCTCCTTAAACTTGATGTTAACAATACCGAATAGACACAAGAATTAGTACATTTACTTAACTTGAACAGGTGTGATTTTGAAACTTATATGCTTTTGCTTCAAAGTCAAATAAACTTTTTAAAAAATATAAACCAGTTTTGTCAATATAGATAAAAACATCAAAAGGAAACAATGTTTTAGTCCCTAATTCAGTTATTGGAAAACGTTTAAGTAAGTTTGGACAAGTTGGGCTTGTGAATCTGCTTTTTCAACTATAAAATTTATGAAATCAAGCAAAATATATTATTAAAACAAGTTTTACCCTTTTTTTCCCTTTTTTTAAAATGTGGCTATTAGAAAGTGTAAAATTATGCATGAGGCTTGCATTCTATTTCTATTGGACAGTGCTGATCTAGATTATTTAAAGTCAGGTCCACATTTTGTACTTCTCCATCTCCTTGGCACCTAGTGTAGTGCTGACATGTAACAGGGGTTGAATAGATGCTTAGTGAAGAACAGGTTTTACTCTTGGAGAGAGTTTTCTATTACTGAGCATGATGATTGCTCAGGTGAACTACTCAGACTGAATTCTCAAAATAATATGTAAAACCACTATTTCACTTCTCCAGGACAGTTTATTACCCTACATATTTCTCTACTCTCTTTTCTCTTGGCCACCAGTAACTGAATGAGGTGCTGAACCTACCACTAGTCTATTGGTTCCTGCCTCCCCCACTTTTTTCCCTTCTGAAAGCACCCATAATACCACTAATTAACATAAAGAATGTTGGCATCAACTTGTCTTAATTATCTAGTCAGGTTTGCCAAGTAGGCTTTTTAATTTAAAATTGTGAACTCATTTTTTTTTTATTTGTCCTGGCCATCAATAAGATCTTTAGCTGCATTATAAAATAAAATTTAAAAACCCCAACAAAGTACCTATGATTTGTCCAAAGAAATTTAATAGTTTTGTTGCTCATCCACTTTGCAAAGCCCCTTCTTCTAAAATGTCACATGGCTGTTGTGTCCAATCCCAGAATTACACTGAAAGCTTGACTCCCTGTGCTGTGAATTACCTTTTACTCTCCATAGGACCGAGAGAAAATGGAGTATTTCCTCTTAGGAATAACAGGGAAAATTGGGATTTCTGCTGACTTTGCGGCATAACACATCTATGCCGAGATCTACTCTAGTTCCTGCTCAACCTATTGTTCAAAGTTATCAGTTTATATGATCTAATTAAGCCAGTTGCTTTGGCTGGAAAATGTTTGCTTTATTTCTTCACTCAACTAGCTGATTAATTTCTTAGACATGATTGGACTTGCTGTGCTGTTGCATCAGGAGAACAAGCTTTCAATCAAGCAAGACGGGGCAAAAACATAGCCTGGGTCACCCTTCCCCTTCTTGTATGTCGGAATATCCAAGCCAGAAGTGCTGGACAACCTTCATATGTTATCTGAGGTCAGAGAACTAGGTGGAGAATATCAAATACAGAGTATTTCTGTTTGATAAGATAAGGGCTGCCAGATAATTTTTTAGTAGAAGCTTGTCTCATTAACACATTGAACATACTTTTACTAAAAAGTTATTTGTAGTTTACCTAAATTCAAATTTACCTGGGCATCTATATTTTTATTTGCAAAGTTAAAAAATCTTTGATAAGGTGCTAGAATTGCCTCCCAAAGTCACCATCCTCTTTTGCCACTTCTCAAAACAGAAAAAGATAAAGTAAAGGTCTATGAAAGAGTATCTGGGATACAATAGCCTCAAAAATGATAAAATATTTGGGAGTAAATTTCACCAAGGAGATGTAAGAGCTTTACACTGAAAACTATAAGACATCAATGAAAATAATTGAAGAAGACAAATAAATGGAAAGACATCCTGCATTGAAAAAATTAATATTGTTAAAATGTCCATACTACCCAAAGCCATTTATAGATTCAATGCAATCCTTATCAAAATTTCAATGGCATTTTTATAGAAGTAGAAAAATAATCCTAAAATTTATATGGAACCATAAAAGACCCTGAATAGCCAAAGCAATCTTGAGAAAGAAGAACAAAGTGGGAGGTATCACACTCCCTGAAAAGAGCTCCTTGACATAAGCCTTGTTAATGACTTTTTGGATATGACACCTAAAACACAAGCGACAAAATCAGAAATAAACAAGTGGTACTATACCAAACTAAAGAGTTTCTTCTGAATAGCAAAAGAAACAATTATGAAAATGAAAAGAAAGGGAAAAAGTATTTGTAAGCCATATATCTGATAAAGGGTTAATATCCAAATTATATAAAGAACTCACACAAATCAATAGCAAAAACAAATAAAAAACAAATACAATTGACCCTTGAACAACATGGGTTTGAATCTCTACTTAAAGAAAGATTTTAGTGTCCAAGGTGTTTCTGGAACCCATCTCCTGTGGACACCAAGGGCCAACTGTAGTTGAATTTTGAAGGAGGCAAAATTTATATGTGAATGTTTGATTGCATGGCAAAGGGGTTTGGCAACCTTAATCTCTGAGGTGTTCAAGGATTAACTATAATCCTGTTAAAACACAGGCAAAGAAGTTGAATAGATATTTTTCCAAGGAAGATACCCGAATGGCCAAAGGTATATGAAAAGGTGCTCAACATCACTAATCATTAGAGAAATCTAGAACCACAATGAGATATTACCTTACACTGTTAGAATGGCTAGCGTTAAAAAGACAAGAGATAAATGCTGGTGAGGATGTAGAGAAAAAGGAACCTTTGTACGCTGTTAACCACTATGGCAAACAATATGATTATTCTCAAAAAATTAAAAATAAAACTACTACATTATTCAGTAATTCCACTTCTGGGACTATATCCCAAGGAAATGAAAACATCATGTTAAAGAGATATCTGTACCTCTATGTACTTCAAGCAGCATTATTTACAATATTCAGGACATGTTAACAACCTGTGTCTACTGACGAATGAATAGGTAAAGAAGTTGTGGTATGTATATATGTATATGCATATATACAAATCTATATATATATACACAGACACACAATGAAATATTATCTAGGTATAAAAGGGGAAATCTTACAGTTTGAGACAGCATGGATGCATGGATGGACCTTGAGGGCACTATGCTAAGTAAAATGAGTTCATCTGTGAAATCTTAAAAAAAAAAAAAAATTAACCCAAACTCACAGAAAGAGACCAGATTTGTGGTTACCAGAGATAGGGGTAGGGGTGGTGGGGGGGATTGGATGGTGAGAAAAAGGTACAAACTTCCAGTTATAAGTTCTCAGGACATGACAACTACAGTTAACAGTGCTATCTAGTATGTAGGAGAGTTGTTAAGAGAGTAGATCCTAAGTTCTCATCACAAGGAAAAAATTTTTTTTATCTATATGAAATGAAGGATGTTAATTAAGTTACTGTGGTAGTCATCTCATGATATATGCAAATCAAACCATTATGCTATACACCTGAAACTTACAGTGTTGCATGTCAATTATATCCAATAAATCTGGAAAAAAAAATAGAATATCCGCAGGGTAAAGATAACCGGAGACCAGCATGGCGCTTGATGAATCATCTTACTCCAAACTGACAAAGATCAGACCTGGATGTCTATTTTCACACCGTCTCTGATAAACTGAATTATATAAAAGGGTCACGCAAACTGTAATGTCCTGCTCTGCCTGCTTTGCTTTGTTTCTATTATGTGCACACATAGACTCGCCAATGAGATTGTTAATCCACCAGGGCAGAAATTGAGTCTTCTTTTTATACTGAAGTCCTCAAGACCAGCAAAATTTCTGGGCACCAGTAGGTGCTCAGGAACATTATCGATTATAATGAGGATGAGGCTTAAGGACCTTGGCTGAAAGCCAGCCTTGGCTGCGAGTTTACACTGTGTTCCAGGAGTGAGGCCAGAGGCCAGTGGAGTTACCTGGTGGGGAAATAAAGCTCGTCCATGCTTTTGGAGGAGTCCATTGGAAGCTTTCTTGTCTGCCCTGAACAGATGCTCCGTCCTTGACACCAACACAGCAGCAGCCTCCCCTGCCACCTGTCAGCGGACCACTGCCAGAGTGTAACTGTACCAGGTGTTGAGAGAGGAAGCCAGAGTTAAATAAGGCCCTGGTGGAGTTGGGGGACCAGCAGTGCCTTTTCTTGCCTGTTAATGAAGCCTCATTAGCAGCAAGAAACCCACGCTGAGAACTGGAAGCATCAGCCCTCCTTGGCTCTCCCTGCCAGAGGATGATTAACGTAATGATTTACGGCAGCTGCTGCTTGAGGTTACAGAGCAGAGGAGACCAGTGTATGCAGCCTGGCTCAGCGTGCGGTCTGATAGAAAGTCAGGCAGGGGTGCAAATTCATTCTGCCTTTCTTCCAATGGCTGAAGCAGCTTCATGGCCATTCAGATGTAGAAGCACCTCTTTTGGATGGCCGACCTTCTGGGGCCCTCCACTGTGTTTAGGTCAGGGATTTCAGTCTTGGCTGGAGGGTAAAAATTTAATTGTAACAAGTAAAAGAAACAGATCTCAGGTATGGTACGCACAACATAGCTGGGCCAGCTGCACACTGTGTCTTCTGGGGAGGTTCTTGTACCCAGTGGTTAATTATGAGCACCCCCAGAGTGTGCAGCTATGGGGGATTGGTGCTTTGCTGAAATGTAGCATTAGGTGGTATCTTGCCTATTTCTGTGTCTTAAACAACAAATGGAATTATGTACAGATGTCATGCAAACTGTAAATAGCTGTCCTGCTCATGTGACTTAATACAATTCCTTTATCCTAGAAGCCAAACAGAAAACCAATTGGAGCAATTTCAACCAGGAAACCCTGTTTCTTACCTTGCTTCTATTTTACGCTTTAAGGATAAATAAGATTTCTTTTGTTTATCTGGAACCCTAGGTATTGAGGGGAGGGTGTCTTTGAATGTGCCCATAGTGGGTACATTCCCTGTCAGGATTAGGACTTTATGAGGACAAAGATTCAGCATGTATATTTTGGTCTATAATTCTATGTGACAGGTGGACCAACAGACGCTTGTGGAAAGAATTAAAAAATTGAGAGTGTGTGTGTGTGTGTGTGTGTGTGTGTGTGTGGTTTTGGAGGCGCTGAGTGCCTGTGCTAGAACACAGGTGGTGGTTTCAATTTTAATCAGAAGGCAGGGGAATCTTGCTTTGGTAGCTGGCAGATGCAGGAACTATATTTGGCTGGCCCAGGTCCTAACCCCAAAAGACAATTCTGAGGCTGCAAGTGAGGTAAGCAACCACGACCTAATTAATCCCCCACACACTTGAATTGAAGTTCCCTTTAAGTTGATTAAGAGGTGCTCTGACAGCAGCAGTAAAATGTGTGTGTCCGCACATAATACCCATGTAGAGTACATTAAGGAGGTCTGAATGCTTTGTGATGCCTGCAATTCCATTACATGCAATAAAACAGCATGCCAGTCCCCTCTCTGGTAAATACTGTTTTTGCCCCAATATTGTGGCAAGCTTGAATGCCGTGAACACAACTCTTGCCCAAGCATCATATTTATATTGATAAATTCAAGAGTATCTGACCCTTGGATGGTGAGGCAGATGGCATCGTGCTCAAGAAACCTTCCAGAAGCCTTCAAGAATGGCTCCATAAGCAACAGCCAGGCAGGTAAAGTGATATCCATCTTCAGCTGATAGTGAATTGAACAAGGTGGGCAGACTGAGAGCCACACACAAAGCATTTATTTGTTGAGGAACAAGGGAGGTTGCTCAAGCTACAGACTACTTAAAGGCAGAAGGACCCTCTCCATTTCCAGAAAACTTTTTAGCTCAAGCTGAAACAACCAGAGAATCAAGCTTGGGGGTAGGTGGGGGTGGATGGCAGGTTGGGGGAAATTGCTCAAGGAACTTCATTGGTCACTTGGTGAGGAAGGCAGCATTTTCTTCATGACAAGAGGAAGTTTCTCCATTAGCTGAAACAAACAAACACATTTTTAATTTTTTTGTGAGAGAAGCCATAGATGATAAAAATTAGTAATGATAACACAGTAAGTTTATAGGAAAAGCAGGCATTTCATGGAAATTTGGCCTTTGGAACAAGGTAGTTAGATTTTAAATACTAGCTTCAAGGTCATTAGTATGACCTTGGACAAATGACTTAAGCTCTCTGAGGAGTTGTTTCTCATCTGTAAAATGGGAATAAATTATGTAGTCCTGGCAGAGTTTAAGGTGAAATGAAGATAACAAAGAATTTAAGACTGTGTTGGCATATAGCCAGCATTCACTAAATGGTGTTTTTATATTCTTGAAGAAAATGCAGCCTAACTTGCTACTTTTTGTATTTGTTTAAAACTGTTTTATGCATTTATTCAGATGTTCATAGGCATCTGAAAAAATGGCTTTGTTAGGAACATCTAGCTTTTATAATCAATAGTAGTCAATCCAGTAAGAAGGCAGTTTGGAAAGGAGTTTGATGACACATTTCCATTTGAAAAGAGGATTAGGCTGCTTCCCTGTGGCTCTCTTGTCTTCTGAGGAAAGAGATGTTATGGGGAGTGCTTTGGAAAGAGCCAGGAGACCTGGGCCCCAGCCCCAGCCCCAGCTCTGCCTCCACCTCCCCCTGTGATCACGGTCAATTCCTTTTCTGCTCTGAGCCTTTTGTATTCTCTTTGGAATTATGGGGGTTGGACTATATAATTGCAAAGCTATCTCTTAGAGAGCTGATTCAACATATTTCACATATCTATTCAACATATGCCACAGAAGGGACCTTGGAGGGAGACATGAAGATACAGAATTATGATAAGATAAAGGCTTGGATTTCCTTAGACAGTTGGCAAGGAAGCTAAGCCTCAAGACATATGCATATGCTCCTGCAATCATTACTCACTAAAAAGACAGCACATATATATATATGTGGATATATATACACGTGCATACACACATATACATACATAGTCAGATATATGCCATCCCTACCCCTTGCCTCTCTCCACTATGGAGTCTGAAAAAGCTAAATAGTTGCTTTCCTAGAATCCCTTGCAGGTAGGTATGGTCATGTGAGCAGGTTCCAGTCAATAAATAAGACAAAATCCATTGGAAGTCTTCTCAAAATATTTTTCCCTCACTGATAAAAAAAGAGCGTTATGCAGGGAAAGGCCTTTTTCATGCCCTCTCTTCCCTCTCCCTTCTTCTTGTCATAAATGAGGATATGATGTCTGGAGCTGTGGTAGGCATTTGGCAATAATGGGTGACAAAGATGAAGATAAAAAGCCAATATATCAGGGACGGTATATCAGAGAAGAGCTTGGGACCTTAATGAAATCATTGAGCAGCCTAGACCATCTTATTTCTGGAATTCTTAAATAAACATGATTCATATCTAAGCTGCTTAAAGTGTGGTCTGGGGCCAGCAGTACAGGCATCACCTGAGAGTTTTGCTAGAAATGAAGATTCTCAGGCCCTACTCCAGACCTACTGAAGCAGAATCTGCATTTTTAAAGAAATGCCCAGGTTTTGAGTGTTTAGGGTGCATATTAATAACCCTGTCAATTAGGCTTTATTACATGCAGGTGAAAGCATTCTAAACCGATGCCATGCATGTACAGTAAGTTCTCATGTAATGTTAGCAATAGGTTGTTGGAACTGTGGTGAAAAGAATAATAAAACCAGTTGACTATATGCTTGCTAATTGATATAAACAAGAGTTAAGTTCCTATGGCATCTCATTAATATTATAACAAAATAACATTGAACGAAATGTTATTCAAGGACCTGCTGTACTAGATAAGTATGAACAGATATAGGTGTGTCTGTGTATGCAAAAATGTATATCTGTATATAGTCATATATACATATATACACATATATGTATACATGCATACATATATCATATATATTTGTCGATATATTTGTGCATATATGCATATATGAACAGAAAAATCCTGGAAGGACACAGAGTGGGAGTGGGAGTGTGTGTGAGTGTGTGTGTGTGTGTGTGTGTGTGTGTGTGTGTGTGTGTGAATTTGGGGAGCGATTTCTTATCTTAATTCTATAGTGTCTGAAAAAAATTATTTTTAAACCCATAAGTTGTGTTCCTTTCAAAATTAAAGACAAAAAGAGACAGACCCGCTCTCCTCCCTGTCTAGCAGAGCGTGGTAGGATGCCACATCCCTCTGCAGCTGGCTCTTGTGAGCCAACAGATGCTCGCGTGCCTGCTGCTGCTGCTCCGCCTCTGCGCGCATTTCCCTGAGCTCTGCCTCCAGCCTGCTGACCACTGTGCCCAGGTTCTGCAGCTCGATGTCGTGCCAGTGCTTGGCGTCATGCAGGGTATTCTCCAGGCCTCGTTTCTACAAAAGAGAGAACATGGTTTAAAACCAAGGCCAACAGGCAGGGCCCTTGAAGAGGGTGGCAGGCAGAGAGAGCCGTAGGTGGGGTTGGAATTGTCCTGGTTCCTTCATTTCTTCAAGGACAGTGACCTTGCCTGGCTTACGTGGGTGGCCCAGTGGGGGAAATAATGAATTCTCCTTAGAAGGCTGGACTCTTGTTTTCTCTAATACACTGAATTTTCTGATGGGGGGTGGGGTGGGTGGTAGATGTGCAGGTGTGTGAGTGTTGGAGAGGGAGGAAGGAGGAAAGAGGAGGAGGAGAAAGAAGGGGAGAAAGAGAGATGAGATATAATAATGAGAGACAATGAGAAGTGAGTGAGAAAATGAGAGAAAAATGAGAGGGACAAATGAGAGAGATGAGTGAGAAAATGAGAGAAAAATTGAGGGACAGACACAGAGACAGATACTGGTGACAGGCAGTTTGCAGGTGTTTCTTCAAAGAAATCTTTCTCTCTGAACTGCCTCTGGGCCTTTTTGCTCAGGATTTCCCAGCCCCTGGGGGGCCCTTTTTCCATCTATTGCTGAAACCCCATCCATCATTCAGCTAAAATGCTGTATCCTCCAGCACTCTTTCTCAGATTACCATTGTTAGATACACTCGGGGTTTTCTCTGTTAGTGTTTTAGTGGCCCATTTTGATTAATTCGTCTTCCTCTCTCTTCCACTTCACTGAGGTTTCCCCACCACCCCATCCTGAGCCTGTTTCTTGTTTGTGCATCCTGGGCCGTGTTAGTTGGTCTCTACCACACAGGACTTTAGTCGTCTCTCTGCTGATGACTCCTGCATTGATACTTCTAGCATAGACCTTTCCCCTAACTGCTGACCCACTATTGAACTTACTGGAAACGTACAGTCCAGCTGCAGCTCAAGTCAAGGCATCCAAAACGGACCTGTTGGTTTACCGTATTCTGTGCTTCAGCTGGTGAACTCATGTGAGCAAGAAAATGGGGAAGGACATGTCCCTGATCTTGCTCCCCTCTCAAATTCAGTCATCATTGAGTTCTGCTCTTGTATGTTCTTGTGCCCCCTCTTCTCTAGCCACCAGTGCCCAGGATCAATGCTTATCACCTCTCACCTGGGTAACCTTAGTGGCCTCTTAGCTTGTCTCCACCCTCTAGTTTCTTTTTGTCCTACATTCCTCACGTAGCAGCCACTGTGCTCTAAATCCAAATCTGGGCCTGTATCTCCTCTGCTTAACACCCACCCCCAGCTCTCTAGGGCCCCTAACATGGCACACACAACTGGCCCAGCATCTTTCCATTTTTATCGTCCCTGCCCGTCACCATGGTCAACACATCTAGTCTGAGTAAATTGGGTTCATGTTTCCTGCACCTGTACCATCTTTCTCTGTTTTCTCCAGCATTCTTATTTGGCTTGCTCTTTTTTATCCCCAAGTCCAAGCTCAGGGATAACCCACCACCCCAGAAAGCATTCTTTGACACTCGCTTGCCCCACCACCACCTGGCTGGGTTAGGGCTCCCTCCTTTGGGTTTCCAAGGATACCCAAGCACATCCATGTCCTTGAACTTATCATTCTGTATTGAGTTTCTTAAGGGCATGTCTCCTCTACCACGTGGTGAACAGTTTGAGAGCAGGAATCATGTCTCTTTAACTCTAGTGACAAGTTGTGCCTAGCACAGAGTAGATACTCATGTATATAGATTGCCCAGGATGATGGCACTTGTATTACAGTACACTTATTGTCCTACCTGTCTTCTCATTTGGCCGGAAACTCCTCATTTTCCCATATACCAGGCCCTGCAAACTGTAGGGCTGACCAGTAAATACCTTTAAAAAACTGTGTGCATCTGTCTAACATTTTTAATAGTTATAATTATGATGTACCTATAATTTAGCATTTGGCTTTTTATATAATTCATAAGAAACATATAAATATCTTTCTAAATTGGATTAAGTCAAATCTTGATGAAACAAGTTTCTATTCCCTGACACCCAGGAGGAGATTTTTCACACTCTTTTGATCATTGTGGCTAAAATGGAAGATTTTCAGTTATGACTCCATCTTGCATTATGGCTGTTGTTAAGCAGGGGTTATCATATTATCTTATCTAAATCTTGATTCTATAGGTCATGAAGATGTTGAGTCAGATTCCCATCCTAAGTACATTTACAGGTGGCAAACTCTGATCAGTAGAAAGTAAATCTGGATCAGTATCTGGTTGGATCTGAAATCCCCTCTATGGCAGTGAGGACACAGAAATGACCACCTGGACATTGAGAATCCTTGCCCCAACATCCCTGGGTATTCTTTCTTGTTTATCAGGAAACTGCTGGGCTTGTGAGTGGTGCTTATTGATATTGGACCTGTGATTTGGAAAACATTTCACAGAATCACAGTTGGGTCATCCGTTTACAGTTTTGGCTCCATGTCCATAGGGACTCCTCCATGTGGCCTGGGTTTTTTCTCTGATGACTTAGGCCCCACTGCCCAATGTGGGTTCATGGGAACCCCCATCAGTGTTCCTATGTCTTTCTCATCCTACTGTCACAGTCCAAGCCCAGCTTTCCCACTTAAACCCCTGATATCCTGGCCTGGTTCTAACAGAGATGCTTGAGCAACTGCAATCAGGCCACTGCTGTAGGCCCCATCCTACTCAGTGATATACTATAAGCAAGCAAACCAGAACCCACAAGCACACTTACTCCCCGGTCTCTGAAGACTTGAAGGTAAGCTGTATCCTTGAATGAGGATGACAGGGTGGCTGGCTGAACTCTGCTGCATTTGAACTCTATAAGAGGGTGTACTACCTATTCTGGCTCTGTCTGTGCTCCTAACCTTGGCTGCAAGGACCAGCGACCAAAATTCTAATCTGCCAGAGGCAGGAGGGGACAGAGACAGCCTGTCTTGGGTCCTGGGCACAGCCAGCATGCCATTATGCTTAAGTCTTCTGGCTGTGTTTGTGAGTTCTTTTTCCATTTGTTCCACAAATTAGGACCATGGGGTTTAAGTGAGGTGACCAGATGATGCAAACTTGGGGTTATTATACTAGTGGTTATGATAATTTTATAGTAATAATAATAGATACCATTTACCGACTGTTCACTCTGTGCCAGGCACTGTGCTAAGGGCTTGACCTGCCTTATCTAATTAATCATCCCGATGACTTTATGAGATAAATTCTGCTATTGTCCAGGGGTAGATTACATTTCCAAATGCAGCTGCAACAACGATCTCCATCCCACATGCTCTCCTCTATGTGATCTTGCCATGGCCTCATCAAGAAATAGAGTTTATTTTTATTCCTCTTGATTCTGGACTGGCTTTCTGACTGCTTTGACCAGTAGCATGCTGTCTAAGTGATGTTCAGGAACCTTCAAGCCGAGGTGTTAAGAGGCCTGTTAGCTTCTGTGCTCACACTCTGAGGGAAGTCAACTATCTAAGACTTCCATGACATGAGGCAGTTGAAATGAGCTACATGGAGTGGCAATATGGAGAGAGAGAGATGCATAGCTGACATGTGAGTTGAAGAGGCCATTCTTGGATATTCCAGCCCCAGCTGATGCCACATGGAGCAGAGAAGAGCTATCTTTGCTGAACTCTGCCTAAACTGCTGAATGAGTAAACAAGCAATTTACTGTTGTCTTAAGCCACCAACACAATGGAAAGATGTGCTAACCAAAATAAACCTTCACTTTATAAGTGAGAAAATGGTATCTTAGGTCATATGGCTCGTGAAGAGAGGAGCCAGAATTCAATTCCAGAGTCTGAGAGTCAATCCCCAGTTCCAAAGGATGACTGTGGTCTAGGAGAGAAGTAGAACCAGAAGAGCATGGCTCCTCCACCTACTACTTATGTTAATGTGTAAATCTCTGAGCCATAGTTTTCTCTTCTGCAAAATGGGATGGAAGTCAAAGTCCAGCCCATTTCTCAATGTTTCTATGAGGATCCAATGAAAGAATACATATAAGCATGCTCTTATTACTATTGGTATCACTTTGGAGACATTTTGTATCAAGTGCTTTGGAGACACAAAAGTAATTAACCTGGTCTCTGCCTTCAAGGAGCTGATGTGACTTTGTAGATGAGCTGAAAACATCACACCAACTATTTAGAATGTGAGTGGGTGGCAAGTGGGAAAGATCACCCCAACTGTAGGAGTCCAAGATCTAGGCTTCTCCATGGGTATAGTGCTTCAGTGTCTTTCACCTCCCTTGTGCCAAGGGTGTGAAGAGAGGATCAGGTAAAAGTGGTCCAATTTGAGGAGAGGGATCTCCTTCCAGCCATGGGAAGAGTATTTCCAAGCTCTCAAGGGTAGGAAAGCAAAGGACAAATTTTAGACATTAAGATGAAGCCGAAAATGGATGGTGCCAGAAGTCTGGCAAAGGAAGACTGTATTTTAGGCCAAGTTAGGCAATCCCAGGGGTAACAACACTGAAAATGCAGAAGAGAGGGGACAGTAGGTAGAAGAACATCCAGATGGTGCAACATGGGATATGTAGAGTCTATTGAAGGAAGGGGCCATGGATAAAGCTTCAGAGATATTTTGAAGTGGGAAACAGAAGCCAGAGACCTTATGTTGGGGATCTTAATCTTGTGCAGGTGACAGCATCTGCTGAGGGACAGAGATAAGGGTGGGCTGAGAGTCGCTTAGAATGGAGACTGTTGGGATCAGTTACTCTGGGGAACATTGTCCCTTGACTTTGTTCAGACATTTGTATGTGAGTTTTCTTTACCAATCGGGTTATGAGCTTTTACAGGACAGGAACCGTTCAATTCGTATTTGCCTCCTCAGGACCTAAGGGAGGGTTTTGCACATGGTAGGCACCCAATATATGTGTGTGGAATGTGTGCTGAGTGATGAGCCGCCTGCCACCTAGGTACATTTCATCCAGGCTTTTTCTGATGTGGGCTTGAGGATATGGCTCCAAGTTTTGCCTAGAACTTTCTGCCACCAGAAGAGTGGGAATTTTGGCAGGTACCAGGATATCTGCCCCTAAAGTAACTTGGGCAAAAGGCAGCACCCATCACATTAGGATATTTTTCAAGGGTCATGGAAAGTGACTAAAATTGATTAGCATAAAATTCATATAACTCTGAATAAATGATGTGATCTCTTTCAGACAGTTTTTAAGTTAAAGTAGCATTGCTTTAGGCTGTAGTTTCCTGATTTTCTCACCTTAGCTCCTTTACTGATATCCCTTACTTTGATCTAGATTTCATCAGAGAATGAATAGGACATAAGTGGACCAGCAATATGCATGTCATGTTGTAGCAAGTCCAAGCATCTTCCCTGAGCTGACTGGTATTGTGTGACCTTGTTGGCTGGAGGACAATGGATCCAAGTGAACTGAAGACACTTGAAAAAAAGAAAATTGGGGGTGATGGGATGAACTAGGCAGCAGGTAGAGAAAAAGTTGTTCCTGTGGCGAACTGACTAGAATGAATACCTGAGCTAACTTCATGGCAGGCTGTGGCTCCAGTGGGAGATGGGGCTGGTGGGAAATGGAGCTGATTTGGGTGACAAAGTTGAGATGCAGGTATATGGGGAGTGGTGGAAGAAAGGGGCATCAGCAATGTTATCTGAACAGCCCCAGGACTTGAGGCTCATGGGATAAAGGGGCTTCTCGGGCTTCAGATCACCTCAGCTACACAAGGATTATATGAGCCAACCCTTTCACGCACTCTGGTGTGTACAACACACTTGTGGTTTGAATCAATACATGCCCTAATAATAATTAAGGTTTCATGAGATCTGCCCACAAATCACAGTGAGTCTGAGGAGTCTTATGTTGCATGCCCCAACACAGAGCCTGAGACAGGGACCCTCCTGGTACATGTAAATAATTAAGAGGTTGCTCTCAGGAAAAGGGGGAGCAAGGGAAGCAGGATAGGGCAGTGGAAGGTGCTAAGCCAGGAGATGGTCTCAGCTGAAGTCTGACTAAAGTCTGATCCCAGGGAGTACCCTGGCATGTGAATTACACCATAGAGCTGTGGTGAAGCAAGTGCACTGGGCTTTTAAATCTCCCTGTGAGTCAGTCATTGGCTAGGAAGGTGGGCTGGCCTAATCTCCTAGGAGGTGGCTACTGTTGGGCAGAGTACAATTCTCTGGAGAAGAGGGGCTGCTGAGAAGGAGCCTCTGAGGGGTTTTAGATGTTAACGTTCATGGCAGCAGCCTGGTGAAAGGTCTTGGTGCAGTACTCATGTTGACCATTACACTTGTGATTTGGTATCAGATGATCCTTTCCGGCCTCAAAACTCCTGTGCTGTGAGATAGGAACCCCTTGCAAACCTGTGACCCATATGACTGTAATTTGGCAGTTGAGAGTTAAAAATTGTCACAAGAAATGCCAGGGCTTTTTCTGGTCTACTCACCAGGGCCCGCAAAGATTCCGTCTCAGCCTGGAGGCTCTGGACCTGGCACGAGGTGTTGTGTAACTCCACCCTGAGGGCAGCAGCCAACTTCTCTTCCTGGGTCTGGGCCATGCGGGCCACCTCTGCCTGATGCTGTGGAGAGTCAGGTCTTGGGTGAGTAGGACAAGTGGAGGCTTGAACCCATCCTTCTCTCTCACCCTATCTAATGATTACTCTACCATGTCTAACTCAGAGGAAACAGCTGTTAGATTTAACACCCCTCTTTTTCTATAGGAACCCATATCAGCTTGTATTTAGTTTAAACATAGAATGCATGCAAGTAGAATAAAATTCAAAACATTTTCTAAAGAATATCTGACAGAAAGTATATGTAGTCTTTTTTCTTCCTGTGCCCTAATTATCTACTTTTCAGGTTCCCAGTTTCTTATACTTTTTTTCCAGAAATATTTCATATATTTATGAATATATATGTATGATCGTCTCCTTTTCTTTGGTACTTAATATATCTTAAAAATGTTTCTATATTAGTATATATAGATCAATTACATTTTTTAAATGGCTGCATAGTATTGCCTTGTTTGAAAGTACCATATAATTTTTAAAAAATCCCCCACCGATGGACACATAGGTTGCTTCCAGTCTTTGCCTGTTACAATGGTGCATAGAATAGCCTACATCCCTCATTTTCCATACATGGGAGTATTTCTGGGGGCTAAATTACTCTAGTAGAGCTGCTGAGTCAAAGGGTAGGCATTTATAATTTTGATGAATGTTGCCAAATTGCCCTTCAGAGAATTTGTAACCTCTTCCAGCACTGTAAGACAGAGCCAATTGCCCCACACCTTCTTCAAATAAGGAGTTAGCCAACATAATCTAATCGTTCCTGTTTCCTTGTAAAAACATATCTGGCCACAATTGTAACTATCAAGGGGAAAGTCTGTGTTTTGAACCTTCTACCTGAGCAAGATGGACATATGCTGATTCCTCTCCATACCTTAAGGGGAGTGGGTCATTGTTACTTTTCTCTTTGCTGGAGAAAAGGGAAAAAATTAGAGATCACTCTCTTTAATGCAGTCTGATGGGATACCTGCAAATCAGTGATATAGGAGGGAAACACTGCTTTGTTTCCTAGGTTACTGGCTTTTTGAGTTGACCATTTTTACTACACATGAATACTTATTTATAGAATTATGCAAAAATAGCCCAATCTAATTGACCAGCTAAGAAACCACAAGTCAAAAGGTTCATATCTCAGTAGCAGTTCTCCTAGTTCTTGCTGTTTGAGAGCTGTGAGGAGCTCAACAAAAATGCCCATTAAAAGCCTGGGATCAGCGGAAGGAAAACAGAAGCCATGGGCCCAGCTCTGACTGGTTGGACCATGGCTGTGTGTCCCTGGGCCATCATTCAGCCTGAGTCCCAATCTCTGCCCATAGAACACAGATGACAATGAGTAGAGACTGATAATCATATGATGACTACCTCCTGGGTTACTATGGGGCTTCAATCAAGTTATGCATGTACAAGCTTTTAGAAATTTAAAGCCATACAAATATTGTCTGTATATATTTTCTATATGTAAAAAGTAATATTAGCCAATAAATGAGTTTGTAAAGGCCACTATGAATTGAATACTACTAATGATAACTAATATGTGTTAAGCACTCATTCTGTGCCAAGCAGTCTGTTAACTGCTTTAGGTCCATGATCTCATTTAATCTTTACAACCCTGTGAAGCAAGTGTCATCATTATTCCTGTCATCAGTAGTCCTGTTTTTCTTCCTCTTTTTGAGGTTGTGCCTGGCCAAATGGACTGGGTGGGTGGATGGGTGGGTGGTAGGAGGCAGGTGTGCTGACAGACAGATGGAATCAGGCAACAGCTACACAGAGTGGCCATGGGCAGTGTGAGCTGGAACCAGATCCTAACAGCTCATAAGAGCTGAGTGTTAAATATTCAAAAATTGTATAAGCTGGTTGTTAAATACAGCCATCATTAAAAATTAAATCATATCAACTTATAGTTAAATAAGTTATATTAAAAAATGGTAATGAATATTCAAAACATATCATTTGCTAATTATTTACATTTTATCATTGTTCATGCTATTGAAGTTATTGATGGTACCTATATGTTGGGAATAAATGGTGTGTTCCTGCTGTACTCTTCCCAACTCTGTGCTCGTTTACATAAAGTTAATAGTTTGAAATCAGCCATAGTGAGGGTATTGACACCATGGAAATTGGCAAACACTAGAAATCCAGGATTGAAGTATTGTTTTGTTGATTGTCAAGACTTAAAAAAGGCATTTAGAAAATGTTAATAAGGCAGATTAACTTAAAAATGGGTCATGTCTGTAGCTGTTGCATTGTGAATGGCACAAAAATTAGAGGGAATATTTTCCAACATTTAAAAACTATTATTTGATTTGCAAAAAAGTTACATCACTGATGAATGAACTCATTAAAGTCAATGAAACTATCAACCAAAATTCACAACAGAGCTATCCTCATTCATTGCTGATGTTTTTATATAATCAGATATTAATAATCAAACATTTTTCTGTGTCTGATTTTGTGACACTATTGTTGGTGACAAAATTATAAAAATGGTGGGTTTTCTAAGAAATAGCAAGTTACACTGAAGTTATAGGAACAAATGGAAAAGCGAATTATTTTATCTTAAAATTTGTGTGTTTTTAAAATATATAAAGAAAGCATCAACAGCAACTTCTTTGTTACTTTTAAGTGGTATCATGAATTTGATTGGCACATAAATATGTACGCTTACATTTCCACCCAAGGGGATGTTGCCAGGACAACATGGGTAAGAGCTGGGCATGAATGGAGGCCAAGCCCCATGCAGGAAGGCCATGTTTCAAAGTCTTGGCGGTGGGTCTGGGGTAAAGCTGCTGGCTAAGGCTATCGTCACAGCTCCCCATATTATCTGTCCCTCCTGTCAGCCCAGATGAGTATCTTGTATTCAGTGATTCAGTAGTATATACTAGTCTCTGGCAGGACAAATCTCCATGTCTTTGTTTCATTAGCAAAATGCTGTACCCAAGTATTTCCTAAATATGGGAAAAACCAGCATGGCTTTTCACATATCTGAATGCTAATTCAAACTATTTCCATTTTAACCAATTCACTTTTTCTTTGTAAATAAATGTGTTTAAAATAGAAACTGTAGATCTCAAATTTTAATGTGCATCAGCATCCTTTGGGGGAGCTTGTGAAAATACAGGTCCCGATTTAGGAGATTCTGAGTGGGGCCCAGGAATCAGCATTTAAAACTCCCATGTGATGACTGGTATATGGAAGCAAGTTTCTAGATTGCTACAGAAACTGACAGAACTGTTTCACTTGCCATAGATAGAATATAACTAAAAAAATAATAAAATTAAAACAAGCCAATGTTATTCTTACAAATGTTGCTTGCCAAGTTGCTGAGTCCCACAATCTGCTTTCTCTTTGTTGAAAAGTGAGATTAATAGGTATAAGAGAAATGTTAATGACCTACAAGCACCAAATGGAAACTTTCTTATACAGTATAATTAGTATTGAAAGAGAAAAACAAATTAATTTGATCCCTATGCATTTCAATGCCATTTTATATCATGTCTCATACCTTCCCAAACCAGCTCACCACATACTTGCCCGTCGTTTGGAAATAGTTAATAGCATTAACTTACCTAAAAGTATTACATGTTCTCCAATGGCTTTTGAAATTTGTGCTTTCTCATTATTGTAATAACTCTATTTTTGTTTCACTTCATCCCATTGACTCCAGATTTCTCCTCACAGACCAAATAGTACCTGTGTGATTCTAGACCCTGAGGATAGGAAGGCAGGAATGTGTTTTGTCGATCAGTGCAGTTGCTAGGATGTGTAATGAGATTCAAGTATGTTAGTCCCAGGCTTTCAAACCAGCTTGAAATCTTGGTTCCACTGTGCAGGAGCTGGGCTGCCTGTAGTTGCACTCCATCTAATCACTGGGGCAGGAGAGCATGTGGACATTTTGAAATATGGTAAAATTTTTTAATAAAAAAAATTTAAATCAAATTTGCTTCTTACTGCGTGTGAAAAATGGGTGTGGGAGAGGAAAAGCAGCATGCTTTTGTGTCAAGTCAGAATGAAGTATTTAGGAGTCTCCAAATGGAGGGGAAAAGCAATATATCCAAACACAACCTACTTTGCTGATTAGCATTGCCATTTTCTAAAGCATCCTTGGCAATGACCCAGAGTAATGTAGAAATGCCACTCTGTAGTGTGAAGGGAGAGTGAGAGCTTAAGAGGCGGACTGTGGAGAGTGAGGATGCAGGTGTGTTCTTAGCAGAACATGTATCCAGAATGAGTGCAGAGTTTGAAACGTGTGTGTCCTGCCTATTCCAAGCAGTTGTGGCTCTGGTTTCAGCAAGTCACTTGAGCTCTCTCCTATTTGCAGCTGGTGAAGAACGGCTTTATGAAAGCATTGCTCTGCTGCAAAGTATGTAGCTAACTGCCTTGCTCTGCAGCATCTTAGACCTCCTTGGATCATACTAACCTCATTACGTTCAATATCATGGAGAAAGGGAAAGCAGTGGACCCCTAGGGAACAGTGGGGTTCCTGATTTTGTACCACAGAGAAATTTTATTCCAAAGGGAGGGCCCAGAACCCTGGTTTGGTAAGATCCTGACAGAAGCCTGGTATAAACTTTTAGCCCCTCATGTCAGAGCCTACCAACTTCACATCCAAAAGATGTCACTCGCTCATTTTTAAAAAAGAAAATGAATCACAGTTCCCCCAACTCCATGTGATCTGTCCAGGTTAGCAGTCAGGAGGGTTGATTCTGGAGTAATGTGAACAAAAGGCTGTCTATGTAATAAATTTGACAAGCCCTGTGGCTGAAAGTAACCTCAGAGATAATTTTGATCATAAATTCCTAAGTGGCCACAGGTCACACCCCAGGCCCATAACTTCCTTAGTAAAAGATTAATCTTTGCCTTAGGCAAGCCCTGTCCATTGTTCTTGTACATCTAAGTTAACATCCCTTTGAAATACCAGAGTAACCCTTTTTTCTAGACCCTTCAAAATCATGACCACCCTCAAGGGAGTACATGATCTTATTACCCATTTACTGTAAATATTAAATGTTAACTGTCTTGTACTCACCAATATAAGAGAGGCATGTATCTTTCCATTTTACTTTTTATCCAATTATAGAGATTTCTCCACCTTGCATTCGTATGCCTCCTTAGTCTATCACCAATGGGTTTAATGTGATCTTCCTTACTTCCCTCCTTTGATTCCAAATGCATAAAAAAAAAAAAAACTGCAAAACTCCTTTTTTTCAGGGCATTTTTCCAGTCCATTGAAATCTTGTTTCTGAGCATGTCCTCAGTTTGGCTCAGATAAATTTTAATAAACTCTTATAAATTTTTTTTATGTGTTTAGACGTTCGTATAGCAATAGGATATGTGATTCAAATCCTAGTTCGGCTACTTTCCAACTGTGTGATTTTGGGTAAGTTACCTAACCTCTCTGTTCCTCAATTTTCTTCTTCTGTAAAATAGATTAAATCACAATACTGGGGCTATTAAACAAGAACATGCCTATCAAATACTTAGGACACTGTCTTGCACTTGGTAAGTGCTCAATAAATGATTTGCTGTCACTGTTCTCATGGCACATCCCATTTGACCTTGTAGAAGATGGTCTTGCTGTCCATTGTCTCCCACTCCCCCCCACCCCATCCACCATGTGTGCAGGGACAACTTCTTAGTTACTCCTTTATCTCCCCCCTCCCCCACCACACACTGGTGACCTAACATGGCTTTTTACATGGAGGACATGCTCAGAAACATTTATTGAAGGTCTACAATGTGTGCCAGGTATACATTAGGGACTAAAGAAGAGGAGGATCTCAGGAATGGGGAATTAAATCATATCTTCTTTTCATTAGGAGGATTAGCTATCATTGTTTTAACAATTATAAGTCACTTTACAGTCATAAGATGTCATATAAATATTATTTAGCTAAGGGTAGCTCTTGACAGGCAGCACACACACCCTGACCTACTCTAGCCAGATGTAGGATTTATTTGGGAAAAGGCTGGATGCCATCCAGTCTTCACCAGAGACATGGATTTCTCCTTAGTGGGAATTAAAAAGAAACGCATGTCTCACTCAGTGAAACTTCAGCATTGGCAGAAGAGCTAGCCTGTCTAGGCCAAGCCAACTCTCTCCTTAAATTTACACAAGAACTGCCTGGCTGTTGATACTGCTCTCTTTAGGGTGTAGGACCAATTCCCAGCTTCGGTTGAAGCTGCCAAAGGAAACACAAGAGCACATGGCTCAGTGGACTTGCTGCCCCCTTGGTCAGAAGTAAGCACACCATACTGATGACAGCAGCAGAAGAGGCAATGAATGCCATTTTGAAGAGAAAAGTATATTTTTATTCTTAAAGTAATCATTGGATAAGTCTAGATGATAGTATTTTTGCTCTGGTTTGTTGAGATCATCCCGTTCCTGAGAAGAAGGAACTTCTCTGCTTTGTCCCTTCTAGGACACCACCTTAATTTCTGAGATTTGGGTTGTTTCATCTTTGCAAATTTCTTATTTTAGAATAAGGTCCCTATACTTTTATAGATAAGAGCTACGTATGATATTAAAGAACATGTATGATAGCTTTGAGACTTTTATAGGAAAGAGCTACATATGATATTAAAGAATATGTATGATAGCTTTGAGACCAGAAGAACTGGGTGGCCCACATTGGGCATTTTTTGAAGCCAGGAACTTTGTATTCATAGCACCAAGAGCAGGATTTGGCATCTGTCTGTGCTTGACAAATGGAGTCTGAATGAGTGAGGGAATACTCCTTGGTAGAAGGTGTTAGGAGGAAGAGGCAATGTTGAATGATACCCTACATACATAGTCACCCAAATATTTGTTGTCGATCAGTTGTGGGTTTGAAAATATAATGCAGATGATAATGGCCTGGGAGTGCCCTCTACAATATAGATGGTAAGGTAAATGACAGGCAAAAAACAGGCAATACTTGCCTCAGTGCAGCAGTCTCTTCATTTTTCCTTTTAACAACTACTGATTCCTCCTGCTCTGACCCCAGCTGAGATACAATAGCATACAGTAACAGAAACCAAATACTGGCCTACCCTTCTTCTGTAATAATCTTTTCTTATTGGCTAATAGTATCTTTTGAAAGCTAGGTGGAACTACCATAAATTAAGTAAAAAATATAAGTGACAAGCTGGAAACATATTTGCAATTTATATTATGGAGATAATTAATTTCTCTCATGTACAAAGAGCCACTACAAAGCTGTAGTAAAAAGTCCAATACTTCATAAAAATGGGCAGAAGATATAATCTCATAGTATTCACAAAAGCAAGTATGGATAAAATTCACATAAAAAGATGTTCCACCTTCCTTATAATATGAGAAATGCAAAATAAAATTTCACTGAAATACCGTTTTTTTATCTATAACATTGGCAAAGATCACAAAGTATGAGAACTCATAATTTTGGTGAGGATGTGAGGGAATGGGCACTCTTAAACCTTTCTGATGAGAATGTAAGTTGTAACAACCTTTATAGAGGGTAATTTGGTAATATTTATTAAAATTACCAATGTACATAAATTTTAACCCAGCAATTCCATGTCTATGAATTTATCCAAAATATATAATTCTTTATAATAGCAAAATATTAGAAGCCACCTAAATAATTATCAGAAGGGCACAAGTTAAATAAATCCAGGGATATATCTGTTACCTAGAACAGTGGTTAGCAACTTTTTTTTGTAAAGGGCCAGATAGCAAGTATTTTAGGTTCGGCTGGCCAAATGGTCTCTGTTGTGACTATTCAACTCTGTTGGTGTAGTGAAAATGCAGCCATAAAAAATATGTAAATGGCTGAGCATGGCCTTGTTCCAATAAAACTTTATTTGCAAAAAAACAGGCAAGGAGGCAGATTTAGCTTATGAGCCAGTTTGCTGTGCCCTAGGTGCAGCTGACAAGCAGTATGTTCTGAGTACTTATATTTGTATAAAAATGAAAAGGATTATGCATATCTTTGTATATGCCTAAAATGTCTCTAAAAAGACACATAATAAAAAGATAACATTGATTGATCCCATAGAAAAGAACTGGGTGGCTGGGACATGGGTTGGATGATACTTTCATTGTGTATCATTTTGTACATTTTGAATCTCAAACCAAATGAAGGCATTATATATGCAAAATGCTTAAATAAAATAAAAATAAATAAAAAAAGAAAGAAAAGCAAGCTGCAGCTATTTTGCAAAGCTCACTCTGACATACTGTGAGGTACAGAGAAGATTCCCCTTCAGTGCTGGCTGTGAGCACACCAGAATAAATCCTGGCTTATTTCAATGACGTGCCATCGGGACTTATAGATAACTCATCAAAACACAGGGACCCCTAGATTACAGATGCTCTCAGGGGTTCTGCTTTATTCTCCCAGTTGGCTATCATGGCCATGTCACACTTGGCCATCTTGTAGTCTAGAGCCAGTGACCTCATGGGGACACGTTACCCAAAGTTTCTAGTCTTCTTCAGGTAGATCAGGACTTACCTACACTGTCCAATATGGTAGCCACTAGCCACACGTAGTTTTTAAATTAAAAATCAAATAAAATAAAAATGCAGTTTATCAGTTGTATCAAGTGCATTTTAAGTGCTCAGTAGCTACATATGGCCAGCAGCTACCATGTTGGATTATTGCACAGATTATAGAATATTTCCATCATTGCAGAAATGTCTATCAGAGGGCACCACTCTAGTCAACTCTAATGTCGCTTCCAGGTCGAAGACCATCAATAACCAGAAACATCACCATTCATTTCAATCTATTCACTTCTCTCCATTCCTAACCATCCCCACAAGCAATCATTCTGATTGCTTAAGGCCTGATGGTTATTGCTCAGATAAAGTTTCTGACTACAAATGCCTTAAATTGGTCCAAGGCTCTGACCTATGATCAGAGCAGATAGCAAGGCAGGGATCTATGTTATGGAGTTCCTGGCCCTGAGAGAATGTTAAAAGGGTGCCAAGTTCTCCACACCAGTTTGTGCTCGTAATTGAATGAGCCTTTGGTATTGAACACATCATTCAGCTGCAGTGAATGAGGGACAGAGATGAGGCTTCTGGGAGTGAGGGTATATAAATCCCTTCCCAGGGAAGGAAGGAAGGCCCAGGAGGAGGTTAAGAAGGCAAAATAGAGCCTTTCTTGCTGTGAGCTGAGTTCAGACCAGGTTTAGGGCAAGGAGCAAAGATGTCTCAGTGCCTAGGCTGAGAGACTGGATAAGGAAGAGAGGACTTGGACTCCCCTGGAGGAGGTAGGCTGAAAGCAGCACTGTCCACCTGGCAGAGGAGGTAGCAAGGCAGGAGCTAGGAGAGGTGCCGTCTTAGTTCTCTGCTGCAATACTGGGTGGCCTGGTGTAGTGGGCAGGAATCTGAGGTGACTTCAATGATCTCTGCCTCTAGGTATTGTGCCCCTGATTAGGTTACATTATAAGACAAGGGTGAGGGAATTTTGTAGATGTAATTAAGGTTCCAAATCAATTAATTTTGAGTTGATCAAAAGGGAGAGAGTATCCTTGAAAGGGTTGATTTAATTGGATTAAAGCTTCAAGGATGGAGCTTTTCTCCTGGACTTGGAGGAGAATACAGCTTTGTTGTGAGCTGCTAGGGGCTCAGGACCTCAGTCCTGTCACTGCAAGGCACTGAATTCTGCCAACAACCTGAATGAGCTCAGAAGATGAAAATGTAGCCAGGCTGATACTTTGGTTGTGGCCTAGTGAGACCCTGAGCATGGAACTCAGTTAAACCTGGATTCCTGACCATTGAAACTGTGAGATAATCAATGTATGTTGCTTTAAGTCACCGAGTTTGCAGTCACTGGTTACAAAGCAACAGAAAATGGACATACTGTGTTACCTTGGGGGAGGGCCTCCAATTCCATCAATGGGTAAAGTGAAGTGGGAAAGGTTGACCTTTGCAGCCTAAGCAGCTTTGTTCAGGAACTTTGGAAGCCCTTAGCCTACAGGCTGGCCTTCTTTCCAGGAGGATTCCATATTGTGAGGAAAAGATTGGTTGGAAGAAACACTTGATTATATTTATTATAATGGATTGACACTGACATGAAAGGCAATAACTGTATAATATTCTTGAAAGTGTCATTTTAGCTACCTAGAACATCATTTTCCTGTTGATTATAAAAAAGACCTTTGAAATGGTTGCGTCTGTGAAAGAAAAATTTAGTAGAAATAACCTGGCTGCAGAGAAATTAGAAGCTCTTGCTTCTCTTGATCCCCTCCCCTACCACTCCTCTGTCACTTCAATACTGATAGTTCCTGCTTTTGAGGCTATTGTGAGAATTGGACCAGCAGAAAAGTTGTTGAAGTTCTGGCTACCACAGATGCCCTCACCAGGTTATCAATTTATTTTAGAACTTTAAGTCTTTAAGCAGTTACTGATGGGGTAATTTCCATGCACCCATAAGTTCCACAAAAGTTTTAAAGAAGAAGGGCAGTGAGAGAGCTTAATCTGGACAAGGTCAGGGTAAAGCATACTTGATTTCAGGAATCTCTTTCTCGTTTGTCACTCTGCAGAATGAACACATCTCAGCACATGAATCTAGGAGACGAGTGAATAGGAGTGGCCCTTTAGTATTTCCGAAGGTGACCTTTTTATAGTCTGTTGGTTGCAGATTGAGGAATGGATTCCATCCTATCCAAGAGGTCTGGGGAGTGGTATGGCATGTTGCCTGAGGTTCCCGAGGCATCTCCAAATACCCTGAGTTGAGTAACCACAATGAACAGAAAGGGAAGGGCCAGACTTGAAGATCCTTCAGAAATTCTCTGGAACAAGCTGATCCTCCCAAACACTGAACCAACCATACAGCTTACAAGCTCCAAATACCGGACCACTGAGGTTCCTGACATCCATAATACTGACTGGAGAGAACCTAAGCAGAACCTCTTTATAAACTTTTAATGATTAAAAAAATAAAAAATTTATGGAAGATAGTATGGAAGTTCCTCAAAAAGTAAGATCCAGTCCTTCCCCTTCAGTATTTATCCAAAGTATATGCAAACACTAATTAGAAATGATATATGTACTTCTATGTTCATTGCAGCATTATTTACAATAGCTAAGATGTGAAAACAACCTAAGTGTTCATTGATAGATGACTGGAAAAAGAAGATGTGACACATATATAAAATGGAATATTACTCAGCCATAAAATATAAAATAATTTTGTCATTCATGACAAAATGAATGGAGCTAGAGGGTATTATGCTACATGAAATAAGTCAAATGGACAAAGAAAAATACTGCATGATCTTGCTTATATGTGGAATAAAGACAAGACAAAACAAAATCAATCTCACAGATACAGAGAACAGATAGGTGGTTACCAGAGGGAAGGGGTTTGGAGGCGGGCAATATGAAGAGGTAAATTGTGTGGTGATGGATTGTAACTAGGTTTTTGGTGGTGATCACTTTGTAGTGTATACGGATGTCAAATTATACTATTGTACTTCTGAAACTTAACATAATGTATATACCCATTTTACCTCATAAAAAAAGAAAAAGACTAGGCAGATAAGTGGTAGCAGATGTTGACGACATCCACCTTTATCCCGCAGGCCTTAACATGTTAATTCTCCACAGCTTCTTTTTCACTACGAGATTCTGTACCTCTGCCTGAAAACTCTAGCAGACAGCAGAGGACTGATGGGAGATAGTTATATTACCCCCAGCTTTCTCACATTTCCCTCTCTTGTATTCTGTGCTGTTCCCCGGAACCCCCGCCGGGTATGCTGTAGTCTCCCACAGAGGTGACTGATAGGATAACACATTCTTTGTTGGTTCCCTTCTCTGCTCCTCCTCTACTGCTATTTTGGTGTTTTCCCTGCCAACATCCAAACAAACCACTTCCACTTCAGTGTTTGTCTCAGGATCAGTTTCTGGGGGAACCTAAACAAAGACATAAATTAATCATGTCAATTAATTTTCAGCCTACCTGGGCTGAAAGGTAATTAAATATATGTTTGTATTCTCTCTGCAAAAGGTTTTGAAAGCAGTGTGTGCTAAGCCATTTCACATTTATATTTTGCTGCCAAGAAACCTACAAGAGGTGATCAGGATGGGCAAATGTCAGCCCCTGAGAGCATAACTGCAGCTGACAAAACTATTTATTGGAGGACTTCTGGCTGTCAGTTCTGATTCTGTTGATGATCAGAGGAATTTACCCATTCTGCAAATATTTTCTGAGCTCTGCCTCTCTGCAAGAGGCCCAGGCAGCATTGACCAAACTAAAACAAGTACTGTCTGTTTTCTCTGAGATGTAGCTTTCAGATTACTCTATTAAAAAGACACTAATGAATCTATTTAGAATTAATGTTTGAATTACTGTTGGGCTGGCGATGATTCTCAAGTGGGTGAGGGGTGAATAATAATGATCAGTTTTTTTTTTCTGTTTCACACTACACAAAATTTATTCTTGTTAATTACAACGCCCCTCCCCTTTTCCCAAAGAAATCATCACCACAGTGTGGTGTACATCCCAGGTGTGTTGAGACAGAAGCAAGTTTGCAAATGGTTGGGCCACCAAGATTTAGCTTTGGGAACAGAGCCAAGGAGAAATGACAGCCTGCTGTTGAGAAAAGGTCTCCGGATTGAGTGCCAGGCAAGCTAAACCATGGTGCTACAACCAGCTCTGTGACCTCAGGATGTCCACTGTCCTTTCTGGGTCTCCATTTTCTCACCTGTAAAGTGAGAGAGTGGGATTGGATGGTTTCTAGGGTCATTAATTATAAATGATTCTCCTGAAAAAGAAGCAATGGACCAAATTCAAATTTCACCTTCCCTCTGTGTTCTTTCACCTTTCACTAGGTTCGGGTGGGGGGGGGCTGCATTTTGTGGAGTTACTAGACACTATTTGCCATAAAAAGTGTTTGTTGTAAACTGATCCAAGGAATTGAAGTTTAGAAAAAAAAGAAAAGAAAGGCAGTAAAAGGTGAAGAAATGATGAAGTGAAAGATGTTTCTTGGGCTGGAGAACAACTGGTGAATCTTGAATTGGTAAAAACCCTTCTGGGAATGTTCCTGTTGACACTTGGGGGGCAGGGGATTGAGCGAGGCTGAGAGAAGGAAGAATAGAAAAGGTCCCCCTGACTTTCTTTTGGTAGCTTTTATAAATTCCTTGTTCTCAACCCTGGCTGTGTATTAGAATCATCCTGAGAGCTTAGAAAATCTCTTTCTGATTTAATTGGTCTTGGATGCAGCCTGGGCTTGGGCATTTTTGAAACTGCTCTGAAATAATACTGCTGTGCAGCCAGGATTGAGAAGCACTCAGTGGTAACCAAGGATGCAGGAGCAGCCCTCTTGCCTTGTCTCAAATAGCTACTTTATTTTTCACACTTCCTCCACAGTTTCATTCTTCTCTTTTTTTATTGCCTCAAAATTCCAGCCATACATGGGTGGAGGATGGAGAAAAGAAGAACAAACCCTATGCATTCTATTTCTGGTTAATTCCTTTATTGTTTATGAAGTTTAATAAAAGTTCTTTTTCTCCATGAATAGAACTCTACTACTCAACAAAAACTTAATACTCAAAACCAAGAAAAAGACAACTTTTCAAAGTGTCAGGTCCATCACTCAAAGACAACCACTGCTAACACCATGGACATTTTAGTGTTTTCTTTCTACTCCTTTCTCAATGCCTAAGTTCTTTCAATGCTTTATCCTACCGTATACACCAAGGGTTGGCAAACTGCAGCCTGCAGACCAAATTAAGCCCATCTCCTGTTTCTGTAAGTAAAGTTTTATTGGAACGCAGCCATGGTCATTTGTTACCTATTGTCTGTGGCAGCTTTCACACTACAGTGGTACAGTTGAGTATTGCAACAGAGACCATTTGGCCCTGAAGCCTAAATATTTACTATGTTGTCTTTTACAGAAAGAGTTTGTTGGTTCTTGATCTATACCATTCTGTAATCTTTCTCCCCCACTCCTATTTTACCTTATTGCAATAACATTTCCCCATGTTGTTATAAATGCTTCATAAATATCGTTTCAATTGCCTGATAGTTCATTTCGTGGTTAGGTTGTGGCTTAGTTTTTCTCCTATTATTAAATATTGATGTGTTTTTTTCCCCAAACATTTTCACTCTTATAATGAATGTATCAGTGAGAATACTTGGATGTAGACTTCATTTGTATTTTCAGTGATTTCTTTAGAATAGTGTCCAGATTATTTAACTGCTAGGGTAGAGATACTTTGGGACTTGATACATATCACCAAATCTCTTAAAGGAATATGTATTAGTGCTCCCCAATAACATAGGCAAGAACCTCCTTCTCTACATACTTGCCAAAATTATTATTATTACCATTTTAAACATTTTCTGATTTTAGATAGTGAAACAAAATGCTATTATTTTAATTTGCACTTCATTTATGTCTAATGAGATTGAAACAGCTGCATTTCTTCTTGGCATGTGACTGATTTTCTTCTTTGCTTGGCCTTCTGCACAGGGCAGAGTGGAAGATGTGGGTCATACCTCTTACCTTGACTTGGAGCAAGGCTCCTGCTTCCATCCGGTTCTTTTCGACATCTCTCTCCCAGTGAATTCTGATTGTCTCAAGGATGTCGTCCAGACCAGTGCCAATGGGAACATCTGCTTGTTCCAGCTCAGACACTGCCAACTGTTTATACAGCGCTTTCACATCCTGAAAATGACAACATACACCTCAGGTGAGTTCCATGGGAGAAAGAAAACACATGGAAATCTAGCCAGCATAAGTCCAATCCTGTGGGCACTGCTTCTGCTTCTCATTTTGCTACCACCAAACGTGGGACTTCATGGGGACTGGCAAAGTCCCTGATCCTCTTTTCAGCATAGGCATCATATTCTCTTTTCCAAGGATATTCTCATTTCTCAGCTGGTCTTCATAAACCCGGGCCCAAAGCAAACATCAAAATAAATAACTAAATAACAACACGAATAGAGTAAGCAACAATGGCAAGATGAAATTCGTGAGCATCATAATGTCAGAGTAGGCCAAAAGAGATTTAAAGATAACTCTGGAGTCTCTAAAGGGTTACAGTTCGTGAGTGGTAAAAAACTACAAAGCTAAGAACAAGAGGAAGTAGGCTCATTGGTTCTTGGTTAGTTTAAGGGTGGACAAAAGAAGGAACTTTCTGACATGAGCATTGTTAAGTGGGTTTTGACTTTTTCAACTATAAGCACTTTAGATCTCGGGTCAGAGAATGGCATGTGGGAGGTAGTTTAGAATTCGTGCCATTCTGTGGGGACCCAGACCATGCTGTTGTGGGAGGTTCCCTCAATCCTGTCACTTGATGATCTGACCTAATTCCTGTGTGAACCACAGCCTGGATGTACCCTCAGAGTTGTTTTCTTTGTCCTATATAACGTTGAAAGTAATGATCTGAAATTGAATGTTTTGAGATACGGGATGCTCCCTCCAATTCAACCCAGGTGCCATCACTTGCTATTGCTTGGACCTGCTGCCTTCCCTGTTCACATACCAGCCTGGTCCTGAAGCCCTTTGAGTTTGAGACTCCTGGGCTAACCTGACCCACTACAAAGATGAAAGTGTCTCACTGGCATTTTCCCTGCAGCCCTGGGTAAGTGAGGGTGTAGAGAGGCTCAGATGAACTACCAGCCCCTATGTTTTGAAGCTTGGCCAGACGGGAGAGGGTCTATTGTCTTGTAGCTAACCCCGTGTCACTCCGGCCCCAACCTACCTCTTCGTAGCTTCTTGACAGATAGCCAAGTTCCTCTTTCAGGCTTTCTATTTGACTCTCCACATCCATTTTTGTCAAATTAGCTTCATCAATGACTTTATAGAGAGAGTTAATTTCCTCTTCCGCTGCCTTTCGAAATGGCTGCTCATTTTCATATCTGCAGATAAAGAAAATTAATCAGCATAGCTGGGCAACTCCAAAGAAAAAGTAATCAGATTATAAATGCCACCGACAGGCCAATTGCGCGCTAGTTAAACAATGAATGTTAAATGTCACTGTTTCAGCAGCTTTGAGAGCACTGTTAATGCAATTATTACATGTTGATTTATGCAAATGAAAATGATTACAGCCAACTTCTGACAACCTGGCTTAGCAGGGTGCCAGCATCATGGGGCACAGGAAGCACAGAGCTCTAGGGAAAGTTTCTCCAGGAGTTCAGACCCAGGCAAGGGGATCCAACATCGTCATCATTATTCTGATTTGTCATCCTTTTCACCTGAGGATCCTTTAACAAACATTACTGAGAGTCTGCCAAGTACTAGGCTACATGCCGGTGACCTCCAAGTGAAGAACATGGTTTCTATCTCATGTGAGATAGAAAGAGGACATGTGAAATTTCAGGACTGTTGCTGCCACCTCAAATGCCTCCAGAGGCCAAGTGGTCAATGTAGATGAGGGCCAAGGGCCAGGTCTGGGCAGCAGGGGGAGGTGGGAGTTGAGGCACCTGTGACAGCCCACACTCAACCTAAAAGGGCACTGCTGCTCAGCTCTCCCATTACTGCTGAGTGGGAAGGGGTATGTCAGTTCTTTTAAAGAGAAATGGGAAATCTGGATTTATATGCGAAATATCCCGTTTTAAAAACTTACAACTTACACAATAACATATATGCATACATGCATGCATACTGACATGGGTCTGAAATTGCCCACTCTGAGTTCTTTCAACCTCTGGTTTGCAGTGGGGCCTTCTTTCTAGAAACTACCCAACATCTTTGCCAATTTCTCCTAGTGTCACTCCTGTCCTTCCATAGCCTTCTACCTAGATGTACCACTCAGTCAAATTTTAGTTTTTCTTCACCTGGCCATAGGAGGAAGATATCTCACACCTCTCATTATAGAAAACATCTTAGGGACTTAGAATTTTAAGGGGTTTTAACATTCAACTATTCAAATCCCATCTAGTGACAATAGCTAGATAGGTGATCATGTAGCCTCTGCTTGAATACTTCCAGTGATGGAGGAACTCATTACTTCTCAAGTCCACCTTTTCATTTTTGGACAGCTCTAATAGTTGTAAATTTCTTCAAGAGCTTACATCTCCATTTCTATAAGAGTTCTGAGTTCTACTCTCTGGAAAACCCAAAGTCAGTCTAATTCGTCCTTCTGGCAGTCCTACAAATATTTAGAGACTGTCTCTTATGTCACTGTCTCATTCCACCCTGCCCACACCCAATCCCTCTAAGCCTTTTGTTGTTCAAGTTATACATTCCAAATTCCTTCTTCCATTCTTCATATATATTGGTTTCCACACCCCTCATCATCGAGGGCAGGGACTGACCTTTCCATCTTTGAATTCTCAGCACTTAGCTCCAGGCTTCAGATATATTTGTGGAATGATCATAAATGCTCTAGTTGGTTTTATGTCCTTCTTAAAATGTGATACAGAGAATGTAATACAAAACTCCAGATGTTTTCTTATCAGTTCAGAGTCTCGTGGGACTGCCTGCTCCTTCGTTTAAGCCCTTTAATTTTATTCATCATGAACTCTAGATTGCTTTGTGGATTTTTATTTGTTTGTATGTTTGTTCATTTGATTTTGACCAGCTGTATTTGCTGCTGATGAATTTGGGACTCCTGTCAACTAGAACCCCTGAGCATTTTTCAGAAGAACAGCTTTAAGCCCAATTTCCCTCTCTGGGCACACACCTGGTATTTGAATCCAAAAGTAGGAGCTCATATTTATCCTCTTTCAGTTTCATTAGTCCATTGTTCCAATGTATTGGGAACATTTTGAATCCTGATTCTGCCATTCTGCTCCTCACCACCCCTCCTGGCTTTGAATCTTCTGCCATTTTTCCACACCTGCTTTCTTGCACCGTGCAGTTAAAAATAGCAAATGAAGGAACAAAGGATAAAGCCCTGTGGCATACCACCAGAGATTTCCTTCAGAGTTGGACCTGTAACTTTGAATCAGCACTCGGGAGATGGTTTCTAAAGCATTTTTCTGTACTCTATATGTAGGATTGACATTTCTATTCAAATGTATTCTTTATGAAGAATTATATTCTTATTAATTTTTAGTTCTTTTGGAAATAGTCCTGTCCTTCCAGATGAAGTGAAAATTCACCTCTTTGATTGGGTTTGGTCTCTGGTAATCCAAGGCAGAAGAATCCCCCTTGGGCCTCAGAAGTCCTATTTTGCTCACCTCTTCAGGGAGTCTGGTCCCTCCAGGATATGGTTCATTCAGCTTTATGGGAGGTCTTAGGTGTCCCACAGACCATTTTTTGGAAGTCCTCTAAGAGTATAAAATATATTTGTTGTTCTTAAGCTTTTAGCTTTCTCTTGCTACACATTTCCCCTTTCCCCTTCCCCCTTCATTTTGAAGTCTTCATTTATCATCTCTATGCTCATGATACCCAGATTGTCTCATCTTGATTTGCAGGGCATTTCAGCCCAACATCTTTGGTGGCATCTCATAATTTCTGCTTGGTTTCTCCACTATTAGCTCAACTCAGCTTGCTCAAAATTAAACTTATTATCCACCCCTGAATTTAAGACAAGTGTTCTTTTTCCAATTTTTTTATTTCAGTCAGTAGAACCACAGTCTTCTCAATTACCCAAGTTTAAAATGTAGAACTTAGATTTCTGTGCCTTCTCTTTTAGACTGTATATTTAGATAATTGTCAAATCCTGCTGATTATTTCTTTGACCTGTCCCTCAAGTTCACTCATTGCTATCATCCCAGGCAGACTGTGAGCTAGAACAGCCTTCTAATTGTCTTCCCAGACCAATAGTATTGTCCCAGAGTAACATCCTTAACCACATTGAGTCAATTCTCTGCTCAGAAGCCTTAGATGTCATCCTCTCCATAATTTGATTTCACCTTACTTTCCAACCACTGGCTTCAATACAGACCCTGCTCCTCCACTGGTCCGGTCCCTTCACTTCCACTGTTTCTTACTTATTTGCCTTGCCTTCCCTCTTCACCAGTTTAGGCTTCCTTTAAAGCTAAAATTTGATCATGATGACACTGCTCAAATCCTTTCTGTGGGAATCCCTCTGCCCTCAGATAATCTCTAAGCTCTTTGGTATGTCTGACATGGTCCTTCAGGATTGGTCTCTCCTTGGTTTTCAAGCCGCATTTGTTGTCCTCCTTCATGCACTCCACATGCCTCAGTTATAATGAGCTATGTGGATTCCGCTAATGTACCATGCTTTCTGATGTCCCCCTGCCTTTGCACATACTGTCCCCATATGGCTGGAAAGCCATGCCTTCTTTATTTATCTGGTCACTCCTACATGAGTTTAGCTCCCAAGTAGGTACCATCTTTTTTGTCAACTCTTCTTGGCCAGACTAAATGTCCCCACCTCACCTGTGATCATCTCAGTGATGGCATAAATGCTCTATAATGCCTGTTCACTCCTCTGTTTTTGCCACTAAACTGAATTTCTTGAAGTTTGATTCACTTCATTCCCATGCCTTGCAAAGGACCTGACAGATATTAAAACATTTATTGAATTCATTCATTTATTTATTAATTCATTGTTGAGCATCTATTTTGGCACTATTATAGTGCTGGTAAAACAATGGAGAACAATATAGACCAAGTCCCTGTTTTCAGTGAGTTTACATTCTACTTTGTTGACTTGCTGGATGAAGGCATGCATGAATGAATGAATGCATAAGTGAATAAATGAATGAATAAGTAAAAGAAATTTTAGTCAGGTCCTATCTTAATTTCACACTTAAATTCTCCTTTAAATTTAGTACGAATTGTTTTGTGTCTATCTTTAATTGTTTGGCATCTATCTTTAATTGTGCAGTAAGCTGTCAGTAGCTGGATGATGGTTTCACTTCTTTGTGCTCCTGTGACTTTGGTTAGCACAGTGCTGGACAAAAGAGCAACCCTGCCTAGCTGAGTCTCCTTAACTTCAGAGTAACCATTAATGGAGACCCTTTCAGCAGGTGGTGAAGCTTAGTCTTAGATTAAAAAAATGAGTCAGGGTCTGAAGAGATGGTAGAGATCCTTTTCATCATAATACCTTCTTATCCTAAGATAAGCATGATGGTGCGATCATGGTCTTTCTCAAAAATTCCCAAATACATGCCTTTCCTCTTTGTCTTTATGAATTTAGGAAAATGTTCTCTTAAATAACTATCCCATCACCCATCCAATAGCCCAATATCTAGGACATCTGCCCCATAGAATATTCTCAAAATCACTGTGTTCATGCATAAAAAGGTCTTCTTTATTTCTTCTCCATTACACCCAGCATTTCCCAAACCTTACTCACTTTCATGATTTTGCCCTAAATGCATATCTCCTATATCATTATTTACTTTATATAGTTCCTTAAATTTATCTACTTGACAAGTAAATCTTAAATCAATAAACTTTAAAAGCTCTTTATATGAAGTAAATTTTAATTGCCACTATAAATGGTGGGACTATAATGGAAAAACAGTTCATGAGTCATAAATAGAAAGTAACTATAAAAATAAACACATAACTATTAAAAAATATTTATTTTTATATCACTTAAAATAATCTTCATTGGCAATATATACGCCATATTCCAGGAAACACTGTATTAGACGTCAAAGAGATGAGATGGTTCTCAAGGTTCTTGAGCTTTAAAAATGCTGAGGTCCGGGCCCCACCCCCAGAGACTTGGGTTCAACTCATCTGTGGGGCTTGTGCACTAGCATTTTTAAATGCCCAGGTAATTCTAACATGTAGTCATGATCAAGAAGCATTGCTCTAAACCAGTAGTTCTCCAAGTATGGTCCCAGGACCAGCAGGATCAACATCAGCAGGAAGTTGTTAGAAACTTAAATTTTAGGCCCCTCTACAGACTTATTGAGTCAAAAACTCTGAGTGTGGGACACAACAATCTGTGTTTTTTACAAGCCTCCTAGATGATTCTGAATCACACTAGATTTTGAGAACTCTTGCTCTGAATCAAATGATACTGGGTAAAAATCTCTGAGCCCTTGGAGCCTAGTTTGTGTCTGCAAGGAGGGTTTGGGCCAGATCATCTTGGCTCTGAATTCTCCTGGGGCCTCTGTCATCCCACCCCAGCTTTTCACGTGGCTGAAGGTGAATGCTGCAGTCTTCAGGACAGCATTACTGGAGTCACACAGAAGTCTGGGGGTGCAGAGGGACTGTCCCCTCTGTGGCAGAGTGTTACCTCTCTTTAAAGTCGTCTGCACCCGCCTGGATATTCTCTGTCTGCAGCATGAGCCGGGCATTTTCCAGGACTGCCTCACCCACCTGCAACGATCACACACAGCAGAGAAGACAATGTCACTGGCATATCTTCCCACCTTTCCACCCTGACCTGGGCTGGGCCCAGAGGCTCTGGGGAATTTAGAGAACCTTTGTTACAGCAAATATTTTTTAGAATTAAAATACCCCTCTTTAAAACAGCGGGGAGAAGATAAAGCAAAAAGATCAAAAGCAGACTTATTCATAGCTGCTGTCACAATGATGAGCTTTCAACCCCCTCCTTAAAAGAAGTTCCACCAGCTTGACTTAGTGGCTCTTATCATTTTCTGGTCATGAATACCTTTGAAAAGCTGATGTAATCTCTTGATCAGAGCTGTCCAGTGGAACTTTCTGAGTGATGGAACTGTGCTATATCTACACTATCAAAAATGGTAGCCACATATGGCTACTAAATACCCCAACTGTGGGTAACTGAGGCATTGAAAATGTAATGCTATTTAACCTAGGTATATATATATATATAACCTATCTATCTATCTATCTATCTATCTATCTATCTATCTATCTATCTATATATATATATCATATGTGGTTTTTCTATGATCTTCAGTTTGGGGGGTAGAGATAAAAGGACTTACTTTAAAAGGAGGGTGCAAATCACTATTTTAAGCTATTCTCAGTTCTTTGCACTTGCATGTGAAGGAGTTACAAGTTCTTTATTGACCAGGAGGAGGACACAGGGCACCAGAGGTCAGAAAGGGAGTGGGATGAGAAAGAACTGAGAAGGAGAGACACTATTTTTTCTGCTCCCCAGTGTGCCCCAGGGCCAGGCTGGAGCAGAGAGAAGATTAGGTAGCTATGAGAAATTTGAAGAAATGAAACAACAGCATATGATCCTACTGGCACAAGGTAGGGTGCACTGTTACTTCTCACCATGATAGCTGGGGCTTGGCTCACTCCCATGGGTCCTCTGTCTCCCTAGCAGAGCCCTCACCCACTGTGTTGAGATGGCCCTTCTCTGTGGTGACCTCCGTGTTCATTGCTGTGTCCCCAAAGCCTGGCTTGTACTAGACATCCACCAATACTTGCATGCATGAATGAATGCTGTGACCATGGGTGAGCAGTTCCCAACCTTTCCTATCTCAGGTCTGGAGGTCATTTCTAGAAGCCTCTTGAATGTGTGCCTTAAAATTTACTCAGGATTTTGTCTTTATTTAGGTATGGTGAAGCAAATAGATCAGGAGATGACTGACACTGAAAAGATTGTTTGTTACTCAGAGTTTCCAAGAGGAGGGGGCAGTCACATTCTGCAGGGCCACATGGAGCTGTCATGAAGCACCAGGGCTGTCATGAAGCGGAAGGGGTAAGGGCAAACATGGGCAAAAACTTTATCATGATTTTCATGGGAAGGAATGGGAAAGGCAGATTAATCAGCTAGGATTGGATAGTTTGAATAATTTCAGTGGACTCTGGGCTGTAGGGATGGTCCCTAGTTGTCTGGTGCCCAATCCTGGGGTGATTAGGGAAGAGGAAGATTTCCTCTCAGAGTGTAAGAGCCAAAGATGGGAGGCAGGTAGGGGCATGTACTCAGAAATGGCTGGTTTTCATGTCAAAGGTGAGTTCACAGGCCAGTGGTTTATTCTCTCTCATTAGCTAGCCCTGCCAGGGGCAGTCTGTTCCTATCAGTGAGGCCCCAGATGTCAGAGCATCAAAAATAGAGAAATGAAGAAAATCTAGTTAATATTGCCAAATGCAGTTCATCCAAAGGGCTCTGGCTGTGTGAGGCCTCCCTGAGGACTGGCCGAGGCTGCTCTGGCTGAGCCCTCTCTTCAGCCTCCCCCCACGCTGCTGCTCCACATTCAGGTCCCTTCCAGTCTTAGACACTCAGTGATGCAATCACCTTGTTCAATTTCTCACAATGATGCCCATGGCAACTGTTCCACCCAGTGCAGCACCCTGAGTTATAGCAGACCATGGGCTCAGAAACTACTGTGGTAAAGAAGATGGCTTCAAAAGTGCCCTAGACTAGGCAGCCATGCAGGGGCAGATGTGGGCAGATGGGGGCCTGCGGCTTAAAGCATTTGGGAGACTGTCTTTAAGAAAAAGAATAAAAAATGACTAATACAAAGGAGTGTGTGTGAGTGAGGGACCTTGAAGTTTAAATTCTTTACTTGGTACAGCTTGGTTTTGTTTCTGCTTTTCAAACTTGGACCTAGAGGGTGGACATAAAAAATTAAAAATAAAACTCTGGTGTGTGTGGGGGATATATGTGTGCCATATTTAGAAAAGCAAGAAGATGGTTGAAAATGCAATCACTCCAAGTCCTGCCATCCAGTATAAACACCACCAGCATTTGGATACACTTCCTTTCAACATTTAGCCTGTGGGCTTCCCACAGTACTGAGTGTGTGAATTTGTAATGTTTCCTCAGTTGATTGCAAACTCTAAAAGCAAGAGGCTGCCTGAGTAATCTGTGAAGGATTCAGGCAGGAAATGCAGACTGCCAAGGTAAGGTGAGGTGAGAGAGGGCTACTCAGTGTCCTTGCTCTTCCGTTCTCTCGAGGTTAAGTGAGTGCTTTCTGAGATAATTTAGATGTTGCCTCCAAATTATATGGCACTTCTGTCCAAAGGTCTGTCCTATGCCACTCATGCAGCACTAGGCTCAGGGAAGCTGGAGGCCTTCCTGCTTTACTGTTGTTTGGTTACAATGAGGGGTTTGTCCAAGTCTCAAATGGAAGCTAATGATAGGCCCTGACTTGCCAAAGCACAGTCGACTGGCCGAGCTCTCCCATTTCCTTCACAGACTAGATCCTGAAATAACCTGTTAGTCCACCATGCAGCATCAGAGAGCCCTGCACTGTCCTGCAGGCACCTCAGCCCAGCAGAGGCTACGTCCTTTCTGGTGTTAGAGGTGGCTCAGCCACCCCAGTGTTAGGAATGGCATGGCGAGGGCTGGTCCTTGGCTGAGATTTAGCACAGGCTGGGGAATGGGATGGTGGCCAAGGCTAAAAGTAAAGCTTGGTGCCTGAAGAGGAACAGGGAACATCTTTGTTTCTACCTGAAAAAGTGTCATGAAATCCTCCCTGGAGCCAGAGATAGGAAAAGAAGAGGAAAGGGAAGTCATACTGACTGACCACTACAGATGTACCCAGCTTACATGTTGGACCTGGCTGGTACTGGCTTGTGAGAGAAGACTATTAAATATTCCAGGAGTTTTGTGAGCTGGTTGTTAAACACAGCCATCATGAAAATTTTAATTATGTGAACTTACAATTAAATTATACTAAAAACATAGGTAATAAATGCTCAAAACACCAAAGTCCTAAGTAGTCATCACTTCCCAATTGTTTTACTACCGGTGACTGTCAGCTCTGCTCTTGAAGTTATTTGTTTCAATTGTATCTGTATGGTGGAAACACTATATAATGGTGTGCTTAACCTTTCATTCAGTGATATCATGTGTTAGCTTTGTATCAGCCATGGTGAGAATATTTACACCAGGACAAATGGCCAACACTATTTTATTCCTGGGGAGCTGCCCTACACTCTACTAAATCCTTAACATTAATCACTTTACTAAATGCCTCTGACATCCCTCTGATGTTGATATCAACAACTCATTTTACCAATGAGGCTGCTGAGCCTCCGAGAGCTTAAGTAAGTTGCCCCAAATCACACAGCTGGAAAGTGACAGAGCCAGAATGCCAAGCCAGGTCAACATGACTCGAAAGTGTGCATATTTCAGTCATCAGCTTTGGAAACTAAAAAGGCACATCAGAATCAAGAGAGACTGTTGCAGGGATTGTTTTCTTTCTTTTTCCTGTAACATAGGACAGTCAGAACTCTTGGTTCCTATTTGGACAACATCATGAATATAAAGAGATATTTTTCCTACTGGCTGTGAGGATGCCAAATTAAACCAAACTGAACTGTAGGTAGGCAGTTTGCACATGGTGTGCAAGGAAGGCCCGCAGAGGAGGTCCTCTCCTCTTCTCTCCTTCTGCCCAGAGTCAAAAACCCCTACCATCAGGGTGACATGACTTAACGCTAGGTCTCGTTAAAAGGAGACACCGTTTGTCACAGGAGCATTAGTGCGAATTGCATGTGAGATTAGGTGTTCTTGAGGGGGTAGGACCCAGAGGCTCTCTCCTCAGCAGCATTTTTAAAAGGTTGTCAAATGTTTGCTGGAATGAGAGACAAGAGACCCTTCAGAGCATAAAAGGCGGCCGAAGAGAATGGCAGGGTGGAGTCCCAGGAGAACGGGCAGTCCGAGGTCATGGTAAACTCGGGGTTTATTCCAAAAGGGGTGGTTGGGAAGGGAAAAGGAGCAGCTGAGCACTGGCCAGTGTCTGCTCAAACTGCTCGCAGTGTGACATGCAGCCACATTCACCTCCCTGGAGCTGTCTTTATAAGCATACCTGTACTCATGGCCCTGGGCCAGCAGCATCAGTACTACCTGAAAACTTACCAGAAATGCAAATTCTCAGGCCCTACCTCAGATGGCTGAGTCAGAATCTCTAGAGGTGAGGCCCAAAAATCTGTTTTAACAATCCTGAATAAGGCTTACAGGGCACACTTGACTTGGAGAAGGCCTGCTTTACAGATATGCCTTCAGTTCCTCTCCTGCCACCTCCCAGACTGCTCCTGGCATCCCTCTATGTCCTTGCCTAAGTCATTGCCTGTACCTAGAACACCTGGTTTTACCACCTCACACCCTGGTCCTTATCGCATGAGAAACCCTACCCCACTTTAATGCTCATTCAAGTGTGTCTTTCTTTGGGAAGCCTTTTTATTCATCCATTCACTTATTCTTGCCTTCATTTCTTCCACACATGGTTATTGTTTCCTCTGTGCCGGGCTCTGTGATGATTGTAGGAGAATCAGCAGCTATTGTGGAAGAGGCAGTTAGAAAAGTAGGCAAAGAGCAGATGATGGAGGAAAGGCCCTGGGAACAATGGAGAGGAGGTGGGACTTACTAGGAAGTCATGGGGTTTCTCAACAGGCACAAGTGTGATCCATGTGGTAAGTGGACCCCCCAGTGGGAAGGGAGGGTTGTGGGATGAGGAGGCGATGCTGAGGGCCCAGGTAGGGGCCTCCAGGGGAGAGAATGGAGGCTTTGACTAGGGTGGTTGTAGGGACAGTGGAGAGAAGCAGACAGGTTTCAGGCATCTTTCGGGGATGGAACAGTTGTAAGGAGAGTGAGAGAAAGGAATTGAGAATGACCCCAGGTTTTTGGCCTGAGCTACCGAGTATATGGTGGAGCCCATGCTGACTCCCTTGCTCTCTCATTGGATCATTCCAGTATCTGAATCACTCCCACCTTTGAGGCTCATGTCTCTATCTTACAACACTCAGTGGGCAATGACAGCATTCTCCTATTCTTGAACCTAGCTCTTCCATTCACTAGTTTGGGCCAGTTACTTGAATAACTCTAAGAATTGGTTTCCTCATCCATGAAAGGAGGGTAATACTCCCTATCTCTTAGGATAGTTGTGAAAATTAAATGAGCTACTGCATGAAAAGCACTTGGCTGACTGCCTGATGCAGAGTGAGTATTCTATGGGTGATAGCCATCATTATTACTGGTATTTGTCTTAGCACAGAGCAGTTGTTCAGCAATTGTCAAATGAATTTGATGGGTGTGTGCAGTCTGGCTCTGCACTCGCTCTGCTGCACATGCCGTTGAATAAAGATTTCTTTCTCTTTTTTTCTCTTTTCAGTTTTTCCTGTTCACAGTCATTTGAAAAGCCCTGGTCACTGGTACTATGATAATGAGGATTTTATTTCTTCTGACTGCCATCCTCACTGGGGATACAGTTATTGAAATAAATGGAGCTGGTGGCAGCAGGTGAGGGATTTGTCCATCACTGTGTTTAAAAAAGAGCAAGGACAAGCAGCATTTTGAAAAGTGTTATCACTTGGGCCCAAGGGTACAATGCATGCTTTATTTGGAGTTAAATATATTGACATCTTAGCAGCTAGAGCTTTGGGCATAGGGAGGAAGTGGGCAAGACTAGGCTCCTGGGAAATTAGACTCAGCTGGCTCCGTGGCATGATGCAAGAGTCCCTGGAAACCCTTTGCACATTTAGGTGACTTTCAAGTTTAGGACAAGTGCTCAGCATGACTTTCTTCTAGCAATAAATAAACAAGAAGTCAGTATATGTCGCTAGTACTTCAGAGATGGCATCTCCGCCCAGATGGTGAAGATCACCATGTCACCGAGGCAAACAGATGCTTCTTTGTGCTTATCTTGACCTGCCAGCTGCGTTTGTCGCAGGTATACTTTCCTCTCTTGGCTTCCATGACATCACTCTCTCCTGCTCCTCCTCCTATCTTGTTGGCTATTTTCGTGAATCTTCTCCTTCACTGTCTTTTTTTTTTTTTTTTAGTCTGACATCTATATGCTAGTTTCCTAAAACTGAGCCATGGACTTGTTCTTTTTATCCCTAAGTGATTTCATCTATTCACATAGGTTTAGACGTATGAGCTAATGATATCTACATGTATATCTCTAGCACAGAAACTTCCTCTCAACTCCAGACTTGCAAACCACTCTCATTGACATCATCTCTACTTGGATGTTTCTCAGATATCTCAAATTTAATATGACTCAGAATGGAATTTTAGATTTTTGCCCTCAGTCATCCCCATGTCAGTAAATAGCAATAACATTTACTCAGAAACCAGGGAGTCTCGACATCTCACTTTCTCTCATCCCTCACATTTAATCCAACACCAAGTCTAGTCAATTCTACCTGCCATGATGTATCTGAAATCCATTTACTTCTCTCCATCTCCACTGCTACCACTCAGGCACATATCACCATCATGCTTTTCTATCCCGCGACAATGTCCTTCTAATTCCTGCTCTGTTCTCTTTTCCAACAGGTTCATTCTTCCTCTTTCTTCTAGAGTGATCTTAAACTCTTCAAATCAGACCATGTCACTCTGATTAAATTAAGTCATAATCTTCTTAGGAATGTTTCTTATACTTGAGAATAAAACACAAACTCTGACAGTGGACTTCAAGGCCCTGCATGCCTGTTGATCTTCCCAGTGCTCACCAGGCTCTGGCCAGGCTGGCCTCTGGTCTTTCTGGACCATATGCCAATCTTCCTCCTGGCTCAAGACCTTAGCATGTGCTGACTCCTTTGCCCAGAATACTCCTCCTTCTTTGCATGAGTGGCTCCTCCATCTCGATCACCTCACCTAAATTAGAAGCTTCCTTTACTCTACCTCTTTCTGCCTTGTTAGCTTTCTTTAAAACACTATCACACCTTGTAATTATTATCAATTTTTATTAGTTGGCTTAGTAGTTATCTCCGTATTTGCCACCAAAATATAACCTCCTTGAGGTCAGACACTGCCTTTCTGTGCTGCTTGTTGTTCCATCCTCGACACAGTGTCTGCTACAGTAGATATCAGGTGAATCAACGAGCCCGGCAATAGTGCTGCCTCTTTGTGGAGAACTGAGGGAGGGAGGGCCTGGTTCCAACCTGAGATTACTTTCAACATCACCCTCTTCCTCATCTCCCAAATCAGAAAATGATCAATCCCCCACATTACTGTGCTTGCTCCATTCCTGCTCCAATACTGAGCCTTGATTCAAGCCCTAATCATCTCTTTTCTGGCTTGACCTGATAGTTGTTACCTGGGGATGGAAAGTACAAAGTCCAAGCAGTGAGTCAGGGTTATATCTGCAAGTGGAGTTGGGGGACATGTCATCAAGTAATAGAGAAGCTGAGAAACGTGTCTCTGAGACAGTTCTTCTATAAGACCCTGGGAGTCCAGAGGGAATCAGAGATGCTTGAGGGCTAAGGTTGGGTCTTACTTTGGAAGGTCAGGACAATGGACTCTTCTGAGTCTGTACTGCAAATAAGCCTCATCATCAAACTGTGCTCTGGCTGAAGGAAGAAGGTCTTTGTAGAAGGGGTCACATGAGCATGGAGTGAGAGGCCATACTGGTGGGTGGTGGTGTCCACCGTTCTTCGGCAATCAAGAGCAACCTTATCCCTAGAGGTTGCCCTCTGTCACAATAAGGACAAAATTCCTTAGGCCTCATCTCCCTGGGAAGCCTCTCCAGCCCTCCCAGTGCTAATTCTGGGCTCATCTAGCATTTCGCCTGCAGCCACCTTGGAATAGGAAGGCTTGCTGTGGATGGCAGGTACAAGTGCTGGACATGAGAGAGGTTTAACCACCACTGTATATTAGTACATAGACCTGGGTGTATATGTCAGAAGGGTTTGTTAGGAGCTGGCCTGTCAGGGCCTGATTGTCTAGATGCCCTAAAAAATCTGAGTTTTGAGTACCCAGGCAAATCCTAGGAGGTTCTGTTTGGGCAGCTAGTTGAACTCCCTCTACGACATTCTCTCCCCTCCCAGCCCTCCTCATTGGAACAACCTCTTTCCAACCTCCTATTCCCCTTTCTACTGGGAAGAACTTACTAAGATAGATATTTAAACTTGAATTTTATTCGGAGGTATGCTCTTGAATAAACCGTCACAATCTGGGCCTTGCTCTTCATTCTAGCTTTATCTCTTCTTCACTCCCCTACTATGAACGGAATTATTTTTCTAAACTGACACAGGCCTTTCCAGCTACCAGACTTGGACTCACGTTTCTACCTCTGCATGACCAACCATGCCACCCAGCCTCCATGCATTCCTTCTTTGCCAGGTAAACTTCCTATTCATCTTTCAAAACCAAGCTCAGACCACACTGGGCATCCTCTGTACTACCCATTATCACTGCAGTTACTGTGATGGAATTTATTCTGATTTTTTTGTCTTTCCCCACCAAAGACCAATGTGTCCCCAGGGACAATGTCTTATCTCTGCCTTCTCAGCACCTAGCTCAGTGCCTGGCACTAGGTGTACAATAAATGTTTGTTAACCAAGTAGATGACACTACTACTTGGGGAGAGCAAATTAACATGAAAATATGAGGTAGAACATAATTATATGTATAGAACGAGGTATAAATGCCTGAGAAGCTGAACTCAAAATTTAGAGCCAAACTTTTTTTTTCATAAAACTCAAAATAGAAGCAACCAAACAAACCAGACCCAAACATTTTAAAATACTTACACTGTTTTATGTCATTATCAGCCCTTTACAGTCACGCTTTTGTTGAATCCCTACACCCAATGTAAATAGTCATTCAAATGGGTGTATATTAGCTATTTCCATTACACAGATTGAAACTGAGGCCCAGAGTGTCAAATTGTGTGCCCACAGTACCAAGTGGCCCAGCTGAATTTAATCTGTATCTTTATTTTTCTTAAAAAAACAAAACAACTTTTTTATTATGGACAATTCCAACTATATAAAACTACATATAAAGGTAGAGAAAAACTAAAATGATGGCCCACCTCCCCATCTCTACACTTCATCAATTAAATCTCATGGCTAATTAAAAAAATCTCTACTCCCACTCACCTCTATTTCTATCTCTGAGATTATTACATGTACATAATTTTATCTGAAAATATTTCACTAGTCCATGCTCTATTTGTCCTTCTTGTATTATAATTTAAAGATTATGAAAGCAATACATACATTTAATTGAAAAAATTAAACAATACTGAAAAGAAATGCTGGTAAAGAAAAGCATTTCCCTGCCCTGTAATCTGCCTCTCCCCAAGTCCTAGTTTCCAGCACTTTCAGCTTTTCATTTGTCCAAAGCTGCCCTGTATTTCTACAGACTTCTTGATTGCTTGAGTTATCAGCCATGGACATTATGCACTGACCTGGCCGACAAAAGAAGATTTAGCTCACACACATACCTTCCCTTTTCTTTTATTTATCAGCTGTCTTGGTGACTTTAAATAATAAAGCTCTATCTCTTGCTGTGTCAATTACGGACAGTTTCTTTCTCACACTCATTCTCTCTCTTATAATCACAGGTGTTTTATTTTCTAAGGTCAAAAAGGAAGACAAAAAACCCAGTTTAATTACTAAATGATTCTCCTGAATCCTATGTGAAATATAGATTCTTTCTGCTAAGAATTATGATGTAGGTGCCCCGACTGTCAGAAGCTATGGGCAGATGGCCAAACTGTTTTGTTTCCCAACCGAGCGTCCTCAGGCCTGCAGGATAATGTCAGCTATTTCATGATCTTTCACTGTGTTGCTCTCTCCAGGGCATGGCTGCAAAACCCACAAGCAACCATCTTGCCTTATCACCATGCTTGAATCCTAGTTTTAAAATTACGTAGCACAGTTTCTCCTCTTGTAAAATGAGGGAGGTTTATCTTGATGGTATCAGACACACAGAAATGTCATAACAGATGTTTGTTAAATAAATGAATAAGAACAAACCTGTTTTTTTACTATTAAGTTCATTATGAACTTGAATCACTAAAGATTTAAAGTCTATCACTGAATTTAAGACTTAAGCGACAATATCTTTTGTGTTCAGATTTAACTTAGTAAACTTTGTGCAAAGTCGTGAACTTTTTCATACATTTATGATCTCCAAGAAGAGTGATATATGTTTAAAGAGACAAACATGTGAAATAACATCGAGAAACCAATTCACAAGCATCAGATTGGCAAATCTTTGGGAGGTGAGGATGTGAAGAAAGCAGAGCTCTCACACATGGTGTCAGGGAGGGTAAATTTGTACAGCCACTTTGGGGAGTAATTTCTCAATGCCATGTAAAAGCTGATGATGGGCACAGCCCATTCTACTTCTAAGTACTGACCCAGAGCAGGGTCAGAAACTTTTTCTATAAAAGACCAGATAGAAAATATTTTAGGTTTGTGGGTCTACAATTTTTGTTTCAACTACACAACCCTGCTCTTGCAGGATGAATGCAGACATAAATGTATAGTTCATGAACGGGGCTGACTATATTCCAGTCAAACTTTATTTACAAGAGCAGGTGCCTGGTTGGATTTGGCCTGCCTGGAGTTTGCCCACCTCTAACCTAGAAAAATTCCCCTGTATGTGTTTATGCACCCTCCTGTTTGTGACAGGGAAATTTGGAAGCAACCTACATCCATCAACAGAAAAATAAAATAACCTATGATATTATGTGCAATGAAATATTATGTATATTAATATGGATAAATCTCAAAAACAAAATGAGAAGTGAAGAAAGCAAGTTGCACAAGGAAACAGTATGTGATGGTTAATTTTACGTGTCCACTTAGCTGGGCCATGGTGTTCAGATATTTGGTTAAACATTATTTTAAATGTTTCTGTGAGGGTATTTTTGGATTAACTTTTGAATCAGTAGATGCTGAGAAAGCAGACGGCTCTCCAGAATATGGGTGGGCCTCATCCAATCAGTCGAAGGCCTGAATATTATAAAGATTGAGGTCCCTGAGTAAAAAGAAATTCGGCCAGCAGACTGTTTTTGAACCTGAACCAGAACATCAATTCTTTCCTGAGCCTCCAACTGGCTGCACCTTGATCTTGGACTTCTAGCCTCCATTATCCTGTGAGCCAATTCCTTAAAATAAAACTCCTCTCTCTTTATTGGTTCTGTTTCTCCTGAGAACCCTAATATACAGAATAATACAATTTAATATGAAGTTTAAAATCATGCAAAATAATCCTATAAGGAGTTTAGATACATCTATAGTAAAACTGGAACAACATTGGCAGGAATGACAAATACCAATTTTAGAGCAGTCATGTCTCTGGTGGGGGAATGGAATTAGGACAGAGCACAAAGGGGATTTCAACTTAAATTTTTTATTTCATGCCTTAAAAAAAAAAGGTCAGTAGCAAATAACCTTAAGGTTGACAATTCTAGATACTGGTTACTTCTTTTTATATGTTTGAAATATTTTATAATTAAGAAGAAAAAATGTGAGATAACATAAACAAAACAACTAGGAAAAGCAAACCAGAGCAGTGAATGGCATACTCTAGGCCCCTAACATACCTAGAGCGAGACTGGCTGGGATAGGTTGGATGGAGAAGGTGGGTCAGAGATGTGTAGGAAGTGAACAGGTGGAGGGGAGGGGAGGTCTCTAGAGCTCCAGAGAAGGCCTCCAGGGGCAGCAGGGATAAGGATGGAGTGAGATTTGCCAGTAGACTCCGGGTGGGAGGTGGGACAGAGCAGACCAAGCGGTGTGGATCATAGAACAGGGACAAAGAGAGTGTGGGTGAAGCAGTGGGCAGGTAGCTGTAGAGGTGTGGGATGGTCATGTGAACTTGGCCACTGTTGTTCCGAGCTCTCCAAGCGTACCTTGTGTTTACCTGAAGGTGGCCCTGCAGAAACGGTTATCCCTGACTTTCCTCTGACATGATGTTTCCTAGGCACTTGCCAATGTCAGCGGAATTTGTGCTCTTGCCAGGGACTTGTCAAAACTTAAACCAAACTTCAAGCTCTTGTTTCCTATTTCAGGTGTGGCTGCTGGAGCAGACACTGCCATTACTCAGCCAGACCCCCGTGGGTTTTGAGTGTGTGCCCCGGTTCAGCGTGCTTCTCCCTTCCCGAAGACAGCATTGGGCTTTTTTTGGAGCAGTGCCATCAGACCACCAGAGCCCATTTTACAGTCCTCTAGACTAGTCATTTGGGAATGACTGACAAATGTGGGGGTGTGAAAGCCAGATCTCTTGCTTGTGATTGGGACGGTGCTGAGGCAGAAGTTACCTGCCTAAGTTCCCCCTTGGCTGAAGTTGGGACTTGGCCTGATATAGTTCCCTTTATCGTTCCTCCCTCACAGGTTTCCCCTGGATGCATCTCTATAGGATGTCCCCCATTAAAGAATCCTAGATTTGGGCTCTGCTTCTTGGGAGTCCATCTAAGACAAGAGTTCTTAGCTTTGTGCTATTCATCCCAGAAACTCTCTTGGGTCAGAATGCCTCAAGCCTTAGCCTGTCTGGAGTAGAGCTGGGCACACAGCCTCTTGAGTCAGACAATCCAAGTTGAAAGCCTTGTCTCTATCACTTCTTAGCTGTGTGACATTGGAAAATTACTTAACTGCTCTGTGCCTCACTTTCCTCATTTTTAAAAATGAGATCATAAAAGTATTGGCCTCAGAGGGTTGTTGTGAAGTTAAATGAGGTAAGATATGTAAAAAAATCTCAGAAAAAATTTTGGCATACTGTAAATGTTCCACAAATATTAGTTTTGTTTATATGTATTAGAATTAAAGGAATGCTTATGGGCAATCAGAAAATAGACATACATTTCTCCTGAGCCTGGTTCTTCAAACCAGGCTAATTTAACAAAAGAAACAGACTGATCTGTTATGTTGACATATAACCTCAATTTTATTACAATGGGGCAGAATGAACAGGTCAGTGGATTGGCAGGGTGGATGTGACTGATATTTTAGTAAAAGAATTATAAAAGAATCTTCGGTCTTCCTTTGCCTGAGACATCACTGTATTCTCTATTCCCGGTTGGCTGAGGAGCAGGTGGGTTGGGGCTCTATGTCTGGGAATGAGATTCTAGGAGGGAGAGTTAGGGAATCACAGAGACACTCTCACTTAACTCTGTGTGAACTTCAGCAAGAACAGGACTCTAAGAATTAGATTTGGAAGGGAAGACCGAGCTTCCAGTCCTGGTTCCAGTTTCCACCAGACACCGTATTTCTCATCTTGTAGTCTCAGTTTCTCCATCTGTAAAAGGGGAGTGGTAACACCTGTTCTACATACTTCCCAAGGAGGCTGAGATCTAAGGAGACACCTCAGAGGACATGAGTCCTACGTACTGGAGTCCTTATCCACGGCACCAAAGTGAAGGTGTTAGGAAACCTTTCAACCACACAGACAAGATTATCCTTGGAAATCCCTTAGAAGGTGTCATCTTGGAGACCCACGGTCAAAAAGTCCAGCACAGCCGGGATTTTTCTCCAGATGAGACAGTCGACTTAAACCTGAGTCATGTTATCTGGAAAGTGTCTCTCTTGAAACACCAGTATCACGCTCAGTATGGCAATAACCCTCTCATCCTGAGAGGCACACAGAAAATGAGCCTGTCTGAAGAGGAAGCAAATTCATGCCTTCCTTCTCACACTGAGTATAGGGCACATCCTTATGGAGGGAGCACTATTTAAATGGTGTTTCTTTCTCCCAACGTTAGGGCAGGACGTGGAGAGCTAAGCTGCTGGGCTGCCTCTTGCACTGGAGGGTGAGGCCTCTGCAGAACCCTCTGTCAACTGCTTCCAGGAGACCTCAGCTGAGAATTTCATTATTGTTTTAGAATGCTAAATGCTCTAAAAAATCACGAAAGATAAAAAACCGAGGCACAGAGAGGTGTGATGGTTTGTGCCAGGCCCTGGAGCAGACACTTGGCCCTTTTGAATCCAACAGCAAGGACTTGTGAGATGACGATGGGCTTTGCCTGGAGAAACAGGGCTTCAAACCCTGTCTTTGTCACTTGGGGATGTGTGATGCTCTAAAAACCTTCCTATTTCTGGGACAGAAATAAGGAAACATTCTCCTCAGTGTAAGATGATGAAAAGACATGTATGTAGAACAGATTATTCAACTGCCTGCTCTGAGACTGGCAGGTTACTACACTCCTTTTACGGTGGCCCAGAGCTATACCCATCCTGGGAGCAAAGGTGGGGCCTGTGACAGGTCCATCTGAGGGGCGTCCTGTCCGTGAAGGCAGCCTGTGAGGGTCATGGGATGCTAGTGTAGCATCAGCTGGAGGAGGGGCTTGTCCTCCCAGCTGGTCCAGCAGGGGAGTCTCAGAAGAACCCAAAAAAGTGCCTCCAGGAAAAAAGAATCTGGTTTAAACTTTAGCCAGACCTAGACACCATGAGGCCAACTTACAACAGTCTCTATGAAGGAAGAACTTTCCCGCCCTCCTGTCCTGCTGCTTACAATTTGGCTGCTTTAAAAACAGCAGTGGTGAGTGGGGGTGGGAGAGCAGCAGGAAAGAGCCAAAGCTGGGCTCTGCCTGGGGGCAAGGGAGAAAATGAGGGTTGCTGTGTTGAATAATATATTGACTAGACATTCTTTTTACTGAATTGAGACTGTTTTGTGACTTGAATTGCACAAAATTTTCAGTTATCTAGAAATGAACAGAAAAATCATACACCATCCATGTCTACATCCAGAGGCAGGAGATAGTATTTACCTCCCACCAAATAGGTTGAAAAAGACCTCTTCCAAAGTCCCTTTCAAACCAGAACTACCTTTATAATTATACCTCATGAGTCCTTCCTGTTCAATGTACTTGACATCCATCACACACCCCGCTCTGTGCTTGGCACATAGCAAGCACTCAGCAATGTGTGGCTTCATTTACTCATCCTCCCTCTTAGATCTCAAGGTCCTAGAGTCTGAGAATTTTGACTCTTTAGCATTTCAATTTCCATAGTGCCTGGTGAAGAGCAGACCCACATTCAGTGCTTGATAAATGAACGTAATAAAACTGAATTCTGTGCCAGCTCCATAGCAGCTACCAAGACAGATGTTACACTCAAGACTGCTGGTGAGGAAGAAGGCAGGGCCAAGGCATGCCAACATCACTACTTACATGTGACATTAATTACACCCATAGACTGAGGAGCTGCTGCCTAATCTCTGACACTAACAAAGCCTTTTTTCACTCACATTATTCTCCTTTAAATCTCAAAAGGGTCTGGGCCTTGATGGCAGGTATAATTATCTCTCTCTTTTTGCAGATAAGAAAACTGAAGGTGGGATAAATTAGGGACCTGGGCAAACTATCTTGTGAGTTAAGACTGGGTAAAACTCAGGACCCCTCACTCCAAAACTTAAGCTCTGACCCAAAACCCAAAACCACAGAAAATGCAACTAAAGAGAAAAGGCGGTGGTGGAGGGGGAGTTTCTTCCATCACAAATGGAAGCAGGAGTGAATAAGAACAGAGTTGCTGGCTAGTACATGCTAAGTGTCAGGGCAAAGTGAAATTTTATGGTTGGTTTATAATCTTCAGGAAATTGGGAGCTGTCGCGGAAATTCTGACATAAACGCGGTGACTGCAAGGCGGCATGAATTGCACTGCTGGCCTCTCAGGATCAGGGTGGCTTCTCGGTCAAGAGATGATTATAGGCATCCAGAACTTGACACAAATAACATTTTGCAGCTGGGTGACTAGGTGTGTGAGACCAGTTCCCAGAGTAGCCAGAAGGTGGTGCCACTTGCCAAGAGAACTGGGTCAGGGCAGCAGCCTGAGACTTGCCCCACCTGCAGGGTCCTCCCCTGCCACACTGGGATTTCTGCCACAAAATGGGATGCTTCTGAGACATCAAGGGTCCATCCCTCACTGCCCCTGTGCAGATGCTAATTATTTCTCCCTGGGGTACTGTAGAGCTGGCTATGCAAACTAAGTAGTTATTATCATTTTAACTACTACAAACCATGACAGAAATTACTACTACAGTTCATTGAGTGCTTATCGTGGCCAGGTACTGTGCTCTCAGCGAATGATTGGATTTGATTCCCATGAGAATCCCATGGAGTAAATATTATCCTTATTTCACAGATGAGAACATTGAAATTCAGTGAGGTTAAAAAATTTATTTTATGTCATAATGTTGGTCAATGGCAAAGTCAGAATTTGAATTCAGTGTTTTTGGACTCTATAGCTTGTAATCACTGTGCTATACTCTTCTTTCTTTCCTTCTTTCCTTCCTTCCTTCCTTCCTTCCTTCCTTCCTTCCTTCCTTCCTTCCTTCCTTCCTTCCTTCTCTCTCTCTCACTCTGTGCTTAGCCCTGTACTGGGTGTTCAGTTTCAGAAGGATCAGACCAGACTTTCTGCTATGGGGGTTCCTCGGTGTAACACGTAGGCTTGGATCGGCTGTCGTGATCTGCCATGGGGATGGCGTGTTGGAGAAGGGGAAAGTTCCCTTGCATCCAGCACCAGGCACAATGCTGGGGGCTATTCAAGTTGGAAATTCCAGCTGTTCATTGATTTAATTTAATCTGGGTTCCTGTGACCTTGGATCAAGTGTGGGTTTTGCTCTTTCTCTCTCAGTAATCCCTCTCAGTAATTGTCTAGCCAATTTCTCCCTTCACTGCCATTTGGCAAGACCTGGGATATATTCTGGCAGGCACGTGTGTGTGTGTGTTTGTGTAGTGTTTAATAAAATTGCTGCTTCATCAATGTTGGGGCATAGGCCACCACCTGACTCTCGGGAATGAAGAGAGTAGCTGCATCACTGAACATTGCCAGTAGCAGCCAGCCAATACACTGAGCCACAAAGGATTAGGGACTTGGGCTCACTGGAGGGCTGTTTCTTCTTTTTAAGCTCCATTCACAGCTCAGAGATAATGGGGAGCAGTGACAGAAAGGTTTATGGCCCGAGGCTTGGGAGACCAGAGAATTCCAACCTCTCATTTTACAGAAGAGGAGCCTCCCAGTGAAAGGGAATTGCCTCAGGGCACACAGGCAGGTAGCAGCCAGAGCAAAGACAGACATGAGTCAGCTGCACCTGGTCTCTTCATGTCTGTGAAGAGAATGGTGACGTGATCACCTGCTCAGCGGAGTTACGGAGTTACGGGAGGGCTCTGTGCCTGCAGAGAGATGTTGAAAGAGGTGGAGTAACTTGTCCAAGGTCATGCAGCTTCTTAGTGACATCTACTTTGTGTCTACTATGTGAAAATCACTCTCTTGGTTCTCCGGACCAAGGCTTTCTTTCTGAACCCCAAGCTCCATGTGGTTTGATTGGATTTGGGATCTGATTTCAAGTGCAGAAGGAAGTGAGGGAGAAGAGGATTAGGTGCAAGAACATTGGTATTTCTGGAACCTTTAAAAATGAGATTTGAGGAAATAGGCTAAATGTTGGAAATCAAGACTATAATGTGAAAAAAAGAGCTACTGTTATGGGTTAAATTGTGTACCACCCAAAAGATACATTGACGTCGTAACCACAACCCCCGCTCCCGAGAATACCGGTGAATGTGACCTTAATTTGGAAATAAGGTTTGTGTGGATAGAATCAAGTTAAGATGAGGTCATTAGGGTAGGCCTAGTCCAATGTGACTGGTGTCCTTTTAAGAGAGAAATTTAGACACAGACACACTGGGAGAATGAAACAGAGATTGGAATAATGTACTTACATGCCAAGGAATTTCAAGGATGGGCAGCTGCAACTAGAAGGTAGAGAAGGGAGCATGAAGCAAATTCTCCCTCAGACCCTACAGAAGGACCGAATTTTAGATTTCCAACTTCTGGCCTCCAGAGCTGCTAGAGAATAATTTGCTGTTGTTTTAAGCCCCCCAGTTTGTGGTATTTTGTTATGACAGCCCTGGGAAAATGTCTCGTATTAATTGATGACTTTGCTGGGCACGGTCGTTTGTTGGTTTAATCAACATTTACTGTGCATCCACTGCGTGCCAGGCACTGTGGGTGCTGGATTAAGAGCGGGGAGTGGGAGACACCAAGTTCCTGCCTCTCTCAGGTTTACTTTCTAGTTCATGTGCATTGTCTCCCAGCGTCCTCACGACAGTCCTGTGAATCAGGGATCATTCTCCCTCAATTTAGAGATGAGGAAACTCTTAGAGGCCAGGGCCTCACTTCCGGTCAGCCTGTACCGGCGGCCTCTGTCTGAGACACCACCCTGCTCTCTCTCCTTTACAGCTTAGGCGCCTGACTGCTGAGAAAGACACCCAGGAGTGTGGGCTCAGAGATACGTCCTGCTCAGCAATTCTGGGGCACAGAGTGGGCCCTGCCTCTTAAAGCCATAGTATAGCCCAAGAAACTACACCTCAGCCCCTGGCCTCAAGGGTCCTGCACAGCTCTGTGTGAGGATGGAAACCTCTCACATGCCGGCTCTGTCTCCACAGCCCTCCCTCCCACTGGTGAGCATGAGGAAGCTGAGAAGCCCAGTTTGGGCACCAGAAGGTAAAATCATGGCTCTGACAGCTGGCAGCTGGCAGCTGACAGGTAGGCCACAGTACTCCACCTACACACAAATGTTCACAGAGTATCAGCAATAACCAAACAGGGCCACTCTGTGATCCAGGTGGGAGGGGACAGAGACAAGACCACACATGATCATATCTGAACAGAGAGGCAGGGAAACTCCGCAACCACAAAAAGTCAACATTCCTTGTCCAGTGAGCACCGTGACGAGTGACTGCTGTTTGTTAATGACAGCTTTATGCCTGCTTCATTCATCGCTTCTCCTGGATAAAACCTATAAGATGCCCAGTCATTAAATTGCCCCCAGTTCCTGACAGGTCAAACACTGAACAAATCCTTGCTCTTAAACTGTTCCCCAAATCACCCAGCACAAGCCAAACCTCATAACAAGCCCCACCCAACTAGCATGTTTCCCTTGCTGCAGCAAGCTAATGAACTTGACCTTGCCCACCAATCAGTGTGCTCCTGGTGGTCTGCCTGGCTTTAACAGGTGCATGCCTCAACCCCAGACCCAGGACCCATGGGATTAGCACTGGGGACCCCCCCCACAGGGTGTGGCCTCTCACCTCCTATGATGAACTCTATCCAAGTTCTTCAAGTAACCCATAAAACTACGTGTTGGCGGGAGATCACCCTTCAGGGGCCATGGATCCCAGCCCAGGAGTCTGTGGCATGCATTGACGTAGGTATGTGTTTTAGGAGACTGACTACCTCACGGGGTGGAGGGATGTACCAATGTGAAATTTCTAAACCCTGCTCAGATAAAGATGTTCTGCATCAGGAGCCGACTGCTCAGCACATTTTCTGAGCATTAAAATCACTGAGAAAGAAAAATAGAAACCTCTGGGGGGCTTCACCAATTCCCCGGCAGCAAAGCTATTAAACTTTCAAGTCCCAGTTCTGATCGGCTTGACAAGCTAGAAGCCGTCCAGCCTAGTGCATTGTAGTTAGTTCCAATGACAGCGTGCTTGGGTAAGGATCAATCACTGGTTCTGACAGTTTCTTCCAAATTAAAAGAGGCAGAGAAGAGGAGACAAAGGAAGCAAACTCCAGAGTTTAAACTCCTCACAGAGAACAGCCCTTGCTGGCTATGACTCTATCTTATCACAGTGTGCACTAAAGGATATGCAGACCCATTTATACCTTGGGGTCTGGGGTCTGAGGGAGCTCTGACACCGGTCTTATAAATAAGCAAAACAAGAGGTTTTAAATAATGTTTTAGGGATAGACACAATGCTAAATTGGTCCTGGCTGAGACACTAACTCAAAGGGGAACTTAATTTCTGTGGGCCTTAGTTTCTTTGTCTATAAAGTGGGTGTTATGGGCTAAATTGTGTCCCCCTCAAATTCATATATTGAAGCTCTAATCCCCAGTACCTGAGAATGTGACAGTGTTTGGAGATAGGGACTTTAAAGAGGTGATTAAGTTAAAATGATGCCACAAGGGTGCCCCTAATCTAATCTGATTAGAAAAAGAGGGAATTTTAACACAGGTATACAAAAGGGAAGAAGATGTGAAGACACAGGAAGAAGGCAGCCATGTATAAGCCCCAAAGACAAGCCTGAGCAGAAACATCACAAATGACACCTTGATCTCAGACTTCTAGCATCCAGGACAGTGAGAAAAGAAATTTCTGTTGTTAAGCCACCGAGTCTGTGGTACTTTGTTATGGTAGCCCAAGCAGACTAAGATAGGGGTATAACCCATTTACTTGGGTGACACAGATATTACTGAGAGGATCAAATGAGACAGGAGCCAAATTTCCTGTTAAAACTTAAATTTGAGACCTGTAGTTCATAATGAAAATGTACATGATTTTATTAGAGAAGGAACATGATTTTGTTAGATGACACTGGAGGGGGACCTATGGAACCCCAGAGCATTTGTGCCCCTTCAGGAGAGGGGCTGGGATCTGGCAAGCAGCACAGGAATTCAGGGGGCTGCCCAGGGCTTCCCAGTGGAGTTAGTGCCAGGCAGGGTTGGCCTCGGTGGGTGCGGACTCCACCGGGGGGACTCCTGGGCTCCCAGGAACCTGCAGGTAGCCTGAATACTGCTGGGAGCAATTCACTTTGTAGGCAGTGCTCCTTGGGACAAGGACAGGAGCCCAGGAGCTTCACTTTCTTGTTTCATTTACTCCTCATAAGGACCCGTGACCCATGAGAAAGCCATTTTCAACTTCATTATGTAGCTAAACAAACTGAGGCTCTAGTAGTTAAGAGACATGCCGTAAGTAATAGCAAATTCATTTATCGAATAACCTTCCTCCTCAGAATTGGCTGGGAGCTGCCCTGAGTAATGGACTCTTACCCAGGAATTCAGGGGGCTGCCCAGGAAGGGATGGGAATGAAAATGATGAGGATGTGGCACAGTTAAAGGCCCAGGGGCTGCCCAGGGAGGGATGGGAATGAAAATGATGAGGATGTGGCACATTTAAAGGCCAGGATGACTCCTGGAAGTGCTCTGGGCAGCTGGGCCAGAGGGAGTAGCTGGGAGGGGCGAGTGAGGGGAGGGGACAGAAGCTAAGGGTGGGCTGGCAGGTGTGGGCAGTTATGCCACCTGTAGAATTGTGCCCTGAGTTTGCTGAAGGGGGTGGGGGTGTTTTCAACTTGATTTCTTTCTCTTTATTGTAGTATTTCCCCTAAGACTGATTTCGATAGTTATTCATTAGTCCTTGAAATAAATAAATGAAAATGACAAGTTGTTTTCCAATAGCAGGTCAGTTCGTGATGGAGTTTTCCACTGCCTGTGCACTGCTTTTCATTACCTACTGCTAACAGCTGAAATCACTCCTCATTTCTGCTGAATAATGCATGTGTGACAGTCAGCGCTGCTAGCTCGTTTACGACCAGATAAATGAATCTTTATGTGCCTTTCCCCAGTCAGATGGACGATAAACTAGGTTTTATTTTCCTAAATTGAGTCCTCAACTTTGGTGGATCAGCGTAAACCCTCTGGGGGGAACTCCAGGGGCCCCTGTATAACGTTCTGCTTGGTTCAGCCATTCTTTCAGTAATTCCCCGTAAAGAGCCTCCACATTTGTGCCCGTAATTTGCACCAGCTGTCTGGATTAAGCATTAATTTAGTTCTTTTGGATTGTGTCGCCCATTGGATGATCTTTCCTGTTGCTCTCCTATACAGATAATTTTGTTGAGTTTTTGTCTGGAGAGGAAGCTGTTGAGATATCTTCTCGTCTCCCCCCGGAAGTGTCAGTAGAAAGGTTCTGTTGCTTCTATGAAGCTCTGAGGGCTTCGCTTGCCCTGGACCTAGCCTGAACCCAATCCCTGCCCCCGACCCCAAGTAATAAGTTGTTGGCCTTAATTTTATTAGTACTTCAATTTTTTTTTAAATGTAAAACATCCTGGTAGTGCAAAAAAGTATATAGCCCAAAGTAAGCCCACTCCCACCCTTGTGTCTAGTCACCCAGTCCTCTCAAAGTTTCTGTTACTACCACCCCCTGGGTGTGCTTCCAGAGAGAGTCCGTCTTCCCACACTTTAAAAAAAAACACAAATAATAGCATAGCATAGGCAGGGTTTTGCAATCTGCCTTTTTACTAAAGAATATATATTGGTGCTAGTTCCACATCAGTATATAACGAGCTTCCTTGTTCTTTTCTTATAGCTGCCAAAGATTCTGCTGTGTTATTTAGTTATATCACAACTTAAGGCTGTTTCCAGTATTTCACTTCTGGTTTGGGATTTTAAAGAAGTTCTCTACCCCTAGCTTCAGGGTTCTAATTTGAAACCTGAGGCCGTCTGGTTCTGTATTCAGCCCTCTCTGCCAACCATTTGCTGGCTGCCTTCGGTGTGCTTTGGCACAGTCTCTCTGTGCCAGGCTCTTGGAATAGAGAGGTGATGGGGACAGGCAGTGACCCAGGGAGGACCTGACACTTGGTGGTGAGAACTTTAAAACTCTTGGCATAAATGATGCCATTCAGCCTCCCACAAGGGGCCCTGACTAAACTCTAATGTGGCTTCTGTCAGCCCTAGACCATGTCCCTGGGATGACCCCAGCACCTTAAAATGCCTGCCTGATAAAACTCAAGCTGTCAAAAAAATTTACTGTTAATTTTAGCTAAAACTTTCCAAGCTGCCCCTGAACACCCTTTTCATAGGCAATTACTTTAGGAAACCTGGAATTGTAAATTCTTTCTTTGCCCCTTTGAGAAGTAAATCTTCTGTTACCCAGAATGTTTTCTCAAGGACCTGGGAGCCGCATCTGTGAAATGCAAACATAAGTGGAGATAGCCCCCACAACCCTCCAGTTTCTGTGGCAGTGTACAATGCTAACTTTGGTGGATGTGTAGCTCTAATTTGTCCCTGTTATAAGGATATGAGAAGTGTGTTTCTCCTCTGAATAAGCACCAGTTACCAAACACAGATGTCCTAGTCACATAAACTACCCCCTCTCTTAACCTCTTTCAGTACTTTTTGTTTGTTTGTTTGTAATTTGGCACACCCCAGCATTGAAAGTCTCCTGCCTTTTGATTCTGTGGAGTTGAGCTCAGTTCTGTGCTGAAGTCTCTCTCCCTTACTGCAGTAGCCTGAATAAAATCTGTCTTGCCAATTTTAACAAGTGTCCAAGTGCAAAATTTTTTTTTGACAGTTGGGAAGTCTGCTCCATATACAGACTGCCTTGCAGATGGTCACACCTGGCCCTGACTTTCAGTGTTTGTCCATGCGGGGCCCTGTGCTGAAGTGCCATCTTTTGGCACGTTTTTTGTGTCCCATATTTCGTCTCCACTTCCTGGTCCTTGTCAGGACTGGTCAATATCTTATTTTCTAAACTCCTGAAGCATTTATGGGTTGAACAACTCATGAATGCATGTATGTAAACACTGTTGTTTATGTTTCTACTCATTTGATGTCTGTACCTTCAAATATTCCACAAACTTTAACTGGGCATTGATTACACACCCAGCAATTTACCTGCATAACTTCATTATATGTAAATAATGGACCAACCTTATGAGGTAGATATTTTATTTTCATTTTTGTTAGAAAATCTCAAACATATGTAAAAATAGAGAATTATAAACCAAAAAAAAAAAAAAAAGAAAGAAGAAAGAAAGAGAAAGAGAGACAGAGAGTGGTATAATGAACTCCCATATACCATCACCCAGCTTCCATGATCATGAATGCATGGCCTATTTTGTTTCACCTATACTACCTCAAATTTTTGCTCTGTTCAGATTATTTTGAACAAATATCAGATATTACTTATTTTTCAAATATTTCAGCATGTATCGCTAGATTATAAAGATGTTTTACAAAAACATAACTTCACAATCATTATATTTAATAATTAATAACAATTCCTTAATATCAAATACCCAGTTCTATTTTTTAACCCTCATGTACCTACCTATAGATTTTATAGGGAAAGCAAAAAAAAAAGCCCAATTCTTTCTCATCATTAACCAGTTTTCAAAATAATGAGTTGGTTCCTCTGTAGACCCCATAGGTAACTAGTTAGGGGTTTTTGTTTTGTTTTGTTTTGTTTTTGTTTTGCATTGTACTGAACTCATAGATTTAAACATATTTAGTGTGTTTCAACCCACTGAAGTTAATAGCCTTACTGATACTTCATTATCTTTGGTTGGTGGGATCATATTCAAATTGACTCCTAAGTCTTTTGACATGACTCTAGTAGTTCCTCCTAGCTTTCTTGGGTTTCACAGGACAAGACATTTTAGACTCATCTTGTACATTTCCTGTGCCCAAGCCTGGATTCAGCCATTTCTCTAAAATGCCTCTGTTTTTTCTTAAAGAAAGTAGTTAGACAACAAAATCTGGGCTAAAAATGCTCATTGTCACTACGTTGACTATTATTTCTACATCTTTTCACTGGCTAGAGCTAGGAAACAGGTATTTATTTATTTTTTGATCACACACATTATGAGTTTATACTGATAATTTCAATTCAAATTTAGAAAAGAATGGTCACTAAACTTTATCAGTCTTACAACTGTTTTGCCTCTCACTCACACTGAAAGTCTCAGTTCTCAATGACATACATATAATTATTCTTTTGCTTTATCCCACAGTACACATGCACACACACACACACACACACACACACACACACGCACGCGCGCACGCACGCACACACCACTGCCAGAATCACAACACCAACACCACTACTGACAATATGATTACTAAAACTTATTTAAGATTCATCTTGCAGTACTCTTTTGTATCCCTACAAGAATATACAGTAGAATTACTTTGGTTTAAAACGCTACTTGAAATAGTTCTTCTCTGTGTGATTATACCATTGATTTAATGCATAGTTGGATTCATTTGTTTCCTTTTTCTTATAATTTTTAGTGTTTGCTTTTTAAGATTTAATTTGTCTTGTAATCCTATAAAATATTTGCATGGTTCCAAAGTCATCTCAAAAAATTAAAAGAATTCTATTGTCTATTTCTTTTCCCTCTGCCCTATTCTCTACCTTATCTTATAAGTGATCATTTAAAAACACTTAGGGGGTTTTTTTATTCTATTTTTTTTCAATTATAAGCAAATATGTGTGTATATATTCATATCCTTTCCTCTTTCTTAGATAAATGGGTAGAATGAGATACACACTTTCTTCACCTTGCTTTTTAATTCCACAATGTATCCTGGAAATCCCTCGATAATAGCTATAGAGCTATTCATTCCTTTTGTAGATGTGTTATTACTTATTCAACTATTCTGCTGTTGATAGGTATTTGAGTTGTTAACAGTCTTTTGCTATTATTGATAAGACTGAAGTAAATAGCCTTATACATACTTCTTATCCATGTTCTTGCCAATGTGTCATTGGGAGAGATTCCTAGAAGTGGGATTGCTTGATCAAATAACATGTACATAAATGCATATATAATTTGTCTAGATATTGCCAAATTCTTCTCCAAAGGGGTTATAACATTTTCCATTCCCATAATTGTATGAACTTGCCTGTTTCCCTAGAGCTTCACCAACAAAACAAATGGACACATTTTTTGATTTGTGCCAATCTGATAGGTGAAAATGGTATCTCAGGTTGGTGGTTTGGTTTTTTTTTTAATTTCTCTTATTATGAGTGAAGTTGAGCATCCTTTTCTACAGTTAAGAACCATTTTTATTTATTTTTATGTCAACTGTTCATTCTCTAGGCAATTTAAAAATAAGAGTGTTGCAGGCTATTTTTTAAACTTCAAATTTGAAATACTGTTTACAGAATAGGAATAGTAACATTTTATATTCTAAATTGCAAATTTCTTTTTTAGTTTGTAATTTATCTTTTAGTTTTGCAATGCAAAATTTAAAAAATTTTGGTAATCAAGTATATCAATATTTTCCTTTATTGATTTTAGGTTTTGAATTATATCAAGGAAAAATTTCCCATATCCATGTTATAAAGGAATTCACCCATGCTTTCTATTTGTATGGTTTACTCTTTTACATTTGAATCTAGGATACATTTGGAATTGATCCTAGGGTACAGTGAAGGATGGGTCCAATTTTATTATTGTCCTCTGTCCATTTGTCTGAATATCATTTATTAAAAAGTCCATTCTTTTCTTTAGTCATATCAAATGTTGCCTAAATTTCCACATGCAGTAGGGCTTACTTTAAAATTCTATTCTGTTTCATTGGTTTCCCATCTTTTATGTGCCAAAATGAAATAGATTTAATGACTGAGACTTTCTAGTATGTTTTAACATATGGGAGATCTCCTACTTCCCCTTGCTTTTTTTTTTCTCCAGTTTTTCTTTTTTTGGCTATTCTTGCCTTTTTGTTTTTACAAATAAAATTTATAATAAGTCCATCTAGTTCTAAAAAATGGTATTTAAAAATTAGAATCACATTAAATTTATAAATTAATTTAGGGAGAATTGACATCTTTATGCTACTGAGTCTCTACATTCAAGGATATGATATTTTACTCATTTGTGTCTCTCAGGAGGGTTTTATTGTTGTCTCATACATTTTGGAAACTTCTTGTTAAGTTTATTAAGAGACATTTTATTTTTTGCTATTATGAGATTTTCTCTTCCCTTACATCTTTTTTGTTGTTTGTATATATGCTATTTATATGTATGTTAACATTATTTTATAACCTGCTGCTTTACTAAAACTATCTTACTGTTTGTTGTACATTTTTCACATGAGTCCCTTTGTGCCTTCCAGAAAGACCATCATTTTCCTCTTTCTTGCCATTTCTTATACCTCTAATTGCTTTCTTTTGTCTAATCGCATTGACTATTGTGTAGAACCAAAGTTCCATAGTAGTAGAGATGGTGAGCACCCTTTGCTTTTGAATTTCTGTAGGAAGAACACTAGTGTTTTCATCTTAGAGATATTTTATCATGTCAAGAAAGTTTCCAAACATTCTCATTATCTAGATGAGAAATAGAGATGTAGAGAGATCAATGAAGAACTTATCTCATAGTCACACAGGGCCTGAGTTTGACCTCAGGGCTCTCTGGCTTCAAAATCTCCAGTCTTTGCAGTACAGCCCTGTATTTTCCATCATCTAGACTCGCCTGCCCTCTATTCCTCAACATGGATCTCACACTTTACGAGATTTAAGAGTGGCTGAGCTCAGTGTTTGGGAAGAACATAGAAAGAGGCCTTGAGCAACGGGGTTTAATCTCTCCCCTATTTTCTTTAACTATTCTGCTCTCTCTCAGATACACCATGAAGCAAAACAAAAGTCCCCAGGAAATCAGATCCATCCTTCTTAGAAAATGGTTTAGTGACTGAGACCCTTGGGAGCAGCCTCGTGCCTCCTTCCCCTTCCTGCTCATCAAAATATCTCTTCTAACCCTATATATCACTCTCCCTAAGGGAATTCTCCTGAATATATTTTTCTTTGTATAGTTACGTTTCTGAAGATACTTTAGTGTGGCCTAATTTCAATCTTGTGTTTGGATGAAAAGGCCCATTGTCACCAGAGCTTATAGCTTGTCTAACAGAGTGACTACCTGGCTGGCCTGCTCTGACCAAATGAATTGCATTCATTAAAACATAGGTGGAGCAGTTTTGTCTTGGATAAATGTATTGAGACTTTTGCAGATTCTAAAACAGCTCATGGTTCTTTCTCCCTCCCCCTTTCAGGGATGCCAGGTTATGAAGTATGAACAATATCCCTGTTACCTTTCTTTTTATTCACTGGGGAGGGATTAGATCTTCTTCTTATTTTTTTAAACAAAAACAAGACAGCACTGGGACCACAGTTTCTGGGCCCTGATCTAGATTGGCTATTTCTAGCAGTTTCCCTGAATAGGCAGGTCCCAAGAGTATGGACTCTCTGTCTGCAAGGGACAGAAAAGAGGCTGTGAGCAGCAGTTTCATTTTAAATCAGGCTCATTTTAAATTCTAATCCTCTTGCCTTTCAGTAATTTTGAGTCCTCTTTTCCTCCAGCTGATAGCCTTTGCTGTCAGAGATATAAGCTGCTGTCTTCTCCCATGGAGGCCACTAATTTCGGTGGAAACCTAAGCCTCCACATCCCCCCTTCCTTCCCAGGCAGCATGTCCTGGCCCTGGCTTCTGCTCACAGCTGGTGCTTTGAAATGCCACCTCTGTGCTGTACCTCCTCTGTCCCCTCTCTCCTTCTATCTGCAGCTCTTAGGCATGGAAGTCGCCTAATTTCCATCTTGTGTTTGGCCTTTTTGAGGATGAAAAGGCCCGTTGTTACCGGAGCTTATTATCAGCATTGTTAACTTGACAAGAAAAGTCAGGAGCCCTCAGCAAAGCAGAGACAACAACATGGAGAAGCTGACTCCTAGTTTATGCCCTTTTCCCACTTTTCTCACTGTGCTGGGAAGATCTGATCTTTGCCTAAGTGGGCCTGGAATGTGAGGGCATGGACATCCAAAGATCACAGGACAACATGGTAACTGCAGAATGGATGTGCGTACAGGCTGTCACAAGATCATAAAAGGAGCGGAAAAGCATCACAGAATAGCAGCCAGGCCGAGGGCCCCCCAGGTGGGTGATGTGGCTGGGAAAGACAAAGGGCTTCAGAAGGGCCTTGTGGACTGAGCCCAGGGTCATGGATTGTGTCTTGTCAGAGACGATGAGCCCAGAAGGATTTGTAGTCAGATGCTGTGTGTCCAAAAGATTATTCTGGTAACTGTGCAGGAAATACCGGGATGGCAGGTGGTATCAGGAAACCTATCTTACAGCTATGTGTTGGGGTTTAAAGGGGGTGGAATAGTGTAGGTGTTTTGTAAGAGGATCAAAGGGAAAATCACATATATTTCTCAAATGTATAGAATTTTCTTTTGTTCTTGATGGGACAGATATTAATATGCTGTAAGTCTGGGCTGTATGATATAGAAATAACTCCAGGTTGGTCTAACTATAGCTTTAAGTCCATGTTTTAATAAAAGGAAGAAAAAGAGAACTCTGTATTCATATCTAGGATCTCAGTTATAGTCACTTAACAGGAAAATGCCCCTCATTTGGGATTCTGAACATTTGTGGTGAGGGAGGGGGTTGAAGGTCTTGGCATGGGGCCTTCACCCCTGCAGCACTGTGGCTGCACTGCTCTCCCTGTATAGTGTTCTAGTCTACCTTCAGGCAGAAAACATGCAGCTTATTATCTACGAATTTACTAAAATAATAAGCTGCATTATTCCCATTTCATAGGTAAAGAAACTGAGGATCAGAGAAATTAGGTAAATTGCCCAAGCCCCTGTAGTTAGCTGGAGCCAGACCAAATTAGTGTCTGCTGAGTATGGACTAAGTATTGTGGCCATACTTTTTGACCTGGAAATAGGGATGGCTAATTTCTTATGAAAAATCCGTGTGGCATCCGAGTGCAAGAAGCTCTTCTGCAGATGCTGAAATATTAGTATATCTGGGGATGTTCTGATAATTTAAAGGACAAAAATATTTGAAATAGGGACTGTTAGGGTGAATCCTAGAGGAATGGCTACCATAGATTTGATGGCTTTAGAGTTCAGGCTGCTCTAAGATGGCTCCACCTCACAGCCTAGCTGGATGTGAGCAGAAGAGCAGCTCCAGGGCAAAGCTGGGAGGACAGTGTTATATGTCATGTGTACTGTGCTGTCAGCTGGGCACAGACTGAACTTAAGGAGAAGCATTCTGGGATGGAATGGGAGATAGCAAGGGCACATGGGGAGGTCCCGAGTGTGCCTGCTCAGCATCACTCGGCCAGGTTTGTGATCTCGTCTTGGGGGGCCTCATGCTGGGCCTCGCAAAGGAACCAGTCTGAGCTGACAATCCCTGGCCGGGTGAGAGGCTGATTTAGCTCAGAGGGATCCCTAAGACAGCATTTGGTGGAGGGATGGGAGGAGAGAAGGCAGCCACCCACAAAGAGACAGATGAGATGTGCAGTGCTGGCTGGAGTCCCAGCATCAGAACCACAGGCTGCAGGCCAGACATGATGGATGGGCCGGGCACTCTGCAAAAATCGCCTGGAGAGCAGTCTTGACTAAGCAAGGGAGAAAGAGGAAATCTCTGTGTCTTGTCCTGTCCCACAAGAAAGCCACTATCCATATGTGACTATTTAGAGTAACAAAAACAAAATAAAAATTTAAATTCCTCAGTCTCATAGCCACATTTCAAGTGCTCAGTAGTCCTATGTAACTAGTGGCTAGACAGTGTCGCTACAGGATGTCCCCATCATTGCAGAAAGTTCTATTTAAAGGTAAATGATCTCATTTATATTTTTAACATTGCTCATACATTAAAAAAAGCATTAAAATATATTGTGTTAAATAAGATATATCTTCACCTGTTTATTTTTACTTTTCTTTTACTGTGGGTAATAGAAACTTGTAAATTATTTATGTGGTTCATATTTCCATTGGACAGTGCTGTTACAGATGGATACAAGAACACAAGCTTTGGAACCAGAAAAATTCAAGTTCAAATCTCAGCTCCATCCCCCTATCAGCTGCATGATTTTGGTCAAATAACTATTTGTGCCTCAGTTTCCTCATCTGAAAAATGCAATCAGTGAATGAACCACGGCATAGCACAGCTGTGAGTATTAGAGGAGACAGTACCAAGTACAGGGACTTGCGTGGGCCTGGCCCCTGGTACGCCACAATCAATGGCAGTTGTTGTTATTACTGTCATTAGTATTTATAGCAAGAAAGTAGAAAAGGTTTGGTCAGTTTCTCTGACCTCAGACCACTCACTTCCCTGCCTCAGCCTGCTTGCTCTATAATAAAGAGCTCCCAGAGATGGTGTAAAAGGCAGTCAGTCAGCAACCCTTTCAGGCCCTCTGCAAAGCCCTTGGACATGGGCCTGGGAACTCACCTGCTGGCAGCTGCTGGCCCAGGAGGTCCTGAGGGCGCCCCAGCTCTCTGAACGCCCAGCCTTGCTCTCCAAGTGCATTCGCAGTTCTGCCTCCAGCTTCTGGCTGACTTGCTCGAGGGCGTGCACCTTGGCCATGTATTCCACCAGACAGCCCCCCAGGTCTTCAACAGCACTGAGGTCCCTCTCTAGGCCTGGAGCAGGCGCTGTGGCCAGGCCTGAGCTCCGAAGCCCCTGCAGAAAGACACTGCTGATGCCCAGGGCTCGGCGGGTCACACGGGCACCCAGGCCACCTGTGTACCCACTGGGTGCCATCCCTACATAGACCCTGGGTGCTCGGACAAGGCCACCCATGGTATTGGTCCTGGAGGCTGGGGCACTATCCAGGGGGGATGAGGACCGTGTCCCCCTGAAGGATGCCCTGTGCCTCTGGAGGGACATGCTGGAGCTGGTACCGGTGGGCGCATCCACCACCACTCGCTTTGAGCTCATCACCCCTTCTGCCTCTGCTGTGCCTAGTGGGTTTACAGAGTCCAGTGGCTTTTGGTTTCCAGCCCCAGTGTCCCTGTGGTCTGGTCATGGGCCTCTCTGGAAGCTCCCCTAACCCCAGGGCTGCTTTGTCTGCTGTTTTCCATGAGCTTCCATCATTCACTGAGCTGAAAGAGAACCGGGCTCTGTCCAGGCCTGCATGCAGAGAGGCACTCGTGCATTCTCTGGAGGATCATGTGCCAGACCTCCCAGATTTTTCTGCTGGTGGTGGGGGAGGCTGGATCAGTGCAGGCTGTAGGGGTGGCTCATCGGGGAGTTTGTATTTTGCTACCGAAGAGAGGGCAAGGCTGGCACCAAGCAGCCCCATTTCACAGATGAGTAAATTGAGGCTTAGATCACAAGTGCAGTTAGTGGCTGAGCCAGGACTAAATCAATCCAGGTGCTCCAGGGCCAATTTCAGGGCTTTCTACACCATTACATGTGCTGTGTCTGTGAATGTGAATGTGGACACATGTCTAGACAGGTAACAGAGGATGGAGATGGATGTGAACCAGCCACGGCAGGAGGCAGCCCTAGGGTGTCAAGAGAAACAAACCAAGTCTGTTGCTCTCTTTCCGCTCCCTCCATCCTGGCAGCAGTGGCTGGTCCCTTCCTAGCATTCTTCTTCCCTTGAAAACTCTGTTCATCGGCTGCTTGACTTTGGCCACATTGTTTTTTTCCCTCTGGACTGTACTTTCCACTCCCTGGCCTGGGCTCTTACTCACTACTGCATTAGACAAGGGATCTTGGGCAAATTCAGGTCCCACACATGTCAGGCACCTATTTCCCTCTAACCACTGCCTGTACATCTGTTTCCTCATCTGTCAGAAAACAAATAAGTAGAACAAAGAGAAAGTTTTCCAGGAAGCTCTTTAAGTGTACTCCAAGTTAGGATTGGATGACACCCCTGGGTTTTAATTCCTCAGAACCCACTAAGGTATTGTTGTTGTGGTCTGACCTCAATCACTTCTCAGACCCAGAAAGGATCTTCCAGCCCCAGGGATGACATAATGGACTTAAAAACCACTGCACTCTAGTTTTACCCTAGAGAAACCAAGCCACCAAAACCCAGAGGCTGAAGATTTGTCCCAGATCCTGTAGTGTGGGAATACACCTCCAGTGAGAAAAAGGAAGGAAATCAACTTCTAGTGTGTGCTGAACCCTTTCCAGGGCTGTGTATAATTTCCATATTTTATTTCATGAGTCCTCAATTCAACCTTAGGAGACAGGCACAGAGTTGACATGTACTGCCATTTGGGCACAACTCCAGGAATATCATTGCATGTCCTATGATTGGCTATTGTCCCCTTATGTGATGAGGACCTTGAGAGCTGCAATGACTTGCCCCACATCCCATGTTCAGAAAGTCACAGAGCTGGATAAGAAGGCAGGCCCCCTCTGACTCCTAGTCCAGTGACTTATCTAGGACAGCCTCTGTGTCCCACCAGCCAGGGAGAAGAGCACCTACCGAAGGTCATGCAGGAAGAGTTAAAAACCCTGGTCACCTACTGGAATATTCTATGTGTTCTGCCTTGCTGATTGGGACACCACAATTCTTTTCTGTTTTTCTTCTACTTTGCCTTTTTGAGATGACACAGAAGGTACTTTATAAATATCAACACTGGTTATATGATTGACAGATTAAGGAACCAGAGCGATCAAGTAAAGGCTGGCAACGTCCCTTGTTTATTTAGATGTGGTATTTTTACTGTGAAGGGACCATGGTGCTCATCAAACTGTGTTATGAGACCATCCTAATACGTGTGATGCTTCTGAGAAGCTGCATTCTTGTGAAGTCCAAGATGTATTGTCCAAGGCTAAATGAAGTGTTCAAGTTACTAAGTTGTTTGCAAAAGTTTAGGTACTATTATTCTCTAAAGGATGGCAACACTCAAAGATATTTACAATAAAGATATTTACAGTAAAGGTTCAAACCCTGGGGAGGGGGAAGGTAAGGAGGGATAGCCAGTGTCTCCAAAGACACTGAAATGAGATGATTCTCTTTTGGAGAAATCACAGACGTGTTTTAAAGGTTTTGTCTTATCAAATGATAAATTGCTAATCCTATTGGCTCATAACTCTCATAAAACCCAAAATATATTGAAAAATACAGATGGCTGTTAGGTGGTATTAATATTGAAGGAAGACTTAAAAGTTATTTAAAAATGAAAAGAATGCAAGATGTATTAGCAACTTAGTCCTCTGGCTAATAAAATAAGTTTATTTATATATACATGGTAGCTGAATTCTGTTGATAAGGAAAAATAAGTCATACATCCACATATGTATATATAACATATGTATCTTTGATTACATATATTATATATAAATTTGACTTTACAAACAGATTTCTTTCTATATATATATATATACACATACACACATATTGATATATTGAATGCAATACCTAACAAATATTATGATGACGTTAAAAGGTCAGACAACAGCACACTGGAAAATGAACCTCAGATCAACATTTAACCTGCTCCTTTGTGAATTGAAGAGTCTTTGAAGAGAGACAACCAGTGAACCCATGTTAAGTACATTCATACAACACTGAAAACACATTTTTGAAGGCCATCTTTTTTTTTTAAAGGAAAATGTAGAAAGAAAGGAAAAATTCATGATAAAAAGATCACAGCAACAACACAAACATGTGGACCAACATTCAAATTCAATTCCCAATCTGACTATAAGAACAATCTATATTCAAAATATACTATCAAACTATTTTTATTTTATAGAAAGGAAGTGTTAGAGTGGTTATCTTCTGTCCCAGACACTAACTATAAGAAAAAAAAAAGGGAGAAGCAGCCTCCTTTTGTTTTTGAGGGTCTGACACCCGTTGGCCGAGCTGGACGTGGTGTGGGTTGGGGAGGCTGCCTGCTGACGGGAGCAGTGTGGCAGGTAGAGGGAAATGAGAGCTGACTGGTATGTCCATCTGCTGACCTCAAGTGGGTATGCAATGCTGAGGAGATATGTAATGGTTCTTTTCTCGAGCTGTCGCTTTGGCAATCTCGTTGTTTTAAGATCACAGGAAGATGATTTTAAAAATTACAGCTCCACACTTCAAGGCTTTGTACATAAACATATTCCTCGGGGGCACAATCCAATGGCCTTTTGAGAAAATGAAGCTGGACCCCAATAAACATGTGATCCTTGAAGAAGGACAAGAATTTTCAAGCTCCAGGCTGGGATCCGCATCTAAACCCTCTCCAGAGAAAGGCACGAGTGTTGAATGCAGAAGTGGGGTGTTGGAGAGGATGCAGGCATGTGCTTAGAGGGGGCCTTCTTTCGCCAGGGAAAGGCAGTCCTGTGGTTAGCACAGCAGAAGGCCCCCGTTGTGTGATGTTAGTGGGACCGGGCCTCAGGGTGCCTGATGAACTCCATGGGTCCTGTAGGGCTGCTGCCCCTGCCTGCGTCTGTTTGGATGGAGTTACATTTGACAGCCAGTGTGCCAGTGCGAGGCCCCAGGGCACTGCTCTGCTGGGATGATGACGTGTTCCCTGTCCTGCTTTAGTATATAAGTCTGTCATGCTCTTGCCCCGAGGTGGCCCTTCACTGATGTGCATAGGACGGGGGAGGCAGGGGTTTCACAGAATGCAGAGGAACTAGAGCTTTAAGAATCACTCAAAGGGCCGTGCACAGGACCGTATAACACTCCAGTTCTACAGGTGGGTCTCTTCCCTCACCTACCCCCCCCGGCCCCCAGGTGCTCAAGGACAGTTAGTAAGAGAAGCAATTAATGCCACTGCTTTGCTTAGAAATACCTTTATTTATAAAGCCATGGACTGCTCTGTAAAGTTTTTTTTTTTTTTAACCACACTTATAAAAAAGATGTTGACAATTCTTAGGGAAAAAAAAGCTGAAAATGTTTCTCATTATGTCAGGGCTACACAAAGATTATATTTATAATATATATTTGTATATTTATAATTTAGAGACGAAAGGTAAGGAACGGCAAAGCGAGGGCTGCTACGGTTAGATCTCTGATACCTGATCGTTTCCCACAAATAGTGTTTCTTGGCAGAAGGGGTTAACAAGGACCATCCCAGTGTCTCTATAGTCACCATTGGCTGGGGAGCGGGGCTCTGACAGCTGGTCCTGCAGGGAGAGAGACAAAGAGATAGTGTGAGTTAGGAGGCTTCACGAGCTGCCATGCTTAAAGCAACGTACCCACGGGGACATTTATTTCCAAAAGGAACTGCTTGGTAAACATTTTCCATCATCCTTACTGCCAATGCTGAAGTGCAGAGCCCTCTCTGATCTTCTTCAGATTTTTACAGCAGCTTCCAAAAAAGATTTTCTACTTCCTGACTCACCCTCACTTCAGAGATGCCAGAGATGGCCCTGTTCTCCTTGTCAACATGCGAGAGGGTTCTCTTGCCACGTCTGACACACAGCCCAGGGCTCACTGTTCCAATGGGCAAAACCTGGTCCACTTGGGCCCCAGACTCTCCTTCCTGCTTCTCTCTCACAGACGTCTGGGAGACCACATTGCTTTTCCTCTCTGAACACACCCTACACTTGCCTACCTCTTTCCTCTCCTGCCACCCAGCTGTCAGAGCCTTCAAAGCTAATTCCTCCCCTCCTGAACCCTCCAAGAGTCAGAATGCGTGCCCCATTTCTCATAGTACTAGATGTGCTCCCAGAAATGGAGCAGGGCACAGGACAAACCTGCTTAGGCAAAGCACTTGGCAGCCTTGGAAGCTGGCAGCCAAAAGGCAGGTGGTGAGTGCATGCCCAAGGCTGTGGAATATGGTGGAATGTTCCCTGGGACTGTATGAGCACTCTGCAGGTGGCCTGCAGTGCACACATGTGCCCAGAGAGCCAGAACAACTGTAGCATTACTCTAAATAAAGCAGAGTGAGGGGAGCTGGCCTGCTGGGAGGGAAACTAATAAATCCACTCTGAAGCCAAACTGAGCTTTGTGCTGCTGGTTTTCTTGTGACCGCCTGATCCTGAGCTCATGGCTGGTGGGGGTGGCCCCTTTACCTAAGCCTCTGGCTCGTGTCCCATGCTGGCCCTGGAGCTCTGGGCTAGAATGACTAACTGGCCCTTTCTATGGTGCATTCACAAGCACTGTCCTTTGGGTTTGGTTTACATTTGTTGACCTGCAAAGAGACTATGAAAAATTTAGAGTTCAGGGGTTCGTGGCCCACACTCAAAGTGGGGGCTACCCCTTGGCCAGGTTACCCATTTTTCACTCAATGTAACAATTCTCAGGTACACTTTTACTATGCAAAATGTGCACTGACTGTGCTAAAGGCCAGTGCCTTCATGAAGCCCATCCCTCTGTTTGTCCTTTAGTTAAAACTTTTATTGAGCATTCACTGTGTGTTGGGCTTTGGCCTGGGTGGTGGGTAAATCATGAGTAAAACTTTGTGACAAACATTTACTGAGTACCTCTCAAGAGCTGGGCACTGTTCTAGGTGCTAGAATAGAGGAGTGAGAAGAAAAATCAGGCTCTTGCCCTCAGGCAGCTTAAATCTAGCAGGGGAGACAGATGACAAACTAGTCATCTCTGAGAGAGGATGATGCAGTGTCAGGTGGTGAGAAGTGCTCTGAAGAAAAACAAAGCAGGGAAAGGAATAGAGCACCATTTGTACAGAGCAGTCAGGGAAGGCCTCCCTGAGGAGGTGACATTGGAACAGAGACCTGAAGGACTTAAGGGCTGGAGGCAGCCAGGAGCAGAGCAAAGCTCTAGGGTAGGGATATGCTCATTGTACTGGAGAACAAAAAGGCTGGTGTGGCTTCATTATTTGATCAAGGGAAGGTCTGGCAAGATGCAGGCAGGTAGGTGGGCGGAGGCCAGCCCTTGAAGGGTATGATAGGAGGAATGTGGATTTTGTTCAAAGTGTGAAGAGGAGCCATTTGAGGATTGGGAGCCATGGCTGACGTGAGGTCCTGTCTTAAGAAGACCATCTGGCTGTGTGGAGGACAGACTGTAGGACACAAGACAGTAGTGTGGAATACTCTTTTCAGAAGCTGTTGCAGCAATCCATGATTGAGGGATGATGGGAGCTCAGATGAGGTGGGCAGCAGTGCAGGTGGTGAGAAGTGCTCCTGTGTAGGAACCACCAGTGGGATCTGCTGACAGAACAGAAGTGGGGTGTGCGAAGGGAAAAGGCAGCCGGCAGCACCATCTACATAATGAGAAATATCAGGTGAGCTTTGGGGTGTTTGGGTGGGAAGAGGGGAAGCAGGAGTTCTGTCCTGGGCATGTTGAGTTTGAGATGTCCATGAGATGTGTGCATAGTAGCTGGGTGTATGAGTCTGGAGTTCAGGGGGGAGGTCAAAGCCCGAAATAGAACTGTGTGGAGGTGATATTTATGGTTGTGGAATAAAGCAGAAAGAGAAGCAGTAGGAAGAGTGAGCCTGTGACTCCAGTGATTAGAGGCTGGGAAAGAACAGGGAACCAGTGATGGAGGTTGAGAAGGAGCTGCTGGGAGGTGGGGAGAACCGGGGCAGGACAGAGTCCCAGATGCCAGAGAAGAAATGTTCTGAAGAGGAAAGGATGGACTTCTGATGCTGGTGGCAGAGCAGGTAAGGGGAGTGCTCAGAACTGACTCCTGGGTTTAGCTGTGGGGATGAGAGACATTAAACTAACATCAGACCTAAAGCTACATAATTACAACTCTGACAAGTGCCATGATGGAAAAGCATGAGGAGCTGAGACTGTAGAATAGGAGAGCCGAACCCAGCATGGCAAGTCAGGGGAGGCCTCTCTGAGGAAGTGATGGGTAGACTGGGCCTGAATGATGAGTAGGAGACAAGTGAGGGGGTGTAGGGAGGGACAGAAGACATTCCAGGAGAGGAAACAGCTTATGCACAGCTGCGGAGTGGGATGTAACTTGGTGCTATAAAGGGTGAGGAGAAATCCAGTGCGTCTGGAACTTAGCCAATGAGAGAGAGAGGGGCATGAAATAAGGCCAGAAATTTGGGCTGGGGCTAGGTCCACCTTGTAGGCCCTGTAAAAGACTTAAGAGCACTAGGAAGCCCTGAAGGATTCTGAGCATGGGAGCGACATGGTCACGTCCATGCTTATTAAAGCTCGCCCTGGCTGCTGTGGCGGTAGATCTGAGCAGGAAGAACCACTCGGCCCTCACTGCCTTTACTCAGATGTCCGCCATCTTTCTCCATGGACATCTCAGCTGCATCCAAGTCGATCTACTTGTGATTGGTCTGTCTTTCTGTCTGTCCTCCACTGATTCATCCATCCAATGAACCATGCATCCTTTCCTTCCTTTCCATTCATGGATCACATATAGAATGCCATCACTAGGCCATCAGCACAATCTTTCTAAAACTAGGTCACACGCAAAGCTCAAAACTTTTAATGACCTTCTGCTGCCCAAGACTAAAGTCCTTTCAACCCCATTCAAGAGCATGCCTAATCTATCTGCCTTTCCTGCTGCACCCTGGCCTCTGCCCACCTTCTGTGTGAAAGGAGAAAGATCATAGACTCTGAAGCCAAAGAGACTGGGGTTCAAAGCCAGGTGTTTTGTCCAAACACTTCCTTCACTACCACGCCCAGCACATATGCCCATCTTTACTCAGGCTACTTCCTTTGCTGAAATACCGTCAAAATCCACTTATCCCTCCTAGCACCTCCACCGTGAAGACTTTCCTCGCCTTGGTTTCCACAGCTCTCTGTGAACTCCTCTTATATCTCCCCTAGTTTGCTTTGTTTTTGAATGATGCTTGGGGTTCCTATCTCAACCACATTTTGGAATCTGGGTCCCTTGAGAGCAAGCTCTCATGTTTATAATCCCTAGGGAGCATCTGCCAAAAAGCATCTGCCACGAAAGGGGTCCTCAATGAATATTTGTTGACTCATTCCCAGAATCCAAAAGTGTCAAGAACAGTGCTTCTAAAACTTTAACACGTGCATGAAGCACCTAAGGATTCTTGCTAAAATAGATATCTTGGTTCAGTAGGGCGGGGTGGGACTGCAGCCTCTCGGCTGCTGCTGCTGCTGCTGCTGGTCCCTGCAGCACGCTTTGAGGAGCAATGCGCTCAGAAATAAGCAGATGCTCTGCAGTTCTCTTTGGAGCTGTTGCCTTTCCAGGCAGTGGGGCCGGCACTTGCGGAGGGTACCCGTGGTTTTAGGCTCATCACCTCGGAGGTTTCGAGGGACTGGATCTCCCTGGGTAACTCCACGGCGTGCTTGTTGAAGTAGTCCATGGTGATGGCGTTGTTCCAGTAGCTCAGGTTGTTCTCCGGGTTGGCCGTCTTCTTCTTCCTCCTCAGGCAGCACACTGTCAGCAAGACAGCTGCGGAGAGAGTTCAAGTTAGAGAAGGGGAGGGAGGTGACAAACTCAGAGCTAGCATTGCCAGCTGACAGATGCCAGTCTCCAGGTGGGGCTGTGACAGTCATACATTCAGCCGCTTATCCCATTCATTAATTCGTCTGTTCGTTTGTTCAACAAATATCTATATATGTTGAGTGCCTACTTTGTGCCAGATGCTGGTGAGACAAGGAATGAAAAAAGAAAAAAATAAATAAAAGACGACAAGGCTGCCCTGCTTTCATAAGCTTCCCTCCTAGTGTGCATGTGGAGGGATGCAGAGGGGGTCAGACAGTATGTAAGTAATAAACAAAATGAATAAATAAGGTAAATTCAGACAGTAATAACTGTTCAAAGAAAATAAAACAGGGTGAAGTGAGAGAGACAATGGAGGGGAGTTGGGGGAGAGGGTGCTTCAGAGTCACCATGAAAGGCTCCCCTGAGGAAGTGACCTTAGAGCTGAGAATAGAACGTGGGGAAGGAGCCCGCCACATGCCGAATGGGGGCAGTGTGTTCCAGGGAGCGAAAACAGCACGTGCAAAGGGCCCGAGGTGGGGATAAGCTCGGTGTGCGTGAGAAAAGAACAGAATGGCTGGAGTGAAGTGAGTGTGGAGGAGTGAGGTAGGAGATGAGGCCAGAGCAGTATCTAGAGGCTGCATCCATAAGGCTTAGGGGCAAGAGACTGGGATGTAATTTTAGTAATCTGTAGTTATCTGTGCAGGCTGGAGTGCCACTCCCTGAGTCCATTCCAAGAAAAGGCCTTGCTCATTCAGTGGGAGGGCTGCCCAGAGCCTGGCTGCTGAGAATGACATGTGTGCTCGGAGTTGCACTGCTGGATTGATGAGCAGGAGGGCGGCAGAAGAGGAGCAGGCCTAAATAAGCACTTGATTCTCATAGAGGGCCTGATGGCAGAGGCCCACAGAGCAGAATCAGTGCAGAGGCCTTGGCATCATCATCATCAATCCCCCACCCCGCAGTTATATAGTGCTTATGTGCCAGGCAGGGTTCCAAGACTTTATAACTATTAATTCATTTGGTTCTCCACTTATCTCCATGAGATCAGTACTATTAGGTTTCCATATTAGACTATTAGGAAAATTGAGACTCAGAGAAGTGAAGTGACTCGCTCAAGAGCAAACCCAGACATGTGGACTCCAAAGTCTGTGCTCTTGACCATCCATGATTCTGCCTCACAAAGACATGCCGAAGACTGATGCAGCAGCTTATATTGCACAGTTGGACCTGATCAAAACTCTATACAGCTTGATAGGTGACCTTGTCTGTTCCATCTCTGAGACTCCTGGGGACCCAGGAAGGAGTAGGTTTGGATGTTGATGATGAACTGGTGTGGTCACAGTGGCTTGGGCATGCTGACAGGGAAGGCATCTGAGGTCAGAGAGGTGGGACGGCCTGTCCAGGCTCACACAGTGAAACAGATGATGCATGACAAAAGTGACAAGAGCCCTCCTGGGAGAAGCCAGCACATGAAGACTGGGCATCTCCTGTCCAGGTTCACCATCACCCGAGCCTGTAGGGTGGGTGAAACTCCAGGCCGGGGGTAGGCAGGCTTGCACCCAGCACCCTGGAGGGGTCAAACATCTGTGCTGAGGAGGGGGACCCAGGTTGAGGGGTCCACAGAAGCTGGCACCAGATGGCAATGGCCACCAGGGGCCAGCAGAGGGCCAGCTTTGTCCACAGCAGCTCTAAGGATCTGGTTAGCACCACAGGGAACTCTGCATGCAAGGGTGTGGTGAGCTAGATGCAAAAGTTGGCACACACACAGAGACCTCAGGACCTACACCCCAGACATCTGTGGGAGGAATTCCCCCGATGGAGAAATTCCGTAGCTCTCTTCCTGGCTGCCAGCCCTGCTGGCATCTCAACCTGAGAAGGCCTACAGACAAGGTCAAGAGATATGGCAAGTTTCTACTTCATCCGATCTGCTTTGATCAAAAACACCTCTAATTTGCTCAGCACTCTTCCAGGTGCCCTTAAAACAAGTTTTAAAAGTATAAAAGAAATATATGAATGTTTGAGCTAAAAGGAATCTTAGATTGGCTGGTATAGACTTTTTCAAATTTCGTGGGTCTCTCCCTTCTTTCCTTCCTTCTTACCTTCCTTCCAAAGAGTCCTATCTTCAGTGGTTGAAGGAAGAATGGGAGATGCGGGTGGGTGAGATGCAGAGCTCAGCCTGAAAATTTGCTAATTTAGGACACCTCCTTATTCCCTAGAAGAGAAGACTGATCCAAAGGATCTAGCTGACTCGCCACAGGTCACAGGGCTGTGAGTGGAAGGGCTGGGGCAAGACCCAGGGTCTGTCTCCCTATTTCTGGTGTCTATTTTCTTCACTGTCACTAACTTTTCACCCTGCTCCTGGAACTGGAATGGTAAAATAGCCTGGGAGAATTCAAGCTGGTGAAACAGCAGCCACAATATGGGACAGCAAGCATCAACCTGGCCTCAGTGAAAACCAGGGCTGGCAAAGTCATGGAATCTAGGTCCCCTGATCCTCCTCTCCTCTCCCCAAGTCCAGTGCTCCCTCTAAACCCACTCTGCCCTGGTTCCATTGCCAGGACCTGCTTTGGATCCCGAGAGAAGGGCTGGCACTGCTGCAGATGGCCCAGGGGCTGAAGCAGAGGGCTCTGTTCCTAGTTCTCCCTACTCCCTTCCTGCCATGTTAGTGCTCTGGGCCTGATTGTTACTTCTCTCAGGAGTTCCCACTGCCTCTCAAGTGCCACGTCACATATTCTAGAAGCTGGCCTGGCTATAGAAAGACAGCATGGGCTTGGTGTCCGAAAGACCTGGGCTCGGGTCTGGCTCTGCCATGTATTACACTAAGCAAGTCACTTCATCAAGCTGATTACTACAGACTTCACAGAGTTGTAACCAGAGTTAAAGAGATAATGAATGCAAACTCCCTAATGCATTACCTGACACACAATAGGTGCTTAATGAGAGTTTTCTTGTTCTCCCAGCATCCTCCATAAGAGGTCTAGAAAGAAAAACTGGGCTGGATGGCTATTCGATGGCTCAAGGCCAAGGCTTCTCCACTGTGGTTTACAATTTTCATTATTTCCATGGCCTGACCTTTAATCCCAGAAAGAACAGTACAACTTGGACTTATGGAGTCTCTAACATGCTTTCAGCCCTGACCTAGGTGCTTTACAGCCTGATTTAACCCACTAAGTGCCTGAGGAAGGGATTGTTATGCTTCCCAGGTACAGAAGAGGCACCTGAAGCTCATGGAAGTTTGCAGAATTGATCCTCCTCACCCAGCTAATTACTGGAACTTAAACCCAGGTCTCTGTGACCTTCAGGTTGATGCTTGCTGTCCCATATTATCCTGACCACTGGAGGGAAAGTACCTTAGGCATGTGGAAGTACTTCGAAAACTATACGGCTCTGTGCAAACTCAAGGTGTTGGCCACTCCTTTCCATTTTAATCAAAAGCTTCAATAGCTGTTTCTCTAAAGGCAACGGCTGTCAAGACTCTAGGTTTTGAAATTGGAGTGAGAATTAAGCAAGTTCTCTTGTCTTCCTAGGAATGTCAATGGGGAAATGTCCATGGCTTATCGGATGTATGACAGGAAGGAGGAAGGTCACTGCTTTTAAGATAGAGCGCTGGGTACTGTGTTGACATTTCTGGGAGGGGGACGATTTCAGGCATGGGACTAACTGTGTGAGAGGAAATGGAAATAAACTCTTACAGGTTCCCTGAGGATTCAACATTTTCAAACCTTCGAAAAATGCTCTCTTCATAACCTGTTGGAGAATACACAGCAAACCCTAACAACAATAAATGAATAGCCATCGCTATATGGCTCCTGCCATTCATTGAGCAACTTCTCCATGGCAGACACTGTGACAGGACCTTATAGGCATCATCTCTGATTTTCACAACAGATCTTTCACAACAGGTGCTGCAGCCATAAAAATCCTCTGCTCAGATCTCCTTTGCGGGGAGCACAGGTTGGAGACAGCCCCAGTTGCCGCCCGCTGGGTCCACCATCACGTACGTGCTGATGGCACGCTTCCCAGCCTGCTCCCAGCCTCATCTGATGGTAGCAGAAGTACTGGCACCGGCCCATTCCTGCAGGACAGGGGACTGAGGGCTCGCTCATGCACTGAGGACTCCTACTGGCCTGTCAGAAACTTCCTTAAAACTGCATCGCAGTCCAAGACTCTACCTACCCACTCCTCCTTGTCCCTCTCCCTTCACAGGTCAGACCTGCACTACAGTCTGAAGCTCTCCCTGCCTGATCCAGTCCCTTCCTTTATATATCACAGGTGTTTCCCCCATAAATCTCTTGTAGGCCTAACCCCATCTTGGTGTCTGCCTCCTGAAGACCCCAAACAAACATGGTGGACACTAATCCTATTTTTACAGATGAGATCTTGGACCAGTAACTAAATTGCTTGTCCAAGTCCAACAGGCCATGAGTGGGAGAGCTGGGATGACATCCAGGTGTGTCTGGTCCACAAGCCAAGTTTTCCTATCACATCAGGCCTCCTCTCCAGCAATTCATGCAGGTTTAAAGTTAGGAAATGTTATGACAGGGAGCTCTGACATGTTTTAGCGTGGCCATTTCATTTCGTATGTGAAAAACCTGAGACCTTACAAGGAAGGTTGGATCCAGCAGTGCCAGCCTGAGGGGTGAGCCAGGCTTGCGCAATCATTTTCCTCCTTGGAGGCTGAGGGAGGAGGCCATGGACACGAGGCCATGGACCGGGGGGGGGGAACCAGGCCTGGGGCCTTACTGTCTGGCTTCCCATCCTAGCTGGTGGGAAGAAGCCTGAAGAAGTCCAAAGAAGTCCCCACCAGGGGGAGCTGGTTGGAAAACACAGAGATGCTGTGAGAGCGTGGGCATGACACTGGTCCAGCCGAGGCGACAGCCCCTGGACCAGCCCTGCCTGGCCCTGAAGCTTCTCCCCCTCCTCCTCCTTCAACTGGTTCATAAGCCTCAGGGAGACAAACCTAGTCACACTTCCTTCTTGTCCCAATTTCTTCTTTTCACTGGAAAGAGTAATTCTGGCCCAGGTTTTCTTATATAATTACAAAGCCATTTTGGGCCTATGAGTAAAAAGTATATAAATACATTCAGATTTAAGTACTATTCAAAGAAAAACTAATATAGCCAAGAACCGTGTTGGGCACAAGGACATCATATCTCTTTGAATACGGCACTGACATTCCTATGACATTTACTGTATGTCTAGAAGGAAGCAGACTGCTCTGGGGCAGGGTGCACGTGGCCCCTCACACATCCGAGGTCAGCCTTTCCGCGCTGGCCAGGCTCAACTGCACTGATGATGAAAAACATCTGCAGCTGGCCTTGCTTCTTGTTCTCGCCCTCCATAAAGCCGCCATCTTTTCCCAGGGAGGCTGGGTGGAGAAATTCTTAAGAATGGATGTGGCATGTGCAGAATAAGCCAGAGAGCCCGGAAGAGAAACAAAACTGACCTCCTGATGAGAACCCAGGGCTCTGACAGTGGTGAGTGAGGATCTCAGGGCCATGCCCCGAGGCTTCTAGCAGGAGGTTCTAGGCTCTGTCCTGATGGTGGCAGCAGAGACCAGCTCAGACCAGCTTCCCTGCTCCAGCCGAACGTGGCCTGGATCCAATCAATTTCGGTTCCCAGCACATAGTAAACCCTGGGCGGCTGTCTCTGGCAAGGCTCAGGAGACAAAGCATTTCTTGGTCTGGCACAGATGCCCTCAGCTGTTGGGAGGGGCTTGCGACCTGGAAGGGCAGGGGGAACTGATGACACCCCTCCATGGCAGGCTTGATATCTGCTATGCCCACCCCCTGATTCTTCCAGAGCAGGGGACCACCCACCTGCCCGGCGGTCCCTGCCATTTGAAGTCTGGCTTCTGGTGGATGGAGGGAAGAAGGGTCAGGGCCACAGCTGGTCTGAAAAGCCAGATGTGTGGAAAACTGTGCATGCGCTTTGCTACCAGCCGGATGCCCGAACTACCTGGCAAACTGGCAAAGGAGGAAAAACCTTCTTTGAAAGCTGTAGAGGGAGCTTTAGGATAAGTGTCAGTGCTGGGAAGGTCTGAGATAGGGCCCTTAGACCTGAAAGAGGTCTGTTCGCCTGGTGACCAGAGTGGGTTTGGGCCATGAAGACGGTCTGCACAGTCACTCATCTGCGCGTTGGTTGAAAGAACGCAGTGTTCTGAAGTGGGATACGCATTCTATCTTAATGTCCTTCTCATCTGGGCCTTCGCCGGGTTAATGATGATCCCACAGGAGTTGGGGTTGTGACCAAGGGCAAGGGGGGCGCTGCATAAGGAGGAGGCCAGGGCAGAGGCAGGAACCTGTGTGAGTCCTTAGGAGAGCCCGTCTCACGCGCTTCTTGGCTCTGTTAGTTTTTCCCTGTGGATGCTGGAGATGCAGATAAATGCCAAAGGAAGTGAGGTCTGTGGTTCCAAGGGGCTGTGAGTCTGCTTTGAACAAAGCTTTCATGTCATCCTTTACAAAGTAATATGTTTTATCCCTAGCACCTGCAGGCTCCTGTCAGTGCCAGAAGCGTTTTTGAGGTGCAGTTCCAGACCGTGTCCTTGCTTCTATCTTGGCTGACGTTATTATAAACGGCTTAGGCAGCTCATGAGTCTTCTGCCTTTGCAGTAAAGTCTGATTTAATCTCAAACTCATACATAGCAAAAGGGCTGGAGAAATCTTTTTAGAGCTGCAAAACTCAGGTGGGTATGGCCTGTGGCTGCAAAGGCTAGATCTACTTTATGCTGTCCAGCACAGGCTCAGAGGAAGCCCAGGTGGAGAGAGGGTTCTGCGAGTGGGGGAGGAGCCACTTCACACACCTCTGACTCCCCAGTGCTTGGCACCGTGCCTGGCACACAGTGGGCACTCAGGAAATACTGTGTTGACTCAGACACATTCTACCACCAGATCTGGGCTGACTCATGAGTGACTGGGGCCCAGGCATGTCACTTCACCCGGTGACTTACTCCCCACCTGTAAGGCGTGTTCGTTGCTCAATGTGTTCACTTGTTTCTGTCATTATTTTATTTCTCTGGCTAGTCTGTTTTAAGGATGGAATGATTAAAAATAACGGGAACTCTGTAATCTAGAGCCTAGAGACATGTAAAGAATGGAAAATTAGAAAGCTGTTTCTAATGTGGTTATTTTTCTAATATGATCATTATTAATAATTCATAGTACAATGTTTTCTCATAATTCTTTTGTTTTAGAAGGGAGCAATCACAGTTTTAAGAATACATGTGTATTTCAATGAGAGAAAGCTGCTTACTGAAACAATGAAATGTGCAACCTACAAACACTTCACTTTTCTTGCATTCGATCCTTGAGCAGAAGTAGGCTGTCCCCATCCCTGCCACCCCAACATGGAAAGTTGGCTTTTCTTATCAACTAAGAGAGACAAATAGCTGGAAAAGGTGGCTCCTGGAAAGAACTCAGAATCTAGATTAAAAAGGTCTTGTTGGAGTATAATGCCAAGTAGAAATCATTTTAAAGGCATACACCTTCTGCAATAATGTCCAAACAACCCATGGCATGAGCACAGGCTGGAAGATCTGGCTTAACAGCCTCCTCCGTGGAAAGTTCCTGGGACTTTGTTCCTTTAGAGACCCGGGTGAGCGCACGGTGTGACACGGCAGTACAGCTGACAGAGCTGATGCCAGTGCCGGTTGCCTGAACGGGACCAAAGTGTCCAAACAAAGGAACTGTCATCCGTTTTCCTCCATAGGGCTGGGCGTGTAAATTGCTGTGCTCTCCTTTCTGGGGGAGCAGGGATAAGCTGGAGGCCATCTGGAGGGGAAGACGGAGGGTGGGGGAGGGTGCGGGCCTGGCCCTGCGGAGAGACCTGAGCTGGAAGGAGCAGCTTGGATACTGAGCAGACTGGCCTCAGCCTTTCCAAACATTTCAGGAGCTGATTGACCGGTTTTGTGTGGTTTCAGAGGATGTGGCTTAGGACCATAAGAGTGAAAATTACAAGGAGGCAAATGTTGGGCCCCCAAGAGAGCTGGGTAACAACCGGAGGGGTCAAGGAGAACAGGCTGTCTGATGAGTAAGGATCACGGGCTCAGGGAAGGCGGGGTCTCACCCCTAAAGAATTCAGAGGGATGCCAGATGATAACTCTTTGAGGGTGGGTGAGGCTGAGATCAGTGAGGATTCCTATGAGGTTATCAGAGAAACTCTAAGAATCTAGGATCAAGTACAAGGTTAAGACATAAAGGAAGCCGTAAGGTCCTGAGTGATTGCATCAGATTTTTTATGTAGCCATCAGGGAAAAAGCCTCCCAACTCCTCAATGAAAATGACAGGCAGCAAGCAGCAAGGAGGTGCTGGTGGCCTGGGGAGAGCCCTTTTCCACCAATACCAGCGGAAGCAAAAGATCATGATGAGGTCCACCCTGCATCCAGCTCAAACCACCCATTAACAAATTAAAGAGGAGGAGGAGGAGGGTGAGAACAGCTAAATTCTCAGGTAACTCTCAAGCTTTAGTTTAGCTACAAGAATTGAATTATGTTTTTGCCAAGGCTAACAGAACTTCCTACAAGATAAAAGTTTCATCTCTTCTTCCTTGGGGGAAGACAGAGGGGAGGAGAAGAGATGAGAGAGGAGAGGAAGGGCACGGGAAAAGGTGAATATGAAGCAGGAGAGGTGGGTTAGGGCTCTGCTCCCTAGAAGCTGAAAATTTGGAAATGACAACTTTCACCTATGGTGTCTTGGTGCCATGCCACTACAGGCATTAGCAGGCCAACCTTGAAGGTGAATGGGGCAGGATGGTATCATGACAAGAGCACTGGGCTGTAAGACAGGTGCTTTGAGCTCTCATTCCAGGCCTGTCTCTAACTCTGGGGTCTTGGATGAGCCTCGTCACCTCTCCAGCCTGGTGTTTTTCTGCAAATGAAAGGTTAAATTAGACTACTCTAATTTAAGGTTCTCCCAGCTCCTGGGAGCTGTGCCTTTATAACCAGTGGATGCCTGATCTGTAGCCTGGCAGAGTCAATGATCAGGGGCAAAAATAACCCATGATTTTTGTCTTATTTCCTGGGATTCTAAAAAGTTTTACAGCCCACTTTGTGGGGACTGCCCAACTCCGGGACAAAGGAATTCTGGAGATGGGCAAGCTGATATGGCAGAGGGGGAGGAAGGTGAGGGGGGAGGGGAGGGGAGAGGGCAGGGCACTTACAGCAGGAGGAGATGGGCACGCTGATGGCCAGGATCACCCAGGCGATGTCCATCTTGCTCAGGCAGATGGTGGCTCTGTGCTGGGGTTTGTCCCCTTCAGCCACATGGGAGATGTTCCCTGCAGTTCCAGGCTTCCAAGTCCCCGCAGGGACAAGGCGGTTGAGGAAGTTTCCGGTGGCCGTGGATACCATGGTGGACAAAGGACTGGGAACCCTGTTGGTCGCAGTGGGGGTGGCCACAGCCTCCTCCTTGGCTTGGGAAGCAGTGCTTTCTGAGACCCCGGGGGGTCGGGGTGGGGCCTGTGGGGTTGAGGATGTTCCCTGAGGAATCCCCTTGGAAGGGGCTGAGACACTGGCACTGAAGGCAGCCTGGGTGGGCCCCGTGGTGGCCGTGAGGACTCCAGAGCTGGCAGACAGAGGTTTCTTGGTTCCAGGGGTGACAGTAAGCCAGGAGTCACTGGGGCTAGGACTGTCCTGGGGGTCACCACGGGGGCGCTGAGAAGGCACTGGGGCAGGCTGTGGGCTGGCAGGGGCACCTGAGGCTGCTGTGGCACCCGGCTTCCGTCCTTGGCTGGTGAAGGTAGGACCACCCCCCTGGTCTGCTCTGCTAAGGCCTGAACTGTCCTCTGTGGGCACCTGGGGGGTAGCAGGTGGTGCCCATGAGGTCCTGCTTGGTGCCGCAGTTGCAGCCACTGTCTGGGTCTGTGGTGAGAAGGAGTAGCCCCAGAATGGGTTCCTGGGGGTGAGGGTGGAGGGCTCAGCCTCCACAGACCCTGTGAAATTGCCTTTGTAGATCTGGAAGATTTTCCCCAGGGGCCTCTTCTGCCCCAGATGCGTGGAGCTCTGATTTCTGCCCCGCCAGCCTTCCTTCCTTCCAGAGTGGCCACCCAGTGCAGGCAGTACAGGACGTGAGGAGCCTCCAGCCCCTCTTCGAGAAGAGCCGGGGGGCCTGGGGGCCCTGCGTGTGGTAGCCCGGGTAGGTGCTGTGGTGGGACGGCTGGTGGCTCCAGTTGGCCTTGTCAGCAGGATGGTGGGCCTAGCCTCCCCCGGAGAATGGCCCTCCGAGTGGGAGGATGTGGTTGCCATGGCAGCAGGAAGGGGCCCTGTGGTCGGTGGGCCTTCGGCAGGGGGCGTGCTTGCTGTTGCCATAATGGTGGAGACGGTGTTTGTAGGAGGGTGTCCATCTGGATGGGGTGTCATCGTTGCTGTGGGAGCTTCAGCCTGTGAAGAGCGTCCATCAGGATGGGGGGTCAGTGTCACCACAGAGGTGGGGGCAGCCGCCACAGAGGAGTGTCTGGTAGAGCTGAGGGGTGCTGTCACCATGGTGCCTGAAGGGAGGACCTGAAGAGAGTCCCTGGGAGATGGTTCCTGGGCAGCAAATACCAGTGCTTCGGTCAGTGCCAAGGTCAGGAGGAAGCCTTGAGAGGGAGACAGAGAGAAGAGGTAAAATACCCAGGGAGCGGCTTGGTGCCTGGGCCTTCTAATCCGTGAACCTGTGAAGTGTTGGAACCCAAGGGAAATGTAGGGAGCCCTCCTGGGGTCTACACTGCTGCCCGAGACTCACCAGACACGGAATCATGTGGAATGGGGCAGGCCTGTTAGGTAGGTGCCACCCAGAACTGTGGGAAGAGATCCCAGCTCCAGGGAGCCAGAGCCAGCTTTAACTTGGCTAGGCCCATCCTTTCCCACCTGTCTCTGAAATGCCAGCGGACTTCCACCCAAGTCAGCTTCTCTGAATAGGCTGGGGCTGGGAGCAGGATGATAGCTTGTGGCCTCTGAGTGCCTGGTGGCCCTCTGCGGCCAGGGAGTGGTCAAGGCCAACTTGACCACAGGGAAGCCGCAGCTTAGTGGAGCCACCCTGAGTAGAATGAGGAAGGCTCAGGTGGCCAGAGCTGACCAACTGCCACACCTCTTCTCAATCTCCCATTTATGAACCAGACAAAAGTACAAAAGAACAGACTTCTTTTCATTCAGGCCCACTCAATAATTACGGAGGGCCTACCCTCTCTTTGACCCTGGAAGATATAAAAAAAAAAGAACAGGGCTGTCTCTGGCCCTGGATGAGCTGGCATAAATCCACAAACCATCCCAAAGGCAGGCAGGGGCATCTCAGTGCAGGCAGAAGGGAATGGGGGTCTAGAGGAGGGCGACCAGATCAGGTACCCGTGATGCACTCAGCACAGAGGCTGGAAGAGTAGGTGGAGTCTTACGTTTGTCCTGCTTGTTTAGCTATGCTCTCTGTGGGAAATCACTGCTGATGCCTGGACTTTTTGAGTAGGCGGAACCCTTTTGAACATTAAAAGAAAGTCATGGATTTTGCATAATGGTCAGTGTGTATGCTTCTAGTTCATTGAGAAAATGTACAAGAATGAAAACTTATAAATTTAAAAACACTTCTAAATATATGTGGATTAATTACAACAGCATATGCCTATCTTTAAAAATAATACTTGACATAAATGTGAGACATAGGACCTATTCAGATTAGAGACTGAAAGACTGGCCACCCCTGGACAGCACATGGCCTGGAGCAGCAGCCTGACAGACCTCTGAGGCCTGATTCTGACCTGTGGTTTACACGCAGGTCACTCCCTCTTGTGCCCTTCCTTCAGCCCTGCTAGCCACCCAGGCTGTGGTAGAGCAGAGAGCTGTCTTCTTTTGGTCACTCTCGTGGAACCTCCCTCCCCCACTACATTCCAGCAGGACGGATGGCCAAAAGGGGTCCGAGGTGGTGATTCCTGGCAGTTTGGAATCGTCAGCAAAGCTGCTGACGGGAAGGCAGGGACGCTGGTGAGCTACCAAGAAGCAGAGAGAGGGAGGTCATCTCCTGGCATGCCTTTGAAACGAGTCCTAGGATGACCCCTGGGGCCACCTCCAACCTAGGTATGGAGTGCGGTCTTGGAGTGGACCAGTGTCCCCACTCCCCTCACCTTGCACTTCTAAATCAGTGGGTGGGGGCAGGCTGAGGGACTGGAGATCCACCAGAGACTTCAGCACCCATGATCTTTAGAATTGACAATTTGCCCTAAGCAACAATAATTTCTAAATTTTCATTCGTGGTCAAGCTTATACATCAACAGGCCAATCCTTAAAACTGCTTACGGAGCACCCATTCCAGCCCAGTCATTCACACTCGATTTAATCCTCATAACCACTCACTGAGTAGGAAATTGGGCTCAGGGAGATTAAGTAACATGTTCGAAATCCTGCAGTAGCAGAAGTATGTGAAACCAGGGCTATATCTAAAATGCATGCTTTTTTCTGGTCAATCATCACCAGTGATACAGAACGAGAACAAGGAGGGGAACTGCATCCACAGAAGTAACAGCCTGCTGCTATGCTCTGACCAGGTCAGGGTTATTCAGCCCCTCCCTTGCAGTTTAATACCACAAGGACAATTTATTCTTAGAACTGGCATCAAGACATCTGATGTTTTGAGGGATATTTCTGTATAAGCCTCTGCTTGGCTCCTGAGTGTCTTGGTTACATAAATTGTGTCACCCCCAACTTCATATGTTGAAGCCTTACTCCCCCCACAGGACCTCAGAATGTGACTGTATTTGAGATAAGGCCTTTAAAGAGGTGATTAAGGTAAAACGAAGCCACGAGGGTGGGTCCTAATCCAAAATGACTGGTGTCCTCATAAGAAGAGGTGATTAGAACACACAGAGAAACGTCAGGAATGCTAGTGCCAAGAGCAGGCCATGGGAGGACAGCAGTGAGAGGACACGGCAAGTCTGGGGGAGAGGTCTTATCAGATGCTGATACTGTCAGCACCTTGATCTTGGGCTTCTAGCTTCCCAAACTGTGAGAGCCCAAATTTCTGTTGTTAAAGCCTCCCACTTTATGGTACTCTGTTATGGCAACCTGAGTAAATGTCTCATGTTAGAGAACCCCAGAAAAAGAAGGGGAGATTGGGGTTGTGTGCCCATTGTTTATTTTGGGAAGTGATCTGAGGCGACAGCCATAAGGGTCTGAGATGAGCGAAACAGGGAAAATCAATACAAGGGCAAGTTATAAGCAGACCAGAATGGGCGACTCATACTCACTGGGAACCAATCAAGAGCTGAGCAGATCACCTCTCGAACTGTCCAGGGAGAGGGGCTCTTACATGCCCAGAAGCTCCGTCCCCACTGGCCAAGGGCTGATCCATGGGTGCACATTCAGCTGCTCTTCCTCCCTCCTGCAGGAGGCCTACGTGGCTGAGTCAGAGAGGGGCTGTCTGGTTCCACCTGCATCCAGCTGGTGGCTGCCACAACAGCTGGAATTAAAATTAAGGGCCCAGCGCATTCCTGGGGTGGAATACCAGATGTGTTCGATACAACTGGAAGCCAGAGACCAAGGACACAGTAGTCTCTTGGCAGCGGCATCGAGGGCAGTGCAAAGCTTTCAGAGAGACCCAGTTGACCTCACTGACAGGTAGGGGGAGGGAGAGGAGCCACCCTCACCTCCAGCACTTCTGCAGCACTGGAGGCAGAGGGGTTAACACTTCCCTGTATTCACAATGCTCAAGGAAAGAAATTCCCCTGCCTCTCCCACCAGGAGCATCCCAGGGGCTAAAATCCTCCCAGTGAGGAGTGTATGACTAGAACCCTTCCTGCTGCAAGACTTGATAGTGCAAGTAAATGTGTTTGCCTTTACATCCCCTAAAACTATTTTTTCTCTCTAGGAGGACTATTAAAGAACCCCTTAGCCATTTCTTCTTTAGATTTCAGAGCACCGGTGCCCAATCTTTTTGGCACCAGGGACCAGTGCTCCTATGAGAATCCAATGCCTGATGATCTGAGATGAAGCTGAGGTGGTGATGCTTGCGCTGGGGAGCAGCTGTAGATACAGATGAAGTTTCGCTATTCTGCCTGCTGCTTACAGTCTGCTGTGTGGTCTGGTTCCCAGCAGGCCACTGACTGGTACCGGTTCACAGCCAGGGGTGAAGTTTGGGGACTCCTACTTTAGAGTAAACCACTGGTACAGTGAATAGACATTGCCATCCTGGCCACAAAGGGTTTTTACCTGGAGGAAAACATTTTGTTGTCTGGATGAGAGGGGCCCTAGAGGTAACTTAATCTGATCCCCTCATTTCACAGAGGGCGAAATGGAAGGACTGAAGTGAATAGTCCAAGAATGCACAGCTGTTCGGGGGCACAGCCTGGATCACAGAAATTATTTCAAAGCAACTTTTTATTTGCTTCATAAAAATTGCTACAATGTTGCATTAACCAAACACCTTCCACCTCCACTGTCACCTACATTATGGAAATCAGACAAGAGTTTACCTCTCCCTTCAGGCACAAAAGGTTAACAACTGAATACAAAGGGTGGCACACTGTCACAATAGCTGTGCAAGGCCTTCAACCCCTAACAGATGCAAATTTTCATTCAAGGCCCTTTGTGCAGGCCTGCTCACAGAGCTCCCCACAATCTGGGGCTACTGACTCTTTGCATGTCATTTGCATTGATTTACATAATGACTTCTGGTGGTTCTAATTCCACGTATGTAAGAGAGACTAAAACTAAAATCTAGCTTGACATGCTCTAAATATGGAACCGATTTTTAAAGCATGTTGGAATAAAGAGAAGTGTGAGTGTGGGGTGGAAACCCTCAGATTGATGGGAGCCCAGATATCCATGAAGGCCTCCTTGTAGCTAGAATTCCAATGCATATGTGATCCCAGAACCTTGGAAAAAAGGCCCTCCCTCTGTTTATGTGGTTAGTTCCCACAGTCTATATTGGACATGATATTTGTATTTAGAAAGGGCAGAGAGGAAAAAAAAAATGGTTAATGTCTACTGTGTGCTTTCTATATATTATGTGCTGCTTGAAGAGTTATGCTTATCATGACACAATTATTATCTCCTCCCTGTTGCAACTGAGGAAAAGCACAGAGAGGTACAGAAATCGACCATTCTCACACAGCTGGGGAATGGCGAGCTATGATTTGAACCTGGCAGCTTGGCTCCAGAGTATATAATTTAAACCTCTTTCTCTCATTGCCTACCCTGCGGGCTGCTCTGCACAATAAAAGCAATGATCTACGATGTATTGGGAAACGATTTTCTATTACTGGTCTTTTGACTTTTCTTCCCTTTTACCTGTTTCCTTCTATTTCCATTTCAGGGCTCTATGTGACACATTTGGCATTCTGTTAACAATTCAGTCCAATCAATTAACTTTACTTTTTACTTTGCAAGTGACCAGGCCAGGGTGGGGGGTGGGGAGAGGAGACTGGACAGGACTTGTAGTCATAGTACAATTTAAGGGCTGGAAATCCCTGCTATAATTTCCTCCTCTTCCCCAATCCTGGCATCTTATGCACATCGCTGTTTAATTAATGGTAAAATTTTTCTCTTAAAGTTGTTTATACACACATACAAGACATATATGTTACATAGATACATTTTTCTCTTACACACATAAACAGAGATCTAACTAATTTTCCTTGTAATTTAAAATATCTTCTTTCAAGTAGAGTTCCCCATTAAACTAGGTTTCTACTGCCAGACATCGCCATTGCCTCTAAGCCCTATGACAGAGTCACTGGACTCTAAGAAGTCTTCTACCCCATCTTGTCACTAAACAAGATGGCAGCTTGGCCATCCAGGATGCCTAGTGTGGTAGTTTAAAATCGTATCTACAAGTTCTCTGACACTCCTCCCACCGAGAATGGCGTCTACTTCCCTGCCCAGTGAACCCAGATGGGCTTTTGTGACCCTAATGAACTGATTGAAGGAGTGACAACACGTGATTTCCATGGTCAGGGCAGAAAAGATTTTGCAGCTTCTGCAGGTTTCTCCTGGGGGCCTTCAGCCCCGTGTAAGAAGTCCTGTTCCCTCGAGGCCACCATGTGGAGGGAGTGTGGACAGATCATGTGGAGAGTGAGGGGGAAGCCTGAGGGGCTCCAGCTGTTTCAGGCCAGCCAGGTGTCAGATCTAAGAGTGAAGAAGTGTGGGAGATGACCCCAGCCAGCGACCATATAAGAGACCCCTAGTGAGAGCTGCCTAGCTGAGCAACCCCAGCATTCATGAACGAAGTAAGTTACTGCTTTAAGCCACTGTTTCGGGGGGATTTGTTAGGCAGCAGCAGTAACTGGAACACCATCTATGTGGAAGTGAAATTTCAGCTCTTTCAGTGACCACTCTGGCTTTCAACATCAGGGGGTCTTTTAGTGCTTGGGCTCCACAGGCTGATTTTGATTTTGATTCCCTTACCGTCCTCCTCTCCTGCCCAGACTCAGGAAAGGGAAACATCTCAATTCTGGGCTTTCTACAGCATCACGACTTCTCTGGTCTACAAGAAGGAAGAAAGGAACAAATGCACACTAGAAGTGCCATGAAGCTTCCTGGCACATATGCACTTTGTGGTCTGTGGGGACACATGGAATAAGGCTGGAGGCCAATCCATGGTGCCTGCCATGTTGAGATATGGCCATATCTATATCCAAGGAGCTGCCATTCTAGAAGGGAAGAAAATCTGTTATGACAGGGGCACAAATGCACATACCAAAGATGTCCTCTTGAAGACTTTCCCCAAACAAATAAAAATGAGGGTCAGAATTAGATGGATGAAAAGGTCAACTCAACTTCTAACAAAATAACAGGATCCTTAATATTCAGGGAACATCTAACTGACATTACGGGGAAAAACACAAATGTATCATTTCAGACTGCCCTGTACTCTCACAAAGGAAAAGGAAAAGGCTCATAAAAATGTTCCATGCTTTACAAGACAAAACCAGATAAACACTACCTCAGCCAGGTGGTCAAGGTTACATCAACAGTGACAAATTCATGGTGACGGTATGCACCCTTGATAAAAAAAACGGAACTGTACACCTGTTGCTTTCCTTCCTCAAACCTATAACTCCAGTCTAATCATAAGGAAAACACTCAAAAAAACCCAATTAAGGGACATTCTAAAAACATCTGACCAATACTCCTCACAGATATCAAGGTTATCAAAACCAAGAAAGTCTGAGAAACTGTCACAGCCAAAAGGTGCCTAAGGAGACATGGCGACTACATGCAATGTGGTGTCCTGGATGGGATCCTGGAACAGAAAAAGGTCATTAGGGAAAAATGAACATGATCTGAACAAAGTACTCAGAATAATGTGTCAATATAGGTTCATTAAGCATGACAAATGTCCCACAGTCGTGATAATAGGAAACTGGGTGGGGGACATATAAGAACTCTGCTATACTACCTCTTTCTGTAGGCTTAAAACTATTCCAAAGCTAAAAAAAAAAAAATGTTTCTGCAGAGGTGAGATGGCAGGGACAGTGTGAGGGCCATCCCACAGGGGTAGGTAGCTGAAGGGAGGTTTGCAGGCAACTTTGCCGGCACCCTGTGTGAGACCACGCACTCACAGATGTGTTCTAGATACTACTTAGGAAGACAGAGAAAAAAAAATTCCATGACTATTGCTGCATCTATCTATGTTCCCTCTGATTCTCACCTTTTTAATATTCACCAAGTGTGGAGTTTGGAGGTGAAATGGTCACGTGGAAGCTATCCAAGGTGTTGGGCATGGATACATACATTCTCATTCAAAATTTTTGCCCATCCCCTTTCCTTCTAGGTAACGACACATCTATCTCTAAAAACCCAACTTCAACTGTCGCTTTGCCCAGACAAGGTCAAGGTCCCTCACCTCTTCTGGACAGAATGTGGGCTCCCTAAGCAGTGCCCTGTCTATGTTGTGGTCCATCTCCTCACAGAGCTCTTCAGTCAAGGGCGTGGTTAGAAGGCTCGGACCTGGGGATCAGTGGGATTTAGGTTCAATCCAGGCTCTAACTTCCTGGTTGTGGGACTTCAGGCAAATTAGCTACACTTTTGCTTTCCTCAGTTGTATAATAAGGATGACAATACCTGACTTTAGGATTCGTTCAGGGATTGCAATATGTGACTAAGAAGCCCAGAGGCTTCACACGATGCCAGGCATTCAACAGGTGGTAGCTGTGGTTTTAACTTCTATTACATTTAGGTCACTCCCCTGGGACTGTGAGCTTCTTGAGATCTAGAGCCTCAGAATTTAGTTCACTGTCTGACTTCTGCTAGGAGCAGGATGTTGTCTGAAAAATTTGAGAATGAAAGAATACTTAAAATTCCATACATGCCGCCGAATGCTTACCACAAAATTATAGATATTTCTTTGAAAACAGTATCAATGAAAGAAAGCAGCAAGTAACGTGAGTCCTGTGATGTGGCTGTATGGGTGGGTATGGGTGTGTGTGTGTGTGTGTGTGTGTGTGTGTGTGTGTGTGCGCGCGCGCATGCGCGCGCACGTGCCCATGCTTGCACCTACCCATGTGTATATGCTTCATTTTTACTTTGCTTGTCAGTGATTAACTGGTTCAAATGAACATACGTTTCATATGACAAGTGAGGCAGGAGCAGGCAGGAATGGAACCCACTTCTTGCACTTCCCTCCTAAGACCCTCCCCAACAACTGCACCTCTCACCTTAGGTTCCATTCCTAATCACTTCAGCAAGTTGGCTTTCGTTTCCTTCCAAAGTTCTAAAGGGCCGTGTAAGCGTGTTTCCCAGGATTTGGGATTTTCACAGATGAGTCCCAGCGTTGGCTTCCTGGTCCAAGGTGAATGCCCTTGAAAGGTTTTGATGAGAGCCGTCAGGAAGTAGGACCAACAGGAGGACTTACTGTTGGGAGGTAGCTGGCAGGGCATCACCATGGAGGGCTTTGGCATGCTCTAGAGAAGTTTGTGGTGTCTCCTATAAACCCAATAAAGTGACTCCTGCAAAGCCCGCAGACCCATTGTTGGGGTCTGGTCCAGTGGGCTCCTCAGCAAGCATAATAGGACCTTTGGGACTCCTGGGGAACCCCCTGAAGAGTCCTGGGACCCGCCCAAAGAGGCTGAGGTACCTGACCTGAGCACACCAGCATCTGTCTACCCTTACCTTCAAATTCTCAAAAGCCAGAGGAGAAGAAAAAGACACAAGGTCCTTGCCTGATCACGCCTGAGAGTCACTTATCTAAAAACAGCATTGGGGCTTTTCACCTGACATCCTCTGGAGCTTGCTGGCAGTCTGAAGTGTCACCTCAGCATCCCCTCCTCCTCACCAAAAGCCTGCCAAGAGGATGTGGCTAGAAGAGACAGAAGCAGTGTCTGAGAGGAGGGGTGGGGTGGGCAGGGCGCAGGCAGGTTCAAAGAAGTCTGTCTGTTCCCTCTGGCACGCCTGCCCGTCTGCCCCTACACCCCTGCAGCTCCTCCCTGGGTGTCCTGCAGGCTGCTTGGTATTCTCTCCGTTCCCAGGCAGACTGGCTGCAGGCTATCTGGCATTGCTCTCCTCGGTTACCAGTGGTTCACTGCCTGTTCCAGTTTGGCTGGAACAAAACGGCTCAGGAAACACAGCTGTGCATCCTTGTGAAATTGCCTAATTTCCCATTTCAAGGCAGGATGCCCCTACTCCAAGGTATAATTTAGGCTTTGGGCATGAATTAGATTTTACAATTGAATTCTGAAATGCGGCCCTCTAGGCTGTGTCTGTTTGAGGATTAAAATCTTCCTCCCCTCTTGTCCCTCCTCCTCAGTACTGAAACTGATACTGTCATTAATTCTAAATTTCTACTTATTGAGCACCTACTATGTGCCAGGCACTCAAACGAGTAATTTTTATATATTATCATACTCAATCGTCATAAAACCCTCAAGTTGGAAAAAGAAAAATCTTAACCCATGTCCTATCTGATTTTAAGAGTACCCACTCTTTACTTCTTCATTATTCTTTTTGGGTATAAATCTGTGGATTTAGGTACCTGAATAATTCAATGTGGACTTGGAGGTAGCTTTCTGAAGGAAACACTAATAAGTTTTCTCCATGTCAAGCCGAGGAAACAAAAACAAACATAAAGAGCAAGGAGAAAACAATGGAGGGTGGTTATTCAGGACTATGTTGGATGGAGCAAATTTTCTTGCAGCCACTTGACAGGGAACCCATGAAAGCCAGAGGAACCCAGGAAGGCTTCCTGGAAGAGGAGAAATCTGAGCCCTCTTACTCCATTTGTTCATTTCCTCATTCATACATTTAATACACATTTATTGAGGGCGATGCTGAATATGGCATATATTTCTCAGATAAACTGGCATCATAATCTCTGCCATGGAAATGGCTGCTATTGCCTTATTCCCCACCATGGGTAATAAAATGCATATTGGCAGAGAAAATTCTGGCAAATTCTGAAAAGGTAAGTTTATCCCTGGGTAGGAAACACTTTAGCATACATTACAGTGTGCTGATGTTCAGAATAAGAATACACATTTATGAAGCATCAATTATGTTTGCAAGTATTTTACCTGTGCAAACTGATTTAATACTCATAAAACTTTTGTGAGGTGGGTTTTGCTCCCTACAACTGATGTTTAGAGAGCTTAAAAGATTATTCAAGGTCACTCATTCAAGGGTAGCCAAGATGTACATGTAAATAGACACACACACACACACACACATATATTTTATTCCCCTTCTCTACTTCTTTTTTTCCTGTTTCCAGCTGTGGATAGTGCCAGCTACAAAAGCCCATTAGTGATAATGCTTGATTACTTCTGTTCCCAGTGAGCTCACCACATGATCAAAGAAGTCCTAGCTTCAGGAGACCTTAGAGATGACAAGCAGATGACTGTGCAGAATCAGGTACTTAAGGGCTGTTCCACTCTGGTCTGGCTCTACTCCAGGCACACAGTTCAAACTGTCTCTGATTTGAACCCAATAAAAATAATCAGGATCAGGACTGAAGCACTTTCCTAAAAGGCTCTAATCCCCAGGCCAAGCTTGGGCTGGTGTGGGGACTGCCACAACCCTCCTTGGGGATGCTGTCTTTTGCAGACACCCTCCTCAGCGGTAGGAAGGTAGCTGCCTCTACCTCCTAGGCTGGGGGCTGAGGAGGACAAGAGGTAGTTCCTTGCCACTGAGATTTGCTTAGCTGTTTTCCCTTTACTCTAGCCACAGGGCCCAAAAACTCAGGTGCCCAAGGCACATAGGTAAGTGTGAACCTCTCTCCCCAAACATGGTCCAAATTTCTTTTAGACTCTAGAACACACAGTGTTACAATCCTACAGATACAGGAATAGGACACTTTGAATAAAGGATCTTTAGTTCTATTCAATCTTCTTATTCCTGGAGAGGGATGGAGAGAAAAGACACTGAAACCAAGTGTAAATTCACTTACTACTTGTATAACTTTGTTTAAATTTTCCAGATAAGCTGGCTACATTCAGAGTCAGGCTGCTGCTTTCCATCTGCTGTGAAGTTCTCTCATTTGTTCTTTAGATTTTACACTGAATTGGTGTAGTCCACCACTCAGATTCCTCCTTCCACACAGCTAAGTTTCTCCTCAGGAATTGATCTCAGCTCAAGAGAGCTACATCATTCAAGGTTCCTGCTGGGAAACCTGCATCCAATGATTGGTTCCTGTGGGGTTAAAAGGGCTGGTCCCCTGGACTCAATCTGGGAGGACTATGAAGGGCCAAAGAGCTCCAGAGCTGAATGCTGGGTTGGCTAAAGGCTTTGGTGTAACTGCATCGAAGCCTAGCTTCTCCCCCTGCCCAATCCTGCTTCCCTCACCCTCCTAAAGGTGTTGATGCTGGGAACACTTCCAAAAACCTTCTTGTATGCAAATCTGCAGCTCAGTCTGCTTCCAGGGAGCCAGGTGTGCAGTGCTGCTGCTGATGGGAAGATAATTCATTCTTCCTTCTTGTCACTCCTTTCCCTTGTCTCACTCTCCCATAATCCTTATACCTCATTTAACATCTTTTTAAGGATTTGCTGCTTCTGGGTGGCCTCCCTTGGTGTACCTCTTCTGGGTTCCAGTCACCCTAATCATGAATGCCACACTAAATGATAGTATGTGAGATTTTTCCTTTTGACATTGTGTATTTTCTCACATTCTTCCATTAGGCTGGAAGCTCCTTTAAAAAGGCAATTTCAAGTTTAATTTAAAAATATTCTTTCTCACCCAGTCATATACAAGTGATGATTGGGGGCACCCAATCCTATTGGCTGAACATTTGACAAATCCCTCATCACTACCTTATGTTCCTCTCTCATTTGCTTAATTCATTCAGCACATATTTACTGCGTGTCCTATCTAAGCACTGTCTATGCTACAGAGACCCACAAAGAAATGCCGTTTCCTCCCTGCCATCCAGAGCATTGTGGTTGGGCAGGAGGGCTTTGAGGCAGTATGGCTAACCCTGTGGCCACACTGCCAAGGTTCAAACCCCTTTTCCCTGCTTTCTAGCTCGGTGACTTTGGGCAAGTTACTTAAGCTCTCTGTACCTTGGTTCCTGTGCCTGTAAAATGAGATTAATAATACTAATTACCTCATAAGATTACTGTGAGGATTAAATGAGTTAATATATAAAGGATTTATAACATTGTTTAGAGCACAACGAGCATTATTTAAGTCTGCATGGTCCAGTATGGTAGCCACTGACCACATGAGGCTACTGAGCACTCCTGATGTGCCTGGGTCAAATTGATATGTGCTGTAAATATAAAATACATACCTACTTTTGAAGACAGTACAAAAAAGTAGAATGTCCCATTAATAATTTTTGCACTGAATACATATTGAAATATTTTAGGCATATTTGGCTAAATAAAATTTATTGAAGTTAATTTCATCTTTTTATTAATATGGCTACTCTACAATTTAAAATTACATATGTGGTTCATATTATATTTCTATTTAGTGAAGGGAGGAGGCAAGAGAATTAAAAATGTTAATCAAGTCACAATCAGAGACCGCAATATGCAGATCAGCCCTGCAGCCAGGCCAGGAGAACACCTTCAGAACAAAGGAAGAGTTCTGCTGGATTGCTAACAACCCATTCCCCACACTGTGAAGGGGAAACAGGAACCAAGAGTCATTACCTATGGCTAACACCATGGGGAACCATCGAATTAAAGGCTAGAAACTGCCAGCAGGCCTTTCACTCTACATATTCTTACCTTTACACGCTATGTATCCTTCCCATTCCTCACTGTAGGTCCATATCAAAGGAAATGGAAACTAAAAAATGACACATAAACTGAAGTCCCTGAGTACTCAGGGTCCCTTTCAGTGCCTTTACTCTGTCTTTCTCTGTCCCTCTCACTCTCTGCCTCTGAGAGGAGACCACACTCTGCGGAGTGTTACCCTTTCCTAATAAACTTTCCTGTTGGCTCTAACTTTGGCGTATGTGTTGAATTCTTTCTACATCTCCGCCAAAGGACCCTCTTCGTCTCTTGGTGCATGGCTTGGTCTTCCCCCACACTCAGGGAAATTTTCTCTGTCCAGTATCATCTGGGACAGTATTAACTTAAATCTTTGCTATAAAAATAGTAATGAAAAGCAGAATATAACACATCCTGTAACAGGGACATGCACTGCCAGGAGCGTGGACCACCAGCAGCATGAGCACCACCTGGGAAACTTGTTAGAATTAGAGACCCTTGGGTCCCCACTCCACACCCATTCAATCAGAAACTCAGGGAACAGGTTAAACAATCTGTATTTTTTTTTAAAAAAGAAACCTGCAGGTTATTCTGATCTCACTGAAGTTTGAAAGATATGGTCTAAGAGAGTGTAGAGGCATCTAACTGGTTCTGCTAGAGAAGACCATGCTGTTCGCAGGATAGTCACAGAGCAGAGGCAGGGAGGGGAAGCCACATAGGAAGTCATCTAGGCATTTAGTAAGTTTGAAATAAAAATAGTCAGTTGCCTACAGCAATGCTCCATCCTGCTCTGCTTGGCTAACTTCAGATGCAGCTTTTTTTTGAAACAATGCTATCTGGCCTGGCCGGGTCCCTGGTCCTCTGAACCTTCTTAATCTAAAGTGAGCCAAGAATAAATGGAATCTAACTATCTGTCCATGGTGAAATTAATTTGCATTTTAAAGTACAACCTCAAAATGTGTTTGTTCTTCTGTGTTGTACTCAACTCCAAGTGGATGAGGGATCCTCTGGGCAGGCCAGGTTCAGAAAGTGGCAAGCGGCTCAGCTTCTAAATAAAACTGCTCCCTGAGAGCATCATAAAAGGCAGTGGGGGATGAGGGGTGGCTGTAGAGATCCTCTTCCATCAGGAAAAGACTTTATACTAACTCCATGATTTTGCACTTTGGATTTATGGTCTATTTTTTCTTGGGCTCTTAGTAGACACCTTTGAATTGATGAAGTCCAAATTCTGCCCTCGGTAATGAGTTCTGAGAAGTCCAGTGAAGGTTAAAGAATTCAGTAAACTTATGCTACATTTCTTTCCCAGGGAAAGTGGGAGGGGAGAGCTAGGAAGAAGGGGCTCTATAGGCCATCATCACTGGGAAGGAGGCTGCAGGAACACAACAAACTCATTTTTGTACAGAAGCTTGTGTTTGCCCTCTGCCCCCACCCCCAGGTTCAGAACCTGTGTATTCATAGACACCTCTGCTCACAATGGACACATCACCTTCACTCACTGTGAATTATGCTACAGAACTTTTGGGCCAGCAGCAAGTTCTCCCATGAATGATTTCCTGGAAGTAGCTTTGTGTCTATGGCTCTAACCCATCAAGGGCAGGGCAAGCATCAGAATGTCAACAGTGACAACTGCATCAGGTTTAATGGCAATAATGCTAATACTACTAATAGAAGTGACAGCAGTAACAGTGATGGTAACAGTAGTAATGCTCAGATAGGTATCGTTTATTCGGTCTACATTCCAGGTACTGAACTATGTACTTTGCTACTATGCCAGGTTATATTTTCCAAATAGGACTGCACCAAAATATCTTACCCCGCAGGTTCTTCCTACAGCGTAACTCTGATATTCATGGAGAGATGGAGTCTACGTTCCCTCCCCTTGTATCTGGGCAGGCCTGTGACTTCGGCAGAAGTGACACAATGAGTTCCAAGTCCCAGTATGAGTTAATGAATGGTGACCTGTAGTAAGTCTGGCTGCCCTGAAGCTGCTCTGCTGGGTAGATCACACAGAGATGGAGATGCTCAAGGAGCCCCAGCTCTTTAAGCCCCCAACTGTGAGTGAACAAACCTTCAGGTGATTTCAGCCCAGGTGACACCAAGTGAAGCAGAGACAAGCTGTCCTCACTAAGTTCTGTCCAAAATGCAGGTTTATGAACAAAATAAATGGTGTCATTGTTTTAAGACCGTGAAGTTTTGGGGTTGTTTGTTATCTCAGTAAACCCACACAATAACATTATCTCAAACCCTCAATAACCTAGGCATTATTATCACAGCTAACTTAAGATGAGGCAACATGCAAAGAGGTTAAGTGATTGTATAAACTGTAAAGAAATGAGGCTATTTCAGACTTTATAAAATGAATTCCATGGTGGCCATGACAGTAATGTCAACTTGTGCATGATGGGAACGCCCTTAGGGTGTGACCACACTACAGAAACATTAGCTTCTACTTGCAGGAGCCAATAAGCAAGAGGTTCCCACCTTGTAAGGTCCGTATAAGCAAAACACCTTAGACAGATGATGCTCAAGCCTAACCCGACAGCATCACAAATGGATGTGCCAGAGCCAAAGACTCTGACCTCTGAACCATCACAGCTGTTGGCTTGGGACCCATGTGCAGCTCTCCACACCCCAAATCAACAGAGCTCACTTTGGAGATGGTAAGGACTTTCATCCCTTGGCTCTGTCGAGTAAGACTGTACTTTCCTTCTCTGTATGTTGTGTTAACCTGTGTAGGTACTTGATTAGTTTATCTGAGAAGCTTCCACTCCCTAAACCTGGCATTATGGAAAGACACAAATGCATTCAAGAGTGTACTTTGGTAGCTGCTTTTCTTGCTCACAGCAATAATCTTCCCAAGATCTCACATCTGGTAAGTTGCAGGGCCAGGCTGGAAGCCTAGGTCCATCTTACTCGGCATGCTGGCTCAGAGTCACATCCCACACAGACTTGGCCACACATCTATCTCATTTATGTGCTACAGTTCCCAGTGGGTCTGTACTCTTGCCTAGACATGTCTGCTAGATTACACACGGACATCCGTAAGCAAAGATGACCACTGGGTCTTTTACTGTCGTAGGAAAGGGGACTTATCTTCAAAGGTCTGAAGATTAGGCTGTTTCCTATACCTAGTATGAAAAGAAAAAAACAGAACCCTTGGCCTTGAAGTGGGAATGAGAACACTGGCTGCAATGAGGTTAGAGCAGGACTTTGATGTCTTGGTTTATTCTGGTGGACTTTTACAGGTTGGCTTTTTTCCTATTTTATTATTTTATTTTTTTACTGTCCATAACATTATTTCAATTAGGAAGTGTGTTCTAAGATTCAAAAAGCTTCTTTACTGTCTTTTACTTTGGAGTCCAATTGGTTTGTAAGCTGGAGACGGTCTATCTGGGGTAATATTTCCAGGCTATAGCAAAGTCAAATGTGTTGCTGATATTTTCACCAGCTATTACACCCCAAATGATATTGGCAAGGTCCCAGAAACAAAGGTAACACCATCAGGGATAGCATATAGCATAGTTGATCTAGTGCATGGCATGTAGGAGAAAGGGTCACCAGTCTTATGGTGAGTGGAGACCTACACCCAGGTGGAGCAGCTTTGCTCCTGCAGACCTGGTTTTCAGCTAGCTTGAATAAACAAAAAACAGATGCAGGCAGGGTCTGCTCATCTCTATTCCTCTGGGGTTCCCACGCTATAGGGCAGAGGTTTATCCTGCTTGTAATCATACAGGAGGACTGATATAACCCATCTTCTGATTACTGAATACTCCTTCCTCTTTCGTTGCTTCCTTCTGAGTGGTTCAGAAAGACACTTCTTTTTAAAATTAACTTTATTAGGTATGATTTATATGCAATAAAATCCATGCATTTTAAGTATACAAACTGATGAGTTTTGACAAATATATGTGATTCTGTAGCCACCACCATCAAGATACAGAACATTTCTGTCTCCCTGGTAAGTTCCCCTGTACCCCTCTGCAGTCAAATCTCCTCCCTCACACCCACTTTAGGAAACCAATGATCTGATTTCCATCACTACTGGTTAGTTTCATCTATTCTAGATTTTTTTTTCATGTAAGTGGATTTATATCTGTCTGGCTTTCACTCAGTATAACATATGTGAAATTTATCCAAACATCTGTGAAATTTATCCACTTGCTGCATATATCAGTGGTTTGTTCCTTTTTTATTGTTGAATAGTTTTCCATTAAATGGACATACTCCAATTGGTATGTTTATTCATCTGATGATAAACATTTGGGTCATTTCTAGTTTCGGACTATTGTGAATAAAGCTGCTACAAACATTTGTTTATAAGTCTGTTTGGACATATGTTTTCATTTCTCTTGGGTAAACATCTAGGAGTAGAACCTCTACCAAACGACATATGGTAAGTGTATATTTAAGTTCGTTAAAAAAATGCCAAACTGTTTTCCAAAGTGGTTTACCAGTTTACATTTTTGTTTTAAAATTTAATTATGTTGATTGACTCATTAATTGATTGTTTAGGTAATAAAGTATATTGGCATGATCCAAAAGTCAAAATGCAGAAAATAAATACAGTAAAAATCTCCCTCCGAACTGAAGGTGAGTGATATTACTAGTTCTTTATGGACCTTTTGGGAGATAATTGAAACATTCACAAGGAAACACTTACCACATTCCCCCTCCCACTTTTTATACAGATGAGTGTGTACTAGCACACCTTGCTTTACTTACTTAATAATATATCTTAGATATTGTTTGTTAAACAGTCATTTCCCAATGTGTGTTCTTGAAGAACTCTGTACCCATCAGGTGCTCTGTAAGTAAAGGGTTCTTGTGACAATGCTGCATGCTTTCAGAAATTCACAATGCATGTTCACTTATTAAAGGCTCTAAGAGGTTCTGTGATTAAAAAGCAGGGTTTCCACAATTATTTGATCTGAGAATCCTTTTCTTTGCAGTAAAATCCATGTAACATTTTTTGCAGAAGTAGAATTCTGCAGGATACTCTTGGGGAAGCACTTAACTAGGCCAGAAGTAAGCAAACTTTTTCTGTAAGGGTCAGAGAGTAAGCATTATAGGCTTTGTGGATATGATCTCAGTTGCAGTTACTCAATTCTGCCATGGTAGTATGAAAACAGACATAGACAGGATAAATAGTTATGGCTGAGTTTTAATAAAACTTTATTTACAAAAAGCAGCAGCAAATTGTAGTTTGCCAATGAACAGGTGCCCAATCTGAAATGTCCTCCCTACCCAGCTTCTCCTCTCATTCCCCTGTTCTCTCCAGGTTTAAGATGTCTACTTGGAGCAATGAGAAAAGAGCCTCCATGTTCCACATTATCGTGATCCGTCTCATTAAACAAATGTCCAGTGATTGAAAGGAGGCTTTTGGACTCTGGGCTTCACTACCTCTATCTGTAAGACCATGGAAACCTGAGACTCCTTTACAGCTTCCTCATTCTAAGATGCCAGAAAACCTTTATCGTTCATGGCCCTAGGTCCCAGGTCTGGCTGTGTTCCAGGCTCATGGCTAGGGAAAAGACTCCGGATTTAAAATGTTACATTAATGTAGTAAGGCGCCTGCACCTAACTTATGTAACTATGACTCGGCTTATTGTTTATCACACATGTGTGGCAGGATGCCACTATTCTTCTCTGACATATACAAAGCCCATGCGGTCCCCCAGCACAGATGCACATGCTCCCCACAGTAAAGTTGGTGCCCTGTGGCCACATATCTGGCTATGGGGACGTCCCCAGAAGATTGGGATGGAGTGAGGTCACGTCCAGATGACATCCAGAAAGCCGTGGAGTTGCTGGAGCTGAATGTTGCGACCACTCGCCGGGAGGCAGCAGGTCGGGTGGCCTGGATGTTCCTGGCGGTGCTGCGGCAGGCCAGCCTGGAGGTTCAGAACCAGGCTCAGCACGTGCAGCAGCTGCAACATCAGGAAGAAGCACTGGGAAGGCGGATGGCAGCAGCGGAACGCATGCTGCAGGGCCCTGATGGGTCGCTGCCATCGTCCCAGTCTGGGAGCCCACCGGTGACACTGCGGCAGGTGTGGCTGGTAATACAGCAGCAGGTTGAAGTAGAGCAGTTGTTGGCCCTGGGGGTCGAGCTGGTAGTGCCCCCCTGCTCCCCATAGCTAAAAAGTATACCACCTTGATCCAGTACACCCTCACCGAACTCTGGGACCTGATAAAACAGGTACGGCAAAGAGCTGGGGAGGTGGTTCCAGGGTGGCTGTTGCAGCTGTGGGATGATGGGGCTGAAGGGACTGAATTGTCTCCAGAAGAGATGGCTCAGCTGGCCTCTGTAATGGTGATACCGTCCCTCAGGCAGCACCTCCAGAATGTGGCACAGACAGTGTGGGGTGCAGGCAACTGCTCCCTCATTAATTGGCTCATGTCCACTGCACAGACAGTGTGGGCCAACCCTGGGGAGCTACCAGAGATGGTGAACAGATGGACCACCTACTTAGATCCAGAGAATTTGGGAAATGGGCATGTGACAGATGTTTCTCACCTAGTGCACTAACCCTGATGAGGAGGTATTTACAACCCGTATGAAGGACTTGATCTTGACTGCTGGCCCAGCTGGTACTTTCAGCACCATGGCAACACTGCTGGCCCTTTATGTGAATAGGTGAATCCATGAGGTAATGTCAGCCATGGCAAGGTTGGGGGATGTGGAAGTAAAACACAAGGAGTGTTCCACCCAAGTGTGTGCTGTGTCATCCCCTGCACTCCCAAACCAGCTAGTGTAGGATGGAGGTGTGGCTGAAAGGGGGCAGGGTGGCACCCAGCCCAATCAGCAGTGAGAATGAGTTGCAGGCTAATGTGGTTTGATCCCCTCGCAGCAGTGGTCGCTGAAGAAAAGACTGAGCAGCAACCTAATGAAGTGCTGCTGGCGCTGTGGAATCAGCTGGCCCTGACCAGCAGTTCACTCCTACTCCTGGGAAAGCCATGACTCGTGAGGTACAGCTGGCCAATTATCTCCCTGAATAGGGCTTTGGCCAAGACACCTGGTTGGCAGGGGAGCCAGCTGACCTGAGGCCGCGTGTGGCACTGACTGTACATTGGTCCCCCCATAATGTGCAGAGGGTATTAGTTCTCGTGGATACCAGTGCTGACAGCACCCTGCTTTATGGGAATCCGGACAAGTTTTCCATGCCTACTGCAACCACAGAAAGCTACAGGGGTCGAAGCATTCGTGTGCAGCAAGTCTCTATGACATTGGGTATTGGCAGATTACCTCCTCGGACACTCCAAGTGTACATACCCCCCATACAGAAGTACATTTTGGGGATTGATGTTTTGTGAGGCTTGACTGTAAATACCACTACTGGTGAATTTTGCCTTCGTATCTGGGTGGTGAAAACTATTATCCGGGGACATCCACACCATGCTCCGCAGGTGTTGCCCCAGCCTACCCGGGTAGTGAATACAAAGTACTGCTGGGCGGCTGTGAGGAAATAGGATGCACCATTCTGAAGCTGGAAGAAGCTGGGGTCATTTGTCCTACTCATACCTCGTTCAGCTCCCCCGTGTAGATAGTGGAGAAGCCAGACGGCCCCTGGTGCATGATGGTTGACTATTGAAAGCTGAATAAGGTTACACCATCCCTGCATGCTGCCGTACCAAAAGTCAGGGGCATCATGGACTGGTTGTCACATGAACTTGGATGATACCATTATGTGATGGGCTTGGCAAATGCCTTTCTCTATTGCCATAGCCCTAGAAAGTCAAGAATAGTTTGCCTTCACCTGGGAAGGGCGACAGTGGACATTCCTCATTTTTCTCCAGGGCTATCTGCACAGCCTACCTTGTGCCATGGTCTCGTGGCTCAAGATTTAGCCACTTGGAAATGATCGTTCGCACTGCACTTGTATTATTATACTGATGATATAATGCTAACCTCTGAGTCTCTTACAGAACTAGACCAGCCTGCGAGACACTCTTGCCGACTGGGGCTGGGCAGTCAACGAGGACAAGCCTAGGGACCTGGGTTCTCTGTCAAATTCTTGAGGGTTGTCTGGTTGGGTAAGACAAAAGTAATGCCAGAGGTGGTGATTGATAAGATGCAAGCATAACCCTGACCTGAAACCATGAAGTAGCTTTAAACCTATTTGGGACTGCTGGGATTTTGGAGAGTGTTCATTCTTCATTTCGCCTCCTTGATGTGACCCCTGCACTGTCTAGTGTGATGGGCTGCTCAATGGGATTGGACCCCTGAGATAGAAGAGGGCTTTAAGGCTACAAAGCAAGCTGTAGCACAAGCCCAAACTCTACATGCAGTAGATCGAGCCCTCCCAGTCCTGCTTACGGCACAGGTGGACGACACAGGGTTTGGATGAGGCTTGTGGCAGAAGCATGGTTCCCAGAAGGTGCTGAGAGGCTTCTGGTCCATTATGGAAAGGCGCAGAAATGCAGTATTCTCTGATAGAGAAGCAACTGGCTGCCATATATATAGCCATTCTGGCCAGTGAGGCCATCACTGGCCCTAATCCTGTAACTGTGCAATCTACATACCCTGTGGAGGGGTGGCCGTGGTCTTGGATGAAGACTCCCTGTATGGGAATTGCACAAACCCCTACATTGACCAAGTCGGGGTCATACCTGGAGCAGCGGGCGCAGTTCTCTGCGAGCTCCCTGTCAGGTCAATTGCACTCCCTATTGGGACTGATGCAATTTCAAGCAGAGCTCTTGGCAGAAGCTACTGAGACAGGGGATGTACTGAGTCCCTATAGACACCTGGTACACAGATGGCTCATGTCACGAGCAGCCCCCAACATGGGCTGCTATGGTGGTACAGCCATCCACAGAAATCTTTTGGTTTGAGATTGGTGCTGGCCACTCCAGCCAATGGGTGGAGCTTCGTGCTGCGTGGTTGGTCCTCATAAATGAAACTGGTGCAGTGCACGTCTCACTGACAGCTTGGCCATGTATCAAGGTCAAACTCTGTGGCTGCCCCTGTGGGCTGCCCAGGAGTGGATGATAGGCCACTGTCCTCTATGAGGTCGGGGGTTGTGGGAAGACCTGTGGGGGGGCCATTATATACCACGTCCCTGGCCATCGGCCACTAAAGGCCCTGGGCAATGATGCAGCCGATGTGCTGGCACAAGTCCACTCTGCCCGTGTACCACCGGTTCCAGTGGACATTGGCCCCTGGCTCCACTGAAAACTGGAGCATGCAGGGGCCTGTACCATGGAACAGGCAGCGAAGCGTTGGGGGCTATCACTGAACCGGGCACAAGCACAAGTTGCAGTGTCACAATGCCCCTGGTGTGCTAAGCAGCACTCAAAGAAACAGCAGGTAAAGAGAACCCCGGGGGTGGTGCCCCACAGGGCTAAGCTGCTCCAGGAATGGCAAGTGGACTACAGAGGGCCTTTGCCCACAGACCAGGGGACACCGTTATGTGTTCACAGGTATGAACACGGCTACCAGTCTAGGGTTTGCTTGGCTGGTGGCAGCTGCTGATCAACGACATACTGTGACCACTTTGGAGCACCTTGTGGCGGCCTATGGCTGGCTCTTATTAATCTCCAGTGACAGAGGCACACATTTTACTGGACAGAAATGCAGAATTGGGCCTGTACCAATGATATGCAGTGGCAGTTACATATTCCTTATCGCTCACAAGCAGCTGGAATGGTAAAGCTGTTTAATGGCTTGCTGAAGGATAAACTGCGCAGCTTGAGCCCAGGCTGGTGCTGTTGGTACACTAAACTCCCACAGGCTATACGCCTTCTGAATGAGCAGCCCTGGCGAACGGGGTTGTCTCCTCTTGAGAGGTTGTAGCAGGCTTGCTGTGAGCTATCAAAGTGTGCCCGGGTGCTGCTGCTAAACAGATCTTGCTCCGGGTCTATCAAGGAGCTTTGCTCCAGCCAGCCCCAGAACCTTTGGCAGCAGGTAAACAGGCCACCTGGTCATGGCCCTGGACTGTACAGGTAACACGAGAGCCGTGGTGGCCCTGGTGGAGCCCTGGGGACAAGGCTTATGCCATGGGCTGCAGGTAGAACCCTGGATTTGCATTTGGCCCATGCCCTTGCGAGTGCCACTTCCAATGACAGTGGAGGGTTCACTGTTAATGGGGAGTTTTGTCCTTAGCCTCTGGCCCATTCCTCTCTAGTGGAGACCCCTTGGCCTGCTACCACAGGCCAGGGGCAGCTCCTCTCCCAGCCACCCTCCTATCTCAAGATGGACTGGTAGCCTGTGTCCTCCCAGAAGGATGGGACTTGCCCCTAAAGGCCCTATGTCTTCTCTATCCTATCAGCTAGGCTGACAACAGGGAACAGTGTCATGTCCTGGGCTCATGTGTTTGCTGCTGTCCACAATGTTTCCCGCTGCTGGATATGTATTGAACTGCCAGCGGAAGCAGCCAAGGGACTGCTATGGCACATTACTCTGGCTGCGGCTGAGAACTGGATGTGGCTGTGTACCTGGAACACCACACCTGAATGGGACAGCAAACCCCTGCCCCTCATAGGCTAAGCCATTTCCAATGGGTGGGGATGGCTGGTGGGAGAACTTGTAGAATTGTGGGAGCAGGCCCCTCACTGCATAGAGCAAGTAAGATCTGTACCCAACCGTATTATGGGGTGGCTATCCCCCGAGCTGTGTGCTAACACACTCTTGCTAATATTTCCAAGGTCTGGTGGGATGGGCAACGTTATGTTGGTACAGAGCCTACAGAATGGCTACCTGCAGGGTGTCTGGGTCTGTGGGCACTATGGCTGACCCTACTTGCCTGCTGATTGGATCGGCCATTGTACCTGGGGACGTCCATATTTAGCTGGATGCATATTATCTATCCTGCCCCAGTTACCTTGTAACTGGTATCCTGTATATCGCCACTGGCAGCGGCAGAAATGGGCAGAAATGGTCGTTCTACTCCCTGGCATTATTCCTTCCAGGGGTGGGATTCACAGATGCAGAATTGCAGGTAGAAGCTTTAGCCCTGCACACCACACAGGCATTGAATGCTACGCATCAGGCTATAACCTTTTTAATAGATGAAACTAGGCAAATGTGGAAAGTAGTTCTGCAAAACCGCATGATGGCCTTTGACCTCCTAACTGCTGCCCAAGGTGGCACCTGTGCCCTGCTCCATGTAGAATGCTGTGTCTACATTCCTGATCACGCAGAGCAGGCACAGGCAGCTCTCCAGGAAGTGGATGCTGAAGTCCAAGCCATCCATGCCCTGGGAGAAGATCCCTTCACAACTTGGTGGAATTCCTTGATGGATAGTAGCCGTCCTAGCCCTTGTAGCCTATAGCTTGGTAGTATTTTGTTGTTCTTTATATTGTTGTAGCTTGTGGGCCCAAGGTAGTGCCCTCTGGGCCAGATCCCATGCCACAACCCTGTAGGGGTAAAGTGTGGGTCCCAAGTCTGGCTGTGATCCAGGCTAACAGCTAGAGATAAGACTCCAGATTTAAAATATTACATTAATGCAGTAAGGTGCCTGCACCTAACTTATGCAATTATGACTCAGCTTATTGTTTATCACGCATGTGTGGCAGGATGCCACTATTCTTCTCTGACATATATAAAGCCCATGAAGTCCCCTAGTGCAGATGCATGTGCTCCCCGCAATAAAGCTGGTGCCTGCCGTTTCATTTTCATGTCGGCTCCTCGTGCATTCTTTCAACTGGGCATCTCACCACTGAACCCTTCCCTTCTCGATCAGCTCGGTGCTGACACTGGCAAAATCAACTAAGGATGCATTAGCTTGTGGTCAGTCTTGTGTTTCTGGAAGTGAATTTTATCAATTTTCTCATGCTAACAATTGGGCAATAAATATACTAGTTATCTAAAGAAATTCTAGCTCTTCTGTTTTAAGTACCACATTTCATCAAATATAAAAAGCGACATTCTATTGTTTTATGCACTAGTAAGAGAGAGAAAATACTACCCATTATACTGACATAATGATTTCTTACATTTTCAATTTTTATTCTATACGTATTGAAAGAGCTCCTTCAGACTTTTTTAGATACTCTGATCATATATCCCTTCACTTACATCACACAGTGTGTAAACTGCCAGTCTTTCTGCTTCATGAGTGTCTTTTCTTTAGTCCCATTTAGAACTTTGTTGTTACTTTGGAATATGGAACAGAGATCATTCTTACAATAATGAACATTTGTTCCACAAATATCAAATTTCTTTGCTGTTGCTCTGTTTTGATGCCCTCTGCATATACAACTTTTTGTTTCAATGCTGAGTCATAGTGTATCTTTGTGAAGACTTTTTAAATAGCAGTTAAATATACATAGTACCAGTGATGCATTTGTCTCAAATGGAGAGATGAATAACTACAAACAACATTCGCCCATGTGTGGGCTGTGATAATTGTGTCATGAGTGCTGTCTGGCTGACAGAGACCATGAGATGCATCCTGATCTCAGAGATGTTAAAATGAACAGAAGTTTCTCTAACAGTACAAACCTAGATGAAGACGTGTGCTTAAACAAAGTCTCACTTTTAAACTTTAGGAGATAAAGAAAAAAAAACTGCTTTGAAGCAGGATATTGTAGCATTTTTTTTCTTTGCAACCATTTCCAAATGCTGTGTAGGGACATTCAGATACTTTGAGCTGAATATCTGTGCAGTGGAAGTAAACCAGATGGGAATAGGTCTAATTATGGAATTCCTACAGGTCCTAACTTGATATGACCCACAAAACTGTATCTTCACACTTCCCTTCCCTCCCATGAGCTCAAATAATGATCTTATGGTTCACCTAATGAATTATGCATAAGAATATGATATGCTGATCATTTTAAAATAAGATCGGAATTGAACTATAGCTAGTTTTTAAAAAACATGTGCTTAGCACATATGCCAAAGAAATGTGTAAAGAAAAAAACAAAATTAGAAATTTATATTTGTGTAAAAAAATGGTTATATGACATTTAAAGTAAGATCTGACAAGCTACTGCTATAGTTAAGTAGGCTGCTTGGCTCCTTAAACTCCCTCTGAGCTGGGCTTGCCAGGTTCTGTTTGGCATGGTGGGGGTTGTGGGGATCTGGTGAGGCTTGGGTGCATGTTAGTATGGGAGAGAAAGCACCAAGCCATCCTATGGGCCACTTCTCTTGGTGATGGAACTTTTGTCTCTCCTGTCTGAGATTCAGACTGAGGTCTGCCTAATCCCAATTCCCTATTCTTTCCATCCAAAACTGTATCACAAATGTGCTGCTAGAATCCAATATCGAAACCTTAATATTTCTGTTCTGTACAACTCATTGTAGTAAACAAGCTTCCTGGCAGAACTCCCCTGGAGATAGGGCTGAGTGATATTATGTCTGGATGCCAGCTCATCCTTCTGTGCCCCTCTACTATGGCAGGTGTCTGTCAGCTGCCTGTCTAGATTTCTTGGGTGGCTCCAACGAATCTGAATCTCCAGATGCGTCCCTAGTGCAGAGCTGCACTGGCACACGCTTGATGTGTTTGCCATGCTCCTACCACAGATGTGGGGGGCAAAACTGGTGTAATTTGTTTTTGATATATGCCTTTCATGCTTTCAAAAAGGCTCCAGGGTGGTTTTCAACAGGATGGGAACCAAAACGAGTTTTGTAACATAAAAATTGAGATCAATACTTTCCAGAAGAATTAGAACATGAAAATGGGCTGAAACAGAGGGTGGAAACAAACTCAACAGAGGGAAGCAAGAGCCACCTGTGAAATGCCGTGCTACTCACCCTGCCTCCTGTGGTCTCGTTGCTAAGCAACATTAAAGGGCATGAGCAAATCAATGCTTCTCCAGAGTGCTAAGGAAAAAAACCTAGGAGAAGACACGTGCATGCCTAGTGTTTGTGAAGGAAAGTTTGGGATTAAATTGGATAGTAGGCAAGACACAACACTGTTCTTTTTTCTGAAAGGGAGAGCCTGAACACAGTGACTGGGGAAGATGACGAGGTTCTTGGCTGGCTCCTAAGCCCCCGTGTGTGTGTTAGAAGTGATTATTTCTTCTCACTGTACTTTCTCCCAGTTCAAACCTCACAGCTAGTACTTTCCTGACAATGTAGAATAGAAGCATGAGGGCAATAGGGTTGGGGCAGACCCCATATGTCCATGTTAGGTTAGATTAAGGTCCTAATTGATTAAGTAATAAGGCAGAAGCAGATACAGTAATCTTTGGCATGTGTCCCTGGCTTCTAGTTCCCTAATGGATAGGATCTTTATATCTGAGGTCATACCAGATTCTTGTTATGTCTGTGCTCTGGATAGGCTTGGATCTTACACCTTCATTTTGCAAGCATGACAATGTATATGCTTCTGTTTAAGGAATGCTTACAAACAGTCTTCCCTAATTCTATACTCAAATAAACATCAAACTGCTCTCTATATCTTCAACTTCACGGGGTTGGGGTGGGTGAGGAAAGGTAGCGTTATCAGTGCCCTGGTGTGTCCCTTCAACAGCAACTTTGCCTCCAGCTTTCCAGTATTCTGGGAAGAGGTGGCGCCTCACCCCTAGCATGTTATTCTGCTGCTCAAAAATCTAGTTGGCTTCCTTCAGTTTAAGAAGAAATTTCAAGATCAAGATCACATAGGCAGTAAGTGGCAAAGCTGAACTTCAACCCAGGTTTTCTAATTCTGTTTAGAACCATGACTCCCCACCACGTATGAGGATACATGGTAGCACCTAAAATTTCTACTGAAGCTGCTATGTTCCGTGTTTTTGTTTAGTTATCATTTCTGTTACATTAATATGAAAATAAAGTTGTCCAATAATGCAATCTCAAAGCTTAGAGGAGAGGTAACATTAGTTTTTAAGATGACATGAACTTTGTATTCTAGGGCATTTTTTGGTGTGCATCTAATTAGTACCCAACTGTGGCTTCTCACTGGAACCAATATTTTTCAAAACTCCCCAGAGGCAAAAAAGAACTCTCATACACTGCTGGTAGGACTGCAAATTGGTACAGCCACTATGGAAAGCAATATGGAGGTTCCTCAAAAAACTAAGAATTGATCTGTCATATATATGATCCAGCAATCCTTCTATTGGGTGTATACCCCAAAGATTTGAAACCCATACCTGAAAAGATATTTGCACATTGATGTTCATAGCAGCATTATTCATGTTGGTCAGGACATGGAAACAACCAAAGTGTCTTATGATAGATGACTGTCTAAAGAAGCTGTGGTACATATATACAATGGAATATTACTCAGCCATAAGAAGAGATGAAATACTGCCATTTGCAACAACATGGATGGACCCTGAAATAATCATACTAAGCAAAATAAGCCAAACAGAAAAGGTTGAAAATCACATGATATCACATACGTGAGAAATAAACCTAAAAGCAACAAATGAACAGGACAAACAAACAGAGACTCATGGACATGGACAATAGACTAGTGATTACCAGAGGGTAGAGGAAGGGGGAGGAAGGTAGATGGGGCAAAGGGGGTCAAATATGTGGTGACAGAAAGAAATCTAACTATGGGCGGTGAACATACAATGTGATATATATATATATATATATATATATATATATATATATATATATATATATATATATATATATGCCTTACTGCTAAATTGTATACTTTAAACTTACGGGATTTTGTTACCCAGTGTCACCATAATAAAAAAAATAATAAAAAAATGAATCTAGACACACAGCTTACATTTTTCAGAAATATTAACTCAAAATGAGTCAGTCATAGACCTAAATGTAAAACACAAAACTATAAAACTTCTAAAAGATAACATAGGAAAAAATCTAGGTGACTTTGAGTTTAATGAAGAGTTTTTAGATATAACACACAAAAAAAATTCAATCCATGAAATAAAAAAAAAAAAGTTGGACTTCATTAAAGTTAAAAACTTATACTTTGAGAAAGATACTGTTAGGAGAATGGAAAGCTACAGATTGGGAGAAAATATTTACACGTATCTGATAAAGGTCATGTGTCTAAAATATACAATTAACTCTCAAAACTTAATAAAAAGTACCAGCTCAATTAAAAAATGGGCAAAACATCTAAACAGATACCTCACCAATGAAGATACACAGACAGCAAATAAATATACAAGAAGAGGTTTATCTCATGTCATTACAGAACTGCAAATTAAAACAAGATACCACCACACATTTATTAGAAAGCTAAAGTCTAGAAAACCAACAATACCAAATATTTGTGAGGATGTGAAGGAACAGGAACTTTCATTCATTGCTGGAAGGAATGCAGAATGGTACAGCCACTTTGGAAGACAGTTTGGCAGTTTCTTAAAAAGCTAAACATAGTCTTACCATATGATCTCACAATTATGCTCTCAAGTATTTATCCAAATGAGTTGAAAACTTATGTCTACAAAAAACCCTGCATATGAATGCTTAAGGCAGCTTTTTTCATATTGCTCCAAATTGGAAGTATCTAAGATGTCTATCAATAGGTGAATGGCTGTAGAAACTGGTACATCCATTCAAGAATATTATATTTACAACAGAAAGAGTTTTCAAGCCAGAAAAGTCATGGAGGGGCCTTAAAAGCATATTGCCAAGTGAAAGAAGCCAGTCTACAGGCTGTATGACTTCAATTTACACACAGGAAAATTTGCATGTGTTAAATGTGCAGTGTATTTCCATTAATCAGTGCTCCAATCATGATGCAGAACGTCTCCATGGCCCCAGAAACCTTACACTCCTTTTTGGGCAATACTTCCTCTCAGAACAACCACTGTTCCAATTTCTATCAACAGAGATTAGTCCTGTCAATTCTTAAACCTCATGTAAATAGAATCATTAGCTATTAATTTTTTTGTATGTTGGCTTTGTAACTGTATACTAATGTCTGATGCATTCTAATGCATAGGGTTTTTCAGAAAAAAAAACATATTCCTACAAATCATAATTTTGCATTACTTTTTCATAAGTGTTTTATTTTACATTTTATTGCAATGATGTAAAAATTCAGAATAAGGGTATCTAACAATAATCATCGTGGGCATCCTTGTTTTGATTCTGATTTGAATGGGAATGGCTATACCTAATAATAGTTACTGGTGTTAGGTTAAAGTAATATCCTTCTATACCTAATAAAGTTTTTTAAAGAAGATATTAAATACTATCAAATAATTTTTCTGTAATCTATTGAGATGGTCATTCAACTATACTCCTTAGACCTCATGGTTTATATTAATAGATAATACCAGCAATTCATCTGTACATTCTTTGAATAATCCTTATTTTATCCTGACAGACTTTGTTTCAGATTGTTAGATCTGTTTATGATTAAGACTGACTGATGTGCGTGTGTGCGTGTGTGCGTGCGTGTGTGTGTGTGTGTGTGTGTGTGTGTGTGTGTGTGTGTGTGTGTTAAGGCATCACTCAGGTTAGGTTTAGATAGCCGAGTTACATGAGCTGTGTAAGAGAAATTGAGAAGTTTTAAGTGTTTTCTGTGATGCAGGCCAGTTTATATAACATGTGAAATATTAGTTCATTAAACTTTTTTTAGCCTATTTGTAAAACAGTAAAACCCCTTTTTTGGAGACATAGTTCTGTTTTTCTATATAATTTTGGTTATTTGTATTTTTCCAAAAAATTGTGAATTTTGTTGACTTTTCACACTAAAAACATAGAACAAAGTGTAGCCTTAAAAAAAAATTCCTCATCCATTACATATTTTTCTCATAACAAATTTTGTCCAATTTTCTCTTTTTTAATAGACTTGTCAAGGCAAATTTACATTATTTTTTTCAAATGACTCCTGAATATATTCATAAGTGTGATTGTTTTTCTAATTTCCAATTATATTCATTTTTATATTTTCCTCTTCATGTTTTATTTTGTTCTTTTCATTTTTTGAGGTGTAGTCATAGGCAATTTATCTTCATTCTTCCTCATATAATAATGAAAGCATTCAAGGCTATGGATTTATTGTATAAATTGAGCTTTCTATATTTTCTATATTTTTGCTTTTGCATTCAGAATTTATTACCAATCCACTTTCCTTCATCCTTTACATATGCCTTGATTATTTCTATAAAATATTTTAATCATCTTTCAGCCATAGCTTTGACATGTTTTTGCAAGCCATATTTGAACTCTTCACTTTCTCTAATATCTAATACTTATTTAGAATTTCGTTTTAATAGCTATGAGATTTTGGGTTACATTTGTTTTTATTTCTAATCCTAGTTTTTATTGCATTAAAAGTTCACTTTTTTAAATTTATTGAAGTTTTAAAATTTTTTGTCCAGTATAGAAAAATTTTTGATGAACGAACCATGGATATTTGAAAACATTGTATCAATTGTAGGGCACAAAGTTTGATATATAAGCTATCAACTTAACCTTATTAAGTACATTTCAATCCTAATCATTTTTGACTCCATGATTTACTGAAGACTAAATGTGGTATGCTAATTTTCCTAGTTTTGTTTTTTCCAGCTTTTCTTTATCTTCTAAGAGCTTTCTCTCTATATATTTCTATGCTACATTTTATAGTACATTATACATTCACTGTGGATCACACCTTTATAAAACAATTCTCTTTATCCAAAAATTTTTGAGTTTTATTCTAACTGATATTAATATTGCCACTTCTCTGTTATTTTGCCTCTTTTGCTTTTTTTAAATTTAAAAATATACTTCTTTATTTTTGTTCAATTTTTCATTATCCTTGTATTTGTAAATCTTTTGTGTCACTATATTTTAGGTGAATAGAGTACAAGTCTGTATTTTGTTTTAGATAAAAGTCTTTGTCATCTTATAGGGGACTTTAATCTATGTGCATTTATTGACATAAATGTTGTTAGGTCTTATGTCTCTCATCCTGTTTTATGATTTCTGTTTTGTTTCTATGTTGTCTTGTTCCTTTGTTTTTAAGTATATCTACTGCTATTGTTCTGCCATAATTACATTTCTCTAATTATCTATGCCAAACATGAAATTTTGAATCTCTCCCTCACCTTTCTACCAATCCCACTTAAAACAGAAAATTTATCAAGCTAGGTGGGCCTCATCCATTTCTGTTTTTAAACAATTGTACTTACTTAACCAATCTGTTTCAAAGTATTACCAGCAGAAATATGTCAATTGTTCCCCATCACTCTAATTAAAATTTATAACTAGCCCTAGTGCCAGGGACATTTTAAAATGTCATTTAAAAATAAAACTGCTCGAGGACAAATCAGAAATGAGCAGATTTAATTCTATTTAATTACCATAAGAGATCTTGGTCATAGTTTCCAGATTCCACTTCCGTCTGCTACAGACCAAAATAGTAACTCAGAGCCCTTCACCATATACAGTTTCAGATTAGCCTCAGGGAAGGCAGACAACCAAGAATTCTGTCTCTCCTAGGACAGTAACTCACCAGCCCTATCTCATCCATCTGGAAATTTCTACTGGACGGATCCAATCAATGCCCTCCTAGCTGATCACATGTCACGATTGTTCTGGCTACTGTCCTATATCCATAGTGATCCTTCCATCCACTTGTTTTTTTTTTTCAAAGCTGGGCTCAAATCTCACTAATTTTACTGACAACTTGCTTCTCAGGGTGGCCAAAGAAATGAAAGTTGTTCTGCTTATTGGATCTCATTTGTCATCTTATAATAACAATTTTTGCATGTTAAATGTCTTAGGTTGATTATAGAATCCTTCAGGGCAGAATCCTGTCTTACAATTTGAAAGTGGGATTACTTCATTTTGTGGTTGGAAAGAATTTCAAAAGTCATGCATAGATAGAAGATCAGAAAGACCGAGGTAACACTGCCATTTCTGATTCTAAATAAGTGACTTTAAGAAACTCACTCTTTTTGGGCCTGCAAAATGAAGATGATCTCCAAAGCCACTTCATAGTCTTATCTATGACTCGACAAAATAGTCATTTTGTAAAGAAGGAGTTTACTCATAGCCCAGAGAGAATAAAATGACCTGCTTAAGTTCATAGAGTTAATTAATGGCCAAAGTATAATTAGAAGTTCGATCTCCTGATCCCTGGCCTGCCAGGAGCTTTCTTAGAATGCCCTTTGACCCTCCCAAAAAAGCAGCATAGACTTTGTTAGGACAGATGTTCAACGAAAATACACAAATTGTCTTGTAAAGAAACTAAACTCTCCAGAAAGATGCAGTTGACCCCAAACTTTGAATATCCTTAAACACATTACTTATTTATTAAAATATTGTATAGTAACTTCTCCATTTCAGCTCCTAGGCACCATTCCTTGTATGCCATGCCAAAGGTTAGTTGTTTTTTCTCTCTGTTAAAAAAAGTCTTATTCTTGACCTTAGGACCATCTGTTAAGCTCTGTTGTCTCTTATGTTCTTGATTTTCCACGTGCTCTGATTTTCCCCACAAGAAAGACAAGTTACAGCAGAAGCATACTAATTTCTTTGGACCTCTGTGTCCTTATCTTTAACCAAAAGGTGTTGAAATAAATGTTCTCTAAAGGTTTCTCTGACTCTAAAATTAATAGACTTTTTTTTTTTTTTTGAATGAAGAGTCAGGAGCAGAGTAAGGAAAGTGAAAGGAAGGGGATGTTTTAACCCTAATTTCCCCAGAAAGCAGTCTGAGACATGGTTTAATTGTAGGTATTGTGCAGAGTGATTTCAGAGAACAGGTGTAGGGGACTGAACAGAGTGAAAAAGTGAAGGAGAGAAAGAACATCTAAGATTGTGTTATTGAGCTGATCACCACCACTGGCAACTGGGGCTCAGTCTTCCTGGAGATCCTTGGGGAAGCTGTGTAGAATGTATCTCACTGTCCTTCAAAGGAACAGAAGAGGGAGAACCTATCCACTTGCTTTTTCCCTAATCAGTCAAAGGATGCCTGCCTTAACCTGCTCACCTATCATGACTGTGCACGCAGCAAAAGGACCTCACAGCCACATTCACATGCAGGGGAGGAATGAGAAAGATGTGGAGTTGGCTGAGGAAGGTGCTACCTGGTTATTTCTCCATGTGGCTGATTCCTGAAGCAACAGTTTAAGAAAAGATGGACTAAGAGGGAGGGGAAAAGGTTTTGGGATTGAGGTCCTCAGATCTAACTCAGTGCCTGGGTGACCCAGATGAAAGAAGCAACAAATAAGAGTCTCGGTGGACTGAGAGATGTTGGTATTTTCCAGAAGACTTAAAAATAGGGGAAAACATCATTCAAAGAAAGATAACATAAAATATGTTATTTTTCTGCTCAAAATTTTCTAGGACTTCTAAGCCCAGCTAGAGCAAAAGCTCAAGTCTTAATGACCACTAACTTTTCCTCTGACTTCATCTCTTCACGAATCCCTCCCTCACTCAGCTCTGGCTACGTGGGCTTCCATGATGCTCCTCAAACATACCAATCAGGCTCCCGCCTCAGGGTCTTTGAACTCATTTCTGCCTTAAAGGCTCTTCCTGCACTTGATTTGGTCTCTGCTGCAATGTCATCTGAGAAGCCCTCTGTGACCACCCCACATATGAAAGTGCACGTGCATCACCCTTTACCCCAACCCTACTTTTCTTATATAATGCTTAATATTGTATCTCAGTTCATATTAAATGTTGAGTTTTTTATTAATTTATTTTCAGTATCCTCCAGTGGAATGCAAGCATCACCAAGACAACAACTTTCTTCTTCATCCTACTGCTCCCACTGGCATATCTCTAACATCCAGGACAGTTTCTGAAAATAGCAGGTACTTAATAAATTTTTAAAAAAAGAACGAATGACAGGTTGAATAAATAAAGATATTCATGCCTCGCTGATGCTGAACTTGTTTTTTTTTTTTTTTTTTTTTAAAAAAACAGGAGGGTCTAATAATTGTCAAAAGTCCCTTAAATAGAAGCACAAAGACTGTTGGATCATGTTCTTTATGGATGGTGGTGTAAGATGTTAGTGTAAAAGGCTGTGATGTAGCAAACTTGAGCTCTTTGGACCTGGAAATACCAGTGTGCAGACCGTGTCACATGCAGTGGTGTGCTGTTAGAGACTCTGGGGGCTAAAGGGAGCCATTCTGTCGTCATCTGCTCTTAGTGTGTTCTCCCCCGCCCAACCCCTCAAACATCCCATGGCTTCAAATGATGTTTTGTCCCCTCAGTTATTTAAGTCAGGTACTTAACCTAAACTCAAAGAATGTCTAGGTAAGTGCAGGTATGTAGGTAGGTGTCTCTATGTGGGTGTATTTGTCCGCACGCACATGTGTGGACAAATTCTCTTTTAAATTCTCAGTAAGAAAATCAACAAAAACTGCAAGGATGTGCTACAGAATCCAGGGTGGCAGCCCACTGACTGTGACCATGGCAGCATATCTCTGAACCTGAACAGAACAGCTAGTGGAAGGAGAAGGCTAAATGAAGGTGTTTCAGTGACAAAGACCTCAAGAATCAGAAAATATGGGAAATATTCAGGATTCTGACAGCTTTCTATGGATGATAGATGGTTGAGATAGTGAACCTAACAAGAGACATTGAATCCAGACTCTTAGATGAAGAGCTGAAAGTAGGAAAGGGGTTTACATTAAGTAGAGGCAATGGCCTGATTCTTAAATGATAGTGGGCTTGTCAGTGAAACTCAAAGAATATCAGTGACATATGAAAGTGCATATAGAACATAACCCTAAACTCTGTAGTGCTATTCATTTTTAAGATATGTTTAATCTTTTGAAATCATAAAAATCTAGTATTTATGGATTTCAGCAGCATGAATTTGGCATCTGGAGATTCTAGAAAAATTAAACTAGCAAAGAAGCTTATAACTGAGCTTGGTTTACCTGGATGAAAGGACAGGGGTTCATAGACATCCTAAAATTGTACAAAAATTTTATATGTAGCCATGTACATTTTTCCTGAAAAAAAGGAATAGTGCATGGTTGGAAAAACATTTTCTGTGAAGGTTCATGTAGTAAATATTTTGGACTTTGTGGGTCAGATGGTCTCTGTTGCAAACTAGTCAATCCTGGTCATATAGAGTGAAACTAGCCATAGTTAATACATAAAAGAATGGGTGTGGCTATCTTCCAATATAACTTTACCTACATTCACAGAAGGTAGGCTGAATTTGGCTCACAAACCATAGCTTGCTGATCCGTGGAACGGAGAAGTGCTATCTACAAGAACTCTCTGCAATAATGAAATGTTCTATGTCTGTACTGTCTAGTGTGGTAGCCACTAGCCACATATGCTATTTTGTACTTGAAATGTAGTGAGTGTTACTGGGGTGCTGAGTTGTTAATTAACAGTAAAATTTAATAGCCACATGTGGTTACCAGCCACCATACTGGACAGTACAGGTTTAGAACTTTCATCACAGAATTAGACATGTGGCAACAAAGCCACAAGCTCCCAGAGAAGAGATGCTCGCCCTGCAAGGAGAGGTGTGGCATCCATGCTGAGCTCCCCAGGGACTTGCTGTCATGGTATATGCAGTCATTCAAATCTTGCCTCAGATTGGGTCTTGATGGATTCGTGTTAAGGACTGAGGAGGTGATCTGATTCTATGACACCCATGAACTGCCTGGAGCACTACATTTACTCCTCTCTTTTCCTCAGTTTATCTGCCAGAAATAGTTGCAAAAGTGATATTAATGGTCACCTACTTTCCTAATGATTCATTGGTTGCATGCTGTGCAGTGTGACTAATCAGCTTACAGTATAGAAGACTCAATCACTGTGATTGGTTAATGACTAAAGGAGAAGGGCTTTAAGATGTATAGGATATTTCTTTCCCTCCATCTTTAGGAAGTCTTGAAATATGCCAAATCCTGGCTCCAAATTTAAGCTCGGGGCTATGAACATTTCCCAATAAGGCTAATTATTATAGTATCAGAAGGACCTTTCTGTAACATCATTTCATCTACCTGCCTCTAGAAAGTGTCCAAGTTGAGATGGGGATCTCTGGTCTCTGTGCGTGACTGTTGGTGTCTTCTGCCACATGGTCCAACTCTTTTGGTAAGCATGTTAATCATCCTTAGAGCTGGTGGAAATGGATGTGTCAATTTGCATTTGGCACCTTGATTCCAAGAAGTTCCCTTTTGTCAACTTTTGTCATGACTATAGCAAGAGTCATATGGACTTTTCCAGATAGTCAGCATACCCCTTCAACAGAATTACTCCCAGTGGGATCTCTAGCCTAGGTAAAATATGCAGCTTCCTCAAAACTCTAAGAGATGAGATTATTCAATGGACAAACCATTTTCCTCTCATAAACGGCCCTGCCCAATCCGAGGAGTGGCTGCTAGTCCAGTGACAAATTGTATACCTCAGCCTCCTCTAAGGATCCTGACTCATCCAGGCAAGTCATGATTCAAAGCTCCAGCCAGGAAACTGAATTCAAAGTTTCAGTACTTTTTTTTTTTTTTTTTTTTTTACACAAATTGACTTCTGGTCTGGTGTCTGTTTCTGTCTCTGTCTGTCTTTGTCTCTGTCTCTCTCACTCAGTTCCTGAGACTTTCCATCCTCTACCACTAGAATTCCCCTGACAAATATTAATAGAAATGTTGAGAGTTAATTAGGTTTGTCCCTAGGGAAGTATATACATTATGGAATACATCTGGGGAAAGCAGAGAGAAAGAAATGATAATCAATATGAGTCCTTGGGGGAAGCCTGTGGATATGTAGCTTACATGTAGTGTCTAAATGGAACTGATATAATAGCTAAGGAGAGATTCCATATGCCTTCTGCTCCCCAGAAGATTCCGACACATGAAGAAAAGCAGTATTTTATCTGTTCAATCCACACTGCAGTCTGCACTGGATGTTTTGTTGTTGATTTTAGGAAAGTCATTTGTCTAGTTTCTCTGTCTCTATCAGAATGTTCCATTAGAGGAATGTTTCATTAGGATGGTAAATAGCCCATAAAATAGTCAGTAGTGGAAGAGACCTAGTAGGCCTGGTTCAAATCCATAGCCAGGAGTTTCTTTATTCCAACATGTTTTTTCATTACCAATAAGACATTTGATGACAGTGAGCATCCCCAAATAGAACAATCACCACACTAATTCCTTTTAGCAAAATACCTTAGTAGCCTGCAGCTTGATTTCTTCATGATATACTGTGTTTTCTTCCATATCTAAGGGCAGACCTGAGTACCCTGTTACTATTACTTTTTTATTATGAACTTCCATGTACCAACAATTATCAGCTCCTTGCAGTCCTGTCTCATCTAAACCCCCATCTTCTATCCTCCTCTCCCCTACTGCTTTGAGGTAAATCCAGACATTATATAACTATTTTTTTTAGGGATCCCTCTTATCCCCTTGTTTGGTATGTTATATTGTCTATACTCACCTCTAATGTTTTATTTTGAAGTGAATCTCAAATATCATGCTTTTTAGGGATACTTTTCTTCCTCTAGTCTGATATAGTTTATTATACATTTACTTGTTCATTAGTTTTAATAAATTTGAACACATTAAAAAAACAGGTGTGACCTAGTCAGCATAGAAAGCATGAGTTAGAAATCTAGTGAAGCAACAAAGCAAACTCCATTCTCTAGAAAGGGCTAAATAGAGTTGGAAGACACGGTATTTTATTTTAGCAAAAGCAACAAAACAAAGCAAATATTCTACCAGTAGCAACAACAGCAACAAAATAGAGAGAAAAACTCACAATATACTCTATCTGATCAGACACTTTCCTATAAAACCAGATGTTTTTATTGCCCAAGATTTTCTCCTCTGTCATTCTGGGAAAGGATTTTCCCAAGAGAAGTAACTATAACCCACATATCAAATAAAACATGTTCTCTCTTCAGGTCTGTCTGTCTGTCTGTCTGATTTTAGAAGAGAGCTTCCTCCCACCTCTCTGCCTCCCCCATGGAATCTCCTGGCCGAAGCTGCTCTCAATAGCAACACAGTGGTCTCACACGCACAGCGGCCACTGTACTGCAGGCTTCAGCATGGGAAGTGATGCTGGTAAAGAGAAAGTTTCTTATCTAAGGGCAACATACTTATTCTTAAAAAATTGGCTTAAGAAAAAGAATTGTCTGTACCCAGCACATTTCAGGGTAGGTAATTAGCTGGAGGTGTTTATGGCATTTTTTTTTTTTTTTTTTTTGCCTACAGCACCTGGTCTTCTTAGGTGGTCTCCCATTTAAGTACTAACCAGGCCTGACCCTGCTTAACTTTTAAGATCAGACGTTCTTTAAACCCATATCTCTGCTTTAACTCTCAGGGTGCATTCAGGGTGGCATGGCCGTTGACTGTTTATGGCATTTTTAATGCTCCTTCTCCTCCTCACATTTTAGTGGTAGTTTCTTTTCCAAAGCAAAACTGCCAGATGCAGAAGATGAAAAGACAGGAAACTGGTTCCATAGAGAACCAATATGGCATCTTCCCCAGCATCAAGTTACTTGATATGGGGAATTTGAGGCTTGTTAATCTTCTGTATGTGGAAAGAATGTACCCACACACAGCCTGGAAGCATGTTTAATTAGCAATTAAACATCCGCGCTCAGGACGGTTCTGGGATGGATGCTGCCTGAGAGTGCAGTTTTGGGTGAAGGCTGAACACTCACTTTGTGTATTCGTGAGCTGTGATAAGAATTATTTAAACTTTTTCTTTGCCTTAAAAGAAAATGAAAAAGATGAGGCTAACCAAAGGAAAAGGTAAGTAAAATCCCTCCCAAAAGATGATCGTATGTAATTAGCAAAGCTGCTAACTTGCAGGGTGAAGGGGCAATTGGAAGTTGGGCTTCTTCCACTTCCAGGATTGTCCTCCTATTTTCACTGGAGTTTTTCTGTAAGGTCTTGAGATCCTGTCTGCAGAGGCAAGACCCAATGAAGCTCTGTCAGTCACAGCCAGGCTGTCACGGGTTCTAGGCATCAATGAACTCCTGCTTAGAGAACAATATTTATTTTTCTCAGCAAAGAGCTCCAACCTCATTTCCCAAATTCCTTCTATGATTTCTGTGACATAGACTGGAAAATGTTCCAAGGCATTAGGCAATAGTTACTGATTTTTTTTTTAAGTGGACACTTTCCTTTTCCCTTGCACCCACCACACAATGTGGCTGAACTGAACACAGCAATAAGGGTTTTCACAAAATACTAGTGTTGTCACATATACGCTGAGATTCATTCACTTAATAATTTCTCAAATACTTATTTACTACCTACTATATTCTAGTCATCACACTAGATTATGAAAATGATTAAAAAGTCCTGACACTCTTAGCCACCTCATGGGTAGGTGGGTTGTGGGGGAGGGGTCATACATACAGATAAATAAACACCAGCACTATGTGAAGAGAGTTAAAGCAGAGGTATGGGTTTAACACAGTAAGATAAAAACTGAGAAGTGAATAATTACCTCTAACCACCTTCCTCTACTCCCTAGTATTTGGGGAACCTGTGGCATAGAGGGTTCAGAAGATGTTGTTCAGAGTTCAGTCCTATGTTACACCTACCTTGTTACAAACTTGGATACTAAAAGTAAACACACACACACACACACACACACACACACACACACACACACACAGGGTTCCTCCACCTACTGCTCTCTGAGGGTGGATAACTCTGTCTGCTGCTGTTATTATAGTCTGACAGCAGGAGATGAGAGGCAGTAGGATGTGGTTAGGAAAAATCCACTTCTGTTATCTGCCTGGAAATGTCTGATAACATTTATATCGCCCTGCTTGGGTAGAAACAACCAGAGAGTCCCTCTTTTTCTCACAGTGTGACAGAGAAGGAAGACACCTGCTGACCTAGGCTGAGGACTCCAGATAGTCAGCAAGTGGGGGAGAACGTAGGTGGTTGTGTTAACTGTAGAAAAAAGGAAGTACTGATCAAATTCTAGAGACTTTCATTGATCTCTACCAGATTTTTAATTACAGGTGACAGGCGTGGAGTTTTTCCAACATCCCATTATTTCCTGTGGTTAGGAGGTCATGGCCTGATTTTACACTCAGGCACAGATGATTAAGCCACTATTAGGTGCAAACCGCTGTCCGGAACTGTTCCTTCTGACCTCATGATATTGGGATGTAAGATGAAAACAGAGTTCTCTCTCTGGGGAAGCTCACATCTAACTTCAGTTCTGCATGTAGTTCCAGATCATTCTTGGACTACTAGCACTCCTAGATGCCAACTCAAAACACTGGCATGAGATCAGTGACAGATCAATGAGACTAAACAGAAAACTCCCAAAAGATAAGAAAAATTAGTCTACGATAAAAGTGGTATTGGGTAAAAAAAGAGTTTTTTCAACAAATGGTATTGGGACAACCTATTAAGCAATTGGAAAAAATTAAATTATATACATAGTCCATTCTACATACTTGTTATGCCCTTCCCCTCCCTCTTGCCTTCCCATCTTCCTTCACTGAACCCTGCTGTTCTTCTTTTCAAAATTTTCTTGGCTCTTCTCTTGCCTTTGCTTGTCCTGACAGACTTTAGAGTCACTGTGACCGCATCCCAAACACATCAACATAAGCAGGCCTTGCCTCTGCAATTTCCTTTTAGATGGTAAGATCCCTGTCCCTGAGTCTCTGTGGCCTTGAACTTCTGAGCTGAAATAGCAGGACTGTGACGGGGCAGAGAAGATGCAAATGCTTACTCCATCCACACTGACCTTGACACCACTCTGGGGAGGCAGCCGCTTCTTCAAATACTTGAGGAAGCAACAGCCCTTGGGCTTTTCTGCCTGCAGACTTTTGCCAGGAGGATTCACATCGCTAAAGTGATCAGTAAGCAGTGGGGTGTGCAGAGCTGTGACCTGAGGCTAGCCTGGAGAAAATCAGTCCTCACAGGCTCGGGGTGGCCACCTCACTCAGACAGCCCTACTGGCCACCTGGCACATCCATACATCTGTCTTCATTAACTATCAAGAAGATATTTAAACATGGTAAAAAAAAAAAATGTGGTTTGCTTCAAAGAAGGCCAAATGCTCAGCATTAGCAGTTGGGGTCATTTCCCCCCTTGATTCTTAGCGCTAATCTGAGTCATTCATTTGAAAACAAATTCTTTTCTATGGGTGACTGGCATTTTTTTTCAGAGCAGGGACACTGAGAGTCCATTTAGCACCTTTGCACGGAGTAGACAAAGGCAGCCTTCCCTGGGGTGAACAGTCCCACACTCAGGCACAGCTGGAGGAGTTCTGTGTCATGAAAAACCTGTTCAACCTTATCTGATGATCCTGCTTCTGAGGCATCCACTTTCTAGAGAAACACCTAGTTACAGCACTGATTTATTTACCAAACATCAAGACCACACCTGAGAGTGGTGGGAAAGTAACACTTCCTAAGCCCCAGCTATGAGTGGGGTGTTTGAATGTCTTTATTCATTAAATCCTTTTAGTGGGCATTATTACTGCACTTTCACAGATGAAGAGGCTAACACATTTGCCAAAGGCTACATGGTAGGTAAGCAATAGACACAGAATTTGAACCTAGGACTCTGTGATCCCAAGACTATGGTTTTCCCATCTCATATGCTGGGAATACAAGAAAGCACAAGGTATGATTTCTTCTCTCAGGGAGTGCAGTCCAGAAGGGGGATAGAGATGACCTAGAAAATGTCAGTCACTCCCTCATTAGAGACTAGTTCTTCCCCCAAATCATTGCTGGCTCTTAGTTGACTGGTGCATTTAGGAGGGATCTTTAGGGTTTATGCTATTCCATTATGTTTATACTGTTCTAATTGATCACCATAGCTTCTCAAGGCTCAGCAAGTAAAGGGCTTTGCTCAGGATTATGCAGCTACTGAAACATAGGGCTAAACATCCAATGAAGGGCATTACAATTCCAAAGTCCACCTTCTTTGCCCTACATCCCATTGCCTCTTGGGTTCCTTGAGTGAGATGGTCTGTGGGGCTGATCACATAAAAACTGAAGACATGGAAGAGGAGAATCTACCACAGGCAGGAAGTCCAGTGATGTCTCGGCCAGCTCTATAAACCAAGGCAGTGACGGGTAGGGGCACATGAGCTTTGATCATTAGACCTGGTCCTTGCATCCAGCCTAATGGAGGAGACAGGGCACCCAAGAAAGTAGTGGGTGGTCATTGTAACCAGTTCCACATTCCACATTCAGCATGGCTAGTCTGAGTCATTCATTGGGAATTTTTTTTTTTTTTTTTTTTAGAACGTGAAGACCATGTTTAATGAGCTGGTATTAGCCGCAGGCCTGAGGGGACATCTTATGGCCGTTATAGTGTTTTGTTGGGTTCATTTTGACTTTTTATTGTGAGAGATTTTAAGCATATACAGAACTGGAAAGAATAGTATACAAGCACCATGATCTTACTAATGTGCTGATCAGCAAATAGCCAATCTTCTTTATTTATACTCCCTCCAGTGCATTATTCTACAGTTAATCCCAGACATCATTCTCCGGCAATATATATGTACCTCTAAATTAACTCTTGTTAAAAAAACATATCCACAATGTTATCATACTTAAAAATAATTCTTTAATATTTTCAAATACCCTGGTAGTGTTCAAATTCCTGAGTGTGGTCCATATACTGATATGAAATAGTTTATTTGAATCAAGATCCGAATAAGGTCCAAACATTGCAATTAGTTGTCTCTTAAGTCACTTTTGACAAATATTTTTAGGGTAAGGAATGAGATACTTTTAAAAACATATTCGGGCATAGTGTAAAGATAATAAATTGTGGTATCAGAGAGATTTGGGTTTAGATTCTTGAACTGTGACTATATAAATCTGAATTTGAGAAAACTACTTAATCTTTATTTCTCAATTTCCTAATCTATAAAATGGGCTTGAAAAATGACAGGGCTGAGCAGGTGAATTCTAAGAAAAAAATGTTCAAGAGGCAATTACAAAAGTCTGTGATGCCCTCAAGACATAAACCAGTCATCCTCATTTTTTTCCCTCCCACATGATTTCCATTGCCCAGTGGAAAGCACCAGTGTGGTGGCTTCTGGGAACGTTTACCCCAAAGCAGAAGTCTCCCTGTAGGCAAGCTGTGGCTTTGTTTTACTGGCACAAAAGAACACTACTTGGTGAATCACTTTCTAAATTTGAAATCCAATCTGTTTCTTAATTTCTCTTGTATCATATATCAAAGTAACATCATTGACCAGAGCTTAAGAGCTTGTGATGAAGATCACACAGTCTAACTGCTTCACTTGATATATGGGAAATGGCTATCTAGAGAGTGAAATGACTTGCAGGAGCCTCCAGCCGCCTGCTCTGGAAACTTCTATTCTGAAATTAGAGCCACTGGTTGTGTTTTTCCACTTTGCAAGCCAAAGCACCATCCTTCAACATGTCTATTCTCCTTTTTAGTTTTAGATTTCTTTCTTGCATACACCCTCCATCTACCATACCATATATTCTGCTTATGTATTCTGTTTATTAGTCTTTTCATGCTAGCATGTCAGCTCCATGAGGGTAAGCACTTGGTCTTTTTGTTTGCTTCTGTATTTCAATTCATAAAATGATATCTGACACATAGAAGGCAATACTCCATTCACATCTGCTGGACTGAACTATGTTGTAAAAAGCTTTTTCAGTTGCTACTTGGGGCATCCACCCCAAATAACCTCTCTAGCCAAAATGGCATCAAAGGTTACAAGCAATTACTATTTCTTAATGCTCTTCAGATTTCTACTCTGTTTATTTTCAAAGTTTGGTTTGGTGTTTATGTTCCTGCTGATAATTTATGTTCTGTTTCCAATTTCTTATTCACTAAGCCATCTGGGCAATCTGTAAATCCATTACCCACAGTTTGGAGAATCTCATTTCTTATAAAAATCATATAATTGATATCTATCAAGATCTTCAATATTTGGTAAAATCTTCCATTTCCTCCCTTTCAGGTAATGTTTATTGTTTCCTTAGCAAAGGTGGTAAAAGCTCAGCATTTTTACTGAGAGCCTGTCAAGCATCTTGTATGAAGGGAAAGGTATACATTTTTTAAAAAGCGAGTTATCATAGCAATATTGTACCAACAATCTATGCATTCCTTGGAGATACAAATTCCTTTCAATTTCTCTATCATCAGATTTAGAAAAGCAGGAATAGGGCTGTGGAAACACAGTATGTTTGTTAGTCCAGGGACCTGGAATACTTTTCAATCACTTGCAATAATAGTGGTAGTTCACATTTGAATGAATCCTTTCTCCAGCAAGCTCAAAGGGGTTTACAAACTGTCCCATCCCAGCCGCACTGGCATTTTTAGTGGCATTCTGCTCCCTGTCTATGGTGAAAGAAGCTGAAGCAGATCTGCTCTTCCTGCACTTTCTCTCACCCATGACTTGATACCCAGGGGTTTCAGCTCCCTGGGCTCTGTCTTCTGGCTCTGTAGCCACCTTTTCCTGCTGTCAATGCCAACTCACTTTGATGGTCTTCCAGCTTTTGACTTGGCATCTCCTCAAGACCCTGTTTTTTGGCTCACCTTTGGTCTTCCCTACTGTAAATTGAGGGCCAAGTATGCCCACCTCAGGCCTAATTCAGCTCCCTGGGGACCTCACCAGCTGGGCCCTGGCTAAGCAAAAGGAGAAACCTGACACGTGGTTCATTCTCAGAACATTCTGGAGGCACTGGTAAGGTACAGGGTTTGATCACGTCTCTTTATGCACAAAGAAAAGATGTTCACACATATTTTTATAACCCCTGCCACTGTAAGGGCAAGGTCTTCCTCAGTTTCTAAAGTTCAGACTTCTTAAATACCAGGCAAAGTGATATGCGACATACCTCTGCAGTGTCTCACCAGGATGGAAACAAACCGAGTTACCACACAGCTCTCTAGGTGATGATGTGGGCTCTGCAGTGTATACCTTTACAACTGGGACCCAGTGGGGACTGATTAAAAAATGGGCTTTCTTCAATTTCCATTGTAAAATACATTCTTATAAATATGGATAATACCTATAGGAAGAAGGAACGAACTGAACACCCACAATCGTACCACCCACAGAGAATCACTCAACCCTTTGGTACATTCCTTCCAATCCTTCCCCCTGACCCCCAAATATGAGGATCATATTTGTTTTTATTTTTTAAGTCCTTTTCTCCCTCTTCCTCATATGTGTGTTTTCTTTTATGCTTAAATTTATAGTGATACCTAATGAAATACCTAATGAAACAGGGCCTCTAGAACAGTTGATTATTAGAAGCAATGTTTGTTTTTTTATTAGCCCCTCTTTTCCTTTTGTCATTTGTGTGTGTTTCAGGAAAGGCTGAAGGGCTTTAAGTTGTTCCTGGATCTCAGGAGCAGGGAGGTCTACTTTGAGAATATGTGCTAGCTACAGCTGCAGAGAATGCACGTATGCTTTTTATCTCTCTTTATAACTAGTGTTGATGATACTAACGTTCACTCAATTTTGTATTCTGTTTTCTCTCTTTTAACCTTAATGTGTAACAAAAATGAAGTGCTTTTGCAAACATGTGCTTCTGTGGCATCCCCTATCAAAGTTGGGTCAAATTTAATTTTCATTCCTTAAAGATTTGAAGTTATAAAATCCATCACTCAGAACTTCCTTAGTCTTTACTTCTGAAGGAGACCTAACTTTACATTTACTGCTGGCACTGGGCCGTCGGGTTTGGTAAAAACAGCATACCAAGTGAGATTTCCTGCTGGGGTAGCTAGGCCCTTGGAAAGGACAGGGACCATGAGGGTCATGCTGTTTCTGCCTCCATATGACTGTATCCTCACTGAATCTGTGGCAGAACAGATCCAAGTTCTGGTGGGCTTGAGGGCTGGGGCAAGGGACCAAGAATTTCTGTGGAGACACAGTCTGGTCCTGGCTTTGTTCCATATATCCAAGTGGGGTCTTCAAGGCCTTCTATGCTTCAAAACCATTTAATATGCTAAAATGCTCAAAAGACTGGAGGGAGAAGGGACTCAAAAGCTCAGAATGCCTTCCTGCTCTCTTAGGTCCCCATTCATAGACTGTGTGGTGATAGGCAAATTATCGAACTGCTGGGTTCTTCATCCATCAAAACAGGATATTAATCCATGCCTTTACTTTCTTGAGTAGGATATGAGAATAATGACAATGCTTGTATTAAGCATTTCCTGTGTGCCAAGGCATCGTTCTAAGTATTTTATCAATATTATCTCATTTAGTCCTCACAACTTAGGGCAGAAAACCACTATTATCTCCACATTATGGATGGTGAAACTGAGGTACAGCAAGGTTAAACAACTTTAAGATTACATAGTCGGGAGATGGTGTGACAAAATTTTAACCAAGGCATTTTGGCTATATTGCCCAAAGGAGGTATTTCCAAGAGTGTTTTGAAAGGGCAAAGAATTATGCAAATCCAGATTATTGTTAATTGTTATTTCTCTCAGATGTATCAATAGTCACAAGTTCCAGGGGTTGGGCTGAGCCTTTTCTATAGACTGGGGAATTCCATATCCTAAAGTGATGCTACCTGTCCTCACCCCACAGACTTTCAGGGAAATTCTAATCCATCCACTAATCATCAGGATAGATGCCATTCGTCAAAGGTCCAGCCCTGGACTTTTGTTGGACCAGGTGGAGAAAAGACTTTACTGTTCAGATAACAGCTTTCTGGTGACCTGGGCTGTAATATATAATGGGGGAAGGCATAGAACTTCAGATGCAAAGTTACTTTGAGAATGAACGATTGCCATGAAGACCTGCTATACAACCATTCCTTCCAGAATCGTGCATGTTCCAAAAGTAGTCAGTCTGAGAATAGGAAATGGATCTAGAAACTGTGTTCCATCACTGACATCACAGCTAATAATCGGTAAGTTAGCTTTTGAAGGTAACTGATCCTCCTATTTGGATTTGTCTTCAATTAGCATCTACATAATTTAATAACAAAGCTGTCATCCTCTCCTATTAACTGGATGTTGAGATATGATGAGAACTGGCACACGCTTTGGATTTGTCATCATCTTTTTAATTTCCCCAAGTTATTAAAAATATTTTTCTCCAAGTATTACTCTTTCCAATATAGTGGGAGCCATTTTGTTTTAAGCTATTCTTTTATCTTGATTTGATGGAATAGAAAAAAAAATAAGCCCTTAAAATTCCTACAGGAACACAGCTCCATCCATTTATTCATGAACTAGCAAGGCAGGGATCAAATCAAGAAAGTCTTTGACTGGAGATATTAATAGAACAGCGGAAAGGAGTTAATCTTATATTAGATTACAGTGGATAAGAAAACTGTCATCCACTCCGTAGCATCTATCTCTAACTCTAATCACCCATGCATTAGGGAAAACCCTTAAATACACATTAAAAAGGTCTTCAAGTTTTAATGCCATTATCAGTGTTCCCTTCTTAAGCGGTAGCAATTACTAGTAGTGCTGTAAGTACAGTTGTTATTTCTCACCCTGACAGGGACACTGAGAAAATATCTAAGATGTTGGTTCAAAAAGAAAGTCAGAAGATTTATTAAATGTAAGGAGAGCATGGTAGTTATATAGTAGAGAAACTGAACACCACCTTGATTGGCTGATGAAAATAAACATCGATGATGGGCTGATGGACACTGGGTGTCTCCAGATGTGTCACTTGGAGAAGGACACACCATTTCCTAAGTGGCATTCCGACTTGGAAAGCACAACACAAATAGAATTAGGTGAAACATCAGACAAAGAAAAAGCAAGAACATTTTTTTAAAAAATAATTTTTAAATTATTTTCAAAACTGTAAATATACGTATTTTCTGAAATTTGATGTTTTTTGAAAATGTATTTTCAGAACTATCAATGTTATGAAACTCAAAGAGAGGCTGAGGAAGTGTTCTAGATTAAAGAGACATGACAACTAAATGAATTGTGTGATTCCGGTTTGGATTCTGTTCAGGTGGAAATACGCTATGAAGCATGGTCTACTTGTTGACACTGGGATATGGATGACTGATGATCAGATGCAAGAGTTGTAACAACGTGAAGTCTGGTGAAGTTGGTAACCTCCTGCGGTTAGGTAAGAGAATGTGTTCTCAGGAAATGCACACTGAAGCATTTAGGGGTAATGGTCATGATATGTGCAATTTATTTTCAAATAATTTAGAGACAATTACATATACACAGAGAGAATGATAAAGCAAGTGGGAAAAGTTGTACTATTCTTACAACTTTTCTACAAATTGGAAATTATTTACAAATAAAAAACTGATTTATAAATTCACTCAATTATGTCAAGATGTCAATTCTCCCAAAATTGACCTATGAATCTGACACAATTTCTATCAAACTCCTAGTAAGCTTTAGGAGAAATTAACAAGCTCATCCAAAAATTTATATGAAAATGCAAAAGACCTAGAATAGTCAAAACAATTCTGTAAAAGAACAATGATAAAGGACTTATTACCACCTGATTTCAAAACTTTCTGTAAAGCCACAGTAATTAAGACAAAGTAGTACCGGCACAAATATAGGCATATAAATCAATGAATAGGATAGAATTCAGAGAGATATAAATCCTTATATTTCTGGTCGACTGATTTTTGATTAAAGTATCAGGACAATCAACGAGGGAGGGGAAACAGTATTTTCAACAAAAGAGGCTAGGACAATTGGATAGCTACATGCAAAAATAACTGAATTAGATCCTTATCTCACACTATACACAAAAATTAACATGACACACAAACCTAAATGTAAGAGTTAAACTGTAAGATTTCTAGAAGAAAACACAGGAGAAAATCTCTGTGACTCTGAGATGGTTAGAGGGTTCTTGAAAATGACATCAAATGCATAAATCATCAAAATTAAAAACTTCGTACTTTAAAAGATACTATTAAGGAAATGAAAATATAAGTCATAGACATAAGGATAAATATAAATCACAGGAAAAATATTTGCCTTATATAGATTTGTAAATACTTGCATCTAGAATATATAAAGAACTCTTAAAATTTAATACTGAGAAAACAATCTAATTTAAAAATAGGCAAAAAATCTGAACAGACATTTCACCAAAGATGACATGTCACTTATTAAATGGCAAATAAGTATATGAAAAGATGCTCAATATTATTAGTTATTAGAAAAATGCAAATTAAAAACTGCAATAAATAACACTTCATATCCACTAGAATAGATATAACAAAAAAGACAATATAAGCATTAGTGACAATGTGGAGAAACTGGAATATTTCTACAGTGCTAGTGGGAATATGAAATGGTTGAGCCACTTTGAACAACCATTTGGCAGTTTAAAAGAGTTAAATGCAACCTTACCATATAATGCTGGAATTTCACTCCTAGGAGTCTACCCAAGAGGAGTGAAAACATATGTCCACACAAAGACATGTACATGAATGTTCACAGCATCATCATTTTTAATAGCCAAAATCTGGACTCAATCCAGATTTTCAGCAACTGGTAAATGGATAAACAAAATGGGTATACTGTACAATGAAACACTACTCAGCAATGAAAAGGAATGAAATACTGACACATACGTGTGATGGTTAATCTTATGTGTTAATTTACCTGGGCTACAGGATGCCCAGATAGCTGGTAAAAAATTATTTCTGGGTGTATCAATGAGGGTGTTCCAAGAAGAGATTAGCATTTCAATCAGTAGATTGAGTAAAGACCATTCTCACCTATTTGGTGTGGGTATCATCTAATCCTTTGAGGTCCTGAATAGAACAAAAAGGCAAATTTGCTAATTGACCTGGGACATCCATCTTCTGTTTTCAGACACTGGCACTCCTGGTTTTCAGGCCTTCAGATTTAGACTGAAACTATGCCAGTGGCTTTCCTGGGTCTCCAACTTGGGACTTCTGGGCCTCTGCAATCACATAAGCCAATCCCTCATAATCTATCTATCTATCTATCTATCTATCTATCTATCTATCTATCGTCCATCTCTCTCTCTCTCTCTCTCTCTCTCTCTCTCTCTCTCTCTCTCTCTCTCTATCACCTCCTATTAATTTCATTTCTCTAGAGAATCCTAATACAATGCTGCAACATAGATGAACCTCAAAAACATTATGCACAGTGAAGAAGCCAGATACAAAAGACTCTGTATACTGTGCCATTTCATTTATATGAATGCCTAGAAAAGGTAAATTTAGACAGACAGCAAGCATATCAATGGTTGCCTAGGGCTGAAGGCAAAAGCGAGGTGCTGCAAATGGGCATGAGCAAACTTTTTGGGGTGATGAATAACTGTACTGGGTGATGGCTGCACAACCCTATACATTTATGAGAATCACAGAACATATCCCTGCAATGAGTAAATTTTATGGTAATTTATACTTCAATAAAGCTGTTTTAAAAATAACTATAGCCAAATTCAGAAAGAATATGTAAAATATAAGGCGACTTCTACTGTCAGACTGTTCTTATATGATTATGGCTGAATCAAGATGTCAACCACGGTTTTGGAGTGAGATGACCACAGCCTTTTTATGGAACATGTAGGTAAGATAAAGAATTGAGCCAGACATAATTTACCAGGAATTGTGGTTGTTCCTTTTCTTACATTATTCTATTTAATTGCCATGACAGCCAGTGAAGTTGATTAATTATTCCCATTTTGCAGGTTTGGGCTCAGAAGTTGTTAGGATGTCAGAGCTATGTTCATATAGCTTGATAAGCTAAATCTCATATCATAAGACATATTGGAAGTAACAGCTGCCATTGGCTTATGTAGCAAGATGTGGGAAAAGTAAAGCCCCAAGTCAGGAATGGTTATAAAGTCAGAAACTATATTAACAGAAAGACACTTCAATTTCCTACTTAGGCAGAAAGGAAAACAGCAACAAAATTACTATACAATTCATTTGTATTTCCAATAGATTAAAAAAATCTACAAAAAAGTAATCAATTAAAATTAAACTTCTTTGATATTTCATTATGATAGCAGTCAAATTTTTCAAAGTGAACTGTCACATAATTAATTACATGTGCTTTGGTCTTCATAAATCAACCCTGGATTAGTAAATTAACAGAATTCATTTTAAGGGTATATGTGGTTTAATGACTAAGGTAGGCTTTCATGTTTCATTAACATTGCATAATGAATGAATAAATAATGAATAAACAATAACCCGATTCATTTAGAGCTCAGGGCTCCTGATTTTAGAAGAGGGACATTAGGAAGTTATTTTCAGAACTATACTGATTTGCTAACTTTCTATACATAGGAAGGCACCAAAGAAAGTTGTTTTTGGCATATCTTATTACACTAACTTTCTATACATAGTGAAATGTTTAGGAAGGCACCAAAGAAAGAGTTGTTTTTGGCAAATCTCGATAAAATTCATTGTCCATGAGATTTGCCGTTATTACGGAACACTTCCTTTGAAAAGTCCAGACCTTGTCCACTTACTTCCTGTGAGTGACATCTGTTCCCTGAAGGGACCCTGACTGACATGGCTGATGTAAGCCAGGCAGAATATGCAGCACGTGTATCTTCCAAAAATGATGATTAACAATAAAATGTAAGTAAAAGTGCTTGCAAAAAGACAACTCCAAATAATGTATAAATGTATATGATGATTATTCTTGAGATAGTTGTCACCACTGTCAGCTCTAAAGAATATCTGTTTCGATAATTAGAGTTATATTGTAATATTGAAGATGAGTGTTGTCATGGAAAACCTTCCCATAGGACAGTTTTATTATCAAACAGCCCTCTGGCTCTGATCATATTTCTTGAACACCTTCGGCCTCTCCTAGCAGAACTTGTCAAGAGACAGTTAAAAGACAGGGCAGATGGGTATGAGGTCTACTGTTCTGTCAAGGACCTCTTTTTAGACTTGAGGGTCCACTGAGGAGCTTAGTTAGAGGAACATGAGGCTTAATACTATTTTTCTCATTCTTGAGGGCAGGTATGACACATGTAAGGGGTACCAGGGATGTCCAACATCACAAGATAATGCTGAACCTGAGAGTCAATACTACTTGAAGATTATAGTAAAAACATTCTAATATTAAATGTGGATTAGAATAAAAATTCAGAAGACTCATAAAATTTTACATTTTTAATGAGTGGCTTTGTAATATGTCTCTAGTCCACCAAGTGTTTAAATTCCCGGATATGTGATGTTAGACAATGTGTGTGCACACACGTGTGTACACACATGATGCTCCTGTGGTCCCACTGATGTGTCAGTTTCAGTTTTCATTGATATAATAAGCAGAGAAATGCCTCAAATCACACATTCCAGCTTCAGACAAAGTGGCAAGATCATAGATTCAGTGGATGTAGATGTAAGGAACTTACAGGTCCCATTCCCTCTGTACCTCCCTTCCTCGGCCATTCTATAGCTGGGAACTCTTAGGTCTAGAAATGCAAAGCCATTTTCCTGTTCTTCCCTCAGGGCAGAGGAAGAGGGAGGGCAGGGAGCCAGGTCTCCTGACCCCATGACTGGTGGGCCCCAGCACTCACAGAACAGAGCACTTCCTGAGATGCAGCCACGTTATGCGCAAATCAAGACACCAAAGGACAATGAGAAAGAACGTATAATGTAATGCTTAACACATGGTTTTACCCAACGTGTGTGCGTATTTGTGCTGGGCTTTGAATATTAGGAACATGGAACCAAATGCAATGAAAATGATGGATAGTTAGTACAGGCGTGCAGAGCCTATGGAACTGAAAATGACTGTGCTAAATGCTTTTCTATTACTTGTCTTTTCCCTTAATCCCATCCAAACCACCACTTTTATCTCATAAATATGCATTGTTAAGAATCCCCCAAAGTGATTATTAACAAGTGAGCCAGCCAGTGCTCATAAACCATCTTACAAACACAAAAGGCTCTGCAAATGTTTATTCTCATTACTGAAGCTAATTCAACAACAGCATAATAGAGTCCTCCCAGATAATGCTTTCTAGCAATGCTAACCGTGCCTGAACTCTGGTTAAACCTGTCAGGTAAACTGGGGAAAGTGCATTTTCTGTGTTGAGACAATCAAAATGACCAGATATGAGCTCTGCACTAGCTTGGAGTTATCTTTTCAAGCTTGTGTCCTGTGAACTACATGCTGCTACTGCATAAAATGCTTCAATGTTCTTTGGGTCCCATGTGCTGATCTTGAAAGACGGATGGCTCTTCTTGAGGCAAATTGCTTAGTATTAGAACTGACTGTAGGCTTGCTGGCTGTGTACCTGGGCATCAAAGGGAAACAGAATGGGAGATCTTTCTGATATTGCCCTTTACGGTTCCTTACATGCTCTGGGAAAACCAGCCACTAAAACAACGATGCCTCTTACATCACGAAACAAACAGTAGAGCCTTTGCTTGAGTGTGTGTATCAAGACCTGTATTAACTATACTTTCTTATCCTCTGTATTCTTATGCTCTGGCACCAGGCCTGGCAGACATGAGGAAGGAGTGCTCCTCCCAGGGTTAGCTAATTCCTAGAGATACTGAGGTTGTCTGTGAGCCTGGCTTTGATATGCAGACCAACCAATCCTGAATCCATACTCCCACTCACCTCTTTTCATCAGGCCCTGGCAGTATGGGACACTATTCCTCTGTCCCAATCACCCTAGAGCCAAGTACTTGGAAATTAGAAACCACCCTTATTGGCCAGAGCCCACTAAATTATTTAAACTAGCCAATCCTGAACCTATCTAGTCTGATTATCCTGCCTCACTCATTCTTCTTTATGAAAATCACAATAAAGACTCTCACCCGTGCTCCCCCTTGCTCCTTCTGCCTCCTGATGACCTGGGTGCTCCCGTGTGGCCCTGTGTGGCATGCTGTGCCTCCTGTTTCTAGGGGTCTGTGCATGTAAACTTCTTCCTTCATGGCAATCATTTCCATGTCTGTGTGTCTCACCAAACCTTATCAAAGCAAATCCTGGGTACATTTTAAAACAGAGTCCCTTACCCAGTTATAGCCACAGTCAGCAAACAGGAGTAGAGGTGGTAAATTTGCTCTTCTGAACATGCCTCCAATTTCTCTTTGCTTGGGACTCTGTTGCTTCAGGGTGGCAGGAGGTCACCAGGCATTCAGCCCCTGTATAGTAATCACTCTTACATTTTTTATTTACTTAGGAGTTTATTTTATATGGCCCAACTTCCTCCTTTTCACCTCCTAACAACAACAAAACCATTCTTTACCTTTTGAACACCTTTGAATATTTCTATGACTTATTAAATGACACAGTGAGCTATGTATGGAGCAAAGGAGGACATGGACCTGTGAGGCAGCCTGTGCCATCGACATACTTCACTTGGGCCTCATTGGCTCATTACAATGTCCTAAAACTTGGGGCGAAAAATCAGCTATTCCTATTTTCTCCTCACTCTCACATTCCACCTCTTTCTAATTTTCATATTTATCACTTCTATGTAGTAGGAAGACCATTTAAAAATGTGCTAATGATATGTGATAATTACATTTATAATTGGGAAGAATGGGGAACAGATGTATGATTGTTAATACTGGGAAGGTCCAGGAGAGAGGGAGGGAGGGAGAGAGAGAGAGAGAGAGAAAGAGCGAGCGAGTGAGAGAGAGAGGGGGGGAGGGAGGGAAGGAAGATGTACTCTGGCCTGGGAACGGGAACCACATTCAGTCTCTGCTATTTATGGTACCATCATAGGCAAAGAACAGTGGGACTGTGTCATAAATAAGAAAAAGCAAAGAAATGCCCTATGATCCACTAAGATTTCCAATGGTTTTGGTCGGAAGCATGACTTGACTGACCCAGGTGGACCAAGGAGTAGAAGGGCCAGAATGTCTGTGAGCTCCTCCACTCTACGCCATCCTCTAAACGAATGTACTGCAGAAGGAAAGATCCGTACTCGCTGTGCAAATGCAGCTTTAAGACAAGCCCTCTTAACACTTCATTCCAAAAAGACCGCCAACCCCATCTTCATTGACCTCCAAATCAGCTTCTATCTACAGGTTGTCAAAACATCTAGATTAAAAGACAAAGGCCAAACTTCGCTGACTGGTTGGTTAATCTATTTTCCACTGAAGAGATATTCTGTTTTTATCTTCCCCACTGACATAAATATAGACAATTTGTTTCTCTTGCTTAAAGAGAGGCTTCATGGCTACCAGGTCACCAGAGGCACTAAGCAACATCAGGCTGCAATGTATCATCAAATATGTGAAGCCTTCACCTTCACTAAGCTGCATGTGAGCTTTAAAATTTCCCTTTACTGCGCCTAGATTACACTGGCCATAAATCAAGCACTAAGAACCTCACAGAAAGTGTCCTTTCTTTGCAGGGTTCAGTTTTCCCCATTGGGAATTGTGTAGGACTGCCACCTCTGTCCACTGGCCCAAAAGAGAATGGAGCAGACAGCTCTCTTGGAAACTTATCCTAAACAAGCAATCTGAAAGAATGAAAGTGCCATTAGCAACAGGATGTTCTTTGCAGTTATTTATAATGATAAGAAACTATGAACAACCTAAATATTACACAGTAGAAAGGTAAATAAAATGTCAGCATTGCATAGTGGTTATGAGCACAGAAGAACATATATCTGTCTCTGCTGCTTATTTACTGTGTGATCCTAGGCAGGTTAGCTAACTTCTTTGGGCCTTGATTTCCTCATCTATAAGATGAGCCTAATAGAGTTGTTAGGCATGTGAAATGAGTTTGTATTTATAGATATTATAAAGATGAAATGAGTTAATATATATCATAATATTTAAGTACCTAGAGCATGGGAAACATTATGACATTATGTAAGGATTTGATAAACAAAGTGGCACCTTTTCTAGATGGAGAATTTTGCAGCTTTTACAAAGATTATTAACAAGGCTATATAGCAATGAGGAGAATGCTTATATTAGAAAAGGTCCAGTGAGAATCATAAGTACTCTATGTAAAATATAGATATGAACATTAATTAAGGGACTACATCAAATGAAAATAGTTGCATTAGGATCGAGGAGATCTTCCATTTTTCAGACATTTTATATAGCTTTTCAAAGTTTTAAGAAAATTTTGACAAGGAGTGGTGAGGGGTAGTGGGAGGGAACAGTTTTTCTGGGCCTCTGATTGAAATGGATCACCTGATCCTTCTGGCAGAGCTGGAAGAGTTGTCTGTTCTACCCAGAGTTAATAAAAAACAATTTATAAGAATATCCCCCAAGAGGGAGATAAATGGAAAAAGAGAAGTTTCAGCAGCCAGGAGCTGGGGTAGGGGATGGGGAAGGGACTAAAGTCAGTGGACTGGCACTTCCTTTCTACCTACTCTCTGATTGGCTAGGGGTGTGGTCCATTAGGGGAGGGTGGGAACTCAGAGCATCTTAGCATGTTAGATGGACAAAGAGATCAAAGTATTTGATACGAGGTAAGGAGAAAATACCCTCATTTGTCAGGGGCTTGTCCATTATTAATGAAGTAACTGACAAAAGAAATAAACACCCATACCACGAATCCCACTCTCTCCCCCTCTGACCCTGAAATCTCATCAGCCTTTACCAGGAAAACGGATTCTTCCCCAAGATAAAGCAACATAATAGAGCAGTCCTGCCCTTTGTGTTTGCCTCACACCCCTTTTTAATCTCCCTCCTCATAAGCAAAAGCTCTCAAGGCTAGAAAGGAACCTTAGAGATTGCCTCAGCCAGTGGCCCTCAAGGCTGGCCCATAGCCTATTCTTGGGGATTTAAAAAATATAAAGATCCTGATAGGAAGAATTAACATTGTTAAAATGTCCATACTACCCAAAGCAATATAGATTCAATGCAATCACTATCAAAATAACAATGGCATTTTTAACAGAACGAGAACAACTAATCTTAAGATTTATAATGAACCACAAAAGACCTCGAATAGCTACAGCAATCTTGAGATAGAACAATGTTAGGTATACCACAATAGCTGAAGTCAAACTATACTACAAGACTATACTAATCAGAACAGCATGGTACTGGCATAAAAACAGACACAGAGGTCAATGGAAGAGAAATAAACCCATGTCTCTATGGTCAATTAATCTATGACAAAGGAGGAAAAAATATACAGTGGGGTAAAAGACAGTCTATTCAATAAATGGTGCTAGGAAAACTGGACAGATACATTCAAAAAGAAAAAAAAGAAAGAAAAAAACTAGATCACCTTCTTACATCATATACAAGAATAAATTTAAAGTGGATTAAAGACTTAAATATAAGGTTTGAAATCATAAACATAAACAGTAAAATCTCTGACATTGCTCTTAGTAATATTTTTTTCTGATATATCTCTTTGGGCAAGGGAAATAAAAGAGAAAATAAACAAATGGGACTATATCAAACTAAAAAGTTTTTGTACAATAAAGGAAACCATCATCAAAACAAAAAGATTGGAGTTCTAGCAGTGCAATTGGTTAGCATGCAGTACTTTTAACAAAATGAAAAGACAACCTACTGAGTGGAAGAAGATATGTGCAAATAATACATCCAATAAGGGGTTAATATTAAAAATTTAGAAAGCACTCATACAATTTAACACCAAAAATACACAAGCAATCCTATTTAAAAATTGGCAGAGGACCTGAACAGACATTTCTTCAAAGAGGCCCTACAGATGGTCAATAGACATATGAAAAGATGCTCAATGTCACTATTAATCAGAGAAATGCAAATTAAAAACACAATGAGATATCACCTCACACCTGTCAGAATGACTATCATCAATAAATCAACAAACAACAAGTGTTGGTGAGAATGAGGAGAAATGGGAACTCTTGAGCATTGTTGGGAGGACTGCAAACTGGTGCAACCACTAAGGAAAACAATATGGCATTCCCTCAGAAAATTAAAAAGACAAGAACCTTATGACCCAGCAATTCCATTTCTAGGTATTTACCCGAAGAAATCCAAAACGCTAATTCAAAAAGATATATGCACCTTATATTCACTGTAGTATTATTTAGAATAGCCAAGATATGGCAGCAACCTAAGTGCTCATCAATAAACAACTAGATAAAGAAGTTATAGTACATGTATATAATGGAATGTTACTCAGCCAAAAAGAATGAAAACTTACCATTTATAATAACGTCGATGGACCTAGAGGTTATTATGCTACCGAAATAAGTCAGAGAAAGACAAATACCATATAATTTAATTTATATATGGAATCTCAGTAACCAAAATAAAGGAACAAACAGAACAGAAACAGAATCACAGAATAAACTGATGGTTGCCAGATGCAAAGGGGTTTGGGGAGGAAGGTGAAAAAGGTGAAGGTATTAAGAAGTACAAATTGATAGTTACAAAATAATCATGGAGATGTAAAGCACAGGGAATACAATCAACAACACTGTGATAACTGTGTAGTGCCAGGTGGGCACTAGACTTATTGGCAGGATCACTTCATAAATTATGTGTCTAACCACTATGCTGTACACCTGCAACTAATATACAACTAAAAAAATACAGGTTTCTGGGCTTTAAGAAGTGATAGCTCTGGGGAGGAGCCCAGGATTCTGCATTTGTAATCTCTCTCCACTGGCAAGGAGAATCCCAGTTGTGTGGAAATCATAAATCGCCAAGGTCATTTTACTAAAACGGTTTAGTAAAACAAAGCTTGCCTTCTTTTTTTCTACCTCTTGGTCACTTCCTATTTTGTCCTCTACCTTTATCCCAGTTCTTCTGTCCTCCTCTATTTCTCTCAAAATCTTGCCCTCTTTTTTGAGCTGGGACTGGCATTTTTTTTGTTTTAGCATTTTATTTCATAGTATTTTTTCCATGCCAACTTTGAGCTTCTGAAACTATTTTATTTTATTAATTAATTTATTTTTCATGGTAACGTTTGTTAGCGAAATCCATTAAGTTTCAGCTGTATACTTTAACAGTAAGGCGCATATATATATATATTTACACTGTGTTCACCTCCCATAGATTTCTTTCTGTCACTTCATATTTGAACCCCTTAACCCCATCTACCTCCCTCACATCCCACCCTCTACCCTCTGGTAACCACTAACATATTGTCCATGTCCATGAGTCTGCTTGTTTGTCCTGTTCATTTGTTGCTTTTAGGTTTATGTCCCACATATAAAGGATATCATGTGATTTTCAACATTTCCAGTCTGTCTTATTTCACTTAGCATGATGGGTCTGGAATTTTTAACTACAGAAATAAAAATTCCAATTGGGGGAAGGGAGTCTAACAACCGATTGTCACTAACAAACATGCTGGCATTGTTCCAGGATAGCCCAACATCCTGACATCTGTCTCAAGGAGAGAGAAGTATGCCCCAGCCATGCACGCAAAGAAAACACTCTAAATTAAATTTGAATGAGCTATAGGCCTAATGAGCGTTATTAGTGTAGCTGCATGCATTTAAGAAAAACCAAATGTTAGTCTAATACTGTTTTGACTGCCTTCGGAGACCAAGAAGATCTGAGTGGTTCAGCTCAGATCTGGGCCTTGTTCTACTCTCTTGATTGGCTATCTAAGGACTGGGCCCCCCCAAAAATGGATACAGCAAATCACTAGGGGTCCATCATTCTTACTGGTTTCTACTCTCTATTCTTTCTCCCACCAATGAGAAAGCTGTTTGCTTAGATTCTACACATTCAAATCAGTTGGATATATTTTCTTTCAAACCTTGTTTCTGGCAGTCATCCCGATACTCCTCCCCATATTTGCTCTTGACCTTTCTGTGCCAGCCAGCCTTTGGCCCCACTGCTCATGGCCTCCAACAGGCCCTGCCCTGCTCTGCTGGCCCTTACTATGTCATTGGCCTTGGCTCAGGCAGGTCCCTCCTCTAACCTGTCCATCTCCCCATGAGGGGTGGGACAGAGATCTGGAGAAACATAAGGCCAATGAAAACGTCAGATTATTTCTTTTTGTTAGTTTTTTTTTTGTTTGTATGTTTTTTGTTTTTTTGCAACCTAGCAACCTGGCATTAATAGTTTAATACTTATATGTCACTTCTCAGTTAGCATGGCTACTTGATATTTTGAGTTTTGGAAATACAGGCAGAGAGAGATGTGATCTCTTTGTGCATCAGATTTTTCATGCATTTTGTGTGTAAATATAAATCTCATGAGAGTGCTAAGCACCTTGCCTCTTGTGTATGTGTTTAATTCCTGTTTAGTGATGTAAGGCTATTTTACATGTAATGAATTAAAAAAAGTAAGGGCTTTGGGGGTAGGTACTCTGAGATTTAAATCCAAACTTTGCTAATTCAATAGTTTTATGTTTCTTCTATTACTTTGGCTTAGTTTGTTTTTTTTGTGTGTGTGCCTTTAATATTTAGTAAAATTCTTTAAAAACTTAAACATGACTAAGAGAAAACTAGAAGAAAAGGGACTTTTGTTCATGTTCGAACCAGAGTGTTAAGGGTGAACACACATTCAAGCATTAGACATACTAGGAGCAACAGGAGTCAAAATAAGACAAGGGAGACTTTTGGAGTAGTAGTCAGTTTGGACCAGATCCCTTTTCAGTCTTAAAATGCCCTGTCTTGTTCTTTCATTTTAGTAAGAGAGGTTGTTCCCTCATAGTCAGTCCTTTTACCCTGTTGCCTATAAAACGTTTGTTTTCATTCAGGGGGCCTTGGTGACTGTGCTCACATCATGTGGTTTTCTCTTTAGTGGGCCCAGATACATGCTGACATTGCTTATCCAACAGCATTACCTTTGGCCTATATTTATTTATCCCTCTGTAGTTGATGAAGCAAAAGAGTATAACTAAGTTGTCCAGCAGCCAGTGGTGGCCCCATTGTTGCACTCATTATCTCCCTCCTGCTCTTTGTGACCCTCAGAAGGAACCTGGACTGGATGTTAGGACATCCTGGATACCAGGCTTATTTTGCCAAAGAATGCTCTTGGGCAAGTTACTGGCCACTTCTGCTCTTCATTGGAAAGTCAGAAGGTTTTCTAGATACCAGTAATAACAACAACTGACCCTGACATTGGGTTTTAGGCATAGAGCTCACATAATACTTTCAGATTTTATTTCATGCTCATGACTTTTTAGGTAGGCATATGAATGATCACCATTTCCATTTACAGATAAGGAAACTGTGGCCATGGGGGGTACCTAATGGACTCAAGGTCACATGGCTAGACAATGGAGAGCAGGATGTTCCCTGCCCACTTTTCCATCCCTCCTTCTAGAGGAGTTGCTTCCAGAGGCCCCTTCTAGATCTCAAATGTTATGATTCTCAGGGTTCAGCACAAACTCTGTCTAGTTTCTTCATCAAAAAATTTGGATAACTTATACTAATTTCTAACCTTGTCCTTGTTATGAAACAAACATGAGAAAAGTGTTTATGACCTATATGCTAATAATATGTAACCTTTGCATCCCAAGTTTTATCTAAATTCATCATTTCTCCATAATTTGTTGTTACAAAAGTACATAATGGGGAGTAGACAAAAACATAGCCTTCAATTAACTTGATAAAATGCTTTTGCCACAGTAACACTCCTAGAGTTGATGAAATTTGATTTCAGGCTAAAAGTGTACATTATTCGGTTGGTGGTTCGGCTCTCATTAGACTAAAATGACACATACATTCATTTCTTTAAAAACAGTTCTTCAGGAAACAGTGAAGACATATGGATGCTTGAAATCTCATAAATCTGAAATTACCCCAATTGTGAATCAGCCAACATCATTAAAGGGAATGGGCTGGCCTACCATTTCCTGAACTTCACCATTTCGGTAGTAGCCATTTAATAAAAACTGATGTGCATTTAGTTTTAATTAGTTTCCATCAACAGTGATAAAAATTTAAAAAGTAATCAAGCAAATGCAACAGAAATACATCTCAATATTGCTACTTGGGAAGTAAATGGATTCTATCCTTTTGCAGATAAGAGAATTATCACAGGAGGCAAACCCCCCCATCTCTAGAAATAATCTTCATGCCAGTATTCAAATTAAATTGTCCAGAAATAATCATATTTGAAGGAAGTAGAGAAAACATCATGAGATGAGTCATCATGGGGTGATGGCTCTGTGATATAACACTGTGCGGTTTTGTGGTTTTATAGGTTTCTTTGGCTTCTCAACTCTAAATTGGAGTTGTTTTTTAAAAAGCAAAACAAATAACACAAAAATGATGGTTTCACTTTTATTAACACATTTGTTTCTTTTTAAGAAGAAGAAGTTCAAAGAATTCTAGAGTCTTGTTTCTTTCTATCAGCTCAAAACAGCTGTAGGGCTGAAAGATTTTTACTGGACAATAAAATTTTCTTCCTTACGTTTAATACTATCACTTTCCTTTTGCCTAAAGATGCCTTGTATTTTTATAAAGAGAAGGAATACAAATGCTTATATTCAAAAAGCATGTCTAGTAAGTTAAATTCACTCAAATCACATGAGAAAAGGCATAGAGGACTAAATATCTCAGAGAATAGAAAATTAATATTCATACCCAATGAATTCAAGATTATCTGCATACCAATCTGGTATACCTTGGCAAGAGTATCGCAGTGTTCCAATCTGTAGCAACTTTCCTCAGGGTGGTTGATTTCTGTTACCAGCTGTTGTTGGAAGTAATTCTAACATTCAAGTTGACAATTTGCTAGCTCTTCTGTTGTACTCTGAGATGACTGTCCCTGCTTCCAACCTAAACTAGATCGGACTCTATAAGAGAAGTCTTCAATTATGTAAAAAACTTTATACGCAAGATGTGGGTATGTTCTATTCCATTTCATTTAAGTGATTAAGAGGAAATGGATGTCAGCTGCACAAAGGATGCTCATGCTTGATGAGTTAGCCAGCTAAACCACTCCATGTCCCTTTCAGGAAGGAAATAAAAATAAAGGGTCCTAATGTATTAGGTGCTTAAAAGTTGGCTCTGTAGAAGGGCAGGAAGTTGGCGAAAGGAATCCTTAAAATCCATTCCAACTCAGGAACATGTATTGTGTTAATCTTTGGCCTAAAGTGCATCTAATCCAGTGCTGGACAGTGTCCAAACTCATTTTTTAGTAGCCAGCGTTGGTTACTCTGTGCCAGGCCCTGTGTAAGGTTTAGTGGACAGGTATAAAGAAGTTTTCTGCCTTTGAGGAGTGTAATAAAGGCTTTCATGGGGGGAAATGCTAACTTCTTCAGTGGGAATCCAAAGGCAGACATGACTGACTCCAACTGCAGATTTAGTGTTGAAGAAAGCTGGAGCCCAGATTCTTTGATGAATGGTAGCTGGTCTAGACGTAAAGGCTTTCAATGAGAGTTAACATTTCCTGAAAGGTACCTACTGGTAAATCAATTCTTTGTGTCTCAGAAAAAGCAACTTGTCTTACAAGGTTAAATTATGCAATGTTCTGTTCCCTATTGTTCTTAAGAAATAGTACGGCATTCATAGTATGCATCCATTTTCTCAAAGTTCCATTCACATAAGATCTCACCCATTTTTCCTGGCTGCAGAAAGTCAAGCATACTATTATGCCAATTTTATAGAAAGGGAACTGAGATATCAAGAATGTCTCATTTGACCAGATTATTTGGCTGAAGTTAAACAAGTTAAGTAGCACATGAAATAGTACTAGAAGCCAAGTATCTCCTATCTCAAACCCAGAGCTTTCCATGGAGCTTTAAGTTAAAAACAAATTCAGAATTATACAATAGGGGAATTGTGGCTACAGAAGAGGAGAGGACTTGGTGCTTGAGAAAAACTTTATGATGCAAACTGTCTCCAGGTTTCCCATGGTGAGAAGGCTGAAAACCACATGAATTCACTGCCAGCTACAGAGCATTTGGGGGTGGGTTGCTTGTGCCTGATGCATTTTATCAGCAGCTGAGTTCCAAGCTATGTTGTTTCTCTCTTATTCTTCGCCAAAGCAAAGAATAAACAAGAAGTAGCCATGGTGGGATCAAAGGAAAGCTTGAGATCAACCCAGATTCTGGCGGTGGGCCTAATGAAGACTGGGCAAGGAACCCACCACCCAGTGAGGCAGAAACAGCAGAATTGGAGAGAAGCTTAGCAAAGAAACCATTATTAAAAGAATTCTTATTAAGAATGACGATATTTATAAAACAGCATCCTCCCCACCTGAGTACTATTTTGGAGCACAGTTTGAAAACCTGCATTCTCTTGAACTTGCCACACAAACTCCCTCTTCTATATTTGTCCACGTGACATTTTATGTCCACGTGCAAAAAGAATTCTATTATTCCTTTTGCCAGTCTGGTAAACTTCTACTCACCCTTCAAGATTCCCAAGAAGTGCTTTCTAACAGAATCATCTGAGGCAACTGTTAAACATAACAAAGTCACGGCTGCATCCCAAATGTACTAAATCCAGATTCCTGTTGTTCTCGAACAACTTGCGGAAATTCAGATGTGCAGTCAAGTTTGGGAACTACTGCAGATCCTGCACTGCAGAATGGTTTTTAATAAGAGATGATTTACAGTGGGACTAACTCCACCCTGAGGGTTTTGGGAAGGCGAGAAGGTAGTTTAATCTGTGACTGTAACTTGCCAAGAATCCGGTGCTGAGAAAGGCCAAGGTGGAAAGCAAAGGAGCTGAAAGGGCTCCAGATCCGTTCAGGAACCCTGCCCTCTGAGTCTGATGGCTTCATTAAGGACACAGAAGTGAGACAACTAGCAAGCTGGGGAATATACAGGAAGCTTATAATTGACAAATCCACAATTTTCTCTTGGGTGAGGCTTAGGGAAATTCCAAAGCTCCATGAAGGTTGCAGGTGTCCCATAAAAAGATTTAATGGTGGTGATGTCAACTTAAAAAAAATTCTGATATTTCTATTTACAAGTTTTTAAAGGTACCATAAGGAAAACAATCCACTGCCTGTTTGATTGATGATTCTAACTGCTATTAACATTTTTGGTATTGACTTCTACATATTATCCATTGTTTAGTGAAAAAAAAAAATCCGCTCATGGCTCTTCACTCGCATCTTCATAAAACATCTCCATACAAAAGCAAAATATTGTTATTATTTGAGCAGCTGGTGTTAGTAAAGTGTAGATCTATCTCATTTAAAATAGCTACACAATTTGCTAGTGTCATTTAGCATCTCAAATCATGATAACATGACTCTTATCTGCATAAAATCTCCAGGCCCTTCTTCATTTCCCATTGTAATTGAGGTATAGTACCGAGCTAGTGTGATTACTTATTACCTTTGTTCCCTCACCCTCCAAGTTCAGGTTCCTCTAAAAACAGTGAAGTCAGGTAATCCACAAGGAAGAAAAGTTATACATTGTTTATCTTTTTCATTTATTTATCTGGTGTAGGATAGTTCCATTAATTTTCTATCTGTTATACAACTTAACTCAAGAGCTCTGTTTCTGAATTAATTTTTTGTTAAGTGATAACTTAGTGGCTGATAGTTCTCTCTTACCTCTTTCAGGTCTTTACCCAACAACTGTTACCTCAAGGAGGCTGTCCCTGGCCTTTTTGTCTAAATTTCACCATCTCCTCTGGCTTGCCTCTGCCCATTCACAATCTAAATATAACACATGTTTATTGTTTGTTAATTTCATTTTCTGTTTTCCCCATCAACATATAAGCTCTATTGGGACAGGGATTTTTGTATGTCTTGTTCACTGCTGTATCCCATGTCTAGCACAGCACATGGCAAAAAGCAGGTGCTTAATAAGCACTAGCTGAATGGATCAGTGAATGAACCTGTCTTGCTTTTAATGATGATCCTGGGCTAGCACAGGGGACTGACTTTCAGATGCTCCAAGTGGCTTCTACGTCTTGGTATAGTGCAGAGATTGCCAAACTGGTTCACAGCACATTTAGTTAGGTTCAAAAACTTAGGAAGTATTTGTGTCCAAATAATCTTAGTAGCCACTTAAAAAAATATATACATACACTGAAAAAAAAAAACCACTTTAATATTTAATACTGCAATTGCTTTCTAAGGGGATGTGTGATCCTAGTAGGGCCTGTACAGCTTGCAAACCTCAGAATCAGATTGGACACGAGTACCCTTAGTTCTTGTGCCACATTGATTTTCACGTGGTACTTGCTTTGTATCACAAGAAATGCTGAAAAGACAGCTTCACAGAGATACGATATAATCATTGGAATGAAGTACAATCTAATGTGGAAATCGTGAATTTGAGCTAGTAGTTCAGATGATATCTGACAGATGTGGAGTTCTGCCATGTTTCCATTCATAGCTTAAAATAACCTGCAGGACTCCGAGTGCTATTCACTGTTGTACCCTGAACCACGGGTAGTGGCTAGGTCTAAAGTTGTGTGAATTTGAGCAAGGCCTCCTATATAAAAGAAAGAGAAAATAATAGTATCTACTTCATAGTTTTTGTTTTGCTTTTTATTATGGAGAACTTTCAAACCTATATAAAAAATACACAGAATAAAACAATGAACCCATATCTCATCACCAAGTTCCAAGAACCATTCAATTATGGCCAACTCTGCTCTTGGCACACTCCGTATACTCTGTGAGAATTAAATAAGTTAATACACGTAAAGCATTTAGCAGAGTGCTGAGCACCCTGAAGTGTTAGGTGTTGTTATTACTGTCATCTCACCATCAGCAGCTCTACCACACGTAAGTACTTAGTGCCTCCCCTTCCAGGGGTAAGTCATAACACAGGTAGAAAGTCAAGTGATTTTGCCCAGTATAAAGGAATACCTGCGATCACAGGGAACAGGCTGCTGCAAATGCATGCCTCATCGACAGAGCTTCGCAAGCATTTTCTTCACAAGAAACTTCTGTGTGTCTACCTTGGAGAACACATAGGATGCAGTGGAGTTTTCCTTAATTAAGTGTATCAGAATGCTGCTAACCTATGATAGCATGATTTTGGAAGAACTAAGAAAATCAGTTTAGGGAGAGAGGGTCTAACCTTCATATAGCTGTCCCCCACACATATGATTGTGAGAGGCACAGTTGCTGATTTATGCAGCTGTTCAGGCACGAGGTGTGCCAATGATTATGAGGGCAAGAAATAATTGCTATTTTCCATTAATGATTTTATGTAATTCTCCTTTCCCTCCTGGAGACTGATTAAAATGTAACTTAAATTGTTACCATCTCAGGGTCTCTGGGTGCTTCATCCCAGAACCCAGCCAAAGTTTCCCAGTGAGTGAGGGATGATGACCAAAACATTAAGTGCTCCTCTGACTTTTATGCCACAGCAGTGAAATTCTCCATTCAGCTTTCCTCAATTTGTTTGCTGTGGAACCTAAGCAATTATCTGTGTTCTACAAAGCTCAACAAATTATTGATCTGTACTTTTTGATTTACAGTCTGTTTGGTTTATGGGCCTAAGAGAAATCCTAACTAAAATTCTTTGGGTTCCATTTAGTCCAAGGCAAAATTTACAATGAAACCCCCTGTAGCTAATGTCTATCTCTTTTAGGCAATAAGCACATCTTAGACTGGGAAATTGTTCTGACAGCTTATCAGCACACCCTCTCTCACAGCATTCATTTTATTGTAATCTGCATCAATGTAATATCATAAAATCAATCTAGTTCCTCCCAAAGATGTCCAGCAATCTCCTACAAAGGCGCAAATAAAAACATTCTGCCAAACAGAGGGAATGGCTAGAAGTAATACTATTAACCTCCATGCAACTTAGGAGGGAAGGGACTCAATAAAATCGCATTTGTCTGTAGCTTGTTCAGGGAGTAAACACATGTGAGATATTGTATTATACACTTGAAAACTCCATAATGCTTTGTTTAAACAGTTTTTACTGGGTTAATGAAATCACTGACTGAGGTCACTTACACCCATAGATATATTCAGCCTTGATCTATTTCTAAAAAGGCCTTATAAATAAGGTTTGGGGGGGATTTTAATTATTATTTTAATTATTATTTAATTATTCTTCACCAATGACCTGCTCATTCTCTCCTGAACCTCAATACATGAAACTGTCTGGAGCAGGTGAGTTACTAAAGGTACCAAAGACCTTCTTGCCAGTTGCACTCTCAATTCTGGTGGCAGTGAGGCAGGACTTTGCAGGATCGGTGTCTCTTACTTGTCTAGCCTCCCTGCCCACTTTTAAAGCAGAGAGGAGCACAGGATTCAATGTTGAAACTGGAAAAAGAGAGAACACTCAAATGTGGGTATTAATTAGATAAAAATCTAAGAAAAACACAGGATCAGAGAAACAGATAACAGAGTCTACATGAAGAAAATCCAGTCCATCTCATGTTTGGTCTGCTTCCTGCTTTCCTGTTAAGAGAAGTTTTTTCAGTTACTACGGTGGTTAGGATCTAGTGACAGCACCTACCTATGTGTTTACTAGACAAAGAGCAAGCAGGTTCTTGAATAACCTATTGTTCAACATCATTTTATTATAATGTTGATGAGATGCTGTAGGAACTTAAACTCTTATTAGTATCAATTAGCTTATGGTAAAATTGGTTTTGTTATACATCATTTTGTTTAGTCATAGAGCCTATCAATGACACTAAGTGAGGACTCACGGTACAGGCAAGCTCAGGACTGCTCAGGGCCAAGAGCCAGAGATTCCACTACTGCTTAGTTCCTCATGCTGCTATCCCATTGCAGCCCTAGGCTAATACAGGTAGGAGCTAGTGGATCACATCTGTGAGTCCCTTTCAGGATCCTTAAAAAGCAGAGTATGCTAAATTAAAGATGACTACAAATTCTTTGCTATTTCTCCCATTGAGAGGTGGAGTCTAATTGCCTTATTTTTAAACATTCACATTAAATCTAGGTCTCCTTTAGTGACTTGCTGGACCAACAGAATGTGACTTTAATGATTCCTGGGACTTCTAAGGCTAGGTTATAAGAAACTTTGCAGCTTCTGCCTGGCTGTCTTGGGACAGTCTCTCTGGGAGCCCTGAGCTGCCATGTAAGAAAGCCCATGCCCTGAGATTCCTATGTAGAAGAGGCCAGACGTGGGTGCTCCAGTTATAGGTGATCTGAGCTCAGCCTTCTGGCTGTCCACATTAAGATGTGAGCAAAGTCGTCTTGCATCCACCAGATCAACTATCTGGCAGCTGAATTCCACCAAGTGTTCTCAATGCACAGGGAGAAGAATCACCCATTTTACCCCTGCCCTCTACTTCCTGACCTATTAAACTATGAGATAGAGTAAAAAGGTTGTTTGAAGCTACTACACAGGAGTAGGTAACCGGAACACCAGCTCTACTGCTTTACAGCACCATAGCGTAACTGCCACTTCTAGAATTACAGCCAACTGGTCTTGGGCGAGAATGGCTGGTATGTTGTTAATGACTGGTAAACTGGGTCAGCCAGGGGCTCTCAGGGTGATGGCTGGTTTGGAGGAGATGACAGAGCAATGATGGCTTTATTGAATGAAAACCAAGACCTGTGAAGGGTGTGAGGAAGAGCGTTCAAGAGGACTCTGAATGTGTGGGGTTTTGTTTGAGTACTGTACAAGACGTGTTGGTTTAGTGATTTGGAGGAGCTACCAGGGAAGAAAGAGACAGAAAATTATATTAGTTCCCTATGTAGGATAGTGAATTTTTAAAAAAAGATTGACTGTCTTTTTGGAGAAGAGAAGGGTGGAGGCTCCAGAAAGAGGGTATAAAATCACTGCTGTGGTCCCTTACCTGGAACATCAACAGAGAAGTAAGCAAAAAAGACAGCAATACATGGGAATCTCATAAAACCACCACCAAATCGGTCACAGGGGACCATTCACTCTCGTTTGCTTGAGACAGTCCCAATATAAACCTGCTGCTCTGGGGTGATCATGAAGAACATTCTCTTTCACTCTCACAAGCATCCAGTTTTGGATGATAAGTTATGTGCCTGCTCTACTTGTAGGGGCCTGTGTGGCTCAGTGGAAGAGAGTTTTGAACACATTTTATATCATCCCATTAAGATAACACAGAAAGGCTATACGGGTTCTTCTCTGGAGGTAGCGCTTGTCTTTAGATTTCATATAGTCATTCAACAAATATTTAACGAGAGCTGATTGTACTGTGTTTTCTCATACTTAAATGACCAAATACTTGGGGAATGATGACTGCAGGAGTGACAAAATCTTTAGTTGTGTGTTATGATTAGAAATGGTTTTGGAGAGAACACCATTTACATTAATCTAGAGTTGTCTGAACAGCAAAGGCAGCAATTCAGAAAAATAATATAGAAAAAAAAGACAAAAATCATTTTTTTAAAAAGGTAAACTCAAATCATCTGGCTGGTCACTGGTCTCAGCAGCCACTGGAACAGGCCATGAACGTTCAGGCTTCTGGAGCAACATCTGCCCCATAAAAAAATGAAGCAGGAATGTCAGCTGTCACCTAGTGAAGGCAGCCATTTGAGGGTAGACTGAAGGACAAGGAGAATCTGTTGCCAGTGCTTAGAAACCAGTTAGCCTGAGAGAGGTAGGAAAATGACCTTGAGGTGGAAAGCCTAAACCATGTGGGCCCCTAGAACAAACGTTGTTTTCTGTGCAGACATTAAGAGGACACGGGGAAGTACTGGGAATCAGGAGAGCCACAGTGGGTGGGAGGGTGGAGGAAAGGGCTAGCTCTGGGAGGGACATGGCATGTTCTGCTGGGGACTAGATGCTGTGTCTTCTGGCTGCCTGAGAGCTGAGGACTTAACACAAGAGACCAAAAAGGAGGGTTAGAAAGACAGAGCTGGCTGGAGGGCAAGCTAGCCCCACTGCTCACCCTTAGCACCATGCAATCCCTAACAGCCCTCTGACCTGGAAGGCTCTCTTTCAGTATGCTCTAGAATCATACTGTCCAGTACTGTGTCCACTAGGCACATGTAGCTAGCCCTATATCTTCAAACACTTTGCACAGGTCTTTCTTTACACATCTCTCAGTTGGGAGATGCTATTGCTGAGTTTTCTGAGTACCTACGAGGCACCAAATACATGGCATACAGATTATAATTTTAAAAAGCACAGAAAGCCAATACCAGACACCATCCAGAATTTTAACTTCCTTTGAAATTTCCAAAGTCATGTTAGGAACTTGCAGTATCTCAATGCTATTGTTATAAACATCAGTTGTCAGTGTATGGTACTATAATTGCTGGACGTGTAAGAAATTAAACATCATCTGGACTGACCCAGTGACAGAACTTGAAAGGTGTTTTTGGAAGAGTCTCTGATTTTAGCCTCTAACTTATCTCATTTTCAAAAAACAGAGTAAAGAGGAAATCTGTTGATTATGTAAGCTTTCTGGTTGCCTAGATTCTGAAGAAACAGTACTCACCTGTAATTAAATCGTAAAAGTTAATTGTAATTAAATTGCACAGTATTTAAGAAAAGCTGCCACTTCTTGGAATTAGCTCTGAGAAGAACACTGAAATGATGAAGTAATTACAACCTGAAATGCATACATTTTCAGGTGGTTCTTGTCTAGGTTGGAATAGACAGCTTCCTTATTTCCCAAAAGCTTTGTTATTTTCACTCACACTGGTGGGTCAGAGAGATGATAACGCCTCCATGCACAGGTGCTGGGTTATTAATCCGAGAAGGAGCAAGTGATTTTCTTCCTACCTTTTGTTTATTTTCTTATATCCAGAAGTGAATATAAATCATCAACACCTCTTCACAAAAATCTGTTAAATTTATTTTTAATTGCATAAATAAATTATTATTTTCTTAATGTTACAAATCTAAGTAATACTGATAAGGCAAACATTCTCATTACTCTTCCTTACCCTTATCTGCTGCCTTGAGGAAAACTGTTACCTGTCTTTCCTGAGGAATCTTGCCATGTTTCCATACATCTACACCTACACTGAAGTATATCACTTAAGTTAGGCTTTCCATGAATAATACCATATTAGACGCATTGTTCTGTTTTTTTTTTTTATTTATCAATATCTTTTGGAAAATAGTCCATGTTAATACCAATGAATCTTACTTCTTTTAACTGCTGCATTATTTTCCATCAAATAGCCATGCTCTATTGTATTAAACCATTCCTACCCCTATGGGCATTTAGGTTTGTCGCACTTCTCACTAACACAAATAATGCTGCAATGAACTTCACACTTTATAAAAAGGCTGACTGGAGATGGAGGCAGTAAACTACAATGGGCAAACGGAAACGCACACGGTGGAACAGGGTATTCTGTTTAATAAGTGCCAGGCACTGGAAAGCCTTCTTTGGTACCATCTGAAGACTCGGTGATCCAATCCATCAGAGAAGTAAAATGCCAAGACAAAGAAAGTTTTCTAAGCACCTCAGATATGAAAAGTTTATGCAAAGGTGGAAGCAATGAGATGACTGCCTTAAGAAATGAGGATGTGCTCTAGGGGTCGGGTGGGGAACAGAATCCTAAATCACTGAATTCCAACAGGGAGCCTTGTATAACCTAAAATGCTACTGGGAAAACTGGGGGAAGAATGAGTCCCTTCTGCTTCTTATTTGTGTAATTACTCTTTTATCTCAAAGAAAAGCAGCAAATTAGATTTGGCAGAGAGGCCCATGCCCAAGACAAGGCCACTAAATCCCTGGATCTAAAATGATCTAAATGATCTAAAAATACTCTTTTCCCATGCACTGCTTTTTGGGGATAAATCATTATATGTTAAGGTATTCAGCCCAATAATCCTAATCTTACTCTTGGAAGGAATCATAGATAATCAAACCCACTCTATTTGGTAGAGGAGGTAACCAAAGTAGAGAGGCAAGGTGACATGGGCAACGTTACAGACCTGGATAATGGCAGAGCCAGGTGCAGTTACCCTGAACCAGCCCTTTGCGGCTCACCATCGTCCCCCTCTTCGTCACCTACCCTTGTGCAGAAAAGCATGGGGAGTCCCACTTCCGCTTGCTGCTTTCTTAGTCATTTGACATAACATTTTTTGTTTAGAACCCTATGTGTTGGTTGCAATGCACAGAGAAAGATGCTCTGTCAGCTGTGGCTGCTCCCAGCTGTCTGAGGTGTATACTGCAAGGTTAATTTTTATCTGATGCTATGCCTCTGCATAGCCTTGAAGCACAGATGTCTGGGAAAACCACATCCCATGTATCTTTCCTAAAGTGATCATTCTTTCCCGATCGAAACCAATTTTGCAAACTCTAGTGGAATGATCTGGCTCTCATTCCTCTTCTCCACTCCCCTGGTCAGACTGCATTTAAATATATCACACCTCTGACTCCCATTTTCTCTCCTTTTGCCCTGGCAGTTTAAACCTTATTTACTGATTTCACTCAGGGCTTTAAAGCTCTTCCCCATCAAGAGGTAAAATTTATTTCCCTACCTCTCTAATCTGTGTGACTTGCTTTGGCCGACAGAATGAGGTGGAAGTAACAGTGTGCCAGCTCTGAAAATGGACTTCAAGAAAAGTCTTTTTCTGTTGGTTCTCTTGGACATCGGCTCAGCCTCCATGTGAACAAGCTTGAACTAGCCTGCTGTAGATGAACAAACCCAAATGAGTCCATCCCAGATCAGCCAGCCCTCCAATCACTTGGCAAGTGAGCACAAAGGTCTGTGTGAGTCCAGATAAAACTAGAACCATCCACCTGAGTCCAGCCCACATAGCTGACCCATAGAAGTATAAGCTAAATCAACGATGGTTGTTTTAAGCAAGTGAATTTTTTTTTTGGCAGGGGATGGGTTATGCAGCAAAAGCTAATACAGGATATTGATTTCTTTATTTCTGTCTGCAGAAATGTTTATTCAGTTGGGCCTCTCAGAGCAAAGAGATGCTTCCCACTTAGTTTTGTACATTAACTAGAAGAGTAGCTTAATGGAGATTTAGAAAAAAATTGTTTTCTTGAGAAAAATAGGGAAATGAAAAGACTGATGAAAATTTGATTCTCATGTTCCCTTTATACTTAGCCCATCTCAAACTCTATAGCCTGTGATTAAAGAAATAAATAGAAATCCACAAGATGTAGGGCATGTCATTAATCAATAGTAGGATAGCAAGACAAGAAGCAGAAAACTGTCTCCTTACAAGATTGTACAAACATACACTAGGAAAATTATCCAGGAGCAGGGTGAAAACCCTGTAATTTTTCAAACATCCTGACTTCCCTGGTTCTTTGCTGTGCTATCTCTTTGCCACTGTCTTAGGGTCTTACCTTTGAGCCCACCTTAGTTCCTTCAGAAAGGCAGTAGGAGAGGGTTGGGGGGCCACATCACTTGACTGCTATGACCAAATCCGTTTTAAGTCCTTCTCAGGCCCTAGACAATAACTTTTGGAGGCTCTACCCATGCCATATGTGCACACATCCCACAATTTAATATAATTTATGTAGAACTCTAAGGGTCAAGTTGCATTTGACTAGCCAGTTAGTTACATATTTTAATGTTTACTTTGCAGTTTTCTTACTATATTCTGGAGCCATTAATTTTGTTATTGATCTTCAGGTCTGAAACATTTCCTTAAGCCCCTGAAGAGCTCACAGGTTCTGGGCTCTATGCCTATAGGCACCTAACAGGAAAGTTGCCCTGGCCCAGTCAATCAACCAACAGCTATTTATTGAGCACTTAATAGCTATAAAACACGGTGCTGAAGTCTTCATCAAAGTCATTCACTGAGTAGCCATTTACCATGGCCAGCTACTGAGTTAAGTGCCTAGAACCACCATATAGGCCCTGCAGTCCCTGCCATTGAGGGCTCTGAGTTAACCAAGCCTTGGCCCAAAGTAAAGGAAAAGAATTATGGAGTTAGGATCTGTTTCTGGGCCTTTCCTTTAATCTACCATAAGGGTGAGCAGAGGTCATTTGGGGTCATCACCACCTTCTATCTCTGGCAGCAAAAGGAGACTGGACAGCTAGTCCTAATTCCTACTTACAGCTGACCTTGGGTTAATTCCTACATTCGCTCCCTAGCATAGGATGGTCCCATGACGGACATGATGGCCTCTAGGCCTAAGGCAGGACTTAGGAGTAAGAGGGGTCCCAAAACTCAGAGAGGACTTACAAAGTGATGGTGGGCGAAGGCACAGGGGACTCACTCCTTGAGCTTAAACACATGCTGGGGCAACAGCTGTGTTGGAGCGCCCAGTGTGTTTTTAATGTTCATCAGAGGTTATGCTGGTTTTCCAGACCATTAAAAGACATACTTTATAGTCTAAATAGGCAAAACGCTGAACAATCAAGTGGCCTCATCAGGTCATCCAGAAGGTCCAGTTTTAATAAGCTCTCTTAGGCTTCTTTAAACTTATCACTTTAAGAATCAACTCAAGGGAAGTGTTTTACTTCAGCTTCTCAAACTTTCCTGTGCATATGAATGCTCTGGAAAGGTTATTAAAATGTAATTTTAGTTCATTAAGTCTTGGGTGAGGCCTGAGGGACTACGTCACTGTCTCCCCGTGACATCCATCCTGAACTACACTTTGAGCTTTGTTATATAGCCCTTTACAGCTCACCAAGAGCCTCCAAACACTTTGCCTCATTTAATTAATTCCCAAACTAAATGAAGCATGAGCATCCCCATCTCACAAGGAAAGGAATAGGCTCAGAGTGGCTTGCTTTAAAACCACCAGCTAGTAAATGGCAGAACAGCATTCTGATCCCAGTTCTTTGATTCCTAGTTTGGTGTTATTGTCATCCATTCTCAGCCTCAGATATTTTTTCTTTTTACTTTTACCTTCCAGGGGCTTGTGAGGTCATTTGTCTCAAGGTTAAGGTCCAGAGTTAATTACATACTTTTCAAACCTTCCCGCTGATAACCTGATCTTGCTTTTCATGCTGTGTGGCAGCTGGGGAAGAAATGATTTTCAAAAGTATTCTAGAAAGGGCTTGCAGCGATTCTGTCCGAAGTGATTATGCCTGCTAGGAAACCAATCATGCTTGGAAACACTGCTCAGAGCAGTTAAATGAATAGGCTTTCCATAGGGGTTTACAATTAGAGGGCCTCAAGCAGGGCAGAGCTTGAGTCTCAGGTTCACAGACTTACAGACAGGCTGATGTTTTCTGTTTCTGACAAAAATAAGACTATGGCCAGCAAGCCACGGTCTTTCTGTGGAAACAATATATTTAATGTTTGGGACTACCTATGACATGCCAGATACTCAGTCAGATGCTTTGCAAACATCACCTCCAATCCCAACAGCTAGGCTGTGAGGTAAGTTACAGTACAGGTTAGGAAATGAGGCTCAGCGAGGTTAAAGAAAGAGCTAGGGCACTACAGTGCTCGACTGAGTATATCTGATGTGTGGGCTTTTACCACCCTGCCACACTGCCTCTGAAACTGAAAACGAAGTTCAAAGGTAGACAGACATAAAGCTACTCTAATTGAGGCACTGCCTGATTCAGGGAGGCAGGGACGGACCCTCACTCTGTCCCACGGTTCTCCCTTTGGAACATCTGTTTTTGGACTGTATCAGGCTGCCATCCTTTGCTTTTTATTATTATTATTTTTTTTACTGAAAAAGTTATAAGAATAGTATAATGAACTTCTGTACCCTTCATATTGATTTACCAATAGTTACCTTTTGCCACATTTCTGTGCACATGTGAGAGTACAAGTTTTTTTCTGAAACATCTGAAACCATGAATTTCACCCTTAAAAATTAGGAAACAAAACCATTCTCTCACATCTACTCTCCAAATTAAATTATATTCAAATTTCACCAGTTGTCTCAATAATATCCTTTATAGCAACTTTTAGTTATTTATTTTTTTGATCTGGGATTTAATCCAAGATCATGTAGTGCATTTACTTGTCCCTTTAGTCTCTAATCTGGAACTGTTCCTCAGTCATGCCACTGCACTTTCACAAGTCACTGGAAAAAATATCACTAAAAGGATCCTAAATGTACCTTACCAAATTAGTGGATAGCATGCCTTCCTCTACTTAGTTTGTCAAATTTGCCACCTACTTCTTTGATTCTCTCTGAGACACAGAGCCCCCGATTTGGCAGGGAGTGCTGGGAACGATGCTGTTTACGGGAGCCGAAGCCCACTTTTGATGCAGGTTTCCAGCCTCTCTAATCCCTGCACCTGGGCAAGCAGATGGTTCTTAAAGCACTGCTTCCTCCTTGCACCTCAGTTTCCGAGGCATTTAGAAAGGGATTTATGCTGTCAACAAATGCCCACCACTGCCCACCCCTCATTTAAAAAACAGAGATTGTTCCTAATTTACACTCCTTGATTTCCTTTCTGTAATCATTAGTGGAGATTTAGAAGCCCTAGAATCGGGGATTCCCTGACTGGTTTACAGCGTATGACCTGACAAGGTTCTTAAGGGCTTTAAGACAGTCAATTAAGAATGCCTGTCAGATTAGTGCTTGGCTCATCAAAGTTCCCCCTGCAATGACCTAGGCCATGAAAACTGCAAATACCACAACTGTAACTAAATTTTGTCATTCTTAATTTTCGGAATTCTGAAAGTAAACCCCCAGATTTCTAGTCTCTTTAAACATCTAGGCTGCTTTGTACAGTTCATATCAGCAAATGTGGTGGCGAGATGAGAAAGACAGTCTTCCTTCACGCCGCCTTAGCTAGCCCACTTGCTGAAGCGGCTTTTAGCCCGCCCAACTTAGTACATAAGAATGCAGTATGCCCAGGTAAATCTGAATTTTAGATAAACTTTATCTGAAATTCAAATACTTTGTGGGACATACTAAAAAATTGCTTGATATTTATCTGAAATTCAAATTTAACTGAGTATCCTCTATTTTATCTGGCAACCCTAAATCTAAACCCCATGGATCACCTTATAAGCTGGCTGGAGAGAGCTGTCACCACTGAGATTCATATAAGGGAGAAGAGGCAACCAGCATGCTATGTCCATGGCTAGCAAACAGACAACTGCACTGCCATGTCAATGCCGGGCTAGTTTTTGATAAGCCAAGTAAATACAAACCTATGTACACAGTTTTCATATATAGATTCACAATCCTTTATCTGTAATTTCAAAAGGTAAAAAGAAAAACCCTCTGAAAACTGAAATTCTTTTTATTTAACTCACCTGGCTGCAACATTCAACCTACATGATGTTATTTATTGTCTTTATCTTACTCTGAATTATTATTCTTTTTGCTACAGAAATTTTGTTTGATCATGGAGTGTTGCTCCAGACCCCCTAGGGGCACTATAATATATTGATAAGTATTGTATTGCCTATTAAAATATGAAAAATTGACTTCTGCATCTGACCTCGAAAATGTCAAATAAGGAATTGTGGCAGATCAAAAAATTAATAGCCAGAAAAGACTTTAGAAAACTTCACTGTGCAACCTAATAGCCATTGGCTTACATACAGCCACACTAAATACTTGAAATGTGTTTAGTTTGAATTCAGATGTGCTATTAGTGTAAAATACACATTAGATTTAAAAAACTTAGTATGAAAAATTATGATATATCTAATTACACATTGAAAATAATATTTTGGATATATTAGGTTAAATAAAATATAAAAATTAATTTCACCTATTTCTTTTTCCTATTTTTAATGTAGCTACTAGAAAATTAAAAAGTACTTATGTGGCTCTTATTATATTTCTAGTGGACAGTAATGCTTTAGAGAATATTTAAGTGTAAAATTTTTTTTAATAGTTGGGAAACTGACTAACAAAGTGACTTTAGTCATGTGGGAAGTTACTTGTAGATTCTGAGCTAAACCTTTGGTCTTCTGACACCTGGCTCTTTCCATTTCTCCTTTAAAAGATCTAATTCCAACATAAAAATCCTCAGATGATGATGAGTCAACAGCCTTTGGGCTTTATGCTTGGCATTGGAATTCTAAGACTATTTTTAGAGTCTGAGTATTTGCGGTTCTTTCCTTAAGTAAGGAAAATCCAGCACCAACTTGGAACCGATGATTTCAGGTGTAACAGGATGAGACTCTGAGAAGCAAATGAAAAAGATTTACAGTTCACTAGTTCCAGTTGATGGGATATTTCTCAACAGGTTCAGGACAGGAGAGGCTGTGAGTGCCCTGCCTGAGAGCCAGTGGAATTTCATTCAGAGATGCTGATCTGAGGCAAGTTCCTTCATCAGCTCTGTTGGAAATGGGTCAGGGGTAGAAAATCACACCTAGCAGGTGTCAACTCTCTGGTTGACAAATGGCACAAACAAAGGTCTATTATCTCCAGAAAGATCACCTTCTAGATACAAGGTAATCAGAAATAAGATCTTAGTTACCCGAGAGAATGGTAGTAATCACAGTGGGAAGGAAGTCATCTGTTCAGCAATAATTATGACTCCCCAACCGGCAGCAATGGAAAAGGACTCTTGCCCATCAGCATACACTGTATTTGGCTGAATTTAGGAAAAAACAAATCTCCAAGGAAAGCAGAAGAACTTTGGCCAGACAGAACAAAGCCACCTGCTAAGTCGCCTGGGAAAGCGGATGCAGGTGCCCTTTTGATTTGTCCGAGCCAAGTCTGAGAAGATTTCAGGGGCTGCCATTCCCACTCAGCAGTGGCCCTGGTCTCTCTCCTCAGTCTAGAAAGAAAGGATCAGAGTTAAGCAGAAGAGAGAAGGAAGCCCATGAGACATTGTCTTGACAGGATTCTGTATGGCTTTGATGGAAGCACAGATCACCAAAAAAGCTAAATGGAAGTTAGCAGCCTTGTCCTCAGCATCCTGGAAGGAAACAGAGCAACCTGAGAAGGGTCCTGTAGCTGGGGAGGCTGCTGTAATTTGAAGCAATGGAGGCACCTGCTGAGCAGATAATTTTGGCTGTTTGAAAGCATCATTAACTGCTGTTCACTCATTTTCACAAACTAGCTGGGTGTCTGGGAAGGACTGGGTTGGGGAGAACTTGGCTGAAGAGTCACACAGAGCTGGGTTTGAATTTTGACTTGACTGTGAAAACGTTAGTCTTTCTGAGACAGTTTCTTCATTAGTAAAACAGACAAGGAAATATGCCCCAGAGGGTTCTATTCAAGGTAAATGAACTGTGGTTAAAACTCTTGAAGAGTAATTATTCAAAATGTATGTTTGGCCCTACTTTTACACCTGACCCTAAATCCTTTCTCATAGAGTGTTATCGAGCTATCCATCTTTGCTCTCCTCATCCCTCCCCGCCACTCTTACCCTGCCCGCCTCTCCAAAACAGTACTGCAGAGGCTCGATAATTCACTACCTGTTGCAAACGGATGCAGCATCCTGAGATGGGTGCACATTGCCATTAACTGATTGAATGAGTCAGAAACTGCTCACTTAGAAAAATTTAAAAACACAATGTCTGATTTACAGCTTGACTAGTAATTAAAATTTGAGGTCCTTTTAACACTTAGGCAGGACACACACTGCTTCAGGAGGCACTTCACAGCTCAGGGTGAAGGATCCTTTGAAGTAAGCACCCACTCGTACCTCCGTCCTGCTCCCAGTGCTTTTTAATGTGGGGGAAGGAAAGGGAAGGTAGGTGCTGGAAGCAGGTTCAGTGTTCACTTGGCTTTCACTAGAAAATATCAGCTATAATTTTCAAGTGATGGATAAAGTCCATGGCTTCTAATGAATGAAAAAAAGAAAAACAGTCTAATAGTCCAGATAGCACTGTGTCCACTTGACAGGAAAAAAGGACAAATTTACTATCCATTCCATTAGGAAGACACTCTTTATCTATAAGAAAATATACACAAATTTAATTTCTTCTACTTTATGTCTTTCTAGATCAGGGATATTAACTCAGGATTTATGGATGGGCACAAAGAGACCCATAATCCCACTAATATTAAGTGCAAAATCTGTGTGTTTGGGGAAGTTTCCAGGAAGAGGTTTTAAAGTCAATTCAATTTAAAATCAATGCAACTTACCCCCAAATATACACACAGTGATAAACTACTGTTCTGTAAACAACCACAGAGCCTAGTACGGTCTTTGCTTCTAACAAGTTCTTTCACTTTTAGCAAAGTCACATTAATCTTGTGTTTCTCAATGTGCTGCTGCCATCTGGGGCTGTGAGAGTCCTCATTGGGTAGGACTATTCACTCATTCCAATATGTTTAGCATCCCTGGCACCTACCCAACCCATTAAATGCCAGTATTGCTCCCTTGTAACTTTGGCAACCAAAGATGATCACAAACATTCCAAAATCTCCCTTAAAGTGCAATAACCCCCTGGTTGAGAAGATCAAGTTTAGCTTCTCTGACTTCTCTTTCTCCATCAGGAAAATGAAAGAGGTGTCCGAGATGACCTCTAGGGTCCCTTCTAGTTCTATGATTCAGTAACATCTCACACATATCACCCCCTCTTTGAGTGTAAAGCTTGTTCCTATTTATTTATGCTTAGAAGTGTGTTCCTTTGGAGAGACCTGCAATGTACCGTAACAAGTACAGAACTGTGGCCTGGTTCTAGACTTAGTTCTGCTTGTAGTTAGCTGTGTGACTCTGGATAGTCCTTTAACCTCCCTAGCTTTGATGTCCATCAACCATAAACACGATGAATTGATTTGGAAGGTTAGTTCACCTCTAAAGTTGGCTGATTCTACACAGTAATCAGAGTAAGGTCTATGGGAATTCTAGCACCTAAATGAAGTTCTTAGAAGTCTCTTTTCGGATACTATAATAAACCTACCTTTGAAAAAAAAATGTATGGCATTCAGTATGCTCCTTCAATGCCCTGTTAGGCCACACAAATCAGATGTCTAATAAAAAAAACAAAAAGAAAGAAAATGTTCTAAGGAAGGGAGTACCCTGGCTGGCTTTATTAACACAGATCTAGGAATCTGACAGCATTGAGAGAAACTGTGAGGGATCAAACTCAGATGATAACTCCTCTCAGAAGCCTGCTTCAGCTCACAAACTAATGTCCATGTACTTTTATTATGATATGCACTAATTTTACCAATAATTGTTGATTATTTGCTTATCTGCTTAGATCTTTACTGAGCATCTGAGGTCTTCAAAGACAGAGGTTGCATAGGCCTCATCTTTGCCTGATCGGTGCATATCTAGCACACAGCCTTACTCACAGAAGGCATTTGGATGAATGAATGCAAGAAGGCAGGAATAAGACTGGGCTCATGGACTAAGGAATGAAGGGACAGAAACAAGCTCGCCTTGCTTCTAGGTGAAGCTGCTCATGATTTCTATAAAGGCAGCCTTCAAGCTTCATCTCTTCTCACTCTCAGGAGAATCAGAAGAGCGCCTGGTGTGTTAATCACTCTCTCCCTGCGAATGAGACACCACTTGAACTCACACACTACCTAGGCGGTCCTGTGAAGCCAAGTGAACCGTACTGTTAATTCCTGCTCCTTAGTTATCTCTCTCCCTCTTCCCTGCTCCTCCTCCTAATCTCTGTTTCAAATAGTATCTAATGTGCAGAAAGACATTTTACATTTTTCTCTAGAGACCTAACACCATGTAAAAAATTATTTCCAAGCAATCACTTTTGAACTGCTGATTTTAAGTATTCCTTTTGGGAAATGACAGCCCTGTAATAAGAAAGAGATATGATTTGAACATAGTATTCAGTGGGTAAAAAATTAATATTTTCTAATGACATGATGTAGTGCATTCAACTCCTGAGTCAATTTGCCTCTGTAGGGCTGTCAGGTCCTGCCTATTTCTTGGTCCTCTCTCTGACTCCTAGTTCTTTTCTTTCTAGAACTCCTGACCCTGTCCCTCAATCAGTGAGCTCAACTTTACCTAGTTTCTACAATTCTCTTTTTTGGCCCCTTGGGGATGGTAAGAATGGCGTAGGGGAAAGAAAGAGTAGGGCAAAACTAGTTAGATTTTAGGGCATGGTTTTGGGATTCAGAGCTGTATTGTGTGATCATCTGAAATAACTAGGAGTGGTAAGAATCAAAGAATCACAGAAGTTTGTATCCTGGAGTGCATCAAAGGTGAAAATAGTGGTGGTATCAAGCTGATGGCTTAGATTAAAGCTTCAGCACCTCAGTAATTCCATCAGCAATCCCCCTGCACCAAATATGCCTGGGGCTGAGATTATGATTTTTTCTGACAGCTGTGTGTTGATTTGGGAGGCTAGAGAATTGTGTGTATGCATGTGGGGGCATTCCTCAAGCAGGCAGAAAATCCTAGAAGCAGAAATTAGCTAATACAACCAAGGAACAAAAGCTACATTTGACTACCAAGGTCTTCCTGGTAGAAAATGTTTATGATACTTGCCTACTTCTAGGCAGGACGCAGAAAGTCCCTTCTTATGGATGGATTAGGACCAGTAGCCCCCAGCCTCCAACCCAGGCCCATCAGCCAAAAGCAGAAGGAGTGATGGAAAGGGCACAGACCTGAGAGAAAGATCTGGGTTCGAGTTTCACATCTGCTTCTGCAAACTAGCTATGTGACCTTGGGTGAGTCATGAACTCTCAGGGTTTTATCTCATTATCTCTAAACAAAGGCACTGAACACCTTTCAAGGTCCTTTAAGGTCATAAATTTACTCAAATAATATTATATACTATGTGCCAGGTAAATCAGTTAACACAAAAGACTAAAATCCCTATCCTCATGCAGTTTGCATTTTAGTGGAAGGAGTATGATAATAAAGGTAAGTATATTTTATTATAGTTTAGAAGGAGATCAATGTAATAGGATGAAATAGAACATAATAGGGTAAGGAAGATCAGACAAGCTGAATTCCTGGGGCTGGGGGAAGTGGGTAAGTTACAAATTCTCTGATATCTTATTTTCTAGAATCTCAAAGAATGTCTTGAAAAGCAAATCTTTTGAGGAATAGGGATATGATGCCTATCAAGCTGATATACTCAAGAAGAGAAAAATGAGGTTTATGTTGAACAAAATTTGGGAATGATCTTAATTAGCATCTCTTACCCAGACTCTAGCTTATTTCCTTGAAGAGAAGACAGATCTTATTTTCAACACCCACTAAGGGTATACAGTGGGAATATTGACATGAAAATCTCAGAAGGAGGGGTGTGGCGCTATTGAAAATGTTCCTTCCTATTCATAATTAGGGATCCTCAGAAATCCCAGAGGAGTTTATAAGTGACAAGCAACTTAGACATCTACTACCTAAGGCTCTGCAATTACCAGTAGGCACAGATTTATCGCTCAAAGACGTGCCTCATCACTCTAAGTGGCAACAAATAACTTCATATCATAGTGAAAAGTCACTAAAAATGACTCAATAAATGATTGATAATTGACTGGAAGCCAGACTGTCAGGGGCTGAGATACGGAAGGGAGTCTCAGGCAGCAGGGCCAAGGAGAAAGTGCCAGGTTCCCTCTGGCCCTTCCTCTATGTGGACACATCCTGATGGAGCCATTTAATCTCTAGTAGCTCCTGGGGCCAGTTACTTCAATGCTCTTTTAAGAATTTACCTGAATTATCTCCTCCTTATTTGTAAAGACAGCAATTCATGCCTGAAGAATGAGTCTAAGGCTCTCTTAGGTATTAAATCATTAGTCACTAAAGTAATTGAATATGTAGCAAGAGGAAACTCTCCCTCTTCCATGAATAAAGTATTTTAATTGTACCAGTGCTTGTTTATAAGTTTTTGGAGGTTTTCATTCATTCATTCATTCCTGCTTCTCTTTCTCTCTCCTCACCACTTCCAGAGGTGGCTAATATATTTATAGGAGTTCTAAAATCCAGAACAAATTGATTTATATAATTTTCATAATTACAAAGACCTGGGTAGAAAAGAGGAGGAAAACACCAAGACTGACACATGGCACATGATGATAGTTGGCACTTGCCAGACCACGGATCAGGACCATATCACACAATGCACTTATTCTTAGGTGCACAAACCATTGGGTGGTGGCTCCCATTGACCAGAATGCAAGTAATGGATTTCCTGGCATACATTTACTGTGTGAGGCCCAGTGGTTAGTTGGCTCCTACATCTGATCCCAGAAAAGATAATGCTTGAAAAGGTCATTTGGAAATCAGGACATTTTCCAGAATGTGCATTATCTTGTAGCTTTCCAAATCTCTGTTCATCATACTATTCCATTCTTCATGGCCTCTCTTGTGAAAATTTAGGTTATCTACTCTTCAGACTCTGAGACAAAACAAATAAGCTGATTGGAAAATAATGTAAAGCTTTATAACAGAAAGAAATTCAGAAGGTTTCCTCTGCTGGCACCATTTACATATAATTTATAACAAAAGAGAAAGCATGCCTGTTATTAGATTATATCACACCATTAGTTACACTGTGAATATCCACAGCATTCTGGACTCACAGCATTCTTGCCTTAGATTAAGGCAAAAATATTTACAATCTGCTTTTCCAGCTTGGAATTGGCACAAATATGACTTGGGAGTCAGTCTTCTCTTTTTTTCTTCCCCTCAACACACAATTTCTAATTAGTTCTACTGCATCTTCTACAATAGTACTTCTCAAACTTTTAGGTCTATGTGAATTTGATTCTACTCAGTATGTCTAAGGTGAAGCCTGCATTTCTACAAGTTTTTAGATGCCAATACTGCTTGTCCATAGAAAATATTTTGAGTAGCAAAGGTCTACACTGACACACAACTGTCCTGATCTGGGCCCACATCATCTCCTTGGACTTTCTTGACTAGCCCTTGGACTTTTTTGACTAGCTCACTAGCCCTTCTGTTTTAAACCCTTTTCCATACTCTCCAAGAGGCCTTTTTAAAATGTAAATCTAATACCATCAATCTCTTCTTACTGCTTCTTCAGTGGCTCTGCATTGCCTACAGATGAAGTCTCAGCTTCTTACTGATGGCCTCTGGGCTCATGATCAGGCCCTGCACCTTGCCAGCTTCTTCTGCCACTTCCTGTCTCAAGCTTAATATTTTTGTGTGCTAGCCAGCTTCTAAGACCTCCTCAATGATCCCTGTCCACATCCCTGTAGAGTCCCCTCCCATACTGCATAGGACTGACTTGTGTAACCACTAGAATTTTGTGTGACTTCTAACATGTTGTCATAACAGATATTTTAGATTTAGCCTTGCCTTCTCTTAAATGATTCAGTCTGGGGAAGCCAACTGCCATTTCATACAAACACATGGGCAGGCCTACCAAGAAACCCACATTGTAGGAACCGAGGCCTCCTGCCAAAAGCTATGTGAGTGAAACATTTCATAAGAAGATCTCCAGCCCCAGTCAAGCCTTCAGATAATTGATAACTTGACTGCCACCTAAGCCCTGGGGTAATTTGCTGCACAACAACAGATGACCACTTCTGTACACAGTATGCAGTTCTCCATGCAGTGCTGGCCCCTCTTCCGGGGGTACTTTTCAGCTGGATAACTACTATTCATCCTTTGAGACCCAGATCTCTACATACTTTCTCTAGGAAGCCTTCATTGACCTCTTCCATGGGCTCTCACAATGACCTGGGCATGTTTCCATCCCTGAATTTATTAAAATATCTAGTCATTAACTAATTATTTGACAGTCCCACTAGACTATGAACTCCTTAGAGGCAGGGACTGAACCATTTTGGTATCCTCAGTGCCAACCACAGCACCTGGCACCTGGTAGGCACTCATATGTGTTGGAATGAACAAATGAATAAAGCCAACTGCCCTGGAATCATGATTTTACAGCAGCTATAACCCTTTATGCTCTAAGTTCTTAAAGCACTTGACACCATTTGCTTTATCTGCACTCTCATATAGGCCAGCTATGATTCAGTTGTTTACTGCTTAATTTCCAGTTTTTAAAAAAAATCATACCACACATTCATTATTTCAGTGGCTTTAAGCAGGAGAACACATCGAAATCACATATGGAGATTTAAAATATATATATCAGTCCTGCCCCCAGAGATTCTGATTCACTAGTTGTGAGGTGAGCTCTAGACATGTATATTTTAAGTCTCCATAGGTGACTTTTCATATCCAAGTTGATATACACTGATTTGGTATTTAATCTATGTTCAAAAAAAATAATAACAAAAAAGAATAGGTTTTTAAGAACACAACTACTAAAACAAAACAACAATAAAAACTCCAAACTCTTAAAGTATATTAATAAGAACAAATGATGTTAAGGTTGCATGAGGGAATGAACATTATACTAAAAAACCTAGGCTAGGAAAGCTACTGCAAATGAATGAAGATTTTTTTAGAGCTCCTTTGGAGCCAAAGCAAAAGGAGATTTGAATGGATTACACAATTCTCAGCATTTGAAAGGGGCAACATAAGTTTTTTAGTAAAGACTTTTGCCCTAATGTTAAATTATAAATTTATCTTGCAAGTCTTGATATAAGAGGCACTGAACAACACAATAAATGCTGTCTTAGAGATATATATATAAATATATATGTATATATATACATATATAAATATATGATATTTGATAATTTTGTTTTACTCCTTTTAAGCTTCATTTTAAAGAATATTCTTCCCTTTAAAATATTGCAAAATTAACGATTGTTTAGGTAAAATTAAATCCCAATGTCTTTTCAAGATTGTATTTTATAGGTTTTGTTATCCACAGCTAATAGAACATTCAGAAATATACAACAAAAAAGAAATACAATAAATACAATTTTAAGATAAAAAACAAACTTTCTAATTGCTCTCAGAAGGAACATATTATGAATTTGAAAAAAATTATATTTTGATATTATTGACAAGTATATTATGATGTGAATATGTTTATCTTACAAGTATTTGAAAAAAACTTAGCTCAAGTTGTGGGACAGAATAACAATAATTTTTAAAATTCAATTTATAACAACTTTTGAAAAAGTTACATAATTTTAAAGTAATGCTTAGTCACTTTTGATACTTTTTTTTTTTTAAAAAAACAGAAGTACAGGAAAATTTTATATACACCCACATTCAAAGAAAGCCAAAAGTATAATGTTAAATTATAGATTGGTATAGGTAGTTCTATAAAGAGCCAAATAAAGTATGTAACTTCCTTGTCATCTGCCTTGATATAGAAGACTTATAAAACCTGAGGAGAAAATAGCATGAATATTCCATTCATTTTTAATGGTCTCACTCAGGCCTTTTATAGAAGCTCAGTAGATCTCTCTCTACCTCATTAGTTGGCAGTCCAAATATGGGATATTCTCCCATTACAGCTGTGTTTGCCAAAGACAGAAGGTGGAGGCAGAAAGCTTGTAAATGTGGAATGAATGCTAGAAACACAGATTCACAAAGCCTCCCCCACGCAGGGCTTGGAATCATGGTACTGTAGCCTCAGCAAATGATGAAACGATAGCAATATTTCATCTGCAATTGAATACAGCCTGGTAGTTGAAGCTATGGTGAGTGGTCACATTTGACCCAAAGCATATGTTCTGTTTACTGACATGTTGGGAGCTCAAGGACAATTTTTTAAAGGGATAATTTCAAAGCTTCAAGGTGGAACATCAAACCTTGAAGACATACAGAATGTTAGAGGCAGGAAGAAGCAGCAGTCTGGAGGAGGTAATTAAAAAAAAAAAGAACACATAATCAAAGGACCCTGCCTTGCCTATGTCTGGCTGTGATGATGATTTTTAGTGGATCGATGCCAAACTGGTCCGTCCAAGAATACCCAACCTATGATTAATGGGCAACTGGTCAGTGAAGCATCAAACAGTCACCATCATTCTCCTGGCTTTTCTTGCTAAACACAAAGGGTAGCTTTGGAAGTCAGGAAAAGCCCTGTGCTGACTGGGAGAGTACTGGGGCTCTGGAACAATATTCTATGCATCAATATTGCAGAAAACTTGCAAAGGTTGTACAGAGTTTAGAGGTATGCCCGCAAGTTCTGATTCACATGTGTAAGAGACATTTTAGCAGTGCTGTCCAACAGAACTTGCTAAAATAATGTAAAAATTTTATATCTGCATTGTCCAATATGATGGCCACTAGTTATATGTAGCCACTGAGAGTTTTAAATTTAAATTTAAATCACCACAGGTTGTTAGTGGCTATCATTTGGCTGGCACAGTTGTATAGAGTATGAATTAAACTGCTTCTTCTCTGGAACTGCTAATTGAGGTTCCTGAACTTAACCTTCTGGTGAGGGGTATCCCCAAGTATTGCTGTATGTTTATGACTTGTGCCCTGAGAATTTGGGGAGCTGTCTTGGCCAAATCAACAGGGCCTCCCAAGCTGGTAGTGCTAACCTTAAGCCTCAGGGGAGAGGAACCCCTCAGTCCTTCTGGGTCTCTGAGAGCCAGTAAAAATCAAGTTGTCAAAAGAGGTCTTGGAAATGAGGGCTGAGACACTAGGGTTAAAAGAATTACCTTACATCTAAATATCAAAAGCAACAAAATATAACTAGACTTTGGCAGACATTGTGTTAAGTATTTTCCTACTGTGGTAAGTAATGTGACTTGACTTCTCTTCCCTTCATTCCACTCTGCTGGCTGGAGAAATAAAAAATCATGTCCTCTAGCCTCCTGTGTGTAGCAGCACTCTGGATGTGTACTACTATGTACTTGCGGGAGATGTGACTGGTAGAAGTGTATGAGAGGCCTTTGTCCTCTCTACAGATGCTGGCAAGTCAGCTCCTGTTCAGAATGAGAAGCAGCAAAGCAGCTCTGTTCTATGTTTCAGCATTCTGGTCACTACTTGGCTGGTGCTCAGAGAGATGACTGTGGTGGTGGCCACAGTGGCTCCTGGCATCAACATTGCTACAGTGGCATGTCCTTGGACCTGACCGTCCCTAACTTCTACTGTCCTAGTCTTTCCAATGGTTTTGTAAGCACTTAATTCCTTCCATACAGTCTCTTGCTGCTTGAAATATCTATAGTGATTTCTGCTTCCTGTACTGTTTTCCTGACCAACACACCTGTCTTATCTTTTAATCTCCTTGGCAATCCTCTAAAGTAGGTAATTTCAGCATTGCCTATTTTTACAGACAACCATCAAGTCCAGTTCTGTTTGTGGTAAGTATTCTGCACATTCATGGTCTCATCTTTTTCTCCAAACAAATCTAGACCTATATCATGGACTGTTTCAAAAGCCTTCTTTGAGATAAATGCTTCTCTTTGAGATAAATTTGTACCCAAAGCAGAAAGGAACAGAATGTTAATGGCAACTTGCAGAGGAAATGATGTTATCTTTGTTAAAAAATGGTGGTGTCAACTGTGGACATAAATTCAATCCCAAACTAGCTGGCTTCCTGCTGAGAAAGTCGCAGTTCCAAGTTCATAGAATGAATCTCTACCCACAGACAAGAGGCTACAACTGAGTTTCCTGCTCATGAGCAATCTGGACAAGAGAATATGGATAGCTAAAGTAACAAATTACCAACTGGGAGAGCAATCTAAAAATTAGCCTTCTTTGGGTGAATCAATACTGTTTCTTACTTCTCTGAAGTTGAGTATCTGAATTCTAAGAATTTTCACCTCCAGATCACCAATACTCCATAACTCACCAATTATTCTCTTTATAGGATGAGACACTGACCACTCAATGGACACATCAAGTAACTGCTCTAAAATAGTTGGCTCAAACTTGAGAAGAAGAAAACAATCATTTCTAAATTGGTTGTGACTTCTGCAGCAATCTCCCACCCTTCACCTTCTTGTAGCAGTTTTGTGTTCTGGAGGACAGCATGCAGACTGACTTTGCTACTTTGCCCAAATGCTGCCTGCAAGCTTTGATTACGCTTTGATTATATAATTTGTGGTTTTTCTGTGTGCTTCTTGATCTTCTGTTGCTAACTTTGGGTCACTTGACTGTTTAAAAGTCCATTCTCTCAGAGGCTGATTCATGAATAGAATTCAAACTCAATCCAGTGAATTTGTTTTTTTTAGTATTATTGGAATCTCTAATTATATCTCTCTGAGAGCTTCTTTTTGCCCTTCCAATGCATCAAACAGAAATGTTCAGGGATCAGGGGAAGGTCGAATTTGAAGAATTTGTAACATCTTATTTTTGTCTGGCTTTTTCTTATTCACAAGAAAACTGTGGAATTGAGTCATTTTTAAATTTAAGTGAAGAACTATTACACAGAAATCCTCTGAGGGATGAAAATACAAGATTATAAGCAACTCATTTAAACCAATAAATCAGCTGTTATTATCAGTGAATATTCTTTAGTGTTTATCTTTTAATAATTAAGAATAATTGAGAATAATTGTGAGCTCATCTATGAACCAGGACACTTCAGATCCATGAAGAAATTTCACTATTCTGCTTGTAAGCCAGATTCTCCAAGCACTGAAATGATTTACTTTACTCTAACTATAATTAGGATAGAACAGTAATGTAGTAAACAGTACCATATGTAGCATACCAGAAGAACTGATAGAGCTTTCAAAGGTAGTACACATTCAAGCAATAACTTAGCTTCAGATGACATAAATGTTCCTTGCTATTTACTTGCTTATGCTGAAAATGGAATTCAGCTAATTTTTCACTTGTCACTCCAATTCATTCCCTCTAATTTACCACCACAGTATTTTGATTCTTTTTCTCCAAAAAACGACAATATTTCCTGTTCACCAGTATCTGTAGTTCTTGTAATATCTGTGCTCTCCACCTCACTTGGGGTATTCTCAATAGGTCAAGATCTTTGCAAGGGAACAAAGCAATAAGCTTACAAAGTTTTATAAACCATCACTTATGATCTATAACAGCAGAGAACTTCCAAAAATATGGAAAGCTTATTTAAGTATTTCAAGTGAAGGATCTCATTTCATCCCATTAGCGGGACATTCAGGACAAAAATGTGTTTTATAATCATAAACCAATAGCCCATTTTCAAGAGATTTGGGGAAAAGAAGCCTGGTAGTAAAGGGGTTCTGTTGGCAATTTTTGTTAAGATTTTTACAAAACAACCCTTTTGTGTGAAAGGAGTATGATTATTAGACTGCATGTTCTTTGAAAGGCAGCAGCCATATCTTTTCCTGCTTACATCCCCAGCAGCCAGTGGGACATGACACATAGTAAGTGCTTACTAAATAGCTAATGAACTGAGTACTCAGAATCCACAAATAGTACAACACTCTCATCTTTGATAGTCAATAACTTTGGAAGTGGGCTTCTGCTTTCTCCAGACCCTCTATCTTGGTTGCTGAGCTCACAGAAACCTAAAGCAGTAAAGAGGAAAGCTCAGTGTTGTCTCTTTCTCCCATTTTTGTTTGAACAATCTTTCTATGTTACTATGGTAACGCCTGGTACCAGGATGCTCTGTAAATGAAAGTGGGAAGGAGGAGGAGATCATGAGTGATGTAGTTCATAGAAATATCTGCCCAGAGGGCAACTTCTTTGACAATCTGCAAAGCTTATGCATGTCCCATTTTATAATAAATGCATTTAAATAATACATGACACTATATGGAATTGATACAATATGTTGAAACAGAGATCCACTGAGCCCAGGAAAACTGCATTAAGTCTGAGATTATAAGTGAATATTTTAAGACATTTGAAAATACACCAGAGGGGATTTAGTCCACAGATAAGAAACTTTCTCATTTCGACACATAAAGGTAATAACTGTGGAATTCCAAAGATGAATACATGAGGCTATACTGAATGGAGGCTGGATATTAACCTGGGACTTGATCCTATATGGTGAGTACAGATACAAAGGGCAGGGATAAACTAATGAAACAAAGACATCTATTAATGATACTTGCCCTCCGATGTGTGTAATTGTAAGGCCTGGCCTGACCAAAGCTAGAGCTAGAATCTGGGACAGGAGAGGAGAAGAAGGCATGCAATGTTTGACACTTGAACCACAAAGTCAAGTTTCTCCATACCGCTTGGGCACTGTGCAGGCGTAACTTAAAACCCAAGCTGGAAATGCTTCTGCCTGCCTGAAGCAGTTGCTATAATACCATAGGAAATCTTATATCCTGCAGATAATTTTGTGTGAGGACATTTGAAAAAAGCTGCTATAACTTCTTGATTTATGGCTTCATTAAAATGTTTGGGCTTCAAGCCTCCATCAACATTTATTGGAATTAACAGCTTCTTAAAATGGAAATAGTCCATGATAAATTAACGCAGTTTGTATCTTGTGAGAGGGAAAAATAGAGCACTCTAGGTGCCATTTATATTCCTCTAGGAAAATAGTAATACTGTATGCCACTGTACACTGGAAAGTCTCAGGAATGCGTAGGTGAGAAGAGGAAAATGAGAGTATGAAGAGAACAATCACTGATTCACAGCCAGGAAGAGTAGAGATGAAAGCATTCTTTTCAGAAATGCATTGTGGAAAATATCTGAATTGTTCCCGCTGTAGAAAGACCACAGCCAGCTCAGAAATCAGAAGGTTGCTGTGTCTGGTACAGACATTAACTGACTTGGTATATCTGCAGAGATCTCCATCTAAAGATGTAGCTTTTAGGTAGGCTGTTTGTGAAGATGCCCACAGGGACACAAGAGTGTGAGCTTCCTAGGCAGCTCTAAGTCATCTTTTTATATTCATAGCACTTAGCTATATCTAGCAGATACTAAATATTTGATGAATGAATGAAACAGCTACCATTTCTGAAGAGAGCCCCAGTTCCTTCCTTGTGGTTTCTTGCTGTCCATTCAGTCAAGCTATCCTAGGATCTAGAGATGTAGTATTGCCGTCAGCACCAAGCTCAACAAAGTCTTACTTATCCCTTTCCTTATAAACTCAAATGTGGACAAGTAGCTCGAACAAGTAATGGGGAAATTTGGACCTAATATTCATCTAGTTAGGATATCTTTTACCCTGTTGCCTGCCAGGATTGATAAAACATCAGACTCCCCCACTCCATATAATCCAATCCATGAGTAAGTCCCTTCCACCTACCTCCAAGATGTTTGCTGACTTTATCTCCTTGTCTCCATGACGATCACCCTAGTCCAAGTTATAACCATCTCTTGCCTGACCATTATAACCACCTCCTAACTGGTCACCCTGCTTCCACTCCTGAACCCTTATAATCAATTCTCCACAAAGCAATAGCTATCTTTTCAAAGCATATCATGTTATTCTTTAGACTTCTCCAATTACTGCCCATCACACTTATAACCCAAACCTCTTGCTCTTGCTTGCCCTCTGTGTACCACATTTTATTCCACTGGTCCTCTCACTTACTGCACTCCATCCACAACTGGCCATCTTGCTGTTCCTCAGCAATTATGAGCATGCACCCACCTCAAGGCCTTTGCTGCTTTTGTCCTTCTATGTGGGATGTTCTTTTTTATTCACCTTCGCTGGGTGGACTTCTTTTCATTCAGACTTCAGCTTAATGTTAACTACTCAAAGATGCCTTTATTTTTATTTTTAAATTGCAATTGACATTCAATACTATATTAGTTTCAGGTGTACACCAAAGGAGCTAGACATCTGTATAACCCACAAAATAATCTTCCTGATAAATCTAGTACCTACCTGACACCATACATAGTTATTATATTATTATTGATTGTGTTCCCTAGGCTGTACTTTTTTTGTAACTGTTAATTTGTACCACTTAATCCCTTCACCTTTTCCACCCAGCCCCTATCCCCAAATCTGGCAACCCAAGATATCTTTCTTGACCACTCAATCTAACTAGCTACCCAGTCACATGCTATCACAGTAACATCGTTAGACCTCTGTATAGTAGGATTCTCTTTCTGATTTTTTTTTTTTTAAATTTCTGTATTGTCTGAGTTGCCCAAGTACCCTGTAAGCTCCAGGAGGCAGAGATCTTATTTATCTCATTTACTATCAAGAATAATGCCCAGCACAATGTAGATTCCTAATATTTTTAAGTAAAAATAAAACGTCTAAAACAGTCACAGGCAAGTAGCTTTGCAATCAAGAAACAACTTTACTGCATGCAAGTTCCTGAGCCAATCTAGGTGCTAAGCAAAGACACTTACACCTAGCTTGGGGGTACATGAGTTGATGAGTTGGGTGTGAGGGGTGAGTGAGAGTCTCACATACCCACATACCCACAAAATTAGTTTGAATTTTCTTTGGCTCTAGGCTCTGTCTCCATAAAGCATTCACCTATCTGGACCCTGGAGAGTCTGCTGTGGGCATCCACCTGTTCTGTGCTACTTCAGGAACTGCCTCCTTAACCATCTGAGTCATTCAAAGGTCTGATCTGCTAGGCCTATTATTTTGAGGTGTTCTATTTATAAGAATCACACCCACTCTCTAAATATTGAAGTTTCTTTGCTCTCTGTGCTAAGTTGTCCTCACTAGTGGCCACCTGGTACTGTATCAGGGCTCAAAGATACTCTTTCCCCTTCTGCTGCAAAATTTGTTTTTCCCTTTTGTTAACCCATTATTTCCTCAAATTACTAATGTAGACTAGCTGAAGGAATACTGGGCTTGAAGTCAGAATGCAGGGATTAAAATCTTAATTTTGTTATTTTTTTAATAGCCAATTCAATGCTGGGTATATGATTTAATTTCACTGAGCCTCAGATTTTGCCTCTGCATAATAGGGATGTTACTACCTACCTCTTAAATAAATATGTGAAAGCACTGAGGCATGCACTTTGCAGGCACTATACATCTGAACCAAGGAGAGTGCCAAATCCGGAACTTATGGCTTCATCTACTGCTCAGTGGCTTCCTCTGGTAGTTTCTCCAGTATTCACAGGGAAGTGAAAGATTCTTCCAGAACTCCATCAGGAGAGTTTCAGAACACCAAAACACTCTTTGGTCATAAAAACACAAATATCATAAAGAAAATGCTATATCATCATAGGCTACTTAGAAGCATTAGAGGCAAAGGGAACTAATCAGACCAGGTTTATTAAAGTACAAAGTCAGACAGATGACAACACTGAATTACATAACAGTTTGACTAAATACCTGTAATGTGTTAAGTGCCAAGAAGGTCTAGCTGGTGGCTGGAGGAATGTCAGTGAACCTATTATCATAGATTAAAAAGCCACCCATCAGGATAGCCTGAGACTTAAGACTAAACCAAGGGATAATGCAAGGGATACAGCACATGGCTCTGTAAAGACTAAAACATCAAAGTAATTATCCTCATGTCATGAATAAGAACCTGCTCAATATTATTTATCTGAGTGTGAATTTTTATTCTCCCAATCTTACATTTAAATTTTTCTACATTTTTTTTTTTTAGTGAATTATAAGCCACTTGAGGTAGAGATCAACCCATTGTTTCCAATGTAATAACTCTAAGAACAACCTTTTTCTCTCAGGAAACTTCCATTAGGCTATGAAGTGGGTTCACCTGGTCTTCTGAAAAGCATGTCTATGACTGGTCGTGCTCTCTGCTCCAGGGTTCTCAGTAAACATGCCTTGACACCACCAGAAACTACCTCAAATTGGTGGGGGACCTGCTAGAAAACACCAGATTTTCTAACACAAAAGACAGGCAGAAGTGGGTGTGGGAGGTGGGGTAGACGAGAACAAGGAATGTGGAAATTAGCCACTGCGCATCCATCACTGTACTGCCATGTTCACGTAGACTATCTCACTGGACCTTGGAGGAGTTATACTTTTTCCCATTTAATAAGTGAGGAGGCAAGCAAAAGTCCCCTAGCTAAAACTGCAGAGCCAGGATATCCTATGTTCTCAAGTAGTTCAAATTACTGACATTTCCAGCACAATTTATTAGATTTTAGGAGTTCGAAGAAGAAAAAAGAAGGGAAGGGAATTTAATTCTCAGATTGTTCTCCCTGGCAGCTCCAGACCTTATAGTCTACTGGCTGGGCATGGGCCTCTCACCAGAATACCAACTGGATTTGTCAGAATGAGAATTATGTCCTGTGTTTCCTCAAAGTTTCTCATCCAACCTTAAATCACAGTTATCAAGACCAGATTCTATACTAGAAAGCTACATGAATAATTCATTTCTACAAGTTATTTGTCATCTATTAGTTATCAGGTATTGTTCTGGAAACCTATTAAGGTAATCTCATTTAAACCTCACAAACTCCCACATGGTAGGTTATCCTATTCCTTCTAGACAGATGAAGACACTGAGGCAGCTAGTAAATGACAGAAACAAGATTTGAATCTAAGCTTGTCAAAGCTCAAGTGGCAAACTCTTGTCATTATTTTATACAGCTTACAATCAGCTCAGATTAAGACAAAATAAAATTGACATCTTGGATACTTGAAGATAAAGCATAAACAGCAATATTAAATATCATATTGATTTAACAAAATATTAGAAGTTAGTTTTGCTCATCTCATCATGCTAAACATAGGTAATGTGTAGACATTTAGAATGATGATATTACTAGAAAACTTTTGATGCAATTCTTTTGTAAAATGCAACTGCTACTTCTAACCACCAGCATCTTGACAGCATTTGTGATCTAAAAATCAGGCAAAAGAGCTCTGAAAACATAGCAAAACAGCAACTGAATGTTTCACATTTAAATGTAAATCGAATGACATTAGAAAAGGTAAAATCTCTGACTATTCCTAGGAACGTCCACAGGTCCATTGGCACAGAAAGGGTCTGTTTCAGTGCTTTCTCAACTGCACAATCAGCTAATCCTGAAATTGCTCTTCATACCCCAAATTTAGTCTAAGAGGCTTAACCATTTTTTAAAAAAGTAGAGATGTCACTTTAAGACAAACAAAACACTACTCTTCCTCAAACCAACAAAGAACAACAACAGTTTCCCCACACAATGCTTTGCTCTTTGTTCACAGTATGAGTTGTTTTCCAATTCCCTTCTCTATCTCCTCCCCTCCCTCTGTTCCACATCCCCTCTAGATGAGGAACTCATTTTGCTTTCCTCCAAGTCTTGAGGATGGCTATTGGCAAAGGGGGAAGGTTGGAAGAAGTGGCAGAAGAGTAGCAGGTGGCAGTGGTGATGCTGGACAATGCTGATGGGGATGTTGGGGATGCACCTCTCTCTGCTCCCTGAGCTGCAGGGATGGGAAGTGAGATGGCAACAGTTGCCTTAGAGAAAAGGACATGACATAGGTACACCTGAGAGATTCCTCTGGACTTCTCCCACTCTGCTTCATCCACTTTTACTGGTGGTAGCAGGGTCCAGCAGCCACATGACCTTCCAAACTTGGTTCTGGAGAACCACCAAGTGTGCCTTCCTGCCTTCACAAAATTCTTGATAGATACAACGGTGGGTATGGATGGTATTTTCACCATGGGATTCACAGGCATCTGAATTCTGTCTTACCCTTCCCACAAAGTCCCTGAGGGAAATATATCAATCAAGTCTTCGTGGAGCCCTTCACATTGAGGAGATCCTTCCCTCTAGTAAAAATTGTCTAGGTCTCTGATTTCTTCCCAACATGCGTAGCTCAGAGCTATGCACTCAGTAAGTAGATCACTGCCTGGAAGAAAAGTCCCTGCAATTGTCTTCCTCATCACTGGGAACTGGCCAGAGTTTACGACTAGGCAGCAACCACTCTGCCAAGGTCAGATGCACTACTGAATCCTATGAGGCATTTTCATCCTATTTCATCTGCCCTTTACTCAGTAACAGCTCTCATAGAGTGGGGAAGGAGGAGAGGCAAATCTAAGCTTTTAACTTTTCCAACCCAAGCTTTAAGACAGCACTGAATAGAGGATGGGTCGATCTGCTGCATTCAAAGGGAGAAACAGAATACTGCTTAGGTTTTGTTTCGGGAGGGTCAAATTTTAAGAGGCAGTGATAATATGAGGTCATGTCTGACTGTTGCATATTTATGGAGATGAGCAATGCTTAAACCATGCAAAATATACTGCTTTTCTAAGGATTATTAATAATGCATTTGTAGCTACTCAGAGAATGGTTATAAACTTTCAGAGACAGAAAGAGAATGTAATCTGTCCACAGAAACAGAGACAAATCACTTTGATAAATTCTTTATGATGGCCCCTCATCTCCTGTAATTCTTGGATTGGCTAAGAGTTTACAGTTAATCCTTCAATAACTCCCACAAGCACCTCAAGACTGTGACATCTTGGGCCGTAAAAGAGGTGCTGTTATATAACACAGGCACTGTGTAGCAGTCTCAGGTCATGAATATTAAGAGAGAATCTCAAATGAGCTGATATCAACAGAGACCTCCTGTGAACCTCTACCCCAGAAATAAACCAGAAGGCAGCATGCTACGTCCTTGCAGGCATTCTGAAAGCAGGAGGGACAGGTGCAGACACTGTGTCCTTTGCAGCTTTCATGATCGCCATCCCTCTCACCAAGCCATGACTTTACAGTTATGTTTAAGGGTAAGACTGACCCAGAATTTTCTCATATTATCCTTTTCTGTCTTTTGCATTAAGTGTACAGTAATCTCTTAAACCTAGTTGTGAAGCACTTAACTGGTTAGTTTAGTCCATTGACATTTATTGTGCTTACTGACGATTGCTTTTGATATCTGTTCTTTCTTATATTTAAGACCTTCCTTCTGAGAAAAAATGTTCTTCTTAAAGCACATCTTTTAGAAGTTCTGTAAAACGAGGTTCCATCTGTGAAATGCTCTATTAAAAAAATCTGCAAATGTCTATTTTTCTCTCATGCTTTAAAGATAGTTTCATTGGATCCATAATTCTTGGATCCATAATTCTAAGTTGAAACTTATCAACTATCAGCATAAAGATATTTCACTTGTCTCTTATATGCCATAATGGCTGCTGAGAAGTCAATTTTACACATCATACTTTACAACTTACTCATTATCCCTTTATAAGCAACCTTTTCTCTTGGCTGCTTTTAAGACTATCTCTTCATCTGCAATCTCATTGTTTGTATACTCAAGTGTGGAGTTCTTTCTATTTTTTTCTTCAGACTCACAGTACTCCCAGCATCTGAATATTCATACCTTTCACAGAACCTAGAAAATACTCTGAGCTATCATGTCTTCAAATATTTTTTCTCCCTCATTTTCTCTGTTCTCTCCTCCTTGAACCAAAATTATACCTGTGTTAGGCTTTTTCATACTATCTTTCATGTCTCAATGACTCAAAATTTTTTTTATTTCTCTATAATATAATCCAGGTAATTTCTTAAACACTGTATTCCAGTACATTAATCCTTTTTAAACAGATTTTTAAATCTGCTATTTAATCCATCCACTGAGTTTAAAATTCTCATGACACATTTTTTTTTTTAATTCTATAAATTCTAGCTGGTTCTTTTTTCAAATCTAACTGGTCAATTTTAATAGTCTTTTATGATACCCCTATACCATTTCCATTTTTTATTTCAAATATTTTTACATTTTGTGACAGATTATCTTTTGTCTGGCTCTCTCTGCAGATGCCCTGGGAATCAGGCACCATGCTATGGGGAAGACCAGGCCGCATGGAGAGGCCACATTTAGGTGTTCTAACTGATCACTCCAATGTCAGCTGAGGTCTCCATCACAACCAGTAAGAACTACCAGAAATGAGTGAATGAGCCTTTGGGATATTGCGGCAGCCAGCTAGTGTGCACTCCAGCCTTCCAGCTGAGGACCCAGAATACATGTGGGAGACACAAACCATTCCCCTACACTCTGACCCCCATGGTCCATATGCATAACAAATGGTGTTTTGTTTTATGCCACTAAGTTCTGGGGTAATATATTAAATATGAATAGATTACAAGAATGAATGCCAGTATTACTGTCCAGTATATTTATTGTTTTTATTTTTATTTTATATTTATTAGTTCATATTCACTACCTAATAATTCCAATATCTAAAGTTCTTGGCAGTCTAAATAACTCTCTTCCTCTTCCCCTTCTTCTCTGTCTCTCCTTTCTCCTTTGCTGACTGCTACTATCACAGGTTGTTTTCTTATGTATTTGGTAATTTTCACCGAGCTCTCATATTTGGCTGAAGTTAATCTGCAGGTATCCTGAGGCTCATTGGTTGAGGAAGCTTTCCTACTAAGAGAATGTGTATTTGTTTTGGCTGCCTCCCAGAAGGTGCTATCCATTGGAATTACTTTTATTTATATCTCCTCTTGGAGTTACCCATACCACACATGTAATATGGATTCAAAATCCAAACCACAAGAAAGCGGGTCTCTGGTTAGATATTCTTAAGGGAAGCTATTGTTATTACTATTTTTCTCCACTAACAGCCGTAATAGTGACTGATAGTTTGTTCACTAGTTGCCTTCTTTGCAGGTGGGTTTTTCCTGGGCACATTCAACCAACCAACCAACATTTAATGAAAATCTTTTATGACTATGTTCCTTCAGATGATGTGTTTAGGATCCCCAACAGTGCTGCAGCCAGGTATACAATTTAGTTTTTTAAATTACCTTTCCAATTATCTGCTTTCCACACATATTGGAATTAACGAGAAGCTATGTGAGATCAGGTCTATTATCTTTTTCCTTTATTTTCTTTAATATAGGCATACCTCAGAGATATTGCAGGTTTGGTTCCAGACCACTGTAATAAAGTGATTACTGCAATAAACTGAGTCATAATCTTTTTGCCAGTAGATGATCTTGGCTTCTGTTTGTAAAAAAATGCAACATCTGTGAAGAGCAATGAAGCGAAGTACAATAAAATGAGGTATGCCCGTACACATAATAACTACGACAGTCCAATATGCACAGAAATGTTCTGAACATTTCCTCCCCAGCTTTATTGAGGTGTAATTAACAAAGATTTTATATATCTAAGGGGTACACCATATTTTCATATACATATACTGTGAAATGATTACCACAGTCAAGCTAATTAACTATTCATCACCTCACATAGTTATCTTTTTTTTTTTGTAATGAGAATATTTAAGATCTATTTTTTCAGCAAATTTCAAGTACAAAATACAAAACACATTTTTGAAGATGACTATCACCCAACCAAGGGAAGTCAATGAAATCAACAATAAAATCAGGTGAAATTAAATTAACTACTAGCAAAACAAATCTTCCTACAGACAAGATTAGAATTCAAAAAGTTTATCAGAAGGATGGCGTATATTTCAGTTTTCTATGTAAATCTGATCATATCTAAAGAGTTCAACATATCTTTAATAAGCAGTAACATCTGGTGTGGGCTAACTGAGAAGACTGCATACTGCCCTTTACTTATATTTCTTCTTTGGCGAGCTTTTCCCATGCTATCTGACTCCAATGTGGAGCTCTAATGACATCAGGGTCATTTTCTTTGTTTTAGGGCAAAATCCATCCATTTTAAAAGTCTAGAATCAGAGAATATTAAGAGTAAGAACAACCTTATAAAACACTTGATGTTATTTTTTATGTTCTTTTTATAGGCTCAGAAAGGTGAAATAATTGATAGCAAGAGCAGTATTAGAATCCAGCTTTTCTGACTCATACATTTCTGCCACAGACCTAATTGTCTTATGTGATATTTTTCTGTGTGTGGAACAGCAACTTCTGCACTAGGTTGCTCTACATTCTATGTTTCTTTGAACATCATGCACAGGAATGGATGTCAGAGACCCCCTGGTCTAAGCTTCTAATTTTACAGATGAGTGATCAGAAGTCCAGAGGAATCTCTCCATCTACTTGTGTATTTCTCAAAATGTCATAGCTACCTGACCCTTCCATCTTTTGTTTCTCTACCTTTCATCTTTCATTAATCTCCCAGCTCTCTTCATTTCTCCATAGAAATATGAAGTACCTACACAGGAAAAACACTTCCTTACATTTTATTTAAAGAAAAACTTGATCAGAACTTATATTAGAAAAATCTAAAAGAGAAGTTATCTGATGGGTCCCACTGTGAACCTACAGTTACAGCATCATAAACTGCGTTTAAAATGCTACTGTCTTCCTAACCATTCCACTGCTAAAATTTTTCATTCAGTCCTCTAGAAAATAGCCACATAATTCTAAGAGGACACCATTAATACCGCCTACAAGGTGAATGGTGCCCCTACTATTGTGTAGTTCAAAACTTGAATAACCTTACATAATGGCCCTGTTTTTATTCATCCCACATACCCAGATGTTTTCAGCTCTTTTATTACTACCATAGCAGGGAGCTGAAATGAATTATGTTTTACTTTCCTTTCATCTGTCTCAATCTGTGAACAGCAATGTTTACTCCCATGATCTATCAAAACTTGAAATTAATGTGGTTCTGGTCACTCATTCATTTCAAAAGTACTCACATCAACAGATATGGCGATAATGGCAGTGATGATAACAAAACTCCATAATAGAAAACTATTAGTGAAACAACGCTGTAGGAGTTCCATAGCAACGGTGGTTAGAACTAGTTATTTTGAGAAGCCGTGCTATTAACTTTATTTTACTCTATACTACAAGCCGTCAGAAGAATTGAATGCTTGACAGGTTTTCTTGTTTCGTTAGTTATCCTTCCACCTGGAGTTTTAAGCTTAGAGCCAAGAACACAGAGATGACTAGTTTACTATGCAAGATGCAAGTTTCCCTCCCATAGTGTACATGTGTTCCTGGGAAGGGGCTGCACGACCACAGACAACATTTCCCAGTCCCCCTGCATCCAGTTGGGGCCATATGACTAGATCTAGCTAATGGGACAGAAGCAGAAATTCACGTGAATTACTTACAGGCAAAGGAGGATAAGCATTCCATATTTAACCTTTCTGTGATGGTCTTGGAAGCTAGCATTAAAGATGGGTTTCTGATCATACTAGAAATATCTACTTAGGAACTTTGGGTGAGTGAGAAATAAGTGTGTTATGGTAAGCCATTGTGATCTTAGGAGTATCTGTTACAGCAGGTGACCTATACTGATTAAAACAATGAGCATCTGTTGGTTTGTTGTATGAAATTTTTTGAAGAGAAGAAACCCTATCTTTATACATTATATTCTCTGCAGTACCTTCATAGTAAGTGCTTAATCAATGTCCATGAAAACTTGTTCTGCAAAAAGATAATTTTTAGCTATCTTTCTCAAGGGTTTAAGATTTTTAAGATTTTGTTTGTTTGCTTTTTAAAGGCTACATCCAGAATATTGCACAGTGCCTGCAACATAGTAAACATTCAAATATTTGTTGAATGAATAAAATTAGTGCATATCTTTTGTTTATTAATCTCATCCAGTGCCCATTTGGGTTACAGAATGACTATGGACTGACTGATATCCTTAGGAAGTTCACCAACCTACCAGACATGCCAGTAGGAGTACACAAATCAAAGACGAGACCTCAAATGAAGTCAAACAAAGAAAATCAAAGGGACTTTTGTTTCAGTGATATAATGTATGACTTTAAGCAAGTGGTTCAATGCCAAAGAATTCTGCTTTAAGAGATGAGAAAAAAGAAAGAAAAACAGACAAATCAGAGAACTGAGAATTTTAAAAAGTTACCCATCTGTACAGTTAGAGATCATAATAATGTTTTAAATCACTATACTTGCTATTCAGTACAGTTTATATAATAGAGTAAAAGTCCCCCAAAGCATTGTGTCTGAAAATCTCAATGCTTGGCATTTGATGATTTGCAAATATCCTGAAAAGTCTTTTTGATTAACTATTGATGCTATCCCTGCCAACTGCAAAAGTAGACTTGTTAATACTGAAAATATAATGCATTAGAAATCTATAATCTAGAATAGTCCTATCCAGAACTAAGCCAGAGTATTAAATGTATAGATTACTGGATATTACTCTACTGACAATGCCCAAAAAGCATAATTTTTGTATCTTAAAAATGCATATTTAAAAAATACATGTAACCCCTATTTTACCATACACAAAAATAAACTCAAAATAGATTAAAGACTCAAATATAAGATCTGAAACCATAAAACTCCTAGAAGAAAACATAGGGAAAAGACACTGTGATATTAATCTTGGCAATATATATATATTTTTGGATTTGACACCAAAAAGAAAGATTATAAAAGCAAAACTAAACAAGTGGAGCTATATCAAATTAAAAAGCTTCTGCACAGCCAAGGAAACCATCAAAAAAATGAAAGCATGACCTATAAAATGGGAGAAAATATCTGCAAATAATATATCTGATAAGGGGTTAATATCCAAAATATAAAAAGAACTCAGATGATTTGATGGTAAAAGAAAAAGAACTGGGCAAAGGACAAGAAGAGGCATTTTTCCAAAGAAGACATATAGGCCTATGGGTACATAAAAAGGTGCTCAACATCACTAATCACTGGGAAAATGCAAATTTACACCACAACGAGATATCATCTCAGGCCTGCTAGAATGACTGCCATTGAAAAGCAAGAGATAACAAATGTTGGTGAGAATGTGGAGAAGGAGAATCCTTGGGCATTGCTGGAGAGAACATAAATTGGTGTAGCCACTATGAAAAATGGTATGGTGGTTCCTCAACAAAATTAAAAATAGATCTACCATATGATCCAGCAATTCCACTTCCAGGTATATCGCCAAAGAAAATTAAAACAGAATCTCAAGGAGATATCTGCACTCCCACATTCATTGCAGCATTACATACAACAGTCAAGATATGGAAGCAATCTAAGTATCCATCAACAGAAGAATGCATAAAGGTGATATGGAATATATACACACACATATACACATATATGTGTATATATGTAATTATATATACATGAACATATATGTATATGTGCATACACACAGGAATATTATTCAGCCACCAAAAGAACATCCTGCTATTTGCAATAACATGAGTAAAACTTGAGGGTATTATACTAAGTGAATTAAATCAGACAAAGACAAATTCCAAGTATAATATAATTTATATGCAGAATCTAAAAAAAAAGCTGAACTCATAGAAACAGAGACTGGAATGTTGGTCACCAGGGGTGGGGTAGGCGGTAAAAACAAGATCTTGGTTGAAGGGTACCAACTTCCAGTTGTAAGATGAATGAGTTCTGGGAATCTTATGTACAGGATGGTGATTATTAATGATTCTATATTATATACTTGAAAGCTACTACCACACAAAAGAGAAATGGTAATTATGTGACATCATTCAGGTGTTAGCTAACTCTACGACAATCATTTTGCAATATATAAAGGTATCAAATCAATTTTTATGTATACAAATGTATCAAATCAACATATATGCCTTAAACTTACACAGTGTTATATGTCAATTATATCTCAATAAAACTTGAAAAACACACATAACTATTTTTCAAAAAATGAAAAAGCTCTTTGTTCCTTTATTTATTACAGAAGTTGATTTTAAATGATGGTGCTTCCTGTAGCTAGGTTCTTAATCAGATGTACAGACCTCTGAAATATCATCAGTTACAGGATAAAGATGATCAGGATTATCCAAGAAGCATCTAAGTAGCTATGGCAACAACTAAGACTCAATAGTGATGTCACTATTGTAGGAATCTCTGATGAATTCGAAAACTCATCACTGAGGTCTGGCTGCTTCCTAGCTCCTGCTTTTTCTCTGATATAAATAACTCACTGTCACTATTTGTGGATGACATGATTCTCTATCTAGAAAATTCTAAAGACTCCACAAGAACACTACTAGAAACAATAAGCAAATACAGTAAAATTTCTATATACAAAATTAACGTTCAAAAATCCATAGTATTCCTATACTCTAATAAAAAAGTGTCAGAGAAAGAAATGGAAAAATTAATTCCTTTCACAATTGCAACAAAAAGAATAAAATACCTAGAAATAAATTTAACAAAACATGTGAAGGACCTATATAAAAAAAACTAAAATACCCTATTAAAAGAAATTGAAGAAGATACAAAGAAATGGAAAGATATTCCGTGTTCTTGGATTGGAAAAATCAATATAGTTAAAGTGACCATATTACATAAAACATTATATAGATTTAATGCAATCCCCATCAAAATCCCATTGGCATTTTTTAAAGAAATAGAACAAAAAAACATCAGATTTGTGTGGAAGCACAAAAGACCCCGAAATTCCAAAGCCTGCCTGACTTCAAATTATACTAGAAAGCAACAGTAATCAAAATGGCATGGTATTGGTAGAAAAACAGACACATGGACCAGTGGAACAGAATCAAGAGTCCAGAAGTAAACCCATATTTATATGGCAAATAATTTTCAACAAAAAGGCCAAAAACATACAGTGGAGAAAGGAAAGCCTCTTCAATAAATGATGCTGGGAAAAGTGGAAAGCCAACTGCAAAAGAATGAAACTAGACTGTTGTCTACCCTGCATACTAAAATTAACTCAAAATGGATTAAGGACCTGAATATAAGACCTGAAACAATAAAATGCATAGAAGAAAAAAATAGGAACAAAACTCAAGGACCTTGGATTTAAAGAGGATTTTATGAATTTGACCTCAAAGGCATGGGAAGTAAAAGCAAAAATAAATGAATGGGACTACATCAAACTAAAAAGCTTCTGCTCAGCAAGAGAAAGCATCAACAAGGTAAAAAGACAACCATCAGAATGGGAAAATATGGCCAACAAACATATGAAAAAATGCTCAACATCACTAGCTATTAGGGAAATGCAAATCAAAACCACAATGAGATATCATCTCACACCTGTTAGAATAGCTATAATCAACAGAACACGTGGAGAAATAGGAACCTTCACACACTGCTGGTGGGACTGCAAATTGGTACTGCCACTATGGAAAACAGTATGGAGGCTCCTCAAAAAAACTAAGAACTGATCTATCATATGATCCAGCAATCCCTCCACTGAGTATTTACCCCAAAGACTTGAAATCCCATATCCGAAAAGATATTTGCACACTGATGTTCAGAACAGCATTATTCTCAGTGGCCAGGATATGGAAGCAACGAAAGTGTCCTACAATAGATGACCGGATAAAGAAGCCATGATACATATATACAATGGAATATTACTCAGTCATAAGAGATGAAATACTGCCATTTGCGACAACATGGATGGACCTCGAGATAATCATGCTAAGCAAAATAAGCCAGACAGGAAAAGTTGAAAATCACATGACATCACTTATATGTGAGATATAAACCTAAAAGCAACAAAGGAACAGGACAAACAAACAGAGTCTCAGGAACATGGACTATAGACTAGTGGTTACCAGAGGGTAGGGAGTGGGGGAGGAGGGTAGAAGTAGACAGGGTGAAGAAGGTCAAATATAGCGGGATAGAGGGAGGGTGAAGTAGGTAAAGGGGATCAAATACATGGTAGCTGAAGGAAACTGAACTTTGGGTGCTAAACACACAATAGAATATACAGATGTCAAATGGTAACATACACCTGAAAATTATATAATTTTATTAATCAATGTTACCTCTAATAAACTTAATTTAAAAAATAAATAAAAGCAAGAAGACTAAGTTCAAAATCATTTTATAACTAGAAAAGAAAAATATCTTAAAATAAAGGAGACCAGATTATTTAAATAAACAAAAAAATAAAAATATAAATAATTCAGTATGATGGGCAGATCCTTTGTACTATAGTGTTTCGACTCAGCAAATTTAACAAACTTGTTATTTAGGCATTTTATCTTGTTCCTCTTTAATTTCTTAGGATATCTTTTACTTTTGATACACTCACTACCCCCTGCTGAAATTTATCCTAACAGTTCACTTATGCAGTTAGCAGATAGCCTCAATGATTAAAGAACAGAATTTTGCAAGATACTTGCCAAACCACTGGGGTATTCAGATTGCCATATTCTGGGCTTTTGGGAACTTTTTCTCTATTTTGGAAATTATACTGAATAGCAAATAAAATATAATGACTTAAAACTATCCATAGCATTATGATCTCTAGTTATAGGATTAAGGGTAGGTTTTTAAAATTCTCCATACTCACAACTCTAATTTCTGTCTCCTATTTTTATTTTTCATCATCTTTTCCCCTGGCTTTCCACCACCCTGACCTCATCTCCTTATATATTCATAATAATTCTGGACTTAACTATGACCCCTTTTCTAATTCCTTGTACTTCTTTAACTACATTTCTTAATTCTGTGTTACTCTGGGATGCTAGGCTTCTTCAAAACATCTTTATCACCTCTTTTCTGGACTCCCTCATTGGACCATATCATTGTTTTTCTGGGAAAACAAAATAGGATGTCAAACAGATTTTTTCACTGGTCTCATGACCATATCTTGCATATTCTTTTCTTTTGAAGGCCAAAGAGCTATGTTGGATGGGCTTGACAGTATGGCATCACTGGCCCCTCAGCAATGAACCAGTGAAGATGTGAAAGAAGAATCAAGACTAGGCAGGCAGAGTAGCTGGAGAAAACTAACCAGATACAGACAGTGTTGCTGATGACAGCTCAGGATGTCCAATGGGATGTGAAACTATCTGGTCTTCATCTGCCCAGGTAACGAGAGCTCAGGTGTGGAGCTGAGGCAATACTGAAAGACTCCAAGTCAAGTCAGCTTCCCTGTCACAGCTCGGGGTGACCAGTCTGCTGAGGGCTGGCCTTTAGCTCAGAGGACTTTTGGAAAATAGAATCTAATTCCCTAGGGAAAAACAATGACAGGTGCTCTGCAGGCAATTCTGAGATGAATTTATGGCTGGATTCTACTGTCCATAGGACACTGGAGTGCCTGGGGAGGAACAAAGGCAGAACTTGGAGGTGGAGTTGGGGAGGAGACAGCAGGTGAACCCTCAGAGAAAGCAGAGGGCATGTGGAGGCGGGACAGCTACTATAGGACCCGGGAGGTGGCAATATAATATCAGTTTATATCTCTCATGCTCAGTGTATTCCCTTTTCCTTTACAACTCCTTCAAAGCTTTTCCATAATTAACCAGAGTATGAGAGAAACAGTTTAAGCGTTAAGATTCCCCGCCCTTCACTGCACTGGTGTGGCCCAATAGTTTGCCATATTTATTTACTTTCTAAAGTCCTCCAATGTACAGTGGGGCTGTCCCATTATTGTCTCTTGCTCTTGTCACATCAGCTTGAATGAGGCTTAAGTGCCATGACTAGAATATCAGACTTAACACAAATTGTTAACGTTTCCCACAGAACTGTGAAGGAGATGTCACAGTTACCTAAGCTTCCTCCTTGGCCTTTTCCAACTCCACCCTCTCACATCCAGCTGGTGTCAAGAATAATTGACTGGATGAGGAGGAAGACCACTAGCACCCTGAATCACCTGGTGGCCTCATCAGCAACCACATGAGTGTAGCAGCTTTTAGTCAGCAGCAGGGGAGGGTATAGCATCCTTTGAAGGCTAGATGAAGACAAATTTAATTCAAGAAACAATTAAGCAGGATGTATATTGGGAGCCAGATTTCTTTTCCCATCCTTTTTCACAGTTGCTATAATAATCTAAGACTTCTAAAAATATAGCCATAAGGATGGCAAACCAGAACTTGCTAACTGAAAAATAATGAGGCTAAATGAAGTACAGATTCATTGGCTTATGAAAGAAATGGCCCATCACTTTAATGGGTTGCAACATTTCTTTTCCCAAATATTTACCAGCTAATATTTGACTTGGGAGCCAAAACCTCTATCCTGCTACTGTTTGTTTTATTTCTTTAAACAGACACAGGGAGTGGGGAGGACAAAAAGACCAACCACCAAAGCTGCTAAAACAAGATGAGGCATATTGCAAGGGAAAGGCTGGAGGAGTTCTCTGACTGAAGTTGAAAAACTTCAAGAAAAAAACACACAATCAGACAGCACAACTGTCCTGAGAGGGTAGCACAATTTTTGCCGTAAAGGAACTGTTACTTAGGTAAAACATGGGAGGCTGTGGGACTCTGGAAAAATATTGGACTTGGAGTAAGAAGACGTGGCTCCAAGTTCCTTATAGGATTTGGGGCACCACACTTGGCTTCTTTGGGTTTCCATTTCCTTAATAGTAACATGGCAATAAAAATGATGCCAATCAATAGAGTTGTCAGGATGACTAAATGGCATTTTAGATGGGAAAACACTTTATGAAGTATAAAAGGCTTATTTTCATCAGTCTCCTCTGTTTGTTTTGCTGGTAATGGCAACGAATCATTGCCTCCCTTCAAGTTTGGAACCAATTAAAATGTACATGGAGGAACCAGAAGTTGGATTAAAGTCATCTTCATTACTTGTTATGTTGGATTTAAGAACGTTGCTTGACCTGAGGCTTCTTACTTAATCCTATAACATACTATATTCTTTTCATCTACTGTATCTATTTTTTGAATTATACTGTAAGCTTCTTGACAGCAGAGATTATGCCTCATATCTCTCTGTGGCCCCAGAATTTTCCACAAAGCCATACACGTAGCAGGCACACTGTCTGATAAGGGACTGCGACTGACCACATTTGTGCTCTCGTTCTCTGTGTGAAGCCTCTCCTTCCACTAGCCTGAAAGCTCTTAGAGGAAAGGGCTCACGTGTTTTCATTTCCAGTGCTTAGCGTAATGCCTGACATATAGTAGGTGAAAGAGTGAAAATAGAAGGGTAGACCAGGTGGTCTACCCAGGGCTTAAAGAGAGGGATTTAAAGTAGGGCTGTCTTCTAAGATTTCCTCTCTTGACAGCTTGGTCCTATGGGAAGAGCTGTACTTGCAAATTATTTATGATTTAAGGATTTATTTGACACAGTCTTCATGAAAAACTTTAGCTTTTGTCTATTTGTCAGGCACCGTGGCTATGTGGGCATCTGCACCCTGGATATCTCAATTAGAGTTACTCTGTTAATGTTCTTAGCAGAGAAGAACTGTCACTTGGTAATTAACTTAGAGCCATGACAAAAGTCTGTGACATCCGATGTTTCAGAGTATAACTCTGACCCTGTTCTTCTCCCAAGGGATGCACACAGCATGAAATACTTCCTTTTGGTGTTGCTTGTAGAATTAGCTCACAGCATGATATCTAGGCCTTCTGGAAAAGTATAGGGAAACTGTGAGAAATAACATGTGTGCTCCCTGCATCATTAAGTTCCCCGGTAACTGAGGGATACGCAGTACCGCCAGGCCAAGATTAAAGCAGAGATAAGGATGAGATGGCACACAGGAGACAGGAGGATCTTATAACACTCTTCTGAGGAGTGATGCTCCTTAGTTCAGGGCCTTGCAAGGATCTGAGAAAAAAAAAAGCCTTTCTGTACAGATAAATTCTCAGTGCCTCCACAGGGTGTAAGCATGAGTGAGACGCAGCTCATTCAATCACAGGCACCTGAGCGAGCAGGGCTGCTCTGGAGTCAAGCCCTCTGTTCTCTGTGTTCTGAGTTTCTCTAAGCCCTGGGTGCTCCATGAGCCTGATGCTACCTGTTTGCAGAGACCCACATGTGCACATAATGTTTTGTGTTCGACCATGGACTACACATTCTCTGTGGGCACTGTGAGAATCCCCTGGGCTTGCCTTTCTTCCAAAACAAATTAGAATAAAAACAACTTTATTCTCAAAGTCTTAAAAGAACTCACCAACTCCTATTTCTTAACATGGTGACCAGAAATTGGTGGGCTAGAGGCACAGGCATTTATCTTGGCATAAGGCCTTGGTGTACTGTCTCAATGGACCCCATTCACCAGGCTCTGTATCACAGGGCTAATGTTGGGCTGGAAGGGCAGAGAATCTCCAAAACCAATAGTCTGCTGCAACCAATACAGACCTGTGCAGCACTAGCCATGTGTGGCACGAGTACTTTAAATGCTACTAGCGTGATTGAGTGACTCAATTTTAAAATTTCATTTTAACTAATTGACATTTAAAAACTTATAACTAATTCAATTATTAGAAAAATGTTAAGTATGTGAATTTAATTTTCTGACTGTAAATGTTATTAAATCTAAATGTCAATCAAGTATTTCTGATAAAAATTCAGTGTCCAATTTGAGATATACTGTAAGTGCACATTGTACACAGGATTTCAAAGGCTTGGTGTGAAAAAAAGCAAGATACCTCACTAATAACGTTTTATATTGATTATATGTTAAAATGATAACATTTTGAATATACTAGGTTAAATAAAAAATTAAAATTCATTTAATCTATTTCTTCCCACTTTTTTGAATGTGGCATAAAAAAATCTAAAATTGTGGCTTGTGTTCTGTCTTATCAGATGGTGCTGATCCAGCCCACAATTCCAATCCTCTGTACACAGAGTCTCACCTGACAACAGGACCACCCAAGAAATCTTCCCACTGTTCCTCTGTCCAGTTCATTCCACTTTTACACCACGTGTTTTGGGGGGTCTTTTATGTGCCAGGCAGTGTTTTAGGCCGGGAATATGGCATGTTGGCTTTTAATTGGCATTCCAAAGGGAGATGTAAGCAATAAAAATAAACAGCAACAAATGACATCAGATAACTTCACGTGCTATATAGAATTTAAACTAAGGTAACGTGATGGAGATGGCCTGGGTGGTCAGGAAACCGCTGGGAGGGGGCCATGTGGGCTGCGTTCCAGACAGCAGGAAGCGAGTCTTGCTAGGTCAGGAGGAACAGCTGGTTAAAGGCCCCAAGGAAGAGTGAAACTGGAATACTTGAGGAAGAAAAAGAAAAGCAGTGTGACTGGAACATGAGCCTCTGCCTTCATGTCAACCAGGCTTGGATCTTAGACAAGTCACTTATCCTCTTAGGATGGTGTCATCTCCTTCATCTGTTAAATGGGTGGCAGTTACTAAAGGATCTTCCTTTCAGCTCTGTAAGTATATGATTTTATGACTCTTCCATGTAAAAAAACTAAATATCCTATCCTGGAAAATGAAAAAAAGAGGAAGCAAATTGAAACACCCTGACCTCTACTGCCTTTCAAGGTTTAGCAATCTGATGCCTCCCTCTCTTCTTCCCCTCCTCCGCCCCTTTTAAGAAAATAAAATTATTTGACATCTAGCCAACTCTACTGCATCACAGGATAAACTTGTAAACTCCCTGGTGCACACACAAGAATATTTTTCTCTAAAACCTGGATCAGCTTCCTCACAAGAACAAAGAGATGCCCTGTACAGAGACGGCCTTCCTTCCTTTAGAATCATACACTAATCCTCCCAGAAGTCCATAAATCATTTCCTAGTTTTCAGAACTGTTTGAAGTGCCCATTGACTGAGGAAATCCAGATTCTCTGGCTGGCAAGAATCTGCTAAAGTTCCACCTATAGAAAAATATTTCCCATGAGACATCTGTAAGAGCCACATCTCCAGAGAAAGACTAAAACACCTGGTCACACTCATTTATTGCCACAGTTTAATAATGTATGAGAGAAGCCCATGGAACCATATCCAGGGGGAATTTCAATTGCATCTCTAACTAAGGGGCCGCATGACGAACGGCTTCATCATCAGCCCTTTGCTGGCCACCTCCAGCCCTCAGACAGAACTCCAGACAGGAACTCCAGAATGAGACCTAGGAGGGGGACTGGTAGGGGAAAAGAGGGAGACGTAAAAGTCTGAATTTATAATATGATGCAAGAGAATGAGAACAAGTTCCTAGGTACGGAAGAGAGATGAAGTTTTACTTTAAGTCCAGAGAAACAAGAGGAATTGGAGAATATATGATGATGGTGGTGAGAATGACAACAACCTCATGTTTATGGCACTGCTCTAAATGCTTTCACGTGTCAAAATGTATTAAATATGATAATGCGTACATCACTAATTTAAAGTGCTTAAAGTGCCTGGCACAATCTAGTGACCCACAGATCCAGAAATGTCACATTCTAACTCTGTTACCTGTAATGGGGACAAGTCCAAGGTATGACCTGTACTCTTAACAGAGCTAACAGGAGAGCCTAAGCCCAGGTCAGCTTCTGTGGGGCTTTGCTTGGTATCACATCTTTGCTGGGCCTCCTTCCCTTTTGAGGCCCACCCCTGGTCTTCTGGGGTTTCCTGGGAACACTTCTTAACCCTTTGCTTCTCAGGACTCTCTGTCCCAGGGCTCAAGGTCTGCTTCTAGGAAGTCCGACCGAAGGCACTCACCAAAACAGGAACTAAATGTCCTGATAATAGCAGACTAACTTTTTTGGGGGTGAAATATGAGATACTTTTTCCATATGGAACTTCTATAGCTAAACTATTTCAATAAGTGTTATGTTTTATTTTTTTTTTTAGATCAATTACTTTGCACTTACCACTGGACAAAATAACATATCAATAAAATAATGTGCTATTTATCTGAGCCTCCTTTTTCCATCTTCAGGGTTTCTCCAAATTCTGTGTTCTCTCCCACCATATATTTTAGCCAAAGTACTTTCATATAAAATTTGAATTTACTCATTAAAAGTTAACATTTAAATCTACATTAGTCGACAGCTCTTCCAAGTGTGAGCAGGACTTTCCTCACCTACATCCCTGCCGACCATTGTAGTGGAATGCATCCGAAAGTCATAAAACTGAATTTTTTAAAGATACTTATTTCTCCATCTTCACTGGCATCGCTTCCAACAAGAATGTCTTATTAAGGTTTGTTCAATCTGCACGAGAATTGTTGACTCACACAAATTAAAAAATTACAACTTAAAATGTAAAAGATATTAAATCAACACTACACCTTTAAGAACCATGTATGCCTAAACTTCCTGGGTTAATGTTACATTGAAAAGCATTACTGCCTCAATTTTTCTGTGTGAATGACTCACCATTCAGAAAGAATCAAAGAGACCTGTTCTCCCTAGAAATCATTTCAAATCTTTTCATAATAATAATTTTAAAAATCCAGCCTCAAATTCTTGACTTGCAAAAGAATTATCCAGCATAAAGGCAGGAAGAAATAGTCATATAAAATCAAGTTCCAAGGGCCACTCTTGTGATTTCCTTTCTAGTCCATTCCTTGTGCCCTTCTCACCCTTAAAATGGAATAAAAAACTAACTTCCAATGTATCCTGAAGAGTAACATGAAAATTAAAAACAAAATTTACCCTTGTTTTGTTCCAAGATCCACTGCACCACCAGGCAGCTCAAGTGATTCAGGGAAGCTGAATGCATCTCCTACTCCAAAATAGTCCTTCATAAGTCTAAGACCATGATTCTCAAAGTGTAGTCCCTGGACTAAAGCTTTAACATCACTGGAAATTTAGAAATGCAAATGATTGTTCCTATCCCATATCTACTGAGTCAGAAACCCTGGGAGTAGGACCCAGCAATGTGTGTTTAAATGAGTCTTTCACGTGATTCTATTGGACATTTAAGTTTAAAACTTCTGCTCTAAACCAAGTATTCTCAGCCCTGGTTGCACATTAGTATTACTTGGTGCCCAGGCCCCACACGATCCACGTTCCCCCAAAGATTCTGACTTAACTGATCTCGAGTGAGGTCTGGTGGGGCAAGGGGATTTGTTAAAAGCTCCCCAGGAAATTCTAATGTACAGGGAAGTCTAAGAAACACGGATGAAAGCCAGTCAGGGTAATCCAGTCTAAAATACTGAATTGCAGTGTAGAGGACATAAATGCCTCTATTTCCATAACGCTGACTAGAAAGGAAACTTTCATTATCATTATTATAGCCCCTGGGGGTGGCAGCAGAGAACTAAAGGCTGATGAATGGCTCTGGGCTACTAAATAGAACAGGATCCTTTCTTTTCTCAGGAGCAGTCTTTAATTGCCTCAGGAGTGATAGATTTGCAAGAAATGGTGGCACACAGTCCAATAGGGGTTTGGCAGTGGTGGCCTGATCAATTGATATGTTCTATATGGAAAGCAATGAAAATAATTTGGAAAAGAATTCATGGCAATCCAGAATCTGAGCTGCCACACTGTCTCCATAGAGATTATGACTAGGCAGTGCACAAGGCAAGAGACGATACCTTCCATGGCAGAGGAGGAGAAAACCAAGGTCCCTCATGTCATACATACACGCAAAGCAGTATCTTTATGACTGCCTGTGACATCTAAAGGAACCTACATTTCTGGAGTTTCTGGAGTCAACTCTTGTTTGCACCAGTGTCAGTTACAATTTATATCAACCCTTCCCCCTTAACCTCAGGGAAAATTTCCTCCCTCTTAGCAGAAGAAACAAACCATGAAGACAGAATAAATGGGCCCACTTCAGTTAGTTCCAGCCCAGGTACTCTGATCTCTTTCCAGCTTCCAAAGGGAAGTTCCTTTGTAACTAACACCAGGACCTACCTGGGAAGGGAGCTGGGAATACAAATGGGTTTGCTGAGATTTGGTTCTAAAGGAGAATTTAGTGGCAGAAACCCAGGGACTACGTAACCCATTTAGCGAGAATTTGCCCTAATAATTCTGTATTTTATCCATATATGTGTCTCCACATTAAGATGTAATTAATAGAATGTGATAATTTTATAGTTTAAGCAACATTTTTTTCTTTTCAATGGTTTGTAAAATTACTGTATCTTACAATTACTGAAAGCTTAGATTTGATAATAAATGGTAATTACATTAAACATATAGTCCCACTATAATTCAAGCTCTAGATTAGATTGGAGATAGGGGAATGAATGAAATGGAGTCCCCATGTGAAGGAACTGGAAGACAGGAAAACAAGGACATGCATACCCAGAGCTACATATTTTGTTGGGGGTGGAATGTCAGTTGTGGTGGCTAAAGCATACCGTGGGCATCGCCAGGTAAAGTGGGGTGTGTGTGTATAAAGGAGAGAAGTGGTGAGACATGAGGCGGAAGAGGCAGTCTGGGACCAAGCTATTAACCAGTCTTGAACGCTAACATAAGGAATTCAGGCTTTATCCTTTAGGTCAGTAGTACTTAAACATTTTGGTCTCATGACTCCTTAATTTTTAACTCTTAGGAATTATTGAGGACTACAATCAGCCTTTGTTTATATGAGTTATATCTACAAATAGTCACTGTATTAAAAATTAAAGCTGAGAAACAAAAAAATTAATTCATTAAAATAATGAACTCATTACATGTTAACAAACAACATTCTTAAAGCAAATTTAACTATTTTCTAAAATTAAGAAAATCAGTGAGAAGGATGCCATTGTTTCATATTTTTATAAATCTTTTACATATCTGGCTTATGAAAGACAGCTAGTTAGTTGGCTCTCATATCAGCTTCCATATTCAATCCGTTGTGATATAGTTGAAGTATATGCAAAAAATCTGGCTTCATACAGATATGTAGTTGGAAAATGGAGAGCCTCACAGACTTCCTAAAAAGGTCTCAAGGATCCCCAGAGGTTCTTGGACCACATTCTGAGAACTGCTGTTCTTAGTAATGCAAAGCCACTAAAAGGTTATCAGCAGATGACAGGCAGCTAGTTCTGCAGCAACATGAGGATGAATTGGAAGAAGGAGGCCTAAGAATAGGGCAACAAGCAGGGAGATGATTAAAAGGTAAGAACACAAGAAGCCTGTCAATAAGCAGAGAAATGAATGGATTCACAACATATTAGAATCCATGGGAGCTGGTATCCAAATGTACCCAGAGTGGGCCAAAGAATAAGTCAAGGATGACTTCAGGTGTTCAGGGTTGGAAATCTAGGTGAATGGTGATGATGATAGGGTACAGGTGAAACATAAGATCATTTCTGGTTTTAGCTAGCCAAAGAGGAAAGGAATGAGCCAGAAAGAGAAATAATATGAAACTAACTCAAGGAGATCCAGACAAATAGACAGGCCTTGGGAAACTTAGTTGCTTAAACTGCTATACTCAATACTGTTTAAAATGATACTGAAATAGCGTTTGCCTTCAGAATGTCAAATAAATTTTTTTTAAATGCAAATATCCCTGAGTTATGGAGAAGATCCTTAACTCTCCTTAGCCAATGAAGTACACCTTGGAATTAATTTTGTCAGATTGCTTCGCATCTTAATGGAACATATGAGAACTTCAGATCACAGACCACTGGCCTGGACAGGTACCATAGTGGGGACTTTGGGTCTATAATGAGGTAAAATATAAGCATGGAGGAAAAAGAGGGAAAAATATTAATTCCTTGCAGGAGATATTACTTACATGGAGATTTCTAGTTTAAGAAGTGACTAGAGAGAAGAATAAAGTCACGAGGTAGCTGGTTAGTGAGAAGGGCTGGTTAGAGCTGAAAAGGCACCAAAGACAGTTTGCTCAATTTAAAGTATTTTAGGGGCTTCTGCTCAGTCCCAGAGGTCAGATGAGAGGCAGTTCAGCCCATCAGAAATGAACTCCACACTCAATTAGCTTCTCATTGCATCTAGAAAAGTCCAGAGAGGTAGTTAATAAGAATTTTGGTGTGTGTGTGTGTGTGTGTGTGTGTGTGTGTGTGTGTGTGTGTAAAATTTAAGTCTAAGACCAAGATACAATTCCCTGAGCCCCCAGTAAAGATAGAAGGTGGTATCCTTTTCCTTCTAACCTCTGTAGGTTAGGGAACCAAATCCACACTAGGAGTTCTCTTTCTCTTCCTTCTCTGAAGTAAGATAGGGACCTGCAGACAGTTCTTTGGGTTAAGCAAAGGATTACTTTGTGTGATCAACAGTCCAGTATATGCAGAAAATGGAAAAGCAAGATGTACCAATATGGAGAATAGTTTAATAACTACAAATGCCTGAGTGTAGAGCAAACGCTTATTTCTAAAGCTAATTACTCCCTCCCTAACTCTAAGTATCCAAACAACTCTGATTTGAAAAGACATTACTACATAAAAGCTTATTTTCATAAGCTCATAATAATTGTCTTAATTTTAACAATTAAGTAACACAAACAATTTCCAGTACACAGAACTGAGGCAAAGACCAAATCTGCTAACTCGGGACTCAGCGTCCTTCTCAGCAGTGTCGTGTTCTTAAAGGTTTGTGATGATGCTCCTTACTTCCCATTATTACTTTTTAAAAAATTGTGACATGGCCTGAGAAAGGCATCCTTGATCATGTTAACTTCTTCCTCTGTAAAATGGGATCAATGATCATTAATATCTCACTTGCCTTGTAAGATGTGAGGATCAAATTCATAGAGGTTAAGTAACTTACCTAACATGAGCCACCCACCAAGTGGTAGTTCTGGCAATTGAAGTCTGGTATGCAGCTCAAAAGTCCAGGTATTCTTAGCACTAGCTTCACATCTACTTTATTACTTAGATATCAAAAAAAAAAAAAAATGAAAGCAACTTTGGTTTTTACATATTAACCATGAAAGTTCTCATCACCACCTTCATCCTCAAGTTTTTGGTTGTTCCAAGGTATTACATAAACTGTGATAAACCTTCACAAAGGGCTAAAGCTAGCAGGATGAAATACTTGGTACTGCACTGTGGAATGGAGCCCAAGAAATAAAATAAAGGCAGAGAAAGTCAGTTGTAATAAAAGTAAAATATTAAAACCTCTATTGCCCTGCTTGCCAAAGGTTGCATCCCTCAGTCCCTATCAGACACACACAAGCCCCAATGACTGTTGACTGTGAAGCAGTGATCCAGAGAGAGCCCGGATTTTTTTCTAGCCTCACCTGACTAATAAATTGCACACCTTACTGATCACAAGTTAGAATCACCCCTGGCTAGCCACACGAATAGCAAAAAAAGATGCACTGCTGATTTTTCCTGTGTGTGGTAAAGGGGCCAGGCAGGATGAAAAAGGTGGCATGAAGGAAGAGGTCAGGGAGAGCTGAGTGTGAATTCCCACTCCATCACTCACTACCTGGTCACCATGGGCCAGTCCTTAACTTATTTTTTGGTAACAGTTCATCTTGAAGCATGTACCTGAAATGAATGAGATGATGCAGGAAGCTGATTAGCAAATGTCTATGAACACAGTAGGCACTCAAGAGGGAGTAGCTTCTCTGAGGATTATAGTGACTCATGAACTGGCTCATGTCTACTAGTAAGTGCTTGTTTTTTTGTGTGTTTCTTTGTTTAAAGACAAAACAAAACAAAACAGATACTCCCTGTGGTAGACTCTGGATGACTACAATTTCTTACTACTCTTCCCTTTGAGAGGTAGAATCCAATTTCTCTTCCCTTGAATCAGGGTTGGTCTTAGTGACCTCCTTGGCCAATATAATGTGACTGAAACATTGTTCTGGGACTTCTAAGCCTAATTTATAAGAAGCCTTGTAGAGTTTGCCCTGGCCTCAGAGCCCTGAGCTGCCAGGTAAGAAGTCTGACTACCCTGAGGCTACTCTGCTGGGAGGAAATGCCACTTTGTCATGCAAAAAACCTCAGGGAAAAAAAATGTTAGGCCAGTCCCAGCTGTTCCTGCCTCCAGCTGTTGGAGTTATTCCAGCCCAGAACCCAGACACTGGAGCAGAGAGTCTGCCAACCCCTGCCCAAACTACAGATTCATGAAAAAAATAAATGACTGTTGTTGCTTTAAGCTATGAAGTTTTGAGATGGTTTGTTGTGAAACAAAAGATAACCAGATGCTCTCTTTATCAGGCTTTCCCCCCGCAAATGAAAAACATCAGTTTGCTGAGTCACATAAAGTAATATTATGTTGACTCTGTTGTTCTCAAGTCTATTTTAGACACTGAAAACACATTTTGTTTGTGGACGTTAATCCTGGCATAACTTAATAATTGGCTGCCTAATGACATATATGAGCTATTGTGTGTGTATGTATGTATGCAAGACAGTTTACATTATCTAGAAATTTTACTAAATGTCCAGTTCCTCTCATGAGAAAAAATGCTATAAGTAACAGTCCCTTTTATCTCAATGAACTTATTAAAAACCATGCCCTGAAGTCAGATTAATTGAGTCTAGTGCCCAAGTGCTCCACTCTCCAGCGCTGTTCCAAGCTGGGCTCCAGCCCAAAATCAGCTATCTAGTGATCAGGGTGGTTTACTGAAGGCCACTATCTACCTTCCTCCTAACCAGCAGGAAACTACCTACTCTGCATTTCTAGGCAAACTTGCAATGAGTGTGTTAAGACAAAGTAGATTTCTCCAGCAATCCAGATAATCTTTGAAGAAAACCCCTTCAACTTTCACATATGCTTCACTTTGGAAGAAGGGCCTTGTTATACATAAGAGTTGGCTCTGAACCATAGCTTACCTGATGCCTTTCAAATAATATTTGACTTTAAAATATTATGCAAACTTTGGAGGCATATAATCTGCATAAGTGAACTCATTTTGTTGCCTTCCGAATCTTCTATGCTCCTTTTCATTTCCTGTTTCTTCTGCCTGTAAAGCCTGTCTCCCCTTCTTGAGTGAGTGAGTGTGTGTGTGTGTATGCGCGCGTGCACACATGCGCAATTTTATTTATCCTTCAAATGTCCCCTCTCCCTTCAAGGTGGAGTTAATCATTCATTGATAATATTGCTTCTTCAATCTATAAAGCCTTTTCTCTAACAAGCAAGCTCATCATTAAAAAAAAAAAAGGCAACAAAAAACCTATAGTACTATGGAATACATGGAAAAAGAATAAGAGAGAATCCCTACAACTCCTGGCTATGTTCCATCAGGCTGAAAACAGGCTGACGTGATCTGTGTTTCAGGGATTAGAATTCAATAGCAGAAATGAGTCAATTAAAATACCAACCAGAATGCTGTTTGTAGATAAAATGCTTTGCACAGGGGATGCAACGTAACCTGAACAGCTAAATTCTAAGGGCCAACTGATTTGCATCTCAATCTCTTTTCATGTAATTTTCTTGGCAAAAGTTAATAAGGAGCCACTCAGCCCAGGAAAGATAGGTCCTCTTTATCTGCCTAAGCAAGAACCATGCAAACACAATGAACGTTGAGTTTTCCTAACTCGATTGCTTTTGTTTGACCTGGAGTGGGCAAAGCCCGTTGTCCTAAGTTAGTCAATCTAAACACCAACGCCACCAATTGATATTGGTTATTCCATTCGTTTATTAACAATTCCAGTCCCAAAGGCTATTCCAGTACTAGGTGGCAACTGGCACTTTATGGCAAACCCCCAAAACATGTGAGCAACATGTAGAAAGTCATAACTGAACACTCTTCATTCCACCATCAATCCTAAAGAAATCTCATTTTTTATCACTCATCACTTAAGAACACATATAACTAACTATGCAAAACATTCCAAGCCAAAGGCTATCCAAACACTGAGTGATAACAGGTTCTATGTGACAAAATCCATGTGAAATCTATAGAGGGTCATACAGGTACACCTTGATTTTGTTACAAAAACAAGAGCAGTAATGTTTTCGACATTCACTGTAGAATAACTGTGCTTAACATGTCAATTTAGAATTATCATAACAGAGTCTACATTACAACTGATACCTAAGGTGATAGGAATACTTGATACTTTAAGAACCTAGACAAAAGCGAAGGGAAAAATTTACTTCCTCTCGCACTGACCAAACCCAGGTCTTCTTCCAAAAGTGTATAAGTTCCTGGCACTGGACAAACAATAACACTGGCATATTCTAGCAAAGAAATGTGGTATCAACTTACTTAACAGTTGGCAATAGAGGGCCTGTAAACTTCTCTTCATGGTATCATCTGGTCCTTCTTGTCCTCCAGTTTATTCATGATTCTGTCTAGGAAATTGGGAGAAGAAAATTGTTATATCTGGGGAACATGATTAAAATCAATAATCAGAAAGACCTCTATACAGCATGATCCTAGTTTTAAAGCCTAAAATACCTGACTCTAAAGAGGAAAATTCTTGAAATGGATATATCACAATTTAATTTACAACAGTTTATGTTATAAAACCACCAACTAATCAATTGGTAAAATCTTGAAACTATACACAGCAGTGAAGGGAACTTATATGGGTAACTGGAGAGTAAGAATCTGGCTTTGGAATTTTCAAGAACTTTCAAATTAATCTCCCCTGAATCTCTAGTTTTGAAACAGGAGAAAAGAAATTTCTAATCTCATTTCCATTATGATGCTTATCAAAACACTCAAAAAGCTTCACCACACTTGAAATTGTATTAAACAACTTTTCGATTATTTTCTGATTATAAGACATCTCTACTACAGAAAATTTGGAAAATTTTCAAGAATTCTTGAGACTTTTATTGGTCTGTCTCATTTTATATATTACATACTATAATTTTTTTCCCTAGCAGAAACATCCTCCTGTGTTATAACTATCACTTTACTACTTTATTTTAAATGGCACACAATATTCCTTTAAGATAAATTCCTAGAAATGAAATCACAAGGACACAATTTATGGCTTTTAAAACATATTGCTAAATTGATCTTCACCAAAATCAGTATATAAAAATACCTATTAGACTAAAATATACCCAATAATTAAAATTTATAATTTCTTTCCATCTTTGCCAATAGGCATATATTCTATCTCATTGCTTTAATTTGTATTTTATGTTTATCAGTCATTTGTCTTTAAAACATTTCTCATTCACATCTGACAAAGATTCTTTAGTCAGGCTCTATAAATCTTCTTAGGCCATTCCACGCACTTTTTGTAAAACCTAGTTTTAGCAAGAACCCTGCTAAGTCAGTTTAACCAGAACATCCCATCCTCAATATCTGATTAGAAGCCTCATTCCCCACCATCTGCAGGTGATGATTATCCTGGCCTGACTTCAGCCTGAATCCTGATAGGTTGGGTTAGCCAGAACCCCTGATGTTTCTTCTCAGTAATATTCCATCCAATGACCCCCAGCTCTGCTTCTTGCTAAATTCTCACTTGCTCATGCTGTTTTAGTATTTGAACCCAATTTCTCTTCCCCACGGTAAAAATCCCATTGCAGTGGTTCATATACCTATCTCCACATTCCAGAGTAAAGTCTGCCTTACCATTTTTTTTTTAACAAGTGTCATTGCATACTTTTTTCTTTAAAATATTCTTTAACTCTTTTCTACCAGCATGCTGTCTTTTATTTCCATGCTACCCCAAATGGAATGGATTTATATTTAAATTTTTTATTGAGATATAATTCATGTATCATAAAATTCAGCTTTTAAAGTGTATAATTCAGTGGCTCTCGGTGTATTCAAAAGTTGGGCAACCACCACCAGAATATTTTTATCATCTGAAAAGGAAACTTCCATGTTCAGTAGCAGTCATTTCCAGTTCATTATCTCCTCCCCGCCAGCCCCTGACAACCACTCATCTATGGATTTGCCTATCTTGTACATTTCACATAAATAGAATCATACAATACATGGTCTTTTGTGTCTGGCTCTTCTGCTTAGTATGTTTTTGAGGTTTATTCATGTTGTGAAGCTTTTTTTTTTTTTTTTGGCAAACATGAAACACACATACACGTTATCATCATTAGAGAGGCTGTCCACAGTCCAGAATTACACAAATAGTTGCTTGTGTTTTCTTCTGGTATTTTTTATTTCCTTTTAGATCTGTTTCTGGACTTCGTATTCTGTTTTACTTCTCCGTGTGCTCATTCTTCCATTATAATGGTAAGTGTTGATTAAATTACTCTTCGTAGAATTAGTCTTCCAGTTTTACTCTTCTTTTTAAGGTTTGTCTTGTTCTTCGAGCTTGTTTTACCCCCACATTAATTTTAAGGTCATTTTATTAAATTCCAGGAAAATAATCATTGGGATTATAGTTAGTTAGAATTATAGTTGGAATTCTACTTGCTCTATTAATTTGGGAGAGACTTGATCTTTTCAAAGTCCAAGTGTGGTGAGGAGAAAAATAAATGATATTTTAGACTATATTTCTAGAGATGAGAAGAATTCTTTTCAGAGGATGAGAAGGGCTTTTGGAGGGGAGAGGGACAATAGCTCAATGACTTATTTGGTTAGGAATGATAAGTAAGAGGGATGAGTAAGATAAGTAAGAGGGAAAGAGAAAGATGTTAAGTTACTCTCCATTATAAAATAACAGGTCTGAGTTCCCAAAGGCTAAGCAAGAGGGGTTAAGTGATCCAGAAATCAGAGAGGCTGAGATGATAAGTAAGAGATATTGAGATAAAAAGAGGCAATTCCTAAAGACAGCAGCAGGTGGAAGCTAAGAATAAAGGATAAACTGAAAAGTTCTCCACAGGAGGATGATCTGTGAACTTTAACATATATGTGCAATATTTAATTTTTCACTGTTTCTTTTTTTATGCTGTTTGTTCTTATATCCTACAAGTTTTCCTTGTCCCCCATAATATTTACCCACCACCACTAGTATCCTTAAAACCTCAGCAAAAGTCCTGTACAAAATAGCCTGTACTGGTGGTTCTCAGCTGGGCATCGAAAGAAAAGGCACTATGTCTCAAGACAAGGGTGACCAGGAACAGAGGCAGGAGTCATAAGCCATGGTTAGGGGGCATCTATGGAGTGCTTAGGACATGGTAAGTACTCAATAAATGTACAGTGAATAAACAAATGAATGAGTAAATGAATGATCAAGTAACAGGAGAGCAGAGAAACGGCTGTAGCTTATGTTGATCAACAGGAACATATACCCATCAATCATCTCTGGAGTTCCTTAGTGAGTTTTGAGAAACTGTTAGATTTCCATAAGGCAAGAAATAGAGCCATTTTATTCACATTTCAAGAAACAGTTGAGCCCATAAATCTGAAATTTGGGAACATCAGGGTCACACAGGGCCATCTCAACTACAAGTACCATATGGCCTAATACTGATTCCAAACTGATCTTTATTCAGGTCTTTCTGTGGAGTTTTGTATGTTTTACTTTCATTTAAGTTCTATAGTTTTGTTAATTCCTAGGCATCTCATATTTACTTATTTTTGCCACTGTGATGGAATTTGTGTTTCCATTATATTTTCTAATTGCCTTTATACAAAAATGATTAAGTTTTGTACATTAATTTTGTGACTTAACTGAACTCACTGTTGTAATGATGGCTGAGTCTCTTGGGTCAATCGTGCTGTTATGGATGGATGGCGAGGCACAATCAGATTCCTTCAAAAGTCTCTTTTTAACTATATAGTAGGAAACATTAATTGTATCTGGTCCTTCAGGGAATAATTTAGGAGCTCCACAGATGACAACTAATTTCTGGAATGAAATCTTAAGCAAGTCAGAGTTTTACAGCCAAAAGGATGAATAAAAGCAAAAAGGAGAATGATGAACGCATCTGACTGAACATGCAGAGACAGCAGCACAGGTGGGGATCTCACTATTAGCTCAGGAGAAACAAGGGAGTGCAAGTAACCTGAACCACTCACTCCTAAAAGAGACAGTGAGCTTAATAGAATCCTCCCTCTCTCATTGACTTAAATGGGACAATTATAGTTCCATTGACTCAGGAGGAAATTTCTCTATTGTAGAACACTGAAAATGTTCCAATTAGAATGTCCATGCAGCAAGGAAAAAGTAATAAAGAGCCAAAGAAAAAGCTCTGATATTTGATATGCAGATTGATTTGAAATGACAAGTTTACTGAGAATGAATAAAGAATAGCTAGAAAATTCTGGAAGATAAAAACAAAAAACTTCCAACAAGGTGGGGTTAGGGGAGGAAAGAGCTGCCAGCCCTACCAGACATTAAAACATACTCTAAAGCTTCCATAATTAAAAACAATTTGATATTGACATGTGAATAGACCCAATTTTACATGGAAATTTAGGATATGATAAAGGGACTATACCAAATCAGTGGGCAAAAAGGTGAACTTTCAAATAAATGTTGTTGAGAGCATGGCAGAGTAATACAAAAAAGATGATGGTGCCCATTCCAAATACCGTGCACCAGCATAGGTTCCAAATGGACCAGACATTTAAATGTGAAAAAGTAAAGCATATACGCACTAGAAGAAAAAATGGGTAAATTCTGTTACTTGGGAATAGAGAAGCTTTGCTAACTCTGAGTCAAAGCTGAATAAGGAAAAAAGATAGACTCTATCGCATAAAAAATTCCACAGTAAAAATACAATTAGTAAAAGTACAAACAAAAACACACAAAAAATTCAAGTTATAACAAGCAAAGAGTTAATATCCCTAACATTTATCTGTAATCCCAGAATCCGTTCTCGTGGTGCTTTAGCAATCATTTGTGGACATGTGTATAGTGGCAGAAAATGAGTTGCTCAACGTGCCATGTTCTCAGCTGGGATCAAACAAGGCAACGTTCTGTCTTGTTTCAGCTCTCACACCATGAACAAGTGTCCTTTCTTGAGGCCATTTTGTAGCATTTTTGTGCTTTTTCTTGATATATGTTTGAAACGGCCCCAAGCATAGTGCTCAAGTGCTGTCTCTCGTGTTCCTAAGCGCAAGAAGGCTGTGATGGGCCTGGCAGCCAAAGTATGTCCTGGATAAACTTTCTTCAGGCAGGAGTTATAGTGCTGTTGGCCTGGAGTTCAAAGTTAATGGGTCCGTAATATATATGAAATAAGGTATCTTTAAACAGAAACTTATAAAACAAAGTTACATATTAATCAGTTGACAAAAATGTGACCAGAGGCTCATGGGAACCTAATCTTGTATTTCTCCTAGAAGTAATGGTTCAGTATTCATTAATTAAGTTATTTGGCACAACTTCATTGAACACAACTACCATGAAAAATAAGAATCAACTGTATCTGAGTTGAGCTTTACAATATTTTGTGAGGCAAAAATGAAGATGGCCAACAACAGAGCTTTAACAAAACAGACAAGGACCCTACAACTCTCTAGGACAAAAGAAGATCTGATTAAGCTGGTAATCAACATACCTTAGAGTGCCCTCCAGGAAAATAATGAGTGGGGAGAGGAACAGGACAGTTGACATATCAACTAACATCATAGGCTTGTGAAGAAATTTGAAAGGAGCATACTCTTCCATTTTACAGGTGGGGACAGAGACACGAAGAAGTCAAGGTCTCTGCTCAAGATCAAATGGCAAGAACTTGAGCTAGTTTCTCGACTTCTCTGATCTTTAGATTCCTTATTTATAAAAGAGGTAAGAAGAGTATTTGATGTGCTAGCTGCAAAGCCTGAGACAATGCAAGCAAAGCACTTGCCCCAGTGCCTGGCACACAGTAAGTAGTCAGAGCTAGTTAGCAACTATTTCCCAATAGCAGAAGGCAAGATAATGACATATCAGGCCAGAGCTCACCAACTGTCTCTTAAATTTAAATTTGCTTTGCTTAAACTAGAAATGAACCAAAGGCTTTTGGGCTACTCCCCAAAGAGCCCCTTTTGTTAAATCTAGTATCTTATTTACATTGGATTTAGAAATTAAACTTAGGGGTATAAATTGAACTTTAAGGTTCTTATTTATAATTTATACCTTTATCTTCCTTAAAAAGAATCTGAAGGAGCTTATTGCTAGATGCAACTTGTACAAAAGAATTTTTAACACATCAAAGTATATTAATGACATCGAAAAGAGAGATCCAAAATTATGTGGAGGAAAGAAAGGATTAATTTTATCATTGCTTGCAGTGGGACAATACATTTCCCTTAGAGCTTCCTGAAAATAAAGACAAAAAGGATAGCTAGCATCATTTTTTTCTGGCTGCATAAATGAAAGTATATTTTAAAATTTGTTTAGAAATATAAAACTTTCCTGCCACTAACTTCTGAGGAAAGATCATTAGACAGATCATCTTTTGATAATCATTAGCACCCTCAATAGCAATTTTATAGAATATGAACAGAATATTCTTATCATGGCTGCTCCTTATCAACCCACAATAAAAGCTAAGGTCATTGTATTAAGTAGTAATTCAGGGAAAGCATATCAGTAAGCAGCAGAAGTACCACATGCTGTAGGTGAAAAAAATCAGACAGGCCTGCGACTGAGTAGCTTTGCTATGTGACCTTGGGCAAGTTACTTAACATCTCTGAGCCACAGCTTTCTCATCTGTAAATAGGCTGACGCCTAAATCAGAGGATTGCTGAGAGAATTAAATGAAGGCACCCACTATGTGCATGGAACATTTTATGTGTCTCTTTTTCCTGAGCTAATGGGTATACAGACATGCTGTTTTGGGTCACGTGGGGACAGAGAAAAACTGGGAAAACAGAAGGAACCGATTGATATTGAGCAAGTCACCCCAGGGCTTGAGCATCATGAGTGTTGGATTACTTCAGGAAGGCAAATATGAGGGTTTCTCAGGCTCGCATGACATAAGTCGCAAAAGGCTGCATGTATCCAGAGGGCTGGGTTTGGGTTATAATAGAGTTTTTAGTCAAATTCTTTTGATATAGATGCTTTGCATCTAAAACACAGAGATATCTTTCACTTCCACAAACAAATAGATGTTCTCTCTCATTTTTCTTGCAAGTTGTGGGCTCTTGTACTCTATCTTCCAAATTTTTTCACTTTTGTGCAAGAAATATTTCACTTTCCTCTGAACCGGTGATCAACAGTGTAAGCACAATTATAGTGGCTGTTATTTTCTTAAAGAAACTTAAAGTCCTCTCAAGAATGTTTTCCCTAAATTTTCAAGGGAAGCCAGATATACAATCTTATTTTAAAATACTAGCTATTAATTCATGTGTGCCAACACTGCAAACCAAAAGAAATAGGAGTGTGTAATTTCTTATTTATAAGGCTTTCCTGATGCAGATCCTGCATGAACACTTTTCTGACAAACTGAGGGCCAGAGCATCTGTCTATGGTGAGAATCATACTGATGGGGGAAGTGAGGGAGGCGGGGTAGATCCACCCTCCAACTCAGGCTTCGTTCACCTAGTCCTCCAGCAGCCCTGCGGCCCAAGCTCTCAGGAAACTTTAAAGGATAAAAAAAACACCTTCAACAGAACTCCATTCCTCTCTTCTCTTCATATTTACTTCTCTGAAAAATAAAATACTGGAGGTTGTTGGGTTTAATGAGACACTGAAATCCAAACAAAAGGGAAAAAATCCTTCATCTTCTGCTAAGAAAAAGCCTACAAAAGAGAATCAGCTACTGGCATACCTCATTTTATTCCACTTCACTTCATGCTTTTCAGATGCTGCAATTTTCACAAATTGACGGGAAGACCCTCCACCAGCAAAAAGATTATGATTCACTTTATTGCGATATGCACTTAATTGCAGTGGTCTGGAATTGAACCCGTGACATCTCTGAGGTCTGCCTGTAGTGCAGATTCTGTTTGGAAGCCTGAGAAGTAACTGCCTGAGTGTTCCTCCAGACCAGCTGGAGTTTATCTGCATTGGCTGGGGGAGGGTGTTGTGCTATCCACAGCCACTGAAGTCAGCAACGAAGTAAAAATAGGACCAGGAGCTTGAGGCGTATTAGAATGACACAGACCTCCTTCTTCTGGCATTAAGGTGTATTAAGACCATTTATCTCATTTGAGGAGATGGAGAGGTGCTTGTGCAAGGTGAAGAACACATACCACACTTCCTTTTTTATGGTTTTAGAATTAAACCTGAACATTGAGGTCAGGGAATTAAATGATATTGTAGCAATGCCAAATGCTAAAAGAACATGTTCTGTCATTTTGACTGCACTGTGTATGAAGATTATTTCTTGTCCACAGCAAACTCATTTTTCTTTTTTCTCTTGCAGTGTCTGAAAAACACCTTCAGATATTGAATTCAGAGATCTAAAAAATACATGTATTTCCTTTGGGCAGCAGGCATTTTTTCTGAAAGACATGCCAAGTTTTTACAATGAGATGGGCGGCAAGACCATAGGAAGTTGACAAAACTATTATCAGAATGTTTTACATGTGGAAAGAATATTCAGATCCATGATGCGTCCTTTGAATAGGCAATACATTTCAGTATGCAAAATTATTTACAACATCAAAATCATTACTAAATTTTAATTTTGATCTCAAACTTTTTTTCCCATTCTCCTTCCTTAGTTCCTTTCAGTCCACTTCACTCACCTAAAGGCTTCTGTAATACTTGAGCTAGTATGAAGACAGTTCTGTTTTAGTCTTTCAAAATTTGCATGTCACTTATGGTAAGCAATTCCACAGGACAGGTAAAGTCTATTGAACATAATGCACAGCTGGAATAAAAATTACAGTCAATTGAAAAAATATGTGGGCAAGAGTAGTGTGTGTCAACATAAAACAGTTGCGGCCATCGCTGGAAGAGTAAGAATTAAGGTTACGGGTAAGACCAGTGCTGGCAAGCTCAGTTGCATGGTGAAGTCATGGCATTGCAAGCATTGCTGATGATTCTCAACTTTACGCCTCACTCTAGGAAGCATAAATAATGTAATGATTTCCCCTCATCTGTGAAGATCTTAAGTAGCTCATTTAACTATGCTGATAATTCCACCTTGCTTTGACGACTGGCAGGGCTGCAATATCCAAAAGTGCCAAGACTGGTTCCTCAAACCAGCTGGTGGTCAGAATCTATTTTTAAAATAGATTCCTACCTCTCTTTCTCAGGAATTTGAATTACTAAGTTCTTCAATGGGGCAATATGAAAAGGTACTCAAGATGGCTCTCACGATAAGCAAGGGATGGAAACCCAAAAACCTAAGCTAGCAGTTCCTAATCCTGACTACACATTAGTACTCTGGAAAAACACACTAGAGCAATTAAATCAGAACCCCTGAGGGACTGAGGGAAGCTCCCAGGGGAGCCTAATGTGCAGCTGGTCAAGAAGCAGGGACCCTTGCCCCTTCCTAAGAGAGAACTAGAGTCACAGTGAAGCCAGTCTCACTTGTTTTCATTCCTGAATCTGACAGTTTTACCAGAGATGGAAGAAGTGGGATGATAAATGAAACCACATTTGCATGTTATATTCAAAACAGAAAATGGGTGATTCAGAATTTCTTAAATATTTAGATCGACAGCCTCTCATGCAATTCAAGTTTTAAGCAACATGAATTCTTTGTGTTTTTTCTTTGGTAAACCTCTCACTTGTCTCTGCTACTTGCTTCATAGGAATGTCAAAGATTAAGGAGATAATGACTGAAAGGGAGAGAGACTGAGGTTCAGTGAAGAGGGTATGGAAGCCAAATGCAGAATCATAAAGGCATTAAACTACCTTAATCTCTAAATTGCTTGTTCTCAAGATGGGTTGATATTCCTTTTCCTTAAGGCTGCACTCAGAGAAGAAACACAGTAAAGAGCTGATGCTGCAAATTATGAGGGCAGAAGGCCACACTGGAAGGGTCCCCTACCCTGTGGAAGACCACAGCCAAAAGCACAGAGAGAAGGAGGGCAGGAGGATATAGTACAAGCAGCAGTGAGTCTGGAGGCCTATTTCTTTGGAAAATATGAGTGCCACCATGTTTCTTTAGAAAATATGAGTGCCACAAGCACTGTGTTAGTAGGAGGGGCTGCGAATAAAAGCAAATGAGATATGATGCCTACCCTCAAGGAGCTCACAGTTTATGAGAGAATATCATGTCAAAAATCACTCAGTAGCCAGTTTTGTCCCTACCAGTTGCATTAGACAAATCATTACACTATAACTAATTATAACAAACTAGAGAATGTATTACTCTTCTTGAGTTTCAGCATCCCCACCTCTAAAACAGGCATCACACCTATATTGCAAGGTTGTTTTGAGAATAAAATGACATTCCTATTGCTTCAGAGAAAGTTGGTGCAAAAAAAAAAAACCAATCACCAAGGTTTTTGAAGAAGATGGGCTCTCAGCTAAATTTTCAAGGTAAAGAAGGATTTTGAGAAGGTAAAGGTGGAAAAGTTCAATGGTGCCAAGTCCGAGCAGCGAGGCAAGAGTTTGAGGATGAGTACACTGAACAGCAGAAGGTGTACCATTGGCTGCTTTAAAATTTCTATAAAATACAGTCTTGAAAATCTCAGATATAATGTGACTGGCTCTCCAGCTTCTCAAACAGGGTTCTCATCTTCTGGGAATAGGAAAGATATATAAAGGATCCCGAGGGAACACTGATAGGGAAGCAGCAGAGAGCAGCTGAGAAGCACAGAGATGTAGGCTGAGTCCTCAAGGTTCAATCGTCCCAGCAGAATGACAAAATAAACGCCTACTCGTGAGATAGCTGGAGTGTCACTGTCCTGGAAGTCCCAAACAGCTACAGGACCCAGAGTCATCCCCACTGATATTTACACAGCATTAGACGACTACCAGCAGGTGGTGCCAAACTCAGGTTTACACTTGGATAGATCCTGGATAGAGCTGGACCCTCAGATACCTAGGCTGGCTAGCTATGGAGCTCACTTTCATCACTGCAATAACTTCACAGTAATGTAACCACATGGTTTAGCCAGTGGTTCTCAAAATGTCCACAGACCAATAAGTGCTCAGGAATTTGTTAGAAATGTAAATTAGTAGGTTCCACCCAAGGCCTAGTAAATCAGAAACCCTGGGCGTAGCACCCAGCAACCTGTGCATCAAGAAGTCCTTCAGAATGCACACTAAAGTCTGAGAACCCCTGCTGTGCACAGTGAATTTCTGAACCCATTTATTATGTTATGGCAGGATTTTACTCTACACCTGTTATCTTGGACAAATCATTTTCATCTTCAAAGGACCAATAAATGAGGAAAGAGTTGGAGGAGAAAGACTCATCACCAAGGTCTCTTTCATAGATGTACCAGTGGAAAAAATGTTTACAGTTCATTAGTTTAAAGGGATTGTTGGTGTTAGCATTTGTGGCTCTTGTTGAGAGCATCAGCAGGGTATGTCTTAATTCTAATGGCAAATTTAGAAACACCAACCATTTCCATTGTGTGACTTTTTAGACGGGTAATATTAACACTGTATGAATAACCCCACATGGGGAAGGTGTATTAAAACATGGGCTTTGTGGTAGGAAGACCAACAAAGTAATTGTAATGTATTTGCCTCTGCTGTGGTTATACACCACCAGTAAGAACTAGACTTTTCACTGAATTAAAATTCTAAACACAGACAGCCAGCATTAATTTAAATGATTAAATCCTAGAACAATTACTTTCAAATAGACCTCTCACCCAGAACCTAAAAGACTTAATGATGACAGCCAATATTTAAAGGTAAATCAAACATATAAACCATTTGTGCCTTGCAAATCAACCCAAATTAAAGACTAAAATTCAGAGGTATAAAGTTGAAGAAAATTGAGCTATACCTCAAAGAAATCAAACGAAGATGAACCAAGACTTTAAAAAACAATTGGCCATCTGTTTTCCCTCCTCAAGCTATCGATATACACTGACATTTGGATGCAGGCTTTCTAAATTAAAATGTGATTTCTGTGAAATTTTATCCATCATGTCTGCCACTGGATCGTCAGTGCTTAGAATATGGTCAGGCACATAGTAGGTATTCAGTATAATTATTAAGTAAGTGCATGGATGATCCTGCAAAACAAATGTAGGTAGCTTTGTCCAACATAATTTTCTGTGATAACAGAGATGTACTGTAAGTTGTATTGTCTGATATACTAGCCACTAGCTACAGGTGGCTATTGAGCACTTAAAATGTGGTTAGCATAACTGGGGAACTGAATTTTAAATTTAAATAGCTGCATGTAGCTAGCAGCTACCATATTGGGTAGCATAGTTATAGCGACTAGAGAAAATGTGTGTGGGGAGAAAAACAACAAAAGAACAGAAAAATGAGTATGTAATGCAGAAAATATTATTTCTGACTTTGGGAAGTGGTTTAAGTAAGAGCGGAATGGTTGAGCAATGCTTCCTGGGCTCCAGATTCTTTCCACTTTCTCTTCAATCCACTAGAGGCTGTGGCAGCAGCTGTTGAGGAAGAAAGGACTGAGTTTCAGATTTAAGGAGGAGCATCTGTACTCTCCTCCCATCAGGAACAACGTGGTCCTGGACCCATAAACACAAGAGCTGGTCAAAGGAAACTGCCATGTTAAAAGAGGTATGTAAGCATCTATAAATTTATGATACATGTTGCTAAATGATTTTAGGCACGAAATATATTAATTTACATGGCCATCATCATAATTTAAAACTATATATTCTGAAAAAAGACACTACTTTTTTTGTAATTATCTAATTCATTTCCATTTGATTAGCAGCTAAAATACTATTAGGTTCCAAGCTCATTGGCTACATGGTGAGAAAAAGCTCTGTGGGATCCCAAAATGACTCAGTATTTTGTTTACTCAAAAGAGCAAGAAATACAATATATTTTATTTTTTAATCAAGAGTTCTGTTTTGGTAGAAGCATTAGAAGAAGCTTGCCATCTACCTCTTGCCCATATTAACTATGTATCTGTCCATCTGTTTGGATCATGAGACCAGAGCCTACCACTTGGTGGCAACCAACTCAAATTACAGGTAAGAAAAAGTCTAGAAGAAGCACACTGGAAGGAAATAGAGAAGATTAACTCTCAATATTGAAACTAAAATGAAAATTCTATAAATGACACAACTGTATAGAGTAGTACTTCTCAACTTTTTCATTATTCCCTTCCTTAGAAGCCTTTTTGGACATTTTTGCCAAACTGTTCCCCCCATGAAATGTTAATACCATAGATAAACTGTATGTTTGTTCATGTAGTGTATGTACATCTCTGTTTTATACAAAAACAGTAAGAATGAAGCTTACTATTTTTATTTAATGCAAGATTAAGGATGACTACATAAACACTTTAAGTTAAAAGATAAAGTTAAAAATTAAGTTAACATTTAGCTTAACTATATAAATGTATTTGCTAATTTAATTCACTTATATGATGTATGAAACTGAATATGCAAAAAAAAACTGAATAATTATATAAATGAATTAAGAAAACATTCAAAACTGTTTATTTTCCCCTTAAAAGCAAAATAATTGAAAAAGCTAAATTTATTATAAATTATTTTTAGTAAACTTAATTTTGCCTGATGTGAGCAAATGATTTTTAACTTAGCTATGTGCTAGATATTGTTAGTATTTTTCTTTTACATATGTGATATAATAAATGATGGGTTGGACAACTTTTACAGGATAATAACATGAAAACTATTTTTATTTAATTCTGAAGGCCCAATTTATGCACAAAAGCCCTGAAGGTTAACCATAAACAATATCCACACTGTACGAACAGGTATACTCAGACCACCTCCAGCTACATGACTGAGACTGAGGAGCTGATTGAAAATCCTCCAATTATAATAACATCAATTTGCCATAGTTATGTAGCACTGCATATACACTGTGTATCTTCCATGAACTAAATGTCAATGCTGATTTTTATGATATCCAAGAAAACCCAGTGAGAGACATTATAAATCAAGGAATAAGATTTTGTTGGGTAGGATTAAGTTTTGGAGGCCCATGAGCTATTGCAATATCTAAGACTTGAGCCACCCTAATGCCTCTCCCTCCTCAAGAACCGATTTTCATATCCTTGGGGCAAACTGCCCCTGTTGGAAATACATAGTTAAAAGGCAGAGAGCAAGAGTCATTTCAATATCTTGCCATGTGACACAGAGTAGAAGTCTATCTACAGAGATGTTTTAAAATCTATGTAAACTTTGTCAGAATGGGCAGTGTCATTGTACACACTTTCCTTTTCTCCATATTCCTTTTAGTTCATTACTGTCTCCTCTTCCTCTGCTACTTCTTAAATGTGGGCATTCCTGCCTATCCTGACCTCTTCTGTTTCTTTTCTTGCTCAAAACATCCTCTCTACCCAATCTCTTTAAACTCATACATTTTAGTTACTTCCACGTTAGTTATGCCTCTGAGGTTCCTACCTGCACGCCTGAGAACTTTTCAGAGAAATCTTGCTCAAGCCTCCAACTTAATATGTCCAAATTAAGATGAACAAAATAGATATTCTGACCACCTCCTTGGGTTTTCTATCTTGGTAAAATATTTACTCTCTCAATTACCCACGCTGAATTTCTTACCTTTTATATTTTATCAGGTAACACATCTCAATGTTTCATTCCTTTGCTATTGAAGTGGCTTCCTAACTCTTCCTCCTATCTCTAAGCATTTAAGCATTGCTTCTTCAATCTGCCAGAGCCTGGGTATCTTTGACCATGAGGCATGCAGAAATGTCAGCAAAATAGCCAACTGGAAAGAGGAAGAATCTGGGGAGGAAACTAATCTAGTTAGAAAGGCTGGGCTGAAAATTAGTACCACTCTGGTATGTCAGTACCACAGACAAGCAGCCTGGGTGCATCAAGTAACAGGGCAGTTTTATGACATCAGTTCGTTCATGGCAGGACCCACGGCCTGGTAGACAGTTGTGATAGTCTCTTACGGGTCTCCTGCCTTATACCTTTTAATTTCTAAAACTCTAATCGCATTCCATACTACAGCATTTTAAATTCTTCAGTGGCTCCCCCCACACTGGGCATGATCAAAAACATAAAAACAAAAATGAGGATGTGAATCTTCACTAGCTGGGAGCAGGAAGCTGGATAGAACAGTTGGCTCAAGAAGCTCCTGCTTCATGCACCATACCAGAGGTGATGACAGGACAAAGTCCGGGACAAAAACCTAAAATCAAGATCCCTCAGGAGATAATCCTTTTTAGCTTAGACACTTTGGAGATTACCTTTGCTCTCCATGCTCATCCACAGGAGCAATTCCTTAAACTGGGAGTATGCTTTATGACTCCATTCCTTCGTGGCCTAGAATGCTATTGGCTACTTTACCCTTTCTTTGCCTATCCAAACCTACTCATTTTTCAAGGGCTGGTTTAAACATCATCTCTTCTGTGGACCTTGATCAAACAGCTTCATGTGGTATGAAGAAAAAGTAACATGCTTTTGTTAAAGCACTTTCAAACAAGTACTTTGGTTAAAGCAGAGTTAACAGGCTAGAAAGATGGGCTGATGTGATAGCAGGGCTCTTGTGTGTCTTGTTCTCTGATACTTCCTCAGGACCTAAGAAAAGAGTTTAGTACACAGTAAGTAATCAATAAATATTTGTTGAATGCATGAATTGGCAGAAATATATATGGAGCAAAATCAGATTTTATGAGCTAAATAATATTTTGACTCAATAATTATAGTTGGCTGTATTATTAAAAAAAAATATTCATAGCCCTTACTTGAAGGAGTAAAGGATAAGATGATCTGTAATGAACATGTAGTATTAATGAACAATAAACCTTTGTCGTTTTAAGTTACTCAGATTTGGAGGTCTTTTGTTATTATAGTATAGCCTAGCATACCCTAATATAGTAACTGGCAACAGGAAATAGTGCTCCTGTAACAACAAAGAGTCCCAAAATATAAGGCACTGACTTAGGGCCAGGCAGTGGTCCTGCAGGAAAACTCTTAGTGAAGACTGGAAAAATGGCAATCCACTTTGCAGTATAAAAACATTTGCTAAAACTGTCACCAGTGTCAATTCTGAATCATACAATGCACCCAATGAACTTGTTGCTCTGGGTGAAGAGGGTGAAAAATGAAATGCTAATAGCATCCTTTGATTGCTGTTGGCTGTATCTGACACGGTGCCATGAGAAAGATGATTTAAGAAATAAACACTTTGTAAGCAGAAATGATAGGGACTAAGAGCCCAGAAATTCCAAATCTTATAGGATTAGAAGAGGCAACATCTTTACAACCCAAATTATAAGGGAAAAAACTGAGACCTTTGAACAATGAAAGATAATTAAATCTCAGTTTCAGGGAAAGGACCAAATTAAAGATGTGGCCTTCATAGTCTTAAAACAAAACAAAACAAAACCCTCTAATGCCTTAAGGTGGCCCTCAGGTGGACAAAATGACCCAGGAAAAAGTAACCAAAGGTGTGGCTCTCCTTCAAGAAATTCAAGGCACTTAATTAAGATTAAGCTTAGAAAAAGGATTTCTTTCCCTGCCCAAGCTTGGTGATATGAGCTGTCTGGCTAATGAAACGTGAGCAGGAGTGATGTGTGTCAATTTTGGACTGAAGCTTTAACAGCCAGTGCTTAATTAACAGGAGGGGATTCTCTTTTTCCTCCACCACAAAACTGGCAGTGTTCCAGACAGAGGCTACATCAGCCTAGGTCTCAGAGTAAAGATGACAGTAAGCAGAGCTGTAGCCATCGTGTTGTACATAGCATGAGTGAGGAATAAACTCGTGATTGTCATCTACTGATCTGCCTTGTGCTTATTTGTTACCACAGCATAAATCAGCCTACTTTGACAGACACAGTGACTTTTAAAACCATTTCTCAGAACTTCAAAGAAGAGGCCTATTTCATCCTAACAGAGGTGAAAGTTTGCTCACTACACAAAGGTAGTAAAGAGTGGGAGAGAAAACTTCAATGAATTTAAAACCTAGTTATTAAGGCTCTATAGCAGACTATTCTTTGTTAAAACTGATCCCTTTCTCTGATTTTGTCTCCCCACCCCCCACATTTCTTTTAAAACAATCTCTGCATGTCTGTCTTGAGTATAGTATCTCCAATCTCAATCCTCAGATTCCATTTACAATGGTACTACTCAAAAATATATGGTCACTTCAATAAATTGCAAGTGAAAAATGATTTAATGTTTTTGATCATTAAGAATAAAAATGAACCAGACTGATATTAAATTTTCTTTTGCAGTGAATCACTGTTTGAGATACTAGCTCCGTCAACAACTGATGCAATCGTAGTATATAGCACCAATGTCTACAAAATGTTGTGTTGAACACTTAGTTTAGAACCTCATGTAGAAGTGATAGCCTCTAATGACACCAAACATGAGCCAATGTTGCTCTTTGTTCACAAGAGCAAGGAGGATGGTACACACTATAATCTCTGAGTGTGTCCAGCAACCAGCACGATACTGGCCGCAGAGCATGTGATCAGTAAGCATCAAATCTCCTCTTGCACCCAGACTCCTCCTTGCCTATTTTACTAAGGTATTTGGCCGATCAGACACTGTCACCTTAAGGTTTTAAAACACAGGTGGCAGGTAATTTCTCCACAGCATAGCTTATAGAGCAGCTCAGTTTTCTAGATCAGGGTGATCAGGTGTCCCTTATAGGACTGGCTCCATTATCTTAAGCAGCTTAAGGATAGCAGAAGGAGGACTTGGCAAGAAAAAAATGTGGTGATATTTAACAGAGATTAATTAGCTCTACCCTCACCCTATTTTGGGGGATCTTGAAATATTTAGGGAAGTTCAACAAATGAAATTTCCTTTTCTTTTACCCTTGAGATATCACTGGAATAAAAAAAAAAGGTCATTGTTTCTGGGTAGGAAAATGTCTTACATGACTTAAGTATTACTTCTTGCCATAATGTAAATAAAATCAGAGTTGACATATTAAACGTTCTAAAGGCCTTCACTCTGGACATTAGCCCTTTGGCCCAGATGCTCTAACAAAACCCTGTTGCCAAAGATCACACCTGCATTCACAATACTGCAATCTTTAAGGCTAGAGAAAAAAAAATTTCATGTGATATAAAGTTAAAAGTTGTGATCTCTGTTGCCATGGAGATGGGATTTTTCTTGCAATGCTGGCCTTTTGCTGGTAGATGAAGCCAGAAATATAATCAATAAAAAAGCAGTACTTCATTTTCCACATCCCTCTTGGGGATAAAATTCTGAGAAAAGGCATGTAGAACCATATTTTATGAGTCCTAAAAGTCCATGGGTAGAAATTTCTCCTGTGGAATACTAGCATGACCAAGAAAACTCCAATCTGTGTCTTCATTATGCTTTGCTCAATCCTTGACTTCCATCAGTTAGTTCCTAGTCAATGTTTCTTTACTTCTTTTGGCTTTATCTAAGAAGTCTTTCATATGTTAGAACTGCTTCTTAATCAAGAACCAACTTCAGAATTAGATTCTGAATTTTGTAATAAGTTTAAGGGGCATAAATGAACTTCTCTAGAACACCACGTCCCAAATTATGTGAAGTAATCTGTTACTAGATATCTTGGTGACACTTTATTCCATCATCATTGAAACTGAAATCTCTCTGGCTTTCTTTTTCTTTTGATCATTTGGTATCTTGAAGCCCTGTAATTTCCTCTTAACCAGAGAGGAATAGCTTGGTAGAGAGGAACAATGATTTAGAGCTTTTGCCTATATAATAGATAAATAGATGAGATCTGCTCTTACTTCCCATGTGTATATGTTGAATAGTCAGCATCCACACTCTGTAGAATACTAATTTAAAAATATGGTGACTCAAGCAGAATCTGTATTTACACATGTTTACTGCTGACAGTAGAAAAGTCAGAGAAAAACAATATGGAATAAAATAGGATCAAATGAATATGTGCCTAACCACTAGATAAGTTCAAATAAATGCCTTGGTGCCATCTCAGGTAGAGTACCCTAGGACTAGGACTTGGTATCATCGCAGGTAGACTACCCTAGGACTGTGTGCACAGGTATGGACAGCAAGAGGAAAGGGAACCAAAACAGAGTCAACACTGTGTTCACCAAACGTGTTCCCTCCTTCTGCAGGTGCAAGTCACAGAGTTGAGCTACATTTTCAAAGTTCCTGTGCAGTTAGGTGGGCCCATGTGACTGAGTTCTAGTCAAAGGCCTGGAGAGAGATCTACCTCTCTCTATCCTGCATGATCCTCTATTCTCTTTCCTACTTTCTGTCAGGTAGATACAGATCTGAGAAGATTATAGAGAGAGTCTAGGTCTCTAAATGTCAACATGGAATAAAACCTTTCTTTCATCTTACCTCCCTCCAACCAACATTGGATCTACGATGTGAGTGGTAAATTTATCATGTCAAACCACTGAGATTCTGACTTTTTATTAAAGTAACTAGCATTACCTACCCTAAAACCGGAAGTTAAATAGATACTGAAATACAGTTCCTTTCTAATGTTCAGCCCACCTTAAGGAGCCAGTGTCTTAAACTAATCTTAAATTATTCTTAAAGTAATCTTAAATTAGGGTCTTGAGGCAACTCTTGATATATGGATAGTGTTTATTGAGCCTCAGAGTTTAAGAGCCAAGAAGCAATATTCTTAATAGTAAATGCAATCCTAGAATTGCTGGCCAAAAACATAAATAAAATTTTTCTCCCTTTATTCCCCAAACCTTCCATATCTATGAAAAAAGAGAATGAAATAAATAGGACTGCCTCTAAAAGCTGGAATGCACAAATGCCATTTCAGAGTAGGGTGGGGAAGGACAAGGGAAGGAGAAAGGACCATCTATAACATCCAATCTTCTTCATATTATTCATTCATCGTTTATATGAGATTATCCTCCTCCAACACCACTTTCATTTGCAAATGTTTAGTGTGCAGACTTTCCTGGCTCGATGGAAAAGGTTTCCAAGAAAATTAAATGTCAAGGCTGCTTGGCTTATTGGTTTTGTTCTGTATAAATTCACTTTTTAATTCAGCTTTGAATAATTATATTCCTCAGTGTCAATGTGACAAATTAGCTTCAATCTTAATGGGATGTGAGAATCGAGAAAGGAGGCAAGTACTAGCAGCTATGGTTCTCATCTTAGAAGGTTAGAAATAGAGAAAATTAAATCTAAAAGACAGCCTTTAATGTCTTTGAGGAAGAAGTGGCCCATGAGGTATCAGATATCTATCTATCTATCTATCTATCTATATATAGATAGATAGATAGATAGATATAGATATAGATATAGATATAGATATATAGATAGATATATATAGATATAGATATAGATATATCTATATCTATATCTATCTATATCTATATATCTATATATATATTACAAGTATATTAACTTTCTCTCTTTTCCCTTTTCCAGAGACTTGTGCGCTGATATATGTAAAGCTTAAAGTAAGCTAGAAGGACACTCTCCTGAATGTGGATAGGAAATCGCTGGGAAAGCCATGTTGTATTGTTAGATCAATTGCAGTAAGACTATGATTTATGTTAATAAGTTAGTGGTTACCCTGAGAGACTCAGGCCCAGAATTCCCCCTCCCACTTCTCAACCCTACAGTAGCTCCATGTAACACCACTCTATTACATAACTTCTGATGCTGGAGTTGGTAGTAGTAGCGTGATGGTGAAGATTGGCTTTAGGTGTGTGGATCCAATTTTTGGTCAAAAGAGATTTAAATATTTTTTAAACCCTCATATCAGCTTACATATATTAAAATATAAAACAAAAGTTAAGAGAATAGTTTTATACATATGTGAATCATATCATCCCAGGCTCTCAGACTATCTTACCTGCATGTGCAGCATGCATAAACATGTGATCTCAAAAGGTGAAGAGGCTTAAGAGGTACAAACATCCAGTTATAAAATAAGCTGTGGGATGGAATATACGACATAGAGAATATAGTCAATAATATCATAGTAATTATTTATGATGACAAGATGGTTACTAGACATATGGTGATCACTTTGCAAGGTATATAAATGTTGAATCACTATGCTGTACACCTAAAACTAATATAATATTGTATGTGCACAGGTATGTCAACCATAATTAAAGGAAATAATTCTTTCCCATTAGAATAAAAAAATAAGTATGACACGCTTAAAGTAAAACAGTGCTATTCTTTTACATCACAATGTGAGAAGACAGCACAGAAGTTAACAAGGTATGATTCTCTGATATGACCAACTGATTTGATGTCTCTCTCAAACACACACACACACACACACACACACACACACACACACACGAAGAGAGAGTAGAAATGATATAGTAATTTGTATGTTAAACCCTCAGATGTCTGGAAGCAATATGATACTATTTAAAATATCACTCCCAAAGCATGAATCATCCAGCCAAATTACCTTTAAAGACTTGAAACCTAGGATTAGAAAACACTTTTGCCACAGTTTTTGTCAAAAGGAAATTTGGATTGGGAAGATTTATTTTCTTCTGTGCTCTTTCTAGGGATAACAGCACAAATCAATAGAGGACACATTTCTCAATTTGTCACCATATGATCTTGAATAACATTTTTGTTTCTACTTACAAATAGGAAAACTAAGTTGAAAGTTTTGATTCCTAAACCCTTTTAAAGATTGACCCTAGCACAGTGATGATGCTATGCCTTTTAAAGTCATTTTAGGGCTTTGTTTGCATAGTTCAGAACTAGGAGAGTAAGGAATAAATTTTAAGCTGTGTTTACAGTGGGAACAGAATAGTAATATCAATTCAAATGGTTTGAGGGAAGTTGACCAACCCCTACCTCCAATATTTTGAAAATAAAATTCAGGAATGTGCCACAAATGAATCAAAAATTGTTACCAACACTGTGAAGCAACCCTTAACCATACCTAATGAAGTGAACAATGCTGGCTCCAGAGAAAATGATACCAAGATGAAGCAATAAAAAGTGGGTTAGCATTCTTGATCCTTCAGCCTGAGAAGGCTGTCAACTCTGTTTTAGAGATTGCATTCTCTGATAGATCGGAAAGGTCCTCAATTCATTTGCTAAAGGCAGTGGAGGTATCTGCTCTTTATTGGGTGAGATTTCCTATAGCTGGAGAACTCAATGAGCACTCATTGAAGTTCTGCCTGTGATCCACGGTGAGGGGTTAGCTTGTAGAGTCTTTGGCTCTGTAGACAAGGGGAACACACACACGGGCAGAATGTCAAAAAAGAGCTTACCAATTCTCCCTTCAACCAGCTCTACTGTAAATTCAGGTGGCCATAGGGAGTTGAGATTAGGCTACTACGTAAGCAAATCATGCCTGAGCATGAAACAGGAAAAGCCTGCATGGCACTGGATATGAAATGGTTAAACAGGGACACCTTTAGAGATAGGTAATGATGCAGGTAAGATAAAGGCCAGAAAGAAATATAATAGTTACACAGAAAACACTCCTATGTCCAGTCAGTGGGAGAAAACAACCATTTCTAGCTTGGACATCCAATTAGGAATATTCCAATCAGGAAGTTACTTTTCCAACCAAAAGGAGCATAAAACATCCCCTCTTATATAGTCTATAGTCAGAGCAAAGAAGTCATTGCATTGAGGGGACACAGATTAGAAGAATATAGACAGAGCCAGAGCAATGAAGACAAGCTAGGCTTGGGTTAAGTGGTAAAGCAGGCAGCTGTAATTCTGAAGGATCTGTGGCAGAAAGCAAACTTTCTTACACACATATAAATGAAGATCATATTTTAAAAGATCTTTGAGGAGGTGTAAGCAAAAACTAAGATAAACTATAGACAAGAAAGAAAAACCTTATTGGTTTATCAGCATATAATCAAGAATATTAGGGAAAAAGACCATCAGAAAAATCAGGATTCTACTGAATATTCTTTTACCAATGAGCTATGTACATTTTTGGCTTGGTTAATTTATTAGAGTGTATGTAGTAGGGTTTCAAAGTGTAACCCCCCAGTGCATGCAACTTGGAAGTACAAGGGAAAATGTAATTTTTAAAATGTCATATAACTAACATGGCCTTCCTTTTAACCCCTCGCCTGCTGTTAGAGAGAAAATGTTACACTATTCACACTCTTAACCGATCCCCATTTAATGAACTTGCCAAATTGACCAGCACCTTCCATTCCTTCTCCACATCATACTGGCCAATTCTCTTGATACACTGAGAACTCACAAGTAACACATTTCTTTCTCTGTGAAGCATCTCTGTATCATCTGTTTTCAAGAGTCGGTTGTGTCCCCAAATCTATTATTGTAGTTACATAATATACTGCAAAATGGGGGGAAATGACTGTGAAGAGAGTTGTCTTTAGGAAAACTAAATTGAATGCTTTGAATAGAATTAATTAAGTTTCCTTTAACAATGCTTTCAAATTAGGTATCAAAGCAACTGTAAAATATTTTTTTAACTAAAAAAAATCTAAGATTCTATGCTCAAATTTCTTTGGAATTGTCTTAAAGAGTTATTGACCTAGTAAAGAAAATACAACTAGAAATTGTGAACAAAGCATTATGGGGTGATTTATGCCAGAAATGAGAAGCAGAACTCTAACAGGAAGACCAATATGCAAAGCAAAGGTCATGGCCCTACATTAAAAGACTGCTGTATGACTGTACAATTACATTAAATTAAAATCAAATGTTTATGATATATACACATTTGTGATTCTACTTTCCTTTAGTAATTATTACTAAAAATTAGTTCTGATCATATCTGATGTAATACCTTTCACTATAACTAAATGGCCAATCCAATTAAAATTTACTCCAATATAATAACTTAGAAAATAACTTTTAGAAAATATTCAGATTCCCTGATAGCTTCCCTTCTTCCAATAATGGCATCCCAGCCTTCCTAGTGTTTATTGGGGCAGCCAGCAGGCATTGCATATGCACTGCATGGCACTCACTGGTCTATATTAATGCCCCTTGTTTCCCTGTAAGGCATGTGCTCTTCTGGTCTCTGATGCTAAAGTATCAGATTAGCCCCTTCTTTCCCTCCAGCAACGCTCCCAGATGGTTCTGGCAAACTCCCCTTTGCTGCTGAGTTTTCCCTCAGCTCTGGCTGGCTGCAGACCCCAGAGTGTACCCCAACAGCATTCAGGACCCAGCCCAATGGTTGGTCCCAACATCAGTTTTAATGCTTCTGCTTCTCACTTTAGCATCTTTGCTGTATTTGAACTGTGCTGCTCCATACTGGCCTGGGGGGCCTCTGCACAATGCTCCCTCCCATTCCCCAGTCCCAATGAGAGCACAGGAATAAAATCCTGTGCCTGCAGTGCTTCCCTGAATTCCTCAGTCTCCCACTGCCAAAGCTCAGAGAGGACTCTGGAGTTGCCCCTCTCGTGCCCACTTCTGCCTCGCTCCCCCTTTCCATTCTCCTTCCTCCCATCTTTGATCTGGCCAGGACAGAGGTGGACCTTTCTTTTATTTCTCATACATCATCTTGTCATTCTTAATGCCAGTCTTCTCAACACTGTAGAGAACCTGTGAGCTGGGCTCTTCAGACATGCCCTCTCCATATATTAGGAGTAGACAGAGGAATTTAACAGGCCTTCTCAGTCCTCAATGCCTCCTTCCAAGTCCCTGTCTTGCCCGTCTCCTACATTGGAGCCACAGTCCACTGTGCCTTAAGAATGATGTGCTGCAATGAGACAAGACTTTAGGGGAGGAGGGGAAGGTGTATTGGTTGAATATCTGTGAAAAGATATATTTGTTTATATTTAAATATTTACTTACTTATCATTCCAGAGTAAGGGGTCAAACATGCCCAACTTATACTTTTGTTATTATTATAAAGCCTCTTCTACCTTCAACCAAAGGTTAACATCTGCTATTGCTACATATAGATGACTGGACAGTATAGCGAGGATGCTGGTGACAAAGAAGACAAAACTGAGTCAGGTGCATCTCTTAAAGAAACAGCATCTTATTAAGACATATTTGGTCTGAGTGCTATGACACAAGACATATCTTCCGTGGACTCCAGAGGCTTCATTGAAAGGACAAGCATATTCAGCATATCAGTAGCTGGGCTCTAAGCTCGTGGGACAGTGGATAAATGAGATTTGCTGGCTGAAGCAGTTTCTCCAGCACACACAAGCAAATAACAGCTATATAAGGCAGTGTGTTTAAGTCTATAAGACTATTAAAAAAAAAAAAAAGAAAATGTCTTATCATGAACCTTCAAACAAGTAGACACAAAAAACATAGCATGAAAACTGTATGCTGCCACCTAATGACCCTGGGATTCCTAGGGTTCCCTTCTTAGGGTCTCCTAATTGTCAATGTGCCCAGTGATGAATCCATATTGAAACCTCAGGCTGTTTCTTCTGAAGGATGATCCCCAGCAGGTCTTTTTAAAGAGCTTACTCACTTTTAGCTTGCAGGGGAGAAATCAAATCTACACATTTTTCTGGATAAAAGCAAAACTGAATCTTTTATACTCTGCTTACAACTATTAGTCCTGAAGGGAGAAGTTACTCTTTCCTGCCCTCAATGTGGCCAGGTTAATTGATCTACTAGTGGGAAGAAAGGACAACTTCCATTAAAATTGGAAATGAAAAGCCAGCAGTAAAGTGCATGCAGAAACGACTAGACCTTGACACACCTGGCAAATAAATGGCAGGTTGGTGGCAGATCAAGCCAGTTGGGATTGCCTAGATAGGGTGAGATCTACTAGGTGAAATACTAGGTTGGGAAGACTTGGGGTTCAGAGGCAAAGGCTATTGTCTCAGTTTGACTGTGACTAAACCTATCTTTGACCCAATGCTCTGGGCAAAAGGACTTCTGAATATTTAGATTCTGTTTCAGTATCAACCATCTTCAAAATTTCAGAGCCAAAAGCATAAAAGTAGAAGTTTAATTCTGATCACTGTCAAGCTGCTTTTAAAAAAGACTTATCATGAATGAATTCAGAACCGCTTAAAGTTGGCTAGCCACTTCATCTCTAGTCCAATTTTCAAAGTCCAAAATTAATATGGTGATAATGAATAATCTCCCCTTTCTCTGTTTAACTGAAATTTGTGCTTCTGGATTTGGTCTGCTGTAAGTTTAATTTCTTGGAGCATTACATATGTTCCACTTTAAAGCACATGAAAATATTTCTCTTTACAATGGGGTCTCTGAGTCCACACTGTGGGAGGCGCAACTTTAGTGAAGTGACCCTAAGCATTAGGTATTTGGAAACAATGCAGATTTTGCTCTCAAAAGGCATAGAACTAAGGAAGGAAGCTGTCAAACCAGTTAAATTAAACACACACATGCCCGTATACACACGTACTTTCCAAGTCAGAGCCACCATAAAGAGCAATATAGCCCTTGAGTGGTTGTTAGGACAAAGAGGGTTCTCTCTTTTCTTATGATGAAGACATAGGGAGTAATGGGGCTCAGGTAAGGCCACTTGGGCTCTTCTTTTCTAGGACAGGACAACAGATCATGGATGAAATTTCTCTACATCTTTACTGACGCTCAGCACCACTGGCTTCCTGTGGTTGCCTAACTTCCTGTGTCAACAGTAGACTGGATATAACTTTCGAGCATACACGTTATCCAATACAGATTGTCTTCATCTGAAAACAACTGGGAAATTGTTTTCAAAATCTGTGGAATCCTCCTGACTATGCCAAGTAAATGTCTCTGAGTAAAGAATGAACTGAGTGCTTTTTGGAATGTGTTGTTTTTGTGGGGACAGAACTGGCCAATACTACCATACGACATCCTTTATTTCACAGAGAATGTTGCTAGCACAATGATGATGAAAGTAATCTTCAAAAATTCTATTTCAGGGCTTCATTTTTTTTTTCCTTTGTTAGCCAAATGATTCTCTCTGGAAGCACCTACTGTACCTGACTGTCTAAGTCTTCCAGATCCTCATTCCAGTTCACATGAGCAAGCAGTACTGCAACATCATTTCCAACAACTTCATGAATTCTAACCTTGTAAACAGTAAATGTCTAGTTTCTATGATGAGAACCAGAAAAAGGTAATGTGGTAAAGCAGGACTTGGAGCCAGAATGTCCAGGGTCTATTCTTGGTTCTGCCATTTCTAAGCCGCATGCCCTTGGAAAATTACTGAACTGAATCTCAGCTCCCTCGTCTGTAAAATGGAAAACACGGGGATAACTGCACCGCACAGGGTTGTTGTGAGGGTTAAATGCACAGCAGTTAGAGCAGTGCCTGGCACACAGTAAACACTATGTGCTAGCATCAAAGTGCATAGAGGACCTGTAGCAGTAAAATTCCAGGTGTGTCTAAGTCACAGAAACTTTTGACACTCAAAGTGGTAAATGAGAATTTAACATGGGTAAGTGAGAAAACTAATGGTTCAATGTCAGGAAATTGTCAGACTCTAGACATTTGATTTTCTTTAAACTATCCTCATTAATAGGATAATTAGTGATTTATGCTTGGCTCATTTAGAGTTAGGCTTTTTTGGAAAAAGTGTAACTAAATGGCATCCCTTCATGACTATAAATGAACATTGATTTAATCAACGTTTATGCTTTTTTTTAATGTCCCCCTCATGCAGTGCTTATCAATCTTTTCAGAGAAGAACATTTACTAGAATATGTGAGTAAATATACTACCCCTCACCCTAACCCCACTTCCTGGAGTCTCAGGTATAGTGGAAAGTGGCCTCTCCATGCAGGAAATTTCCCTGAAGTCTCCTGCTTTGTCTTTAAAAACCATGCACATTTTGCCTTATAGGTCATACCATGTACCTATCTCTTGAATATAAAGATATATTTTAAATTATTTATTATCAATAAAACTTGTTTACATTATTTTTCCTCCAACATCTTCAAGTAAAATTGTTACTTGAGTACATTACATTTATCTGTTCATAGCTTTGCTAACTTCTTTCCTGTACTTAGTAAGTGTAGACAAATTACAATGTGCAGGCACAGATTTAAAAAAGCCAACTATCACCATTGCCATCTATCTGATGGTGACTTATGTAGGTGTCAGAGAAGAAAGGCAAAACCAATGACCTCAGGCTTACAAACAAGTAAAATAATGAAAAAAAAATCAACTGATGACCCACCCACCTCACAGAGCTGCAAATTACTAATAATAATCCCCATTGCTTTGAGTTGCCTAATCTTCATCACTTACCTAAAATTTAGGAACATGGGCCAAGGTGATATGAGGTTTAACTGCTGATTATCTAGGGGTGGACAAATCAATCTGAAGATTAACCATGAACAAAAGGTATGTACAGATAATGCCTCTGTCAAAAAACCACTACAAAACAACATAAATATCTGTATCTTTGAATGTGTCTAATACTGGAAATATATATTAACAAATAAATATTATCTCTTATCACATCTTGAAGACGTCTCCCTTTCTCCACACACACAAAAAGCCAACAGTATATTTTAATAGAGGTTGATCTTTTTAAAACTGTGATTTTAATATTTTGACTATTTCTTTGTTGAGGAGGTAAAGATGTTTAGTTGCTTATGCATCATCAATATCTAAATTATTTATGCTTTTGGATAATGTTTTAGAATATTAATGTGTTATTAAATATTGGATAAGTTTTGAACTAAATATGTTCACAGTTAAAATTATGTTATCATGTTTTGACTAGTTTTGATTTAACCATACTTTAAATTACCTGTGCTCTTTCTTTTCCCCACTTTATACGTTAGTTTAATCCAGAGCTGTAAGATCCTGGAGTCTATAGCAGGGTTTTCAACAGGAAGCATCTTGGAAGCTTTCAATTTACTTGTTATTTTAAGCAGAAATGGAATGGTGGCCTATATCACTTGGGTGGCCTCAGCCCATGTATGCACAGGTGGACACTGTGAATATTAGTTTTTCCAAAGCAGCCATAAATAAAGCTAAATATGGCTTAATTTGACATTCTTTTTTAAGAAAAATTTCCTAGGAAGCACACATTATCAGTCTTTACAAGTGGATGGAAAGTATCATGGTCATCTCTTACCATAAAACTTACCAGGAAAATTTTAATAAAAATGAGAATGCTGTGGTATAAAAGTTAGTGCTATCTCCATGTCTCCCAACTGTTAACATTCGAGTAGTATTGAAATGAAACACTGTTAATGAACCCAAGAAAATAAAAATGCTAGTCCTACCCTGCTGTTGTTTCCAGTACATCTGTACTGAGATGGCCTGTTGTTATTCAACCAGCTAATCATGTCTTTTGTTCACATCACTGAGTTTTTACTCATCAGGGCTAATCTACACAGCCATCTGGTATTTGATGTGAACAAAATGATGTGGTATTTGACAGATAACCGCCTTTTTCACATCCTGGGAGCTCATGAGCCCTCTCAGGGGGAAATGAACTAGATATATCCTTCTCATATAGAACTACTAGAGTCAAGATGGAGGGAAGTTCAGAGGGATAATTTTCAACTGAAGTGCAGATTTGCCCCATGGTATGACGAATCTGGGGTTTATAAGAGAAATATGACTTAGTCTAGAATCTGTTTCTACCCTCCTTGGCAGCCAATTCTCTTACCGGTTGAGCTGGGTCAGTATCTCCAGAAGTGAGACTCAGAAAGCTGTATCGTTCACAAGCTCTCTCAGGTGATTCTAACACCCAGTCCAGACACTAGGGGTAAATAGTAAACAACACACAGTCCCTTTTCCTGCATAGATAATATTTCAGGGTTTTGTTTATAATCATTCTTTTTCTGAGTATATAAAAAAATGCATACTTACTGTAGAAAGCTTGGAAAATACAGAAAAGTCTAAAAATAAGCCCAGAAGCACATAATCCAATGATGACCACAGTAAATATTCTACAAACACCTGCAAATACTTCTTTTTACAAAAAGATTACATGTATAAAATAGCCGACAGTCTTATTTTTTTCACTTACTAATATGTTATGAAGAGTTTTTAATGGGACACTGTCTTTTTATTGATTTGTAAACTCTATTTATAGCTAATGATTTAAAAATGCTCTTCTCAGTTACTCTGAATCATTCAATGTGTCTGCCCCTACATCTGCCAAGTCTATCCTCCCTTTTCTTTTCTCATGATTCCCAAGGGCTATCTTTCAAGCTCCAAATGAGCAAAAAAGCCCTCACAAATCCTTTTCATCTCCATGAAAGGGTGACCTGATGATTGTCCTCAATCTATCCCTTTAAGCCACTCTGTTTACTGCTCTAGATCATTTTAGGAGTGATATGGAAATATGCTATATAAACTGAGGTTGTTCTTTATAAGCCTACAGTCTTCCCAGGTGTTCAATGAGGACACATAAAAAATGGCTTTTAAGAGAATCAACTGAAGTTTCATAAAATGTTTTTAATAAACACCTATATATCTCATATCAGCGGCAATAGTGCTTTCACATTTTGCTACTGTACTGGTATAGAGGCACAAAAAATCTTTTCCCACAGGATAACGTGCATTCTTCATCTACATGGCTATGTACTTTTTTCAACATGGCTCCCTGGTTGTATACATTAATGCTCTCCCATGTGGACTTTAAAATATATTTGTTACTAACTTTGTTTTCAGTACAAATAATACATGTACTGTGTACACTTAAAGTTAAAAAAAGAAGGGACTCTCACAAGAAATCCCTAACAGAGTCATAGTTGTCTCACACACAGCTGTAAAACCTCCATTCATGAATGTATCAGCAATGCCAAGCATGGTTCCTGGTGGGGGCAGACATTGACACCTGAACAACATCAGGTAAAAGGTCTTGACAACATCATATAGCCAATAAGTTGACAGAGTGAGAATGCTCCCAAACCCAGGACTCAATACAAATTCAGTGTTCTTTCTACTATATCACACTACCTCCCATTGGCCTCAAGCTTCAAGCAAAGCTTTTCATTCGTTCTCCCAATAACAGCCTACTGGGTCTTTACTGTTCAGCTCAGGGACTCTTCATTTGCTTGCTCAAGGTGTTAGGGTATCCATACGAGGCTCATGAGACTGGCTGAATTATGAACTGTATTAAATTACTGATGTGTTCCATGGCCTGAAGAACTAGCTTTAGAATAGCCAAAACTCTTCACAGTGTTAGGTCAAATCAGGGAGAAATCTCAGCTCCCCCTGCTGTGACTTGACACTTACTTGGTCTTATCTGCTGAGATTAATAAAATTATTCTGGCCACAGAGATAAAAGCTCTAAATATAGTTCATGTAAAGGCAGATACATAAAGATCGTTAGGATGGCTCCATTATAAATCTACCAGATACCAAAGAAAAGAAAAAGAGTGTTATGAAGAGATAGTTAAACTGTGAATCTCTGATTCAAACCCAGGTAAGGGTAATAACCAGAAATAGGTAGTGCCCTAGCCTGGAGTAATGAAAAACCTAAAAATCAGGAACTTGAGACTGAAACACAGAGCTGTCAGAAAACAAATCCCTTCTGTGGGACAAACTAGGGCGTTCCTCAGCTTGAGCCTTGGTGGCCAGTGCCGCATTGACTCAGAGGGAGGAGAAAGGTGACAGTAGGTGGCAAAATCCTCCAAAAGTCTCACAGATCCAGGCCACTGAGCACTACCCCAATCCTATCCCACCCTGCCACCCTAGGGAGGCAAAGGGCTGAAATATCCTCCCTCACAGCCTTCAAGGCTGCAGCTGTCATTCCTTTTAATCTGATTTCTCTGGTGCAAAAGATTTGGAGGATCAGAGGAGGCAGCAGTGTGAGCTCCTGAATGACTGTCCCCTGTTGGCCTTGCTAAGGCAAACAGAAACAGCCTCTCCTTCCCTTATCCCTCCACTGTAAACCATGACACCCATTTCTACTTATAATTCTCTGTTCTTCTTATCCTGCTGTCCTTGACTCCTGGTGAGGATTTTGGGGCAATTTACCCATCACTGGTGTAAGCTGGGCTGGAAAACTCTGTGCCAATCCAGGGTATCACATATATCCCTATACCTCTTCTGGCTGTTGCCTTCTACAGTGTCCTGCCTCTCCCCCACTGGATGGAGAAGATAATGGCCACTTTATATATCAATTTACTCTAACAGGATGGGTGGGAGGAAAAGGGAAACAAGGCAAGAAGCCAGCAGCCCATCTCGTAAAAAGGGTTCCCTGACCTCTGCCTTCTTAGTCTCTCTCTCTCATTAATATTAATATCTAACTCCTTTCCTTGGCACTGTCTGGGGGATGCAGCACAGAGGCTCAAGACTGTGGCAGGTAGAAAACAGGAGAACTGATAGGCATGTGATGGGAAAGCAGGCAACAGCCATCATATGTGGATTTCCTGGATGCAGACCTCTGACCAAAACCCACATGGAGTGGGAGGAAACCCCAGGCGGAGATGTTACTATAGTGTTCACGTTATCTTTTGGAAACCACGTACCCAGCAAACTGTTTCATGTGCTTCCAGAAATAGACAGAATACAGCTGGGACCTCTGAGCTGTGCTACTCTGCAAATCATTTAACTGCATACAAATGATAGCTATTATACAGACGGGATCCCCAGGGAAATAATTTCTATTCCCAACTCCTCTTATAACCTGATGAGTCATTTGAGGTCAGGTGGGTGGAGCAGTGCGTTACGGCAGGCAGCCAAGAGCTCAGGAACACTGCTTCGGCAGGCCTGGCGATATCGTAGAGTATTGCCCTGCTTCCCCCAGACCACGTCCTGTAACCCTTAGGGTCCATCTTGCAAATGTGCGGTGGATGTAGGGAGCCTAATGGAGAACACTGTTGACTCCAAAAGCCAGCACCCGCTACAGAAGAAAAAAGGGATAAAACATGCCCTGACCCCACTTTAGGAATCAGGGTCACCATTATGGCTGTGTAGTGAGACCATTCCTCATCTTGGTCCGCCCATGTATGGCTGTCTGGTACCACATTCTTTTCTCTGCCTCTAATAGTTTTCCTTACCTTTCAGGTTTGGTTTCTAATCCATGGTAGTTAAAAACAAAATAATGAAGCAATAGCTACATCTAATCAGAGTTGATGAGGTTGTAAGTGAGGAGGACATCTATGATAGAAGACATCTCCTCCCTCTTGGGTCCAAAGTTTTGTGACAGGATACAAAGAATGAAGAGACTTCCCTTCCGTGCATTCTGGTTCCTAGTGAAAAGCTCCCAGGAGTCGGTGCTGGTGCTCCCCAAGCAGAACTATTGAACATAGTCTCTCTTAAATACCAGTTTAGAATTCACTGAGTAAAATCTTTACTCAGTTTCCCTTTTTTGCTGTATGTGTAGCAGGTACAAAGATGTTAACCTATGAGTATCCTCAGTCTCACCTCCACCCACTACTCCCCCACCCTGAATGTGCCTGACTTTTTCTTATGCTGATTAAGAAAATAAGTCCAGCACCTGAAGGTGCTCAGCCAGGGCTACAGATTTTTGAGGGGAATTCTTTGGTATGGGAGTTGCCAGGGAGACAGAAAGATAAAGTTGGTAGAGTGGCTACCATGAGTGTTAGATATTGTGAGCGACAGAGGTGGTGAGATAAGATTTTAACAAGTTTTGTTACAGGTGAAAAACATACCCTCCCACTTTGGGTATTTTCTTGAAGGAGTGAATAAAGATTTTAGTCTCCCTCAATTAAGTCTTAGTTTTCTACTGGACATCTGTTTCTCCCAACATGTCACCTTAGAGAATCAAGACCAAATCCCAGTTATATTAAAGTTCCACCCTTTTGTTCTTCTCTGATACTATAATTAATAATAGCTAACATTTATTGAACACTTACCATGTGCTATTCATTTGCATTCAATAAATATTAACTGAACACTTACTATGTTCTAGGCATTATTTTAGGCATTGAGGAAACTATTAATAAAGAATAGGACATAAAAGTCCCCATCTTTGTGAAGCTTGTTTTCTAATGGAAGAGATAATGAACAAATAAAAAGAGAGAGAGAGAGAGAGAGAGAGAGAGAGAGAGACACACATAAAAAAGTGCCTCAGTGAGGATGCTAAGCCAGGATCTGATGGTGTGAAGAAGCCAGTCATGTGAAGATCAGAAAGCAGAAACAGCTTATACACATGTGCCAATGTTGGCAAGTACTTACAGTATTAGAAAAGGATGAAGGTCAGTGTGGTTGAATCAAAAGGGCAAGACTATACAAAACGATACCCAGGATGTAAGCAGGGACCAGATCATATAGGGCTATGCAGGCTTGTGTGTGGAAATTGAGTTTAATTCAGTGTGCCTAAATTGAGAAGTCACTGAGGATTTTAAACAAGAAAGTGACAAGATATTTTTCATTTGTAAAAGATCATATTGGCTTTTATAGAAAATAGCTTTTGGGGGACAGTGTAGCCTTAACGCCAGATGCCATGCTTTGCATGCTAATAGTTCTTTAACTCCTCAGTCTCCCAAAGAGATATATGAAGTTACATAAGGACTAGGGTTTATCACAAGGACAATGCTGGACTGGCCCAGATATTTAAAAAAAAAAAATGGGGCAGGATGGCTGGGCCAAGTAACATGCAAAGAGAAGGCTGAGAAGTCCTCCAAGTCAGAGGTTTAAAGACATGACCAGATTAGTAGTAACAGCAAACCATGGTCAACTAATCAGATCCACCCTGGGAGAAGTTCCATCAATTTTTTGATAAACATAAAGCATTCAAAGTTGGCAGTCATTCTAGCCATGTTCCAAAGCAGGGGTCCCCAGCCCCTGGGGCCATGAAATGGTACTGGTCTATGGTCTGTTAGGAACTGGGCTATACAGCAGGAGGCGAGCAGCAGATGAGTGAAGCTTCACCTGTATTTGCAGCTGCTCCCCAGTGCTAGCATCTTTGCCTCAGCTCCACCTCAGATCATCAGGCATTGGATTCTCATAGAAGCACCAGTCCCCAGTGCCAGAAAGGTTGGGAACCACTACTCTAAAGGAACCTGGTCCCAGAGCCCAGGGCTAAAATATTTTTAACCGATGCCTAGAAGAGCAGTTTAAACTCTTTGGGATAAATTCTAGGGCACAGGGACCTCTAAGAACTCAGTATGACAATCAGGTATTGTTTGGTTCTTGATGGCAGAATGGAGTGCCTGATGGAAGCCCACTCCTAGCTACCAACGGGAAACTTCTCATCCCATGGCAAGGACCTAAGACCTATAGTCATCACTACAGTGTAACTTTTAGGTACCCACCTCTATCATGGCTTCAGTTTTCACCAAGACCTCAACCTCCTTCTGAGGCTGATGTGTAAATGTTAAATGAGTGACACCAACTAAATGTGAACAAAAGTTAATTACTGAGATAGTCCAAGTCTAGTGTGTTAATTAGATATCAGGGAAAGTTAGTATGTTCCCCAAGTCACAAAGTGCGGAGCACTTATTTGTTTGCTTATTTCTCTCCCTCCTTCCCTCCCTTTCCTATCCTCTTCCTTTCTCCTGCCGCTGCCCCCACTTCCATAAGATAGCCAGCAGTAAGTAAATGTCAGTAATACCAGAAAAAGGTTTCTTTCAATCTAGAATTCCAGATATTTTGCCTGTTTAAATGGATGTGGAGAAATGATAGGAGTGGGGTTGGGTAAATTCAGAGGTAATTTACCTTGAAATGTGATCCTGTTCACAGTTAAGCAAGTTATGCTAAACGATAATATAGGTTGAAAAAATTCTAGCCAATGACATCTGCCAGCTTTCAAGCACTCCAACTAACATTTGCTCCATACTTCAATAGCAGAAGTTGGAAATGAAGTGGCTCACAGGCCAACGATCAGGTGGTAGCTCTAACGATTTCTTGTGAAAATATGAGCAAATCTCTTAAACCTTCCTGGTTTATATGACAAGGGAGCCAAGGCAGGGTTCTCTCTAAATTTAATTCCATACTTAAAAAGGATCTGAGGATTCTTTCAAAGTACTTATTTCAAAGTCAAAGAACATCAGAATGGAGATTATAGATAACAGATGAATTAATATATCCTATATGGAGCAACATCTGTTAAGCTTTAGTTTTTTAACAGAGGTCCTTTGCACAATATCAAGCTGGGCGGGGAATGTGGGGAAGTGGATATAAAAGGCTTATTGCCACCTAACTTAAAACTAGTCATTCTTTTCTTTTGTCTTAGGGTCCACATGCACCATAAAATGCTCAGTACCTACACCCTTTTGCCCTACAAGTGCCAGGGATTTCAATAATGGAAGTGAAAAGACACTGAGCCAAGAAGCAAAATGCTTTGATTGCTAAGACTGCAGAAACAGCCTGGAATGAAAATGGAGTATTGTTTTAAACCCAAGTCCAACTCCGCAGGTGTGGTTATGCTTTTGAGAACTGGAAGCATACACATGTTCTCAGAATCTCACTCCCAGACCCACTAACAAAGCAAACTTAGTTGTTTCCTATGATTCCACAGAACGGTGTCAGTTCCTCTCCTCACACCACCTCCACTTTGCAGAACCAGCTTCTTCTTCACCATGGAGTGCTGGGAACTCCTGACCCCAGTCAGCACTTAACTTCTCTGCATGTTACACCCTCAGGAGATTTAGGACTTTAACCTGAAATTGAGGTGAAGAGGGCCCTGAGGCAAGCCTGGCAGGAAAGCAGCAACCCCCTACCCCGCCCCCAGGAAACATATCACAGGAGATCACTGCAGTTCTTAACAGCTGTCAACAAAGAAGGTGACTGAGAATCAGGAATTTTTTTGATTCCTGGCTCTCCCAGTGCTTCTCAACATGCATTCTTACTTGTAGTGATATCAGGAGCAAAACTTTTACATTCTCTTTGTGTCCTGGTTGAATTCTCTTAAATAAAACAGAACAAGACAGAAAGAGACCTCACAAAGATTGAGGGAGAATTTCATAAAACAGGGAAAAGTAGAAGCAGAATGTGAAGAAGTTAAAGGAAAGAGGCTCTAGAGACACAGTGACTAGATCAGAATCCCAGCTCTGCCACTTTCAGGTTTCTAACGTTGGGTTAATCTTTAACCTCTCTGTCACTCTGTTTTCTCACCTGTGAAATGAGGATAACAACAGCACCCACTCACAGGGCTGCTGAGAGAGTTAGCAAGAACATGCAGAACCATGTCTGGTCCAGAGTCAGAGCTTCTAAGTGTTAACTATCATCATCATCATCATCACTGTGGGTTTCTTAAAACTGAATGTAAGTTTGTGGTTCTACTCTTGGAAGGAATTATACTAGAAACATGTTAATCAAGGTACAAGAACCCTCAAAGATTAAATAGTCAAAGGTGGATCCCCTTGAGCAGATGGAGGAAAATAAAACAGTCATTTAGAGCATGGACAAATGCAGCCAAGGAGAACTGAGAGAATTGCACAGGTGTATAAACGCTTTAGAATACATAAATTCCAGGAAAATGGGCTGTGGAGATTTGCCCAAATTAATTAAGAAAACTAGATAAAAACTAATTTACAGGTGAAAAACAAAATATATCATAGTGATGAGTTCCTATTCATCACTGTCAACTGGTACAACAAGTGACATGTGGAACACCTCACCACCTGTTTTAAATAGGAGAAAGTCACAGAGGACCATCTATCAGAAACAGCAGGATGTCGTAAGTGAAGATTTGGGGAGAAAATGAACACAACCTAGAGAGAAATTACTGTTCTCCCTTTGTATAGGGCAAAGCTGCACTTTTGCTGTCCTTTTCCAGGTAATTCATCACATGCTCCGACAATTACAGCATGACTGTGACACTCTCCTTGTATGGGAAAGGCTGCCAATGTTCACAGCCTGGTAAACATATCTACAGGCTGAGCTCTACTTTGGTGTGTTAGCCAACTTTTCACAAGGCTTGACTAACAGCTGGCTGACATTAGCCAGAGTGGGACAGGTCAACAGGAGATAGTAATCTGGAACACTAGCCCTGCGATAGCATCTCTCACTACTTCCTATTTACCGAATTACTTTTCCTGCCCCTCATTCTGGAGATACTCAGTTCTCCAAGTACTGCTGGAAGAAGGACGGTGCTCTCTCTCATTTCCTCCCAGGCCACCCATAGGTTTAGAAAGGGGGTGGCTTGCCGAAGTATCAACAATGGTTCACTGAGCATGGTTGAATTATGGGCAACATAGATCCTATTGACTCTTCATCTTACTTTAATTAGGGACATGAAAAAAACATGTCCCTTTTGTGATGTTAGAAAAAGAACTAAAAAGTTTGCTTCCTTAGAGCAACCTACCTTATGTCTAACCAATCTCTAAGATCTATGAGGTACAACAGATAAATATGGAGGGCAGAATTTACCTGTTTTGTTGTTTTATCTGTAAAGGGAGTTGACAAGACTAATAGCATTGTTAAAAGGATTAAAGGAGATAACCCATTTTAAAGTGACAACTCCAGGACCTGGCATATAACATATAGGATTTACCACCAAAAGATGGGTTAATCTCTTTTGTCTAAAGAGACTAAACAGTCAAAAGGCCCATGTCACTGCCTCCAGTGTTGGCACCAACCACTTTTCCAACACACTCATACTGTCCGTGGATGGGCTAATCAATCATCCAACAACAAAAAGGGAGCCTCATTCACCTGAATCTTTATCCTAATTGATGGCTCAGATCCTCAGGGTCAGTGACTACTATACTGGATACTTACTCTATTGATGCAGAAAAAAGTTCATCATAAAACAGTTCTGTCTTAGGTACCATCCAAGAGGATTGGTCATCCTGAAGTTTTTAAAAGTACTTTTATTCAAAATGCCATTCCTTGCATGGCTCTCAAGCACAGGCACACGGTCATAGTACCAGTATAACATACCTAAAACCTGAATATACAGATTATCAAGTAATATTAAGGATGAATGATACACATACTAGTCAGAGTGTGCTAGGAAACTGCCACGGTAACAACCCCGAATTTTACTGCTTGAACATGACAGAAATTTATTTCTTACTCATGCTCTATAGTCAGCATTGTTTGGCCAGGGGCTTTGCTCATCATGGCCACTTAAGGGACCACAGGGTGACAGAGGCAGAGCAAAGAGGGAGAAAAGGCCATTAAAGCTTCCACATGGAAGTGACCAATGTCCACTTGGGCTCACATTTCATTTGCCAGATAAGTTACATGACCATACCTAACTTCAAAGGGGGCAAGGCAGTATAATTCCACCATATCTCTAGTAGAAGGCACTGAGCTGGACATTTCTGGTGAACATTAACTGCTATCTCAAATGACAGCATTATCTAAGAACTTGGCACAGTTCTTTCATACTTATCTCATTTGATTTCTATTCCACCCTTACAGTTTGGATTCTATCAGCATCCCATTTTACAAATGAAATAACTAAAGCTCAGAGGGATTAACTGACTTGCTCAAATAACATAATTTGTAAGTCAAACAGTTTCTGAAACTCCAAATCCTAATCTTTTAGTTAAAAAGCTATTGGTGTAAAATCTTTGCACACATAATTTGCAGTACATTCTAATTTGCTATTTATTTGTACTATTCATTAAACACATTATCTAACATTACTCATCTCATTGCTAACTAAATTATGTTTCTTGAGAAATACTGCCATATAGTTTTTTCTGGTGTTCTCCACAGCATCTCAGCCACCTGAGAACTATAAAAGGCAATATGTTTGTAAGTGTGTCTTGGCTGAGTTGTAAAACACCTATAGAATCACTATTTTCTGAATACCAAGGCTGTGCTTTGAGCATCTCAGGAGAAAGATGCCAACTGGATAAATTAAATCAACTACTTTATTGTTAGGGAGAACTTCAGGCTGCTCCATTTGGAGATGTCCTCCAGATGTCATGCATTTACAGGTACAATGTGACACAGGTGTGAGATCTGACATGCATGTGCTTCCTTTTTTTCATTACATTAAATTACACCGAACACCACTGACAATGCCCATTCTCACAACAGCCTCCAGAGACTGCTCAGACTTCCATTTGCCTTGGTTTCAAAACTGAAAGCTCCTCTCTTAGTGGATTCAACTAAAAGTCATTTTGCCACAATAATGTAATTTCCGTAGATTGCCGTTGGCAGACTTCCTTCTGAAAACCCCAGAATGAATGCAGTGCTCCTGTATAAAGGGCAACATTGGAAGACTCAAAATCCAAGGGCTTAACACCAGAGTCTAAATAAAATATAGAGCTGATAATGGTGAAAGCAATTCTCCAATTGCTTGTTTGATTTGCGTGAATATAACCACAGACTGAACTCACCCTGGACATGCTACTTAACTTTCTCCAATTTCTTCGTTTGTAGAATTGGGGTAATAATGGTACTTAGTTTATAAGGTCGTTGTGGGAATTAAATAAGATAATGCATGTTAGAACATGTTTAATACATGGTAGGCACTCAATGTCAGTTATTATTGTCCTTTCAATTTTGCCAAATGCTTCTATTTGAGCCAGTTAACATAAAAGGAAATTTTAAGGCTAGAAGGGACTTTGGAATCTTTCTGCTGCGGAGAAATTCAAAAGACTTGCCTAGGATCACATAGGTGAAAGCTGGATCTCCTGACTGTAATTTTATGTCTAGTTGGAATATCTTGTTTAGAATGGTGGCCAGCAGAAGCAAAGAGCTATCTATTCGATTTCACATGAATCAAAGTTCATCTACTTTGGTTAGTTTTCATTCCTTCTAAAATTCCTACTACTTAAGTACTCAGAACACAATCAACTCCCATTACTGTTAAAATTCTGTCTTGAGTACAAAAGGAAACAAGTCTGAATGTTAAGACAAAGCTCTTTGCAGCCTAGAGCTAGGACTCATCTGAAATTAGTTCTATTTTGTTTACCAGCTTAATGATATTGTCAGTTGCTTTTTAATTAAGTCACGAATATACTGCACGAATTTTAAGAACGGAAATGGTTGCTGTGTTCCCATGTACTTTATACTGAAATAATTTGAATTGGTTCTCTTTTAAAAGGATTAGATAAGGACATTTCAAAAAACACCTTAAAAGTATTTTTTCCAGGAAATTAGAGTCTGGAAATTACTGCAAGTTTCCAGGCTCCAAAAGGTAAATTCGCATTCCTCCAAAGTGAGCCATTAAAATTCTTTGTGAAACAGAAATCATGATCCTTGTAACCCAGGGGAGATAATGTGACAAAATCATTACCCAAATAGGTGGTGGTAATTTCCAAAACAACTGTAAAGGTGGATGTCCTCTTTTTATTCTTTTTGGAATCAAATCAGTATTCAGGAAAGCAGGTATGCCATCCTAGTTCCTCTTCTGCCCCTATGAAGGTTCACTCGAGATACCTCTTAACCAAAATAGATGAAGTGAACAAAAGTCAGTATGTTCCCATTACATTGGGAGGCAAAAAAGAGATAGAGCCTCTTTCTAGGAAAAGAGCCTGATTAAAATAATGTTAATTCTCAGCAAACAAATTGTTTGCATGAGAATGTAATACTGCTGTTTCTTAGCAACTGATGCTTTTCATCAATGGCACTGTGAAGAGTGAAGTAAACTAAGTACCTTCCTCTGTCTCTTGTATTTGAAGTGTAACTTGAGACTCTAATTAAATGAATGCTCTATGGGCACCTTGAAACTACTCACTCAACTGACAAAGCTTGCCCATAGAGTTGAGAAATCAGATGCTGTTTTGGTCAATGGAAGTCTCCAACAACCAAATAAATACATTATCACTTTATTTGTGCAGGTCACCTATAGATGCATACAATATCATCTAGCCTATTCTAGCTGGCATCTACCATGACATTCGACTTCCCATTCTCTCACTCAGCCCCTTTGTTCTACTCTGCCACTAGCACTAAGAGACAACTAATGTGTGAGGCACCTACGATACTGAGATGCCCTGGAATGGATAAATGAATAAACCTCCACTTAAAGTAAGATGATACAAAATTTCATGACAATTTGCAATTAAAAATATTTTGGAACTGCTCTAAAAATATTTTGCTCTACTGCTATTTAAACATAAACACAACAGTAGTATCTGTCACTCAAATATTTCATTTAATAAACTCAAACTGTAAGACTAGTTTTATTGCAGTGCAATAGGTGCTTTGTTACTGTTACTTCCACTGCTTAAAATCCTGGGTTTAATGCCAATAATCCTCTCCCACCCCCAATTTCTATTAGACTCTTCTTGGAATATAAATGATAAAACAACTCTACAAAGAACATTTATGCTTCAAAGGTGAATTGTTATTATACTTCTATGGTGGTTTTCTCACTGAACATCTCTGGAATAGGCTTTGGAAAGTCTCCTCAGTAACCCAGTTCAGCTTTGATAGTGCTCATGTGTTCGTTTGTTCATTCAAGTGTTTGTTGAGCATCTTGGTGCCAGGAACTGTATTAGGTGCTGGGGATGTGGACAAGATAAAAGTGTTCACTGCCCTCAGGCCTACAGTCCCAAAAAGGCAACAAAAAATTAGCCCACATACAGTACAGTATGCCAAGTGTTAGTGATAGAGAAGAATCAATGCTGAAGAAGCACTTAGCTATGTACCCTTATCCAGATCCAGAGGGGATTCAGGAAAGATTTCCTAGAAGAAGTAGTGATGAAACAAGAGGTGAAGAAGAAGAAGAAAACCTTCTGGGATGAAGGAGTATCAAGTATATAGATCAGAAAGGGAGAGGACATGGTATGTGAAAGAAATGGAGAGAAATTCACTATGCGTACAGTAGGGTTGGGATAATAAGATCAAGGGTGGTAAACCAGGGCCAGTTTATGAAAGCCTGAGCAGTAAACAGGGACCACATTATAAAAGGTTGTGTAAACCAGTTGGAGGTGTTTGACTTTATTCTAAGAGTACAGGGGAGGTATTAAAGGGTTTTAGAGAGGAAGATGGGAGTGTTCTTGGACTGTGGCCTTCTGCCATCTTAGTACCTGCTGAAGTGATGACAGACCACTTCTCTTCATAGATAATAGCACTCAACCCCACCCCATTTAGAAAATATTAGACATTTTATAACTACTATCAGACATTTTTTAACACCTCTGTTAAAATTTAAAAGTTAAGCTATCAGTTGGTCATGTTCTTGATTGAGAATAGACTTTAAAGATCACATATTCTAATTCTTCTCACTTTTCGGGTAAGAAAACCAGGTTAAGAAAGGTGAACTGCCTTGTCTGAGGGCCTGAGGGTGCCGAAGTCTAAGAGAGTTCTAAAACCCTGATGGTCATTCCTCTCTGCAGCGATATCAGACAGTGAAGTCTAATTTGACTGATTTAGACAGTTTTCTTCTCAACATTTAAGCTGGGTTAAATGAATTTTTTAAACCTACCAGTACATTTGAAAGCTGAAGAGCTCCTCTGAACGATCTTAATCAGAAATGTAACATAAGAAATCCTATGATGGATCCCTGTTAATAATGCAGATTTATCTTTTGAATAAATAGAAAACCTTTGAATGAAATCTCAGGACGATACATGTAGTATCCTCATGGAAAATCATTTAAAAAAATTATGTCCCTAGAAACAAAAAGACAATACCACCTCAACAAAACCAGGCTCTCTGGTTCTAAAGTTATCCTAAGCATTTCCCACTTGCTTTGAGAAAAATAGCTATTATACAGACTTTAATTATTGCTTTTGAGGATTCCCTGAAACCTAAAGTGGTCATAAACTTTTCAGGTAATGTACATCCCACCAGCACTATTATATTATAATGTATGAGGTGAAGCTTTGCAATGTGGGGAAACATTTGACTAGAAACTCAAACCGTACATGTAATGGCTTTTCCTAACCCAAACTCAGAATATTTTTAAAATTAGAAAAACGCAGACAAATGTTAGGTATTATTTTTATCTGTAGTAAAATAATACATATAAACTATGGCCCCTATCTTTCAAGACCTTGTCCTTTAGGACATTGTTCTACAGTTTACCACATGAACATAGTCAAGAAAATGGTGCCTTGTTTGCTTAAAAATTATCTACTACAGAGCCTCACTTACCCTCAGGGGAAGGCAAAGTTGAGAATTACCTTTAAAAAAAAAAACCCCACAACTAACAAATCTGCATGTACTGGATTACTTATCAAGTATACTGCAATAATTTTTCAGTTTTCTCAGTTTCTATTAATTTCTTTATTCATTAAAAATGAATCTAAGAGAATTGTATTTTAAACCAAGGTTACAAAAAGTTAATATTTTTTGTAATGCTTGTATAATAATGGGGACAGCATACATATTTGAAAGAGCATAACTCTTAATTAAGATATAAGTAGGTACACTGTGGTCTTGTGGAGACTGTAAATGCAAGTGCTGAAAAAACGCAGGCAAAAGTTTTTAAACTTAAGTAATTTTAGATTCATGAGAGTTGCAAAGGCAGTACTGAGTTCCTCTATACTGTTCACACCCCAAGTGCTAATATCTTATATAACCATGGTGCGATTATAAACTAAGAGATTACCATTGTAACATTATTAACTAAATGATGACTTCATTTGAATTTTCCCTTTGTTTTCACTAATGTCCTTGAAGGATTTCAGAACATGCCACCCCAAAATATGCCACTTTGGCAGATTGATTATATTGAGCTGAAGGCACTTGAGAAATAGATGCAGGAATGGCTCTCTGACCATCCCTTTTCTTCCTAAAAACAGGCCATAAAATTTCCCATGAGAAGGATGCCCTCCCTGTACCAGGAAGAGTACATCTTTATCACCAGAGACTGGGAATTGATGCTGAAATGGATCTGTAAGAGCAGCTTACTAAAATAACCCTTATTTTCTACTTTTTTCTCTCTCACTCCATATGTATACCCTGGTCACTTCCTACAATGTATGACCTCCAGCTCAAACCCTTTGGTCTTGTAATTTCTTCACAAATCTATCATTTCTTTGTTTAAAAGGTCTAACAGTTTTCTGCTCTAGTCACTTCTTCAGGTCTTCATTCTCTTGTGAAGGTCCCCATGTACATGTAAAAATTCAATAAAACTTGTATGCTTTTTCTCCTCTCTTATGTCAGTGTAATTCTTAAGCCCAGTCTGAGATCTTATGATGTTAAAGAATAATTTTTTCTCCCCATTCCTGGCTCCGACCTAGGATCCCACATTGCCTTTAGTTGTCTCCTATCCACTGGAGTTTCTTGGTCTTTCCTTGTCTTCACTCTTTCGTGACTTTCATACTTTTGAAGAGTACTGGTTGGGAATTTTGTAGAATGACCCTTGATTTGGAGAAGAATACCACAAGAGAGATGAAGTATTCTTCTTATCACATCATGTCGGGGCGAAGATGATGTCAACAGGATTTACTGCCGGTGATGCTCACCTGGATAGCGTGGTTAAGGTGGTGTCTTCCAGGTTTCCCACTGTAAGGTTACCAAAGTTCCCTTTTCCATTCTCTGTTCATTAGAAATGAGTCACTAAGTCCAACTTACACTCAAGGGGAGGGGAATTAACATTTCACTCACTGGGGGAAGAAGCCTCGAAGAATTTGATATATGTTAAAACCATCAGAGTAAGAACTATATTGGGAGAGATACTTTGAATCTATGCAAATATACCATTTCTCAAAGTTGTGCCCTAATTTTTGTATTCATCGATGGATCTTGACTACAGCAATTTACTACAGTGTTCTAATGATGAATCTCTATTTTACTCTTCTTTAGTTAATAATTAAAACTCTTCTGTAAGGAATATTTATCCCTTGTCCCATTTATATTATATTATTTTCTTCTTGGGATAAAACAACACTATATTGATTTTGTTACTAAAACTGGTCCAGCTTGGGCCATTGGAGGTTTTTTCAGATTAGCTTCTGTGTCCTTTTAACATGTTCTTTTTTTTTTTTTTCTTGAGCATTTCATTATTCTCTGGCACTACAAGATGCTCTAGGTTCATTTGTATTTTCCTCTCCCAGCACTAGAATTAGCCACTTCTCCAAGGAGCACTGGTTCATTTTACTGGAAGATGGTACAGGCATACCTTGGAGATACGTGGTTTCAGTTCCAGAACACCATGATAAAGCAAGTAGTAATCTTCTTGTTGGTGCAGCTCCCTTTAATTTGTAAAAATGCAACATCTGTGAAGCACAATAAAGCTCAATGCAATAAAACAAGATAAGCCTGTATTTAGAAACCAAGATCTGGGCACTAGGTATGCCTATTGCTTCAGGAGTGTTACTGTTTAGAGGTCCTCTCAGGGGACAGAGCAAGAAAACATATGTATGTAAATTAAGTTACATCTACATAGATATCTATATATCCACATGTACATTAAAATAAACAAGAATTCAAATTGCTATCTCTAACTTTAATCCATCTCCAAAGGATTCATTCAAGCATTCACAACAGAGTAGTTTCTAATCAGAGAAAAGTTTTAATCAAAGAAAGGTATCTCAAAACAGGTGAGTCTTAGGTCAGAGAGAAGAAAACACTGAAATGGTCATTGAGTTTTTTTAAAATAAAACTTCCTCAGCAGGTGGCAGTAGGTCATATTGACTACATTTTATAGGTGAGAAAAGTGAAGCTCCAGAGAGGTCACAGAACTTGGCCAGTATCTGTAAGCCTTCCCCTCCTACCCTTGTGGGATGTTCATAACTTGGAGTTTCAGAAGTGAGGAGAGGGAGCACTGCAGGCCACCAGCCTGGTTGAGGCAGAGCACAGGGGCTCTGCTCCCAGTACAGTGCAGCACACTTAGGATTTGCCCAGGGGCTGGAGGGAATTCCACATCTAAACCCTGTTTTTGCCTCCTCAAGTAAATGGTTTTATCTCTGTACCTGTTTCCTCATCTGGAAAAATGATTATGATGTTTCATTTATCACACCAGGCAATAATGAAAGGCAAAGGAATGAAAGGATAAATGCAAACTCTTCTGCCTCATAAGCAGTTTTGCTTTTGGAGCTGTTGAGGATAAAAATAAATAATACAATTGAAAATGCTCTTTATAAACAAACACCAGGCATTTTTATTTTTAATAGGTCTAGATGAGTACAGTGTATTTTAATGTCATGGGAAGTGTGAATTGAATATGTTAGTCCATAATATGTGGAAATGGGACAAATTAAAAAACTACTGAAAAACATTCAGACTAAAGCAAGATCAGTTTCTAGTACTTTTAACATTCCAACTATTTGGGATATTAATTACAAACACTAAGCTTCTTCAAATTCAGCTCTGGAATTATAAACTCTCAGAAGAAAAGCCGAAGCCTCAGGAATAGTTTTAGATTTCCAAGAGACCAGAGGCTCTGGGTATGAACTAGTAACTCCTTCAGGGCCACATGCTTGTTTCTGTCTTCTATGTAGTTTGTTGTTGTTGTTGTTGTTTGTCTGGTTTTGTTTGTTTGTTTGTTTTTTGCTATCTTTGTCATATATATTTGTCAGCATGGATAGAGAAGGAGTATAATATGGATTAAAAGCTCAGACTCAGGAGCCAGATCATCTGTATTCAAATCCTGTTTTTGCCACTTACTAGTTGTATAACCTTGTATAACTTCTCCATGTCTCATTTTCCTCCTATGTAAAATCAAGAAAATGACAACTAGGGCTGTTATGAAAATAAATGACTTGACATATGTAAAGCATTTAGGACAGTGCCTGGAACATGGTGAAAACTTAATAAATGTCAGCTACAATGATACTTTATTAATAATTTTATGAGGTAGAATTCCTAATGAAGGGACATGAGTTGTTAAAAGTATTGGCAGGTTATTTAATGATCATATTTAATCACATGAGAGGGGAAGAGTAGAATCACAATGGATATATGTAAAGTCCATTTCCTCAAATTAACTTCATGCCTAGAATGTGATCTTTAGGGATCAGGGAAATATGGAGCATGGGGCTCTGCTTCAGGTCAGCGGCTCCTTGGCCCAGACTCTCTTCTTCTACCTTCCAAACTTATGCCTCCACTCTGAGCAGGGCAATGTTCTCAAAGTCCCGACAAATACACTCAGGCTTTCTCTGCTAACTGAGCTGTCCTCCCACTCTCCCTACACATGTAGAATGCTGTACATCCTTAAATGCTACTTCCATTCCTTCCTCCTCTTCAGCACCTTTCCTTATATCAGTCAATCCCAAACATGTTTTTAATTCTTTTCACATATATGCTGAGAAGTACACCATTCCAAACATTATTTTTACCACATTTTCCATGTATATTAGACATGTCCACCCAATTGGATTGTGAATTCCTTGAGAGTAGAACCATGTCTTACACAAGCATCTTTTGGATCTTTCAGCAGTGGGGAATATTTTGCCCTAGGGGACATTTGGCAATGTTTGGAGACATTTTTGGTTGCCCAACTGGGGATGTGAGGTATGACCGGCATCTAACAGGAAGAGATCAAAGATGCTTATAAACATCCTATAACACACAGGACTGCCTACCCTCCTCCATAACAAAGAATTATCTGGTTTAAAATAGTCATGGTACCACATTTGAGAAACCCTGTCCAATGGTATCCAGTGTAAAATTAAGATTCATTTCAATTTTATGAATTTTTTTTCTATAATATCTCAATGAGCCAAGCACTAACTCTCAACTTCCATTCCAGGGTCATATCCACTAACCTGGGGTTCCTTTTTAAAAATTATTATTTAATTATTATTATTATTACCAGAAATAATAATCAAGAAAATATGGGAATACTGTTTTTGAGGGAATATTTTATCTTTATATTATCTGAGCCTTGTTAGTGTCAGCCTAAGTAGCATAAGCAGCAGAGACTGCTCAATTCTCACTGTGAATAAAGACCATGATATTTCCTTAGCATTGAAAAGACAACTGTAGAGGTCAGTCCCTGTCTCTCAACCTCAGCCAAGTTATAGGCTCTGAAAGCCTTTTACCAGCAGGCTAAGCCTGGGTCTCGTAGCTTAATATTAGCTGCCCATCTCATGGGCAGGTAGGGTCTGAGATTGATTTTGTTGCTCTTGCCTGGGTGCATCTAAAGTTACTGGAGTGGACTCCAGGGCACACATCTGCTACCTCATTGTCATTTTCTCTTACCAACTCCTGAGACCTGTCCAGTCTCCATGAATGCGCTTTAGCTCTAAATTCCTGAGTTCCAGTTCAACCCTATAATTCAGTTCTTCATTCTCTACTTCTAACACTCAACAGACTGAGCTATTGAGAGGATGGGCTCGGCTCCCAGTATTCCAGTCACTGACTGTGGGCCTATTTCAACCACAAAAGCCCTTCCGGCACCATAGCTTTGGGACTATCCTAATCATTAGAAGTCTGTATTTGTTTCCCTCATCAGCTCAGATTACCTGGCCTCAAGGTTCTCCTATATATCAATTTTTCCCTTTTAGATTGTATGATTTTAACCTTTATCTTAAATAATTTGAATTCCAAACAATTTGAGCAGCACTTACTGTGACTGGGTAAGCTGGTCCTTTGAGTGAACCCCTACATCTAGTGCCTCTCCCCTAATTTATTGTGACATGCTCAGTCTATTTCATCACCAAGGTGTAGCTCAAGATGGCTCATGAAAAAATTTTTTGGAAGGGAGGGACAAAGGTAAATATTTAAAAATTTTTATTAGCACAACGTAGAAATACAGAAAAGAAAATGAATTTTGACAAGTTGCTATCCCATTCTCAAAGCCAGTTTTCATCTGGATTTTCTTTCTCCTGGTACTATAATGTGTTTTCATCACTTAAATGTGACTATGGCTAAAGAATTTTTAAGTAGTACAGAAAATGGAAAGAAATATATGAAAAGAATAGAGTTCACAGCAATCAATTTTGTACTTAATTTCTACTTTTTATGTTTTAATAGATGCTTTACCACCCCTTAATTATTGTATCCTGCTGAGACTTTTTTTCAAAAACAAAAGAACTTGTAAACTTGTCAGTTATTAAAGTACAAAATTGTCCAGCTAATAACATTCTTTCTAATCAACTTAGCCTATGAATTATAAAATTCACAAATATTCTACCATTTGCAGGATAATGTCTATTGATATGCCTTTCAAGCTGCCAATAGATTATAAAATAATATACATAGCCAATTGTTTGCATTAAATCAGTATGGTTTATGACCAAGTCATGGTAAATTGCACTTGCAGGGCTCATATAAGATAACTGAAAGGACTCACATGCTTACAACTAGAGTGTACATGCACTAATTTGAAGTCATAAAATTGTAAAATAGGTTTTGAAGAAAATTTTATAAATACACGAAAAAGGTAGAATTTCTGAAATAACTGAGTGAGGGACTCAACTAATCTTTTCCTGCAAAAGCAATGACAAACGTGGACAAATTTCTTTAAAGTAACCAAATTTGTTGAAATAACAAAGATCAGAGCAAAAATAAATAGAGACTAAAAAGACAACAGAAAATATGGATGAGATTAAGAACTGTTTTTTTAAAAAGATCAACAAAATAGATATATGTTTAGCCTGATTTGCCTAGAAAGATGACCCAAATAAACCAGGAATGAAAATGGAGATGTTATATCTAATACCACAGAAATACAAAGAATCATAAGAGACTACCATGAATCAATATATACCAACAAATTGGACAATCTATAAGAAATGGATAAATTTTTGGAAATATACAACCTACTAAGACTGAATAATGAAGAAATAAAAAAATCTGAACAGATTGATTAGTAGAAAGGAGATTAAATGAGTAATTAAAAACCTCCCAACAAACCAAAGTTCAGGACCAGAAAGTTTTGCTGGTGAATTCTACCGAACATTTAAAGATTAATTCATTGGCATTAATTATTAATACTAATCTTTCTCAAAATCTTCCAAAAAAACATAAGAGAAGGACATGCATTCAAACTCATTTTACAAGGTCAGCACTACCCTGACACCAAACCAGATAAGGACACTGTGAGAAAAGAAAATTACAGGCCAATATTTCTGATGAACATAGATGCAAAAACCCTTAACAAAATATTAGCAAACTAAATTTGACAATACATTTAAAGGATCATAAACCATGGTCAAGTGGGATTTATTCCAGGGATGCGAGGACGGTTCAACACCCATAAATCAATCAGTGTGATACACCATTAACAAAATGAAGGCTAAAAATCATATGATCATCTCAATTGTTGCAGGAAGAACATTTGACAAATTCAGCACCCATTCATGATAAAATCTCTCAACTAAGTCGGTACAGAGGGTGCATACTTTGACATAATAAATACAACAAATCCACAGTGAACATCACACTTACTGGTGAAAAGCTGAAAGCTTTCCAAGATCAGGAACAAGCAATGAATGCCCACCTTGTCCACTTTTATTCAACTCAAGTATTGGAAGTCCCAGCCAAGGCAATTAAGCAAGAAAAAAATCAAAGGTATTCAAATCAGGAAGAAAGAAGTAAAACTGTCTCTGTTTGCAGAAGACATGATCATAGAAATCCCTAATGTCTCTACCAAAAAGCTGTTAGAGTTAATAAACAAATTCAGTAAAGTTTATAAGATACAATATTTATACACAAAAATCAGCTATATTTCTACACACTAATAACTATCAGAAAGAGAAATTAAGAAAATGATCTCATTTACAAATGCATTAAGAAATACCAAAAGATAAATTTAACCAAATAGGTGAAAGATCTGTACACTGAAAACTATGACATTGAAGGAGACACAAATAAATAAAAAGATAGTCCATACTTAAGGACTGGAAGAATAGTATCCGAATGTCCATAGTACCTAAAGCGATTTACAGATTTAATGCAACACCTATCAAAATTCCAATGGCATTTTGTGCAGAAATAGAAAAATCCTAAAATTTTAATGAAATCACAAAAGACCCTGAATAGTCAAAGAAAACTTAAGAAAAAAAAAACAATAAAATCGAGGAATTATACTTCCTAATTCTAAACTATATTACAAAGCTATAGTAATCAAAATAGTATGATATTGGATACAAAAAGACCCATAGATTAATGGAACACAACAGAGATCCCAGAAATAAAACCTTTCCCACATAGTCAATTAGTTCATGACAAAGCGGCCAATAATAAACAGTGGGGAAAGAACCGTCTTTTCAGTAAATGGGGGTGAGATAACTGGACAGCTACATGCAAAAGAATGAAATTGTATCACTATCCTACACCATAAACAAAAATCAACCCCTCCCCCCAAATTAAAGACTTAAATGTTAGACCTGAACTCATAAAACTTAGAAGAAAACATTGGGGGTTAGCTCCTAGACATTGGTGATGGCAACAACTTTTTGGATTTGACACCAAAAGCAAAGGCAACAAAAGAAAAAATAAGTGTGGCTGCATCAAACCAAAAAGCTTCTGACATAGATATATGCTCCAGTTCCAACTGCTATCCAAAACTACTAAGTATTAACATTTTCATCTTTACAACACAGCTTCTTTTCATAATAAGAGGCTACCCATGCATGTCCTCCAGCTCTACCGTAAATTCTGCTTGTTCAAGCAAGTGATTATAACTTCTCTTGTAGACACTGAATACTCCATGTGAATTAAAGGCTGTTTTCCCAAAGCTTGGTGGAATGTAGAAGCTACTTCAGGTTGGTGCCAAGGAAACCTGCTCCCAAGACAACCTTTATGTGTTCCTGCCTTTCTTGATAACTTGACATTTAGCTAATCCTTGGCATTTAGTCAATTTTAAATCACTAGAAAAAATAAGGAACAAATCCCTATATTTATACAGCTGACATCTTTGCTGTTCAGAATCTCCTGTAATCTGGCCTTGTGAAAAGAACTGCCAAAAATTTTAATAGTTTAAAAACACCATTGACAAATAGCCTAACAGGCATTCAAGGGAGTATAAAGCAAAAAATGCAGTAGGGCTGGCTAGTGTACACTACAGTGAGCTCCTTCTTCAGGTCTGTCTCTCTCTTCTGGTTACTTGAAGACAGCATCTGAGAACAGAAGGCTAGAGCCTGGGGTAAGCATAGAAGGATGGTGTCTTTATCAAGGGAAAACACCTGGGTGAGACTAATTCATCATAAAAACCACATCTGGTCTCTTAGATAAGAAGAAAAAATACTGAAACAAGCCTGGAGGCGGTGTGGTATGAATTTTGCCATCACTTATATCTGCATTTGAACTGTGGCCACCATATACCTGCTCAGTAACTATGGACAGTTTCCTTATTCTTTGAGCTTCTCTGAGTTTCCACATCAGCACAATTGATTAAATGAGATAATTTAGGTATAAAATCCCAACACTGTTCACATATACTCACATACATCACCAACCACCCCTCTTTTTCTGCCTTAACAATGTCATCCAGAGGCTGTTGCTAACAATGACAAACCTATCTCTATGCAGATATATAAATACATTTTCTTGTCCTAATTGTAATTCTGACAATAACAATAAAAAGTATATAACTCATTCTGCAATTTGACAACTCAAATTCTATTTTTTCCTTTTCTTTTTTTGGCCAGGATGAAATGATTAACTTTTACTTGTCACTTTTCCTACTGAGACACTTCTAAAAGATCAGCTATTCTAACAGCAGCTGATCTACACAGCAGGATCCCATGGGTCATACACTACCACCAACATAAAAAGGCTAGGATCTACTTCAGATCATGATGCTGCCAAATAGAGCACACAGCTCCCTAAAGAAAACATTTTATAGTACTTTTTTTTTTTTTAACAAAACTCCCTGGCCAGCCTCACTCTCTGTCAAGAAATGTCAGGATGTAATGAAACCTTCTGCACGTCTGAGTCCAGTGCACTCCATGATAACATCACATAGAAGACAAGGAGCTACTCAGGTTTCAGGCTGACACACCACACCTGCTGTCTATGCTACTTCACACCCTGGCAGGGAGAAGCTCCTCTCAGCAGTGCCCACTGCAATTATTACATGTGAGTGATGAATAAGTCACAGAGTCACCAGAATGACTCACACATCAAAAAGAAAGCCCTCATCTGGGCTTATAGGCCAGGCAGCAATTTCCAAGGGAGAAACGATCTTGCTAGCTAAAAACAGCAGGTAGGAAGCATAAGCCCTGCAAATATTTTAATTAAATGGAAGATTTTCCCCTACCCCCTCTTCCTTTGCTTCTGTCTTCTCTCCTTTCTCTCCTGTATCATCAGATGCTTTTAGACACTGGTCACATCTGCCAGTTATGAACAGTGCTAAGATAAAAACAGACCCAAAACAAGAGATCTAACCAGCCAAGAGCAATCACTACTCAGCAGCAATAATTCTGCAAAAAAGCAGTGAAAACCATTCCACATTTCAAATTCCTAACCTAAAATATAATTGAAAATTCAACTACTAACTATATTTTATTTATTTCTGAAAATAGACACTTTGTATCCTGAAGCAAAGATCTATATTCTAACTCAGAAAGCAAAAGGAGGAAAAACAGTCATGACCAGAAGAACCAGATATAATCAGAAAATGCTGTTGAGTTCTCAGCATAGAGATAACCCTAATACCTTAAATACCGATTCCTCTAAGACAACTATTTGTCCTAAAAACACATCAAAGGGTTTATGTTACAAACTAAACTCATTCTCTCTCCCCAATGGCACCTTACCCCTACCCCAAACATGTACACCACCTCCTGTGCTCCCAGTCTTGCCAGCCCTCTAAATTAGAGTCCTTGGAGTATGTCTTTCAATCCTCTCTGCTTAAATCTGTTAAGATTTTAACTTCTCAATAAGTTTTAAAATTTCATCTTTTCTCTTTATTTCTTTTATTTTGCCTTGGTTTAGTTGTACAGCTTCCTCCCAGGTAACTATTTCAATTTATGACCCTCCACGCAGTCACACATTTCACTAAATATTGCATCTAATCATGTCACACCCCCTCCTCAACTATCCATTGCCTTTTACAGCTCTCCACAACCCACCAGATGGCTAGCTAACCTCTAACTCCATCTGGCACCAACCAGCATCTCAGTTCCAGCCTGACAAGCTGATGAATGGTCCATGAACACACCCACAGCTCTCCATAACTTCTCACCTCATACACTTGTAGTCCTTCTTGAGATACCCCTCCACACACCCTAATCAAAGCCCTCTTCTCTGTGTGCTCAACACTTGCCCTGATCTCTAATTTTGTACTTAGTTTACACTGCAATGGTATATTTTATGTGAAGGTATCCTATTCATCTCTGTATCATTAATATGTAGCATGGAGTTTGCTATTTAAAAACAACTCATTAAAAGAAATTCTGAACATACTTCAGAAAGAAGGAAAATGGTTGCAGATGGAAACCTAAAATGAAAGAAAGTAACAGTGAAGAAAAATATTGGTAAATAGGTGGGTAAAACTAAGCAAACATTATGCAAAACTATAAGAAATGTGTGTAATTTGTAAAAGAAAAATAGGCAAGCTGAGGAGAAGCAAGTCTTTTAATTGGGGGGTATGTGTGGTAATGCACTCATTAAACAGAAACTTTTAAAAGCATTCCTGTTAAAATAGCAAAAACAGCTACTAAGGAAGTAGACATAAAGCATATTACTTCCAGAGAACTAGGGAAAAAACTGGAATGGAGAAAAAAAGAATTATAAATTCAAAATGTGGTAAGATGAGGGGAAATAAAAAAACATTAATAAAAATACATAAAACAGTGTAGAAATAATTTTAAATATATCATTAATCACAATAAATGCAAATGGACTCAACTTTCCGAGTAAAGGTAAATATTTTTAGACTAAATAAACAAAAATCTAACTATATGTTGTCTGTAAAAGACACACCAAAAACAAAGAACAAGGCATGCACACATGCACAAGAATGATAACTCTGTATGCACCTATTAATATTACTTCAAATATGTAAAGCAGAGATTGACATGGTGACTAGAAAATGTGGACAAATTCATCACCAGAGAGTAATTGCAATACAACTCTCCCAGTAATTGACAACTTCAGAAAATAAAAAAATCAGAAAGGAGAGGATTTAAAAAGCATAATTCATAAGCTTTTAAAATAATATAGAACATACACGAAATATTAAGTGCAACAATTAGTAATACATTAAACAATTCTGAAAACTAAACTGTAATGATAACCTCAATAAATTTCAAAAGATTCTAATACAATTAAATATTAAAAATATATTTTTAAAACATAATTAAAAATTTCCCATAAATTCAGAAGTTTAAAGAAAAACATATTTCAAAACAACTCACAAAGAAATAAAAATGGAAACTGGAAAATTCTTCGCACCAAATAATAATAAACTGTCATATCAAAACTTGAGGAGCCAAATCAAAACTTGAGGGGAGTTTATAATTAATGAGGGAGGCATCCAATTTAAGAAGGTAGAGAAGAAAATAAGAATAGGAAATAAATGAAAAAGATAAAATATGTAACAGAAATGATCAACAAAGCCAAAACTGGGTTTTGGTAAAAACTAAAAAAACAGAGAAGCCTCTGGCATGATTAATCAAGGCAAAAAGTCCCCAAACCTAGAAATGATATATAAATAAACAAAGGGCTGAAAGAAAACAACTATAAATGCTGCAACTAATAAACAGGAAGATATTTTAAACTTTAACCCAATACATTTGAAAACTTAGGTGAAATGGATAAATATTAAAAAAATACAACTTACCAAACAGGACTTAGAAAATTTGCATAGTCTATAACCTTTGAATAAATTGAACTGGTAATTAAAATCTTCCAACAAAAAAAATTGTTAGGCTGAGCTTCTTTATCAGATTGGAATTACTGTTTTATGAATGTGTCGCAGAACTTGCTCAATCTCACTCTTACAATCTTCTAAAGCAAAGAAAAAGAGAGTACACTCCCCAACTCATAACCCTGATCCCAAACTAAAATACAAATAGAACGAGAAATAAACAGTATTATAGGTCGATTTCACATAGGTGAAAACTGGTTAATGTAATTCATCCCAATAACAAAGTAAAGGATAAAAACTGTATGTTCAAATCGTTAGCTACAGAAAAATACTTGATAAAATTCAACATTCATTCATGATTTCAAAAAACTCAGCTAAGAACAGAAAACAATTCCCTTGATCTGGTAAAGAATACATATCAAAATTAAAAACAAAACAACCCAGAGGGAATAGTACATTCTTCGTAATAAAAATAAAAAATATTTCTTAAAATCAGAAACAAGCCAAGGGTGCTAGCTATTACCATACCTATTCAACATTATTCTGGAAGGCCAAGCCAGGACAAAAAATTAAGAAAAAGAAACAAAATATATAAAAATCAGAAAGCTACAAATTGTTATTTATAAAAAATGTTTACACTGAAATCCCAAAAGAATAAATTATTATAATTTGTAAGATATACCAAATTTGATTTTCACAAAACCAATATGTAGAAATCAACTGCATGTTATATTCAGCAACAATCAGAATAACATCATTAACAACAGCAACAAAAAAATAAAGTACTTAGGAATAAATCTAACAAAAGACGTGCAAGTCCTTTATGTAAAGTGTTTTTAACTGAAGTAAAAAACATTGTACAGAGATCCAAACAGATGAAGGATTTTACTTTGTAAATGGTATGGTATAATATAAAGGAAAGAAAGGGGATGATAAACACAGAAGCCAGGCTGATATGACCTATAGGGGTTGGGAAAGCGGTGGTTTACTTCTTAATCTGGATGGTGTGTACACGAGTATTCATGTTTTTAATTCTTCAAACTTAACTTATAAATTCTATATTCTTTTATATGGGTGAAATATTTTAGTTTTTAAAAAAGGTACCTGAGTTTGCTGTGTGCCATGCCACAGGATTCCCACCCACATTTTACAAGGAGAGCTTGAGAGAAGACACTAATTTTGTAAACTTTGAGAAATATGTCTTGAATAATAAGTTCATCTCCAAAAGAGGCGGCAGCAGCTGCTATAAAATGCTAGAACACTCCTTTAGAAAACATTCAATTTTAAGTGCAATTATCTTCACTTATTAGTTTCAAATGGAAAGGTTTCTATGCATAGTTGTTTACATAAATATTCAGCTGTTTATCCCTGCATATAAGGTAGAAAAGCACAATAAGATGACAATTCAAGAACATTAAAATGGCATCATTTCAACAATGATGGAAAATTTAGGGTGAGTTTCAACTATCCCCCTAAATAGCCTAATCCACTAGTGTTTTACAAGTAATTTGTTTCTAATGATAGAGTGCCAAAAATTTGCAGATGATTTACTTTTGATGAGTGGGTTATGATGGGTTAAATTATAAGGAAATAAATTATATTTCATTTGCATGCCAATATGCTCCCTTGGGTGGAAGAGAAATGCCCAAAACATGGCTTGAGCATTGGCATATAACTCGTAGCTTGGCTTATCTGTGTAGCAGACTGTATTTTCCAAAAATGTCCACTGCAGTATTTCCAGTCCCACATGCTCTTCCAGAAACTTTCCACTTCCCTATCTAGAGATGGAATCTATTTCCACCCCCACTGAACCTGAGAAGCCTTTGTAATTGCTTCAATAGACAGAATGCAGTGTAGGAATGCTGTGTGATTTCCTCAGGTGTGTCATAAAAGATAAGGTTCACTCCTGATTTTCTCTCTTGGGTCATACACTATCAGAGCACTGAGTTGGCATAGAAGTCTGGCTACTCTGAAGTTGTCATGATGGAGAGACCACAAAGAAAGAGATGACGGAGGAGCCCAGCTGTTTAGCCCTCCCAGCCTAGGCTCCAGACATGTGAATGAGCAAGCTCCAGACATGTGAATGAGCAAGCTCCAGATGATTACAGCCCCCAGGCTTCAGGCCAACCTAGCTGATGCTAAGTGGAACAGAGATGAACTGTCACCACTGAGTCCAGCCCAAACTGCAGATTTGTGAGCACAATGAATATGGTTGTCTCTTTAAGATACTAAGTTTGTTGTGCAGTGTTAGATAACTGGAACAGTTGTCATATCTATGAAAAGGACATTAAATGCAAATGTCATTCTCTCATGTACCCCCAAATTAAGAGAATTTAAAAAATTAAAAACCAAGATGACGTATTACACCCAAGCAACAGCAATCACCACTCCTGAAAGTGTCACCATTGGGAGCAATTTAAACTTCGGTGTTGCTCAAAGGCAGGGGGTAGAATAATGGCGCAGAAGTGCAGTTAGCATTTTTCCTCGGTTCTTCCTCATTGACTCAGTGAAGAATCACATCAGTGAGATTTAGAAAAGATTTATTAAAAACATATTTTAGAAAGACAAAGCATGCTCCAAGGAGGAAAGTGGTTTTAGCAAAAAGAAGTGTAAGAACAACCCAGAAGTGGGAATGTCTGAATTATATTTGGGCCAAGACAGGTGGTTCCAAAGACATTCTTAAGGTGACTAGCAAGTAAAGTCATTTTGATTGACACTTGGCTGCTGTATAACGCTTTGCCTAGTGCACATGCACGTACCCAGAATTCAGTCTGTTATAATTAGATTTATGAACTTCCAGATATAAACATGGTACTATAATGACAGTATAATGAGCATTAGATTGTGGGTAGATTAGAGTAGTACCTTCTGTACCGGTGTCTATGGCCAGATTAAACCAGCTAAGATTATGGCCCTCTTGTCCTTTGTCTCTGGGATGCAAGAGGGATTCTCTAACTACCAAAAAGGGTGTTCTTTGGGCAGTCTCTAGGCTTGGCTTCTATTCCTCTGTTCCCTTGTCACTCATGCCTGACTAGCTACCTAACAAAAGTTAAATCTGATTTAGAATTCGTTACACTTTTTGCCACTGATCAATGAGGCCAACTAGTGGGTATACTTATACATCTATTATTTGCAAAAAAAAAAAAACCTTTATATTTTTGTTTTTAATATCATCAAAGGATCTCTGAGATGAAGGGTAACAACCTCTGTTTACAAAGGAAAATTCCTCTGTTACTGTACCTTCTTTCTTTTTGGGGTTATGTATTGTTGGTGTCAATAGCTTGATTATCAGGTGTCCTCCTCAAATTCAGTGGAACCAAATGAAATCACTGAGGTCTACATATTATCATCCACTACTGGATGTTAGTGGAAAGAAATCAGATTTTAGAGGCAAATAAAATCCCTGCTTACTTACTACGTGACCCTAGGCAAGCTACATAACTTTGCTGAGCAATTTTATTGATCTGTAAGGTAGAAATAATAGCCATCTACCTTGCAGGATGAGTATAGAAAAAAATTAGCATGCCTGGTATATAAAGGGCAGTCGATAAGTTTTCTTTGCTTGGCACCTTTCTTTTTCTTTCTTTCTCTCTCTCTTTCCTCTCTTTCCTCTCTTTCCTCTCTTTCCTCTCTTTCCTCTCTTTCCTCTCTTTCCTCTCTTTCCTTCTTTCCTTCTTTCTTTCTCTTTCTTTCTTTCTTTCTTTCTTTCTTTCTTTCTTTCTTTCTTTCTTTCTTTCTCTTCTTCCTTCCTTCCTTCTTTCTTTCCTTCTTTCCTTCCTTCCTTCCTTCCTTCCTTCCTTCCTTCCTTCCTTCCTTCCTTCCTTCCTTCCTTCCTTCTTTAAATGAAATGATAGGCTAAAGGATTATGGAGGCCTCTGGGTTTGCCTAGCTAGAAGAAGTTCTTCAGAGAAAGCCATGTTCAGCTTCCTGTGAGTGCTGCTCCAACACCTGGAAATAGATCTCCAACCTACACGAAGAATTTCAACAAGAGCAGCCCACTGGGACTCTGTTCTGCTTTGCTTTGTTTGTTGTGGTTATTGTTTAATTGGTAAATATCTGAACAAATTTAACTCTACATTCCAGTTACTGCTTTTCGCTTTGTTAACATGTTATCATGTTAGATTATTCAGATAGATCCCACAATATATATTATTCAACAGAAAAAAATTGCTATATATATTTCATTTTTTTCTTCATTTAGAGGTCACTGGGATACTTTATGCCATAAAGATGTCTTGAGCTGAATTACTGACCACTTATATGAAGGAGGCAAAACACAGGTAACCCAGGGGTTTTAGAGGTTTTGGCCAGCGACCTTAAAATATAAGCAGACAAAATGATGTTATGGGGAAAAACAGAACCAGCCATCCTTCTGGATACCTTCATTTAGTTCAAGCTCTCTAAGTGCATGATGAAGCTCCTTGGGGTAGATAAGCACACAATTGAGAACCAGAGAACTGCCTCCTACTTGCTCTGTGATCTCAGGAAGGGACTTTCCAGGCCTTTGATTCTTCATCTGAGAAGCTATGAGATCAGATTAGATGATCAAAACATGTGATGGCTGAGAGGGGGTCTCAAGACCACCTGCTGTAACACTCTCACTTGATAGGTAAGAAACAAGGCCTAGAGCAAGTCAATGGCTTTCTTGATGTCACATCCTTCACAGCTGACAGACTAAGGATTAGCAACCAAGATTTTCTAGCTGTCACTGATAACTCATTTCACAAAGCCCTATCTAAAATCATGTGTTCCAGAACATGGAAGGTGAATTTCAACACTGTCATCAGTGATGTTCCTTGAAAGTGGCAGGTACTCAATTGGAACTGATGAATTTCTGTGTTCTATAACTTCCTGGTGAAGTCACTGTTATATTTTGTGTCAAACAAGCCACAGAACTAAGCAATTTGCAGGGAAAAATATTCTGGTAAGGCTAAGGGAAGTCTTTACCTCCAAATTCATTACCTATGTGGGTATGTGCCTACCGAAATATTTAATTTCTCCCCTTTAGGGGAAAGAGAGAGATTTTCATGGGTAAAGAGGAGAGTGAAGTTTCCTGTCTCAACCAATTCTAGAAATCTGGAGCATGGGGCAAAGGAGGAAAATTTTATTATTCAAATTAAATCAACCACAGTGACCTTGATATAGATGACCTTAATTAAGAACTAAACTAGAATTTGAACATTGGAATCCTTCACTAAAGTAAAACAGAAATTAGAAATGTGGAAAATGAAACAATGAGAAAGATAAAGGAGCCTATAACCAGGAAATGCACTGATGTAATGGAAATGAGCCTGTAGGCAGTACAGAACCAGTGGAGCCTGAGGGAGGCAAACTGTCAGCTTTGCAGTTCTTATCTAATAGAAAGACAATGAAGGGTGGGTTTGGGAGCAAGGGTGGAGATAATATGGTCAACCAGACAGATAATTCCTTGCCAGGAAGGTTCTAATTAATATAGTTTGAATGGAAATTTCCTTTTGAGTGTAAACTCTCTGTAGTTCCATGCTCATAGTGAGATTTTCTCTCCATTAGATTGTTCAGACAGGTCCTGCAGTCTGGAGTAGGTGCAAGCAAAGAAGCTAGAGAAAGGCAGTCCTCTCTATGCTGTCCAATATGGTAGCCACTACTAGCCATATATGGTTTACTCAGTGCTTGAAATGTGGCTAGTGTGACTGAGGAACTAAATTTTACTTTATTTTAAATTTTAGACATAGACACTGATTTAGTTATTGAAAAACTGATATGCACATTTGGAACGACTTGGATGTATAAATTTACTTTTTCAACTATAAATTTTACTTGGAATACAGATGTGTTTTATGTGAAAATTTAGTGTCCAAATTGAGATACTCTGTAAGTGTAAAATGTACACTATATTTCAAGTTTTACTATGAAAAAAATGCAAAATCTCAATAACTAATTACTATTAAAATGGCAATTTTTGGATATATTGGGTTAAATATATTACAATGAATTTTACCTACTACCTTTTACTTTTTAAAGTGGCTACTAGACAATTTAAAATTATATTTAAGGCTCACATTTGAGGTTCACGTAACACTTTTATTGGGCAGCACTGCTCTAGATTCTAGAGGTCTGGATAAGCAAATAATTTCTAGAACATTATAGGCAATATATATTTTGGTTTCTTTGTCAAAATCAAACTAGAGAAAGCTTATACCATTTGAAGAGTCTAAACATAGCCTTTTTAATTATACTCTCCAATTAAAATTTGGCATTTGGTTTACAAATTGACTCAGATTAATTTGTGTCAATTAACCAGCATCAACTCTAAAGTAAAACTGACACTAAAGTTCTAAACCAAAGAAACTGACCAAGGGAGTGACCCTGAAATAGCACAGTGACCCCTAATCTGGGTCCCACAGCATCCTTTGTATTTATACATCTCTAGAATCCAAAAATTTGAGAATAAATATCATGTTCTGTTAGTCTTTTTTAAAATGACCCAAAAAAGAAACCCCATAAAAAAGAAACAATTATACATATTCCCAATACATGTATTTATTCTAAAGAAGAAACTATTTTAAATACTCTCTGAACATGAGTCAAATATATGGCAAATTATGAAGTTATATATAATTCATATGTACAAGTAAAAGTTTATCAGTTAAAAAAATTTCCTAAGTTTGTAACATGAAAATTAGGAACTCTTTGACCTAAATCACTACTGAAAGATAAACTAAGACTGTCATTATCATCAGAGACACTTTGAGATCTTACACCATCTCCAGAAATTATGTTCAATAAGAGCAGCATCCATGCTCACACAATTCCAGAGAGGCAAGGATTAGCTATCACCTCCATTTTAAGAGCTGGGTAATCGATCAATCATAGAGACGTTAACTAGCACATTCAAAATTTAATATTTGCTAAAAGCTGCTTATTTCTGCTGTCACTCTGGAAGCTGCCCAGATGCATAAGGTGCTTATTAATGAGGCAATAAGCCCATCTCAGAGGATCTCTTCAAGGTTTAATACCGGTAGCACACAATTTGGTTGTGTTTTTTTCTCCTATAAAAACAGGACTCAATAAATATAGAAGCATAATTCATTGATAAATCTTTAATCACTATCTTTGTCTTATGAATTAAAATAAAGACATAATTTAGTGTAATATTTACATAAATACAAAAATACCTGCTTTCAAATTTAGTATATTTTCCCATTGAATTTTAAATACCCATCTAATTTAAAGCTGGGTTTACTCCAGTGTCTAATTGGAATTCTCCCTGACTTAATTCTGGATTGTAATTTCTCCAATAAATCTCAGGTCTTCAGAACAGCCTGAGTCCATCAAGTAATTTTCCTGAGTTAATCTAGTCTTTCTTCTCATTTTTAGCTTCATAAGCCATTAGTTTCAAGAACATTGAGAGTCTCATGTGCTGAGCGCCTTCCTCCCTTCCAAGGACGCACTGTCCTTAAAACCCTTCCCATCCCTGACACCTAGAGAACTCTGGGTTTCGCTCCTTCCTCCCCATGGCTTACCTCTGCTCCACTGCCCACTCTGGGCTCCCATTGCCAAGAAGAAATAACCACGGATGCATCTGTCTTGCTCTCTCCACTCTTGTTCCAATCAGGGAAACATTCCTATGGCAACTAACATGCACCACCATCTCACTCCCCTTCCCTGAAAAGTTCCCTATTTGCATGGCAGACGTTTGGCAAAGACACTGAATTACTTTACTTGCCTAGCAACTACTAACCTATTCCATTCTTTCTAAAGAGACTTAGCTTTTTTCTCTTTATCTTTTAAAACATAGTCAGGGGCTGGCTGGCTGTGGAAAGGGCAGCTGCCAAGTCAGCCTCCCTGGGCACTGGCCTGCAGCACAAACAGCTACTGGGCAAAATGGAGCCTACTCTTGCACAAAGATTAAAAAATGTCCTTGGGCTCAAGACAATGGCCCAAGAGTAGACAGCTGTCAGGGGCTCACTCTGAGCTAACGCCAAGAAAATTTCAATTCTTAAAGAACCTGATTCCACTCATCTTCACCTATAAGAAGAGTCAAATTATCACTATTTTTGCCTCCATTCAGAAAACCAGGTTTATTCATCATGCTGTGTATTTAGGACCCTCTTATTGACATATTGATTTATTTAACAGGCTAACTAGCAGACATTTTAATTTACAGATTGTACTATACTCATTTAGGTATTTTTGGTATCAAGAAATAACACGGTCCCAGATGACTGATTCTACTATTCACATTTTTTTCCTCTTCAATGAATTCTAAAGAAATACTTGAAATGTCTATAATTTAAGTGCCCTAAAATGAAACACTTTTTCTGAAAATCCATAGAACTAGGGGAGTATGACCAGTAAATAAACTGAGTTTCTCCAGTCCTTGGGCTACTCTGACAGGATCCATGCTTGCTTTGTGCCCTTTCAGAACTGAGACCAATAGGGGATGCTAGCTTCTAAAAACAACTGACAAGATAATCAAGCCAGGTACAGGAGGAAAACAAAATATACTGCCTTTCACAAGGAATGGAAGGTCACTACAGAAGGGGAGAGTTGCCAATATAGGTCATAAGTAGAACCTAAAGTTAACACTAGTGGACACTGTCCATCCTTTATGAGGCAACCTCCATCTGCCAGCAGGGAGCAAAAGACCCATTTTTCTATGCTTGTAACCTTTAGATTTCTTCTAAAAAGAAGCTTCTTATTAACTTCCATGACTCAACAAGGAAAAAATTTGATACTCAGATCCTATGTAAATGATGACATATAGTAAGTATGCAGTAAGCATTTACTAAAAAGAATCACAGACACAGAAGTAACTAAAAATACAAATTGAAATAAGATACTATTTTCACCTATCATACATGCAAACTAAACTATGCAATGATGACAAAGGTGTGGAGAAACAAAACATATACTGTTGGTGGAAGTATAAATTGCTGTAGTAATTTTGGAGGACAATTTGATACTATTTAATGACACTAAAAATGCATATACTTTCAATAATAATTCCCCAGCTTTAAATGTATCCTATAATACACATACTAAAAAAAATGTAAAAGATATGTCAAAGAATGTTTAGGCAGCATTGTTTACAACAGGATAAATCTGAATTAACCCAAATGTTAATAAATAGAAGGTAAGTTAAGGCATGTTAACAATGGAATTCTAAATATCCAGTAAAATGAGGTAGACTCAAAGGTACTGATATGGGCAGATACTCAAGATATATTGCTAAGAAAAGTACATTGCACAATAGAATTCCTTATGTTTCCATGTATATATACACAAGTATGTGTACATATGTATATGTATGTATGTGTGTGTGGATGAATAGAACATTAAATCATTTCTGCAAAGATCTGCAAAAATTTAATGGTGGTTACTTTAAATAATATAGGAAGTAAGACTTATTTTCACATTATAATGGAAATTAATTAATCTTAAAACTAAGTCTTATACTTTAAAAAATATTTATTATTCACAATTGTTTTTGCATTAGTTTTTTTTTTTTTAATTAAGCCACCAGGTTATTTTTACCATTCAGGTATATACTGTGTAACTAATACAGAAGTCCCTAGAACCATCCACAGCTCTTGTGGTAAGGGAGTAACTGCAGAAGTGGAAGCAGCAGCTCACATAAATTGTTTACAAAGCTTTTATTTTTAATGGGGTGGAAATGAGTTAGGCAAATATAACAAAATTTTATTAGAAATTAAAAAATTATATTAGAGCTATATAAATCAAGATAAAAAATTGTGAAAACACACTTTATAATACTCAAAAAGTAAGCCAAAATAAACATCTTTTCTTAATGGTTGAGTCCTTTTATTTTAAAGGTAGAGGCTGTGAAGAAATAACTAATGCTGCTAAATTAAAAATCATAAGCCTCAGAAGCCCTATACATACATAAAAATTAAGAAACCATAAACTGAATCTAAGAACTATAAGTATTTAATCAAATAAAAAGACAGAAAATTATAAATGTGTCTTTTTGGTGTCGGGGGGTGGTACTTAAAATGCAGAGAGGGACAGTTGAAGAGAAATTTCCCTTAGTCATTTTCAATTCAGTAATAAGAAAATGGGAACCACGGCATTAATTTTTTTTTCAACTTACAAAGATTAGAAAGAACATTCCATTTTTAAAAGCATTAAAGTTCATTTCCTCATTATTTCCGGCCTCCCAAATATTCCTACTTTTTTCATACAAACTCAAGAAAAAAAATTTCCCTTGTTATTCATTATAAAAGCCCAGAATTCTCTTGACATTGCCATTTTAAATGTCTATTGTTCTCTTAACTCCAGGAAATCTCTGAAAGCCAGACATAATAACTGTTGTGACAGTTTTCAGTAACAAGAAGTGAAGTTTTCTGTCATAAGAAGCGCTCTCTCCATTTTCATCATATGTAAAACAAGATGCTTCTAAGAGCACCTTTATCAAGAAGAGCTACTTTGAGACCCTAAAAATGTACTATAAAGGATGAAAGAATGAATCAAAATGACAGATAAATTTGTGGGAGTTTTTCCCTTTTAGTAATAGCAAATTATGTGTTTTATTTCCCAATTAGTACTGATTCTTTGGGCAAAGAACTGGCTTTTTACTCTGGAGCAGTTAAAGGGCAGATTCCAGATACTAATCCAAGGAGAAGAAAAAAAGTTAGGAGTTGGTGCCATTTGGAATACTCTAGATCCTAGACTAAACAGAGTGGATATGAAACATGTTATATTTATAATGTTCTTCCAGTAACTGCTCAAAGTCACCAAGAATCCACATCTCTCATTCTGACTGAGAGGCCAAAGCCTTCAGTAGAGACCTACCGGTCTGATGAGACGGTGGTATGTTTCTGAGAGAAGAGACTGGGACCAGGATTCAGAAGCCCTGGGTTCAAGTACCATACAGACATGCACCTGTGGAGCAGAGACTCACCCTCATTTGCCTCACTTCTCCCACGTAAATGACTGGAGATGGATGTGTCAGATCAAGCGAGGTAACATATGGAAACAATTTGAAAAAATGAGATGCCAAAATGGCCTTACTATTCTAAAGAGCAAGAGTTTGCTTTATGGGTAAGGTGGAAATAATAATAACACTCCATAGATACTATGAGGATTAAATAAGAGAAGATATGAAATGTTCTTAGTGTCTGACATAGATAGAGCAAATACTCAAAAATACCAGCTATTACCTTTAGTACAAAGCTATTTACTTAGCTGTGGATGGATCCCTGCTGCAGCAGAGTCCCTAGATGTCACACAATTACAGTATAAAGTGAACATAAAGCAGGGATTGGCTCTAGCACAGAATCTGCCTTATTGTGACTAGTGGCCCAACCAGGCAAAAAGCAATAACCACAGGAGGATGCCTGGAAAAGGACTTGGACCAAGCACACAACAACTCTGAGTGAGAGGGGAAGGTTATATCAGTCTCTCTACTGAAAGTTGAGTGGCTTGTACACTAAATATGACATTCATGAGGGCAAGGACTTTGTCTGTGTCTTCTCTATACCAGGCTGGTTCTATAGTAGGTGTCCCCCAAATATCTGAAAGACGGGTAGGTGAATGGATGGGATGAACACAAGTAGAGCATTCAATACAATCTTCTTGCAGAGTTCCTATCATAATACAGACTATATTAAAATATAGTTTTATGAAAGACAAAGGAAAACCCCAAAGATATATGTAGTCTCATATTTTTGTTCATTTAGTACGATGTTCACTATAGGTCAAGCACAGTACAGTACTTATTTTATGAATAACAGCTTGTTCATGCATTATAGAAATCTAATCAAGTTTTTAGGAGAAGTTGGCTTCTGTCTTGGACTGGAATTTAGTCATAGTGGAGACACCTCCCTCCCTCTCTCCCTAGTTGGCTTCTTTATAGGCAACTCTTCTCTGCATCCAAACCTCAGCAATGCCATTTAAGTATCAAGACATTTGTTTTAAACCAAGGGGAAATTGAAAGTCCTCTTCAAAGGATGTAACTAAACCAGACAGTATCCAAGGGATATAGGGGTATGTAATTAATTAATATACCTTACAACAAATTCATACTGATGGAAGACAAGTGTGAAAATATTGAATTATGGATGAGCTTTAAAGAAGTGAAGTTTTATTAAAGTAATCCAAATTAAATGCTAATAAAATATTACCAAGTAGAAATCTTGTAGGACTATTTAAGGACTAGAATAACTCATAATCAGTAGATAGTTAGGATACAAACAGATGCATCTCAAGCTGGTTAATATATTTCCTAGAAAACTTATTTACACTATTCATCTGCTCTGTGGCTCCTTTTTTCATAGATAAACTTCAGATTTACCCTGAAGAAATCATTAAGGACCATGAATTAACGGGGTATAAACAGATAACATTGCTGCAAAAAAATCTAGGGCTCTGTCAGATTTAAATGACTGTTTATACATCAACGTTCATGCACGTTATCACAAGAGGCTGTCTTTACATACAAAGCAGAAAAGAAGTGCTGAATGAAATCAGTGTGCTGAATGGAGCTAGAGAGTGGGTAAAGAGGAGTACCTGTCCTTTTTTCCCCTATCCTTTCCTATGTTATTTTTTCTTTTCCCTCTTCTCGGGTATTCTGGGATACACTCCAACAGCTTGTTCAAACTGAGGAGCCAGAGAAAGATGCACCTGACAACCTAGACTCAAGAAAAGCACATATGCGCACACTTTTTCCAGCCTGTGTAGGATCATCAGACCTCAGTGAAAGGAGCCAGCACATTTCCAAAGCACTCCAGAAACTGCAAAGAATGATCAGTGCCACCCATTTGCTACAACCACCTGTGGAACAAGGAGGCTGATGTCTTCTCTTTACAAGAGAGGTTACTGATGTGATCAAGGCCACACTGTTAGAAAATGACAGAGCAAGCATTGAGTCCAATCCTCCCATCATTGGTCTACAGAGATGTCCCACATCACACTGTCTCAGCACATAACAAAGTTTTTTAAAATACCCCTATAATAAACTGATAACCCTTGGCATCCAACCTATTATATCTGTGGGAAGCAGAACCCTGAGTGAAGAACCCACAACAGTTCACAGCCCTCAGCCTATCTGCATCTCCACTAATTAAAAGCATGGTTTGGGTGCGATGTTCAAGGCAAATTATCTGTTGTTCTCAATTTTAATTTCTAAGCAAATTTGAGGTGTACATTGAAGGTAAAAGTGGCTAGTCTTCTAAGAATAAATGAAAGGCAACTGAAAAAGTATTTTGCTTAAATTACCTCCAAAACTTTAGATGTTCTTTTCCCCTTCTTTTTGGAAAGAATTATTCCATTTACAGGCTCATGGTATTCTACAACTATAAGATATATTAACATGAATATATGAATATTTTTTCATCAGAGATAGAGCAAAAATCTGATGAAATTATAATATCAGTTTAGGTTTGGGGAAATCTCAGGATTGGAAAGTCTTACAACAGTCTTGAAGTTATACCACTGAGTAGTTCCCACACCTGGACAATAGAGTCCTAAAGAAGCGCTTATATTCAGCTAGGTGTGAGAACCACTGAGTAATCAACCCCCAGAGACCAGACAACCTGATGGGTAGCTAGAAGCCTGTCAAGACCATATTGCTCTCTCCCCTAGAAAAGCTTAATAAGAAACTCTAAAGAAAGGCAGTTTTAAAATAGCTACCCACCCTGGCCACTTGGGGGGCTTTTGTGGGTTGGAGAGTTCCATACCTCACTCCCTTACTGATTGCTCTACGGAGCAGCTGGGACTGTACAAGAGCAAAGGCAGCTGACAACAGGGATTTCAAGGACTACATTTTAATATCTGCAGATACTGTGAAACAACTCATACTTCTGATTTTTCCAAAACCCAGTGCACCCAATCCAACTGCACAAATCTTCATTTAGCATTTATTATGAACAAGACACTGGTGTCTTCTGACTTTGGATTCAGAGTAAAACATGACAACTTAGCCACAAGCAAATAGATCTAGATAAACTCCCACACCCCCACAGCAAATGTAGTACAAGTGAATTTGTTGAAGGTATTAGGGAGGATCTGTGAGGTCATCAGTGATTGCCATGACAACAGCCAGTGACATTCAGTCATTTTCAGCTCTTAGTGCAATGATTTGAGATCAGAGTCTCTCTTGGAAGATTTGTAGGCTTTTGATAGAGGCTATATAGACTTATTATCTTTCACTGGGAGGTTCTGCCTCCATCTCTGGTGGAAAGGAATACATTTTTTATTAAAGGTTGTTCTCAGTCCAGATGCAAAGCAGAGAATAACAATCCAGAATTCTATTGTTCACTGATTTGTTTGTTTTTGAAGAGTCAAATGAAACTGCCCAGCTCTAGCCTATCAAAAGCCATCTGGTCACTCACATGGTATAGCAAGCCAAGTCTCACTCGTTCCATTTGGGGTCAACATTCAATGCTGTGATCTGTTCTTGGAGCAAACTATCAGCCTTTGAAGTTGTCTAAATACACATAAGCAATCTCCAGCATACCAAACCAAAATAACTCTTTGAGTTAAATGTAACTAAATCAAATACAGATATATTTTCCTTAGAATGTCCTAGTAATTCATGACTGACACTAAGAGTGTGCAGCAAAATGTTTTGGGCCATGCTTAGTCATTTTAAAAATTTTGGCTTAACTTGATGATATGGTATTCACCTGACGGGAGAGTACATTAGAATTGGGGTCATCTTAAAGATAACTTCGAACGTCTTCATAATCAGGATGAAAAAAAAGGTACATATAGAATGACTCATTTATGTAAATATGTGTATATTTAAAAAATATATATATATATATATACACACACATACCATACACACATATAAAATACTAGAAGAATATACACTGAAGTTTTATCATTTATCTGTAACCAGTAGAATTAAAAATAATTTTATTTTATTTTGTTCTGATTTATAGTTTCTAATTTTTTTTTCTCTTTTTAGAGCTTGAGCTAATCATTATCCTCAGTTTCTGGCACATTATTATTGTTCTTGCTAGATTCTTTCTTGCTTTATTATTTCCCTATTTATCTCCACTTCTCTCCCTCATCCAACCCTCACATAACCACTCTAAAGAGTTTAACAGGTTTTTCTTTTGTATGCCCTCTTACAAAATGAGTATCATTTTATTTAACTTGAAGAAATGGTTCTGCACTGCATCTCATTTTTCTTACTTTTTTCAGTTGACACTATGTCCTAAGATCCATCCATGCTGATAAATGTTCACCTAATCAATTGTTTCTAACAGCTGCACAGTACTCCTTTATGCTCATTCACCAAATCTGAACTTCTCTCCTAGTGGAGGACAGCCAGGCTACCTCCAACTCTGTTATCACAATAACCCTGAGTGAATATCCACTTATGTACACACATATGTATCTATGTCTGCCTGAATACATGGGTACATATATACTTATATAAATACATATGGAACAAGAGATATTTTCATACATTCTCAAGGGTGTAACTGTTGGGTCATGGAGGTATGACTGGCCCTAATTTGAACATGTCCAATGGCTCTCCAAAATGGTAGGTGTGTGCTCCTATTTGCAATGCATGTCCCAGAAACATGTGGCATAATTCAGCTCTCTAAAATGCTATACATAATATGTCATTATTGATTTAATTTGCATTTTTCTCATTACTAGTGCCTTGGAGTATCTTTTCCAATGCTTGATGGCCTTTTGAGTTTCTTCCTCATAAAAATATATTTTTAAAGACTTTGCTCAAATGTTCTACAAATAACATGTATTGTTTTAAAAATAATCTGCCACCCCCAGTGAAATCAGTTGAAAAGATCGGCAATAGAGACAAGAAAAACCCACATATGAGAACAGATGGCACTTAATCCATCTTCTATAACTGGCAGTGACTCTGGAGTCAACACTGCACTTGAAAATTGCACAATAACAATAGCAGAGACAGGAAAACTAGTGATGTTGTGTGAAATATATCTACTATGGTCCCCGGCTCATAGTAGATGTTCATTAAACACTATTCCCCTCCCCATTCTTCTTAGATTACCACAAAAAAATCTGTGAGAAAAAAAATCATGTATTACTTTTATCTCCCTTTAGTGAATACAAAAATTGCTTGGAGAAATACCCTGAATTGCCTGGTAAGTGAGAGGCATGCCTGAGGTAGGTACATCTAGCTCCTCCCTTCATTCCCTTCACTAGGAGTGTAAGCTTGACAGCAGACAGCCTCCTTTTGCACCCCAGCTCAACTTACTGTGTGGCACTGGCCAAACCACCTCTTTGAACCTTGTCCCCACACTCCATCAAGTGGAGTAATAATAATGGCATGGGGTTATACTCAGTATTAAATGAATGATCTCCCTCTGTATACCATGCAGAATAGCCCTGGCATCTAGTAAGTACTCAGTGAATGTTAGCTGCTGCTGTTGTTTTTATTATTCAGCTCATCCTTGGGGTGTGGAGACAGTACTAAACTGACACCATACATAGTCTTTCACATAAATGCCCTCCAATTACATGATTTTTAGAAATCATTTTGAATGGTTAAAGGCCACATAACAGCATATGAACACTTTAAATCTTAAATATATTTCATTCTAAACATGTTTCACAATACATATTTTTCCAATTTAGTTTAAAAAAATGTCTTGAAGAGTTAAATATTTTTTCCTGAAATTTTCTGAGATATTTTCCCCAGATCCTTGCATCTCTAGTAAAATAAGTCTGAGGACTTCACTGACTAGATAACACAAAATGGCTAGAAAACATGCCCCCATACAAAGTCGGCTAGCACTTTTGTTTTCTTTTCACCAGGATTATTCTTACTCACATGTCTAAGAAAGGATGTCTACTAAAGAAATAAGGTAACTAGGGCCTATATACAAATGGCTCTCATTTTGCTCAACTTTAAAAATAAAATAAAAAGGAAGTGGCAAACAGGGGAATCAAATCAAAAAGTTGTGACAAATGTCAGGGTTCAGGGAGCAGTAGCAACGAAATGAGGACTACCTGGATTCTTAAGTAAGTGCTCAGAACTCACCAAATATCAATCCTATGGTACCAAGAGAACAGCTAGGAACCCTAGTGTTTAAGTCCAGGCTCTTCCTGCTAGTCGTGCTGCTTCTGTAGGCTTGATTCCATATTGTAAGGTGAAGCATAGGACAAAATATCCTCTCTTTCCACATTTCCTTCTGGGCCTGAATTCTAAGACCTTATAGTTTACTTTTATCTAGATTTTAAAAAATTTCCCACATGTTTATATCCAAAATACCTATCCCAGCAAATATATTAGTGATACAATGTTCATCTCTGTAATCTGAATGCACGCATGAGAATGCAGCCTTTATAACTAAGTGGAAGAAAAGTTCAACCTGTTGAAAATAACCAGAAGCTCCTTCCAAAAACATCATTTTTCACTATGCTTGCTTTTTTTTTTTTTTTTTTTTTTTTTGGAGATGGTTAGGCTAGCCTTCAAATATGGACTCAAAGATGTGGTGCTACTTTTTTCTCCATATGAATTTTCTCTTCTTTCCCAAGGTGGACCTGAAAAGGGTAACATTCTCGGAGAACCCCAGAATTAACCATTACAAATATTCTGTATGCAAGAGTTGCCACTTACTGAAATCAACCAATGAGGCCCTAGAAACTACCCTGAGATCTGCAACAAATATGTATGTGTATGTGTACATATATTTTTTTCAATGAACAACACAGGGCTACCTCAACAGGTACCACCTATGACTGTCAGTCAAGGAAAATAACAAAGGAGAAAAGGAACAACATCCAGTCATCAGTGACTCAGCCCCACGTGGCTCAGCAGGGGTGTAGAGGGATGAGGTGAGATCATGTCATCTTGACAAGGCCATTTTGCTACACAGGGAAACTTTTATGTGGCCTAAAAAAATTAACATTTCTTTTGTAATTTTGGGAGGGGAACTTTACTCATTATTATTACAATTATCTAAAATTTTATAAGAGATAGGAAATTCATATATATATAAAAGAGGCATCCTCATGTCACAGGTAGCAATTATGTATTCTAAAAACAAGAAAAGGGGAGAATCCTTTGAGAATTGACCTGTAAAGGTGATTCTGTTATAATGTTTGTTTTGAAAACACAAATTTGATTCAATGCAATTGATGTTAGGGAACAATTTGAACACAGTGCGAATTGTATGTCTGCTTATGAGCAATTTCATCCATGAGAAACTCTAGGTGACTGCAGAAAACCACACAGCTTAACTGAAATGTATGTACATACATGAACAAACATCTAACACCAACCAGCTACCTAGTTCACCTGTTATAAGCCACCTATCCACATCTGCTGTCACAATTTTCTTTCGGAATCCAAATCCTCCTCCTACCACTTGACAATATCTCACAAGGGATAACCTTTCGTGTGCCCACTTCCATAAGCAAAGTTAAAAACAGACAAACAAAAGAGTGATTTTATATTTTCCAGAGTCATTTTGTTCCTGGGGGTATCTATGACCACCGTTTTTTCCCCCTTATCACCATTCCTCCTGCAACCCAGCTTCTTGTTTCACTATAGCCTTCAACAGCAGATGCTAGAATTTTTGTTATTAGTCTCCCACTGGAAAAAGAGCTGTTTTCTTTAGGAAAGGGGGAAAAAACATACATTGCTATCAAGGTGGACAAAGCATATAAACTCTCACTGCAGACATACTCTCAAAGCGCTTGGAGTTTGTTCTTGTTTTCCAACGTAGTGAATATGTCAATCCAGACCACCAACTGTCTTCCACCAGTACTAAACGATGCCCTCACCTCATTTACGGAGAAGTACTGGGGAGAACAGGAAGAAGACAGGGCAGTAAAGGTAGTTTCATCTCCATTTAGAAATGGCAATCAAGGGCATGGCTGAAAGTTAGGATAAGTCTATGGCTACCAAAGAGACATTTTCTTAGACTTAATGTGAGGTGTGGAGGAAAAGCCAGCTTGTGTGTGGATGACTAATGAATGTGCATATGTTCACTATACTTGGGGGTATTGTGTATTCCTTGTCTTGTTCCTAAAATGCTTTAGAGCAACTTAGACAGATGCATATTATATAGTATGATAAAAAATACATGAAAAATAAAAATAAACCAAAGAGTATGTGTGTGTATGTATATTCATATACAAATGAATACACACATAGGTATAAATTTAACCCCTAATTAAAGAATCTTTATACTCTTGGCTACATAAAAATGAGAAAAGAAGGTGGTGAAAACTCTCAAAATGGAACCCAGGAGAAAGAGACTTAAGAGAAGAAAAATCAGGAACTGAAGCCAGAGTTGTAGGTTAAAATATCAGCTCTGCCATTTACTTCCTGAGCAAGTAGTTTAAATTTTTTGATTTTCAATTCCTCATAGAAAAAAGTGAAAATATTCCCTTGTTATTTTCAAGATTAAATGACTGTGTTCCTAAGATCAAAGGAGATCTGCCTTAAATCTCTGGTTTTAAACTGTATTGAGACTGGTTGGGCATCCCAGAGTTCAGACAGTCGCAGCTCTCTGGGACACTACAGATCTGAAGGACAGGATATGAGCAAACACCCATGACCCTGAGACTCAAGGGACAGTGGGTGAGAGCAAAGCCTGCTCCGACGAAGACACAATTGAGAAACCCAGAGAGACTATTGCCTGATTTTAAATCACTCCAGTTTGGGAGAACCCTTAGGACAGTGATCCTCAAAATGTTGTGTCTGGACTAGCAGCATCCACATCACATGGGAACTTGTTAGAAATACAAATGGGCCTTATTTCATACTTGCTGAATCAGAAACTCTGGAGGAGGAGCACAACAACTGGATTTTTAAAATCCTCCAGAAGATTCTGACGCACACTCTACTTTAAGAACCATAGCATCAGGAGACAGTTTTGCTCCAGCAGGTTCAGGAGTTTGTATCTGTTTCAAGTTAAGAGTTTTGAAAAGGTCCGATTTAGTATAAGAATCCCAGCATCATTCTGGCCCTGTTCTATAAGTTAGCAAGAAATTCACACCATCCTCTGGCTATGAGCAAGCAGGATGCTGGTCATCAGACAACGCTGGCCACTTCCTTAGACCATTAGAGGTGTGGTCGAATCCTGATCTGACCATAAGTGTCATAAATACACTGATCAAATGGCACTGGAGGATCTGTGGACAGAAAGCAACGAAGAATGTAATCCTCTTAAAATAAAAAAGGTGTAGAAAAAGCAAAAAAAATTATTGGAGTGTAAATAGGATCCACAATGGAAGGACCAATGTTGAAATATTTCCTTTTACATACCCAGCAGCAACTAATTATTTCTACTTGTCATCCTGTCTGCTCAGTGTCTTAAGTTGTATTAGCATGCTCCAACAGGGCAAGCTGTTTTAACTGGTGACCATGTACTTTTCCTCCCCTCCCCACATTCAAATCAGCTCCTGAATCACCAGTTTGATTTTACATAGCTCTCATGTAGCCCCTTAATCTCCATCTTTTCATTTCTCTCCTTGGTCACCTGACTGCATTTTCACCAATCCTCTGAGAAACAGATGAGTGAAAAAAAGAGAAAGAAAAAAAGTAGGCCAAAAAAAAAAAAATCAGGCTTAGTGAAAAAGAGTTACATTACAGTGGAAGCTAAAATACAGGATTTGTGATTAATCAGTGGATTTCAGTTATCCTGTAGGGTTCTATAAAGGTCCCTGTGTCCACTTATCAATCCTGAAAAAAAAATCTATAACAGCTACATATAATTTCCAAGCATCCTAATGTTGCACCAAAACTAAGATCAGTCTGGTTAATAAACAGGAGGCTGCACCTCCTGCAAGTTATTAAGAAGATGCTATAAATGATAATACTTGATAAAAATTGCAATTATTAAACAGAATATAAAACACACTGAATGAAACCTATGGCACAGACTCCCTTGCTTACTTATGCCTTATTAATGCATGCAATAGCAGACAGCTTTTTAAATTCTCCCTACCATAACCTTTATGAGTTTTAGAAATTAAATAATTCTTACAGTTACAAAGAAATACTCATGTTACACAGAACACTAAGTAAATGAATATAAACTGTGTCTAATAAGTGTATAAAGTTTCCAAGGAACATTTTTGGTTATAATATCTGTCATATTCCCTTTAGAAATAGTCAGTTTATCACTCTAAACTCTCCCCAGAGACAATGGTACCTCAATTTTGAGGAAGCAGTTCCATAAAATGAATCATAAGTCATGGAATATTGTAGTTAGAATGAATTTTGGGAATCATCTAATCCAACCCTCCCTTTTTATGGATAAGAAAATTGACATCCAGAGGCATTCAGTATTTACCCAAGATCACACAGCTTGCTAGCGGCACAGTGAGAACCAGCACTTTCGCCTCCTGACTAACCAGTCTACTGTTCTTTCTGTTGTATCATTAGGCCCCTGAGCTTCAAGCAGAACCAACTAGGGATGAAGTCTCTGAGGTGACATGCATGATCGACGGCACCCATGATATAGAAAGGTCATCTTCAGAGGCACAGTTACCATAGGAGATCTATTAGCTCTTACAACATTCAAGCAATCCTAAGATGTGAGGTCAAATTAGGCCAAGGGCTCCCAACCCCCTCGCCATGGACTAGTACTGGTCCATGGCCTATTAGGAACCAGGCTGCACAGAAGGAAGTGAACAGCAGGTGAGTGAGTGAAGCTTCATTTGTATTTGCAGATGCTCCCCAGCACTAGCATCACCACCTCAGCTCCATCCCATATCATCAAGTATTAGATTCTCATAGGAGCACCAGGTGGTGCCAAAAATGTTGGGGACTGTTGCCTCAGACCACCTCTCCTAAACCTGGATTTCACTTCACTTAAAAGGAAAGCATTCACTCCACTCCAGAGAAGGTTCTAGTTTAGAGGCCATGGCTATTCACTGACAGGGTTTAGGTAGAGGACTTCTAAGTCCTAAAGGTCTCAGAGATGCAGGATGTGTCACCTGATCCTTCCTAGGTATCCTGGTGAATCATAAACAATCACTCTTTCCCAGTTGCTATAAGCTGATGTCAAGGTTTTGCTGGCAATGAAGTTCCTTTCATAATTTTACTCCACCAGAAGGCCAGAGTATAGAGGCTTCAGATCAGAGTTTTTCCACTACACACTTTTTTCTAAATCTCTGTTTGGCTGAAATTTAATTATTACATACTTACACACCATGTATACTTCCTCCTGTTAGTAAATCACAGATTTGCCTCTAGTATACTCTTCAGATATGCAATTCTGTCTTTTAGGGATTCCTAGCCTTGTAGGAATGCTGGAAATATGAAGCGCTCTACTAATTAGAAATATAAAAATATAATTTCTAGGATTGCAAAGAGTCCAAGACAGACTTTAAGATTCTCACTCAAAAAGAAAGAAATGAGACAGATGTATTTGGAGGGTATTTAATCCCTTAGTGACTGCTTTCCAGGCCCAAATGGCATGGAATTCAGTTAATCTGTAAATACTTCATATTGCAAGAGACTCTCCAATAGTCTATTTTTCCAAGCACTCTGATATTCAAAGCCCTTCAGTGTCTCCCTCATGTTTACAGAATGAAAAATAAAGTTCTTAGACTCTAGGGCAATTTTTTTACAATCTGTTCAACACCACTTAAGTAAGATTAATTACTCACTCTTTTAAAACTCATGCTGTATTAGTTACCTATTACTGTGAAACTAGTTAGCCTAAAATTTAGCAACTTAAAACAAAAATAAACACCTCATACAGCTTCTATGGGTCAGGAATCTGAGAGTAGCTTAACTTGATAATTCTGGCTCAGGGTCTCCCATGTGGCTGCAGTCATCTGCAGGCTTGACTGAGACTGGAAGATCTGCCCAGATGGCTTTCACGTGGCCTTGCCACACGAACTCCCCAAAGAATGCTTGTCTTTTAGGGCATGGCAGCTGTTTCCCCTCAGAATTAGAGACAGAAAAGCCAGCTACAAGCTACATTGTCTGTTTTGACTTAGCCTTGGAATCACACATCATTATTTCTGCAATATCCAGTCAAATACATAGGCCAGCCCTATTCAGTTTGGGAGGAGGCTATGCAAAGGTATAAATATCAGTAAGTAGGGTTCACAGGAGACTACTGGAGGCTACTTACTGTACACACTACACTAGCCCACCTCACTTACACAGTTCTCTACACATGGTTTGCCCCCTCCATCTTCTGCTCATCATAATGTGATAGAATGAAAAAAGGCACATGATCTAGCGTTGGTGAAACTGGGTTCCATCTCAAAGACTGGAATCTAATTTGAGCAAGTCTCTCAGCCTTAGCCCCCTTATCTGTATCACAAATGCTTTAATGCCTACTGCAAAAAGTAACTGTGACTGCTAAATTAAACCCAGTATAGAAAAGTACTCTGGAGGTTGCAAATATATAAAATCATTTCTCAAATACCACCTTTCTTCAAGGACTACCTGTGTGCCATTGTTTTTTGTTTGTTTGTTTTTGTTTTTTAAAAGCATTGCCTCTCTGGGATCTGACAGCATTATGTGTATTCCAACACAGTCTTCTGTGTATTTATTGTATTTAAATGAAATTCACCCCTACTAGGTTATAAATTCCTTGATGTCAGAACTTCCCATGATACTGTCTAAAGAATAGTCAATAGATGTTTAAATAACTAACTGGCATGCCTTTAGAAGGTCCTTTACCCTTTAGCCACCATCCAAAGAGGCAGGGAAGGCTTTATGGGCACACTGTCCATGGGGTGGGTACACATGATATAACAGAGAAAAAAGCTAATCTTAGTTCTAGGTGTCCAGAGCATCTTGAGGCCTATGGTAGAAAAAATAGTTTGGTACTTCTGAATATTTCTTGGGTATCAACATCTGAGGTCCTAGGATAAAAAATATTTTTTGAGGAACACATTCCTACTCAGTTTATCCCTCCACTTAGAAAGGAAAGTCAAAGGAGGTTTGAAGTAAGAAAGTAGTAGTCAGAATTCTAAAGATGTTAAATCCCCCTCCCTACCCCCACTCCTAACTTCCTATTCCCTGGCTAGTCAATCAACTACTAATCTAGGTACTGCTGAAGGGACTTTGCAGGTGGAGTTAAGGTTACTTGTCAGCTGTCCTTAAGACAGGTTATCTGGGTTGGTCTAATGCAATTACCTGGGCCCTAAAAAAGCAGAGGAGTCAAATATGCATGGAAAAGGGTAGGCAGGAAAGATGAGACAGAAGGGGACATCAGAGAAATTCAAAATGTGAGGAAGATTCAATCCACATTTGCTGGCTTTGAAAATGGAAGAAGCCAAGAAATGTACATGGCCTCTAAAAGCAGAGAAAAACCCTTAGCTGACAGCCAGCAAGAAAATGGAGATCTCAATCCCACAAAGGCAAGAAACTGGATACTATCAACAACCTAGTAAGCTTGAAGAGATGGTGATTTCGGCCTTGTGAAACCTGATTCTGAGAAGTAGACCAGTCCACCTGGACTTCTGACCTACTGATCTGTGAATAAATGTGTGGTGTTTTGAGCTGCTAAATGTCTAGTGATTTGTTATGGCAGCAACAAAAAACTAAAGCAAAAAATAAGAGTTAAATGCTGTTGGGGGTTTATTAAGAAAAAATAGAGCCCTTCTCTCCTGATCCCTCTGACCCAAGCCCAGGTGGATGGGGGTGAATCAACAGAATCCCTAGGTAAGTTCAGAAGCTGAGAGAATCTCAGCAGCCAACAGAGTACAGAAAGATGGAAGAGCCATGGCAGTACAGAATGAGCATGGAAATGGATGGGAGGCCACCTTATATCTTCTGGGCTCTCCAGTGAGGTGCAGAAAACACCAATAATTTCCCCAAAAGTATCAAAGATGAAGCAGGTGGACCAGGCTCCCGGGAATCAGAGGTACCCAAGGAGTCTTGAAGGCAGAAGAGGAATAACTTTCAGCTGTGCACACAGCTGAGCCAAAGACCACCAGGAACCCTATGTCTGAGTGGAAGTGTCACAGATATCAGAGTAACACTTAGTTCTCAGACCATCGCTCTAAGGGAGAAGGAATGCAGAAGAAAAGAATACCAGATCAACTGAGTATATACTCAAACTAGAGACTGAGGGGAAAAGTCTGGAAGTCTCCATATTTACCACAAATCAGCAATATTTCATTTTCTGTCAATGAAAGAAATGGAGAATCATGAAGTAATACCAAATCTGTGAATTATAACTGCCAGAGATAAATAACATCTATTAAGCCGCGATTACCTTCCAGGATCCACAGTTAATAACCCTGAGTCTTGCATTGTCATTATCTCCATTTTACAGGGAGAGAAGTCAAGACTAAGAAATGTTAAGAAAACAGCCTAGAATGTTACAGCTGGTAAATGGTATATTTCAGTTCAAATATCTACCCACCTAGCACTTCTTTGAATTCTTTGCAATGAGTGTGCAGCAAGGATGACAGCATTTATAAAACCATTTTAATGAATCTTTCTGTGATTATACTATTTAAAAGATTAGTTTTATGGGTCTTTAGTATCACAATAGCAACTGTGATCATATATCGAAGGCATACCATGTGCCAACCAGCTTTAGGGGTTTTTATGGATCATTTAAAAGTTATGACTTTCTCCATTTTATTGATGAGAAAAGTGAGGACCTCTGTTGTCCAAGGGCACAAAGTAAGAGCCAGGGCTGAGATGTGGAAGTAGTTACTCAAGAAAATTGATGAGGGACTCTGATGAGTGGAACAACATTCAAAGAAAAGGCCTTGGTTCTATATCAAAAGACTGGTGAACAAATGACCAGTATATGTCTTGAGTTAAAATAAAATTTTAAGACGTATTACTTTTACGTCTCCCTATTTTAACAATTGTTTTTTTAAATTAAAAAATCATGTGTCAGGTCAGAAGTCTTCTACCATAATTTAAAAGAACTGAAGTCCATCCTATAAGTGGGCAAATGTTTACAGATGAGGCTTGAGAGGTTGGGACTGCTCAAATCCTCATGAGCTCTGCATGCACGTTAGGATATGTGAGTTCACATAAAGACTACAGAGGAGGCATTGATGTGGTAAGTTAGATTCCTGTTTGAGAAAGGTCATGTTGGAAATGTGAAGAATCAAAAGTCAAGACTAGAGGCTGTGGAAGCAAACCAGTGAAGAAATGACAAGGCTTTACCTAAAGCTAGGAGAGTGAGGGAAGCATAATTTAGGAACTCAGGGTCTAAACTAAACAGTACTTGGTGAGCTGGTAAGACAATGTAAGTGGTATGACAGTGGAACTCTTAATGCATTTCTCTGGAGGACAATCTGGCAGGATGTTTCAAAAATCCTTATTATTATTGAATTGACCTTTGACCCAGCTATTCCATTTTAGGGGGCACTGTCCATAATAAAATAACTAGAAAATTTCACCCAAATTTTTACGAGGAAGGCTCTTTTCATTGCCCCACTAGGTCTAAGAGGAAATGCTGGAGACAATTTGAAATATCCAAAAATAGGACACAGATAAATTATGTGCAAGTGACAATGAAGATATGTTCTTAATTTAGGTAATAAAAACATGATTTCAATTTTGAAAGTCAAGTTATACACACAGCAAGGTATGATATCTAGATATAAACACACACAAATCAAAGCTTGAAAGGTTGGTTGTTCACAGTGATTATGATTATGATTAAGTGATATCTATGATCTGGGGTTGCAGGTTTTTATTTTCTTTGCTGTGCTCAACTGTATTTTCTGGATTTTCTATAATCAACGCATTACTTCTCTGATCAGAAAAATATTAGAAGAAAAAACTTACAGGTTTCAAATTTGATAGCATGCATAGTGAAATCTAAGTCCTAATACCTATTGAAAGTTTAAAGAGTATGCTTTTGGGGGTACTGAACCAAATCTACATTTTATTGATTTAGATCATGTATCTTGTTGATAAGTATCTAACCAGGCTGAAGAAAGTCTCATTTTTTTTTTCATTCCATCCAAAGCAGCCCTTCCCTGTCCTTGATTTACTTGGTTTTTCTCTAATGGAATCAAACTGAAACCAGAAGGCTGATAAGAAACCTAAAGCAAATATTCCTATAATTGGCATTACACTGCCAGAAGGAGTTAACTGCAGCATTCATGTGTACAGAAAAGCATATGATAAGGCATGCCTCCCTTTACCAATAGAGTTAGTCCTGAAAGGTAATAGTAAACTACATTTCTGTCTCTCTGGATACTTACTAAATGATGCCAAGCTACAAATGAATTCTATATAGAAGTCTAACATTTAGATAGATGGTAACTGTAAATATAATAGATATTAACAAAACAGATAATTTTAAAGCAACCTTTTCAGTGCTATCTACATGTATAGGTGATTTACTAGACAGAAAGGCCAAGCAGAAAGGAGATCGAAAAACATTTCTATTTTACAATAAAAATAAATTTATAAGCCAGTTTATAATATCCAAAGTGGCTTCACATACATTGATTAGCTCAGTTAGTTCTTATGATGAAGATGGAATGCCATTTTATAGGTGAAAAAAAAACAGACTCTATTAAGTATAAAATGTTTTCTAATTTTGTCCTTTCAAATGCTACCAGTGTTATTTTTTTTTCTTTCAAAACTTATAGATTGAGGGGTGGGGGGTTTTGAATATGTAGAGAACCTGCAACTGAAAATCAATTCATGGGCTTGGTAAAAGCACCCAGATTGGGTTATTATCAACAACTCCTTTAAACCTGTACTCACTGCACAGGACCATAATAAATGCATTCTGGAATCATCAGAGGAAGAACATTAAAACATTAAAAAAATGGTTATGTGTTAAACATCAGAAGTCTAAACCATGAGAAATCTACTTCTTTTACTTTTTGTCTACTTAAATCTCAAGTATACTTAGAATGCATTAACCACAGAACATTGTTATGGTTTTTTTCTTTCAATAAAATATGTTTAAATAGATTCTTTAGATAACAGCATAGATGCAGGTTTATTAACCTAGAGTGATTGCTTTTCTAAACACACTACATTCTGGAGACAGATCAAAGGGCTGCATCTTGTTTCCACCATGACCCAAGGTTGTTTACAATGGCCAACTTAACCAAGTTTTAGTCCCCACACTCCAGTTATATACATTGCTTCTAATATGCAGGGGAACTGATGAAGAGAAATGAGGGAGGAATTTACTTGCAGTAGACAAATGGCATCTCCACTGAGATACCCAGATGTTTTTTCTTGGGGTCAATCACTCAAGATAAGTTGAATTTTGCCCTAGTTTCTTGGTTTCTTTTTTTCCTCATCATTAGTCATTTATTCAATGTCAGTTAACTCGCATTACACTGCTGTACACCAATTATATACAGTTGGTCTTCTAGAATCTGAAAAATATAATCCACAGAAAAATTGCACAGTGACTGAATTGAGAGAATGAATGTTTACAAAACAAGCAGTCCTTTAGAATTTGCACTGTTCTTAACCAACTACTGTCTGTTTTGACACACATTAAGGATGCAGAGCACAGACTAAATGAGGCAGAGCCAACAGAATTATTTTTGGATCAGGTGAGGCTGTTCATATGATCCAAAGAGATAACAAAAACTGTGCTGTTCACCAACAGAGACAGTCTAAGAGTCTCCTTCATCCCCTTCATCACTGAAAATGCCACCTACTGCATCCTCAAGAGTAAATATTAAGTGAGCAGTGGTTCATGTGCTCCAGGAAGATACTATGAAAGAGTTTAACAGACTAGATCTTCGTTCTTTGGGGTAAACTCAGGCATTTTTCCTTCTTCAGTGTAGCTTACAGCTAAGATGGCAAAAGTAAAAACACTGCAGTTGAATGAAAAGAATATTTACAAGGGAATAAAGCAGCAGCTGGCTGTCAGTTTTGCCACGATTATTAAGTGTTGTGTAAAGAATTTTTGTTTTGCATAATAAAAGTTTAAATAAAAGTACAATAGAAATTCAGAGGCTAGGAGTCAGTCACCCACGTGGCAGATGGAATGACCTTCTCTCTCTGACTACATCCACCCACACATCTCACAAACCTCTTCTCGTCCATTATTTGAAATGCATTCCATTAAAGAGTCGAGCCTTTGAATCTGTTATTAAGAAACAAACTCCTTTCTCAGCAGCAACATATCAGGCTATCAACTATTAAAAAACTCTTCATTAATTAATCAGAAATTAAGAAGCTAGTTATCCAGAAAGGGCCTAAGGGAATGATGGAAAAAGCTGAATTTTTCACTTATCAGCATTTATTGAGGGTCTACGATTGAACAGCATGGTACCAAATGGGGATACAGTGATGAATTAATTCACTTACTAACATCCTCTTTCATTAGTTCATTCATTCATTCATAGATATATACTAGACATTGATATTGAAATTCTGCCCTCAAGAGGGATTACAATCCAGTAGAAGAGATATTTGTATCTACAAAGCAGGAATACCAAGAATTTGAAAAATGAGATACATGCTATGTAAGTTAGTAGGTAGAAGATATTAATGCTAGATGAGAGGATCAATATGGCTTCATGGAGAAGGCATTTATCCTGAGTTTTGAAGGATGGCTAGCAAGATTATGAACATGCCACTTGGAGAGTTGGCTGAGGAAATGGCATAAAACTTCCAACCTACTGCTGAAAGGGGCCGGCCAGCAAGAGGAAGCAGGAGTCTACTGGGTGCCAGATGCTGGAGGATGTGGAAAGAAGGGAAGCGAATGATGATATTTACAGAACAGAGGAAGAAATTCCAGAGGTAAACAACATGTCTTGCTTTACCAATGTGTCTGGGGCCAGCCCTGCATTTATGTCTCAGGCCTTACTTTTCTCAAAGTATAATTTTTGGATCCTGTAGAAGTTCTCTAGCCAAAACCCTCATTTTACCATGGGGGTCTGATAAACTTCCCAAGGTCATAGAGCTAATAAGCAGTTGATCTGAGATTATAACTAAGTTGCCATGAAATGAATGAATCTAGTATTCTATTTGTACCAAGGGTTATGAACCTGGCCAGCAGCATCATTCGTGTGTGTGTGTGTGTGTGTGTGTGTGTGTGCGCGCGCGCGCGCGTGTGTGTGTGTGTGTGTACATGCACACACACGCATGCACACATGTGTAAGAGTGTGAAGAGGAAGGGGAGAACGGGAGAATGATTGACTTTGAAGTTAATTGGAAGGGACGTGGGTTATGAGAGGGTTAAGAAGCACAGACTTGCATATTTTCACATCGTAGGAGAATTTTCCTTTAAAAACAAGGATGGGACTGGAAACCTGGGCTACAATATATAATACTGTATACATCTATACAAGAGCTGGCCTATGAAATAACAACTTAAGCTTCTAAGATCTTAGCTACCCAGGTGCCTGCTTCACACATCAACTCCCCTGCTCTTGGTATTAATGCAAATGGCAGGTTCATGGATGGCCAAAGATTGACCTCTCGGAAGGATAAAATGGAACCAGCAGAAAAGGAGTCAGAGCTATCCACCACTTGAGTCTTCAATAAATTTAAAGCATCTCTATTCACAGCCAGATTTCCAGTTTAGAAAGATACGCTGTCTTAACAGTAAACATGAAATGCCAGAAAAGACAAAAATCTTCTAAAGTAGTTGTACTGGGCCTTCTATCCATCTGTTCTGGGAAATTTCTGTCTGCATCAGAATTAAGTTTCCTCCACCCAGTAAGTCATCTTTATTTCCCGTAATTTCAGGCCACTCAGAGTGGTGTTGAGCAGAAATGATGTTTACAAATCACAGAATTAGAGAATGTTGGCAAGTACCTTAGACATCTTGTCTGACTCTATTTTTATATAAGATGGAACTAGCCCAGAGAAGTAATGTGACTTGGCCAAGATCATATACATAGTTAAGATGTATAACCAGTCTCAGATGATCTCCTGCCTCCAAACTTTACCCACTGGGAGTTTGAAGAACAAGCTTTCTTGATGTTCTCCTGGTTGAGCAGGAGGTAGACTGTTCCTCCCCCTCAAGACTACAGTGGACTCAAGGTTCCAGCCTTAATTGGGGTCAGTTCCAGTTACCTACCTCAAATGAGACTTCATTCTAATCTTTCAAATGCATATCTACAAACAATAAACATTAAAAGTGAGATTATCTTTTTCCTTCTGAGCCACTGATATGACAGAGTAACTTTTTCAGATATGTATAAGTCAACTTTTTAGATACTTACAGAGCTTTGTGTCATCTCCTTCTAGGTAATTCTCTCTTTTCATTTTTAAATATTTGATGCTTCTACAAATGGATGCATTTTAATATCAATATAGCTTCAATGAGTACTACAGAATTAAAAGCTATGGACATGTCCTATGTTAGAGAATGATTAGTTATGATCACCTGATGAAAAATGATTTTGCTGCTAACATTATCTTCATAATTAACATTATCAAGACTAAAGTGTGAATTAGGAAAGCACTTTAGGATTTAAAGTGAAAAAGTTACAATACAGAATAGAATCTATGATCACACTTTGTAAAACTCCACCTTTAAAAAAAAGGTTAAAGATTAAAATAGCCAACTGTGTTACAGTTGTAGAATTATTAGCAAATGCTACCTTAATAATTTCTAAAATTCTAAAAAGTAAACTATTATAAGATTTTGATACATCTCAAATTGTACAACTAAATAAAATTATAAATTTAAAATTTGAAATAAAACTTTAAATATCAACTGAGAGAAACAGACTAGAGGATACTACCACCTGCAGTTCCTAGACCCTGGAATTCAGGAAACAATGAAGATGTTTCATAGCACTCTGGGTGTGCCAACTAATCAAAGTGGAAGAACGTTCTAGAAACCAATGCCTTTTTCAAAGCTGGTTCCTTGTCAGCCTAAATGTGAAATGAAATTGATTTGTTTGCATCATTTAACTGTTTATAAATTCAAGGCTGAAATGATGGACTGTTTCCTCCTGACTACTCCATATCATGTCAACAGTTATCAGAGAAGAGTACCTCAGTTTGGTACCAGAGGAAAAAGCTGCAAGCTTCCTCAAGGCCTGCCTTGCAATTTTGAAGCTCCAAGTACTGCTGAAATCACTGTACTTTCTAGACTCAGTATTTTATTAGAGAGAGACAGACCAGTTGAAACTGGTCTGAGAAGGTATCAAGTAATATGTATTTTCAGAGAGGCTCAAAACAAGAATGATACATTTGGGTTTTTGTGTTACCATGATGGTTTTTAGATGTCCCTCAAATTAGAGAAGTATCTCTAGCAGAGTTTTTAGAGAGAGGATACTCTTTTGGGTATGAGTCAAGTTTTGTAAGACTTTGGGGCACATAAACCAGAATGCCACATACACAGTAGTTATTATCACTATTTATTCAGTTTGTAAATTTGAAATCCTTCATGAAATAAAAAGAATAAATTTTACAATACCTTATATTTCTATACTTAAGTTTATAAATTATTTTCATATATATTATATGTACCCTTTATTTTTTATGAATACTTGAATGGTAAGTAAAGCTATGATAATTATGCCTATTTTACAGATGGAGAATCTAAGGCTCAGTTAGGTTTGGCTTCACCAAGGTTGCTCAAAGGGCCAGGATTCAAAACAAAGTCTTCAGACTTAGTACTCTCTCTACTGCCTCTTCCAGCCTAGTTCAATTAGGCTTTGACTAAGGACAGAAAAATGAACTTGACTTGTCATAGTCTTCTTCAGGCCAAAGAATTTGAACAGGTTGATGGTAAATAAGTAGAGAAAAGTAACAAAATTTGCAAAATTTTAAAGTATTATATTAATGAATTTGTAAATCTATAATAAGAAAAACTATTCCACCCATCAGATAGTTTTCTTAATGACTTACTAAACCATATTATGTACCATAATCAATAAATGTCAGGGAAAGAATAAAGAACAGAAAGTTATGACAGGTGTGCGTTACTAGACATAAAAGCCATCGATCTAATCAGTAAATCCATAAGAATAGCTGTCTTTGCCTGGGTTTGCAATTAGTTATAAACTATGACTGCCCCATCACTCATGCTCACAGAGGAAGCCAATCTGCAAAGAGGATCACTTTCTAGAGTGCAGAATAAGCCAAAACAATAATAAATATAAGTACACAAATGCATGGAAAAAATCAATTTCTTGGGTAATTAAAGAAATGCGAATCAATAAGCTTCCATGTTTTATTTACTAATCTGCGAACTAAATTTTAATAGTAACACAGTGTTGGTGGAGAACACTGAAACAGACAGTCTCTCATAGTCCTAGAGGAACTATAAATGGAGTTAGCTTTTTGGAATATTATGGCAATGTTTAATAAAAATGTATATATATTTAAGAATAATGTAAGTTTTACTACAAAATTCACAAACACTAGTTTAATGTGCAAGGATGATCATCATTGTTTTATACAGATAAAAAAGAGAGAGCAGATAACCATCATTTAACAAAAGGGGGCATTTATACAAATCTGGGATATCCATGTTTAGTCCTTTAAAAATTATGTTCTCAAAGAATATTCAATGATAATGGTAATTTATATGATGCTTAAAAATGTAGAGCACATATTCTTCAATACAGTATGATCTCAACTTTATAAAATTAAAAAATACCAAGTGCATATAAAGTATACTGGAAGGACAAGCTCCAAACTGTTAACTAATGGATTGCATGAAAGATTGCCTTGTCTTTCTTTTACAATTGGAATTTCTTGCAGAATCAATGTGAGAATGGTAGTACATTGACTTCTCAAGCTTTATTTGATAATATGAGTATAAAGTATCTTTATAATGGTGGGAAATGACAATGATGCATACTGATGGCTTTGTCTCATAGTCATCTTGCCAACAGCTGAGATGGGAAGGAAAGTCAATGACACCTGGACCTCAGGCTACTATATTACTGGACCACAACATAACAGCAGCTTTGGGATATTCCTTTTTAAAATTAAGTTAGGGAAAAAGACTGTCCTGAAGGATTGTTATATTTATCAAGTAATGAGAATTATATCACTGCCTTGAGATGCTAGAGAGTTAGAAATGCTCATTGACAACCTTTTGCCTGGCTCCTGATGTTTTATATTAAGGACTTCAGGGAAGGTTTTAATTTTGTTTGTTTCAATGGGAAGGATTACAGACTCCAGGATGAGAACCTACATGTGCTAAAAGGTAACAAATGTTTCATTTTGTAATTAGGCACTTGACTCAAGTTCTCTAGGGTTTTAGTAACATGCCTGTAAAACCTTCTTCCATCTCTACCATGTTCTTCATCTTTGCTTGTCTAATTTTAATATGCTGCTTATGCTCAACCTATAAAGCTGGCAGAGTATGCACTTGTCCTTTAAATTCTATTAGTTGAGCCTTTCATTTTTGTGTGGTTTGGTTCAGGAATTAATTTTACATATTGAACATATGCTAAACTGACATTTGATTGAACTTGGGATTTTTACCAAATGCTGGTATGCAGCCAACAAACAAATCCATTTTCAGTCTATTCAAGACAGACAGGTCAACTTTCAACAGGTCAGCTTATAAATGAATAAGATTTCCAACCAGAATCTTAGCATTTCTTCCCTAAGAGCCAGGAAATTAGAGCTAGCTTGTACCTCTGAACCACATGGTCTGGTACAAATCTGGGATTCAGAAAAGTAGATATTTATTCAACCAGCCTCCCTGCAGCTACTGAAGCTCTTCTTTCCTTACTTGGAAGTTCACTGCCTACTCAGTCACTATACACATGAAATGACAACCGATATTAGTGTCACCAAATTTACCTGATAACAGGTGTTCATGAGGCACATTCAGATTAGTGAACAAAAAAAGTTACCAAAAGTGAATAAATTATGGCAAAATATGTAAGGTTCATATATATTTTCTTCAAAAGAATATAAAACTAAAATCTGTTTTTAATAAAAAATACAAAATATAGTAAGTTAAAATCATAGAAAAGGTATATTTTTCTATACCTAACATAAACTGGCAAATTGATTAGACAACTGATATAATGCATCAATGTGCATGGTGACTGGGGCTTAACCCATTGGATGGTTGCTCATGTTAATTTATGTCATTGCACAGCCAATCTTTATGACAGACAGAATAAGCTCCCCTTGTTGGTCCTAGAGAGCAATGTCAAGGGCTACTGTAACACCACAGCTTCATGACTCTAGAAATCAATCTAGTAAGTAGCTATTGAAATGTCTATAATCAACCAGAAAGAGTTATTAATGTCAATACTTATTCCAAGTCAAACATTCAAGTACAGTGCAAATGTACTGCTTGGCACCATAAATCATGCAAAATTTCTTCTTTTTATGATGAACTGATAACATGGATCTATAAAAGTAAAGTGGAATTAGTTAGGAAGGGAACACACAGCTGCCCAAACTCTGATGCTCAAAAAAAAAAAAAAAGGTTTCTATAAAACGGGATGCTGTGTTACACCAGCAGCAACCTCAGACATCTTGTGTTTATCACCATCTCCTGACTGCGTCATTTTCTCTTGTGCTTGATTTAACCTCATGTTGCTTTGTACAGTAACATGTTGTACAGGATTTTAGCCTCAGAATAGGCTCTACCATACAGACTAAGTGTGTAGTAGGCCACACTACTGAGGTTTGTGTAAGTGTACTCTGTGATGTTCACACAATGATGAAATTGCCAAAGACATTTCTCAGGACATAGTTATGTCATTAAGTGGTGTATGACTATACTTCTCAAAGGTACCAGACAGTTGAAACTTGACTCTAATGACATAATAGGCAATAGTTTGACCCTCTAGAAGGTGAGTAGGAAAAACAAAATGGCAAACTCTGACTGCCATGACACATGGTAGATGGGTAACAACACTAAGTGCTCAGATCAAGAAAGATAGCCATGGTCTTTACTCTTATGACATCAATAGTCTTGTTAGAGAGACAAGGCCCAGAGCTAACTAAGCAGCAATCACTGGGTCCAGGAAGGGTGCAAAGGAGTGGACTGTGTAGGCCTGGCACAACCAGTCTCAATGACAAAAGTTTTCCTCACCTGGTTCCATAAGGCAATGTCAAAAGCTAGTTGTCATAATGTCATGACTTCATGATATTTTGTAAAGGCCAGCATAAAGACAAACTAACAAACTAACTAACACAAGCAAATAAAAACAAAAAGAAAAAATCATTCCTTTGGTTAACCCCAAACCAGTAGAAGCCAGTGTCTAATTCCCCAGACCAAAGCTGGGCAACAGAGTAAGCTGTCCTCCTGTGATGACAAGGTTATAAGGGGATAATTTCCAGAAGATTTGTCCAGCAGGGTTATCAGATGCAAACTGTGCAGAACTAGAAAGGTCAGTGTGAGATGGTAAGATATGAGGGAATGCCTGGAGGCAGTGTTCAGAACTCATCAAGGCTTCTCTCCAGCTCAGGGACCTGGAAAGCAGGGAGAAGGTCATAGAGAGATACAAAGCAGAGTCATAGCCAAAGAGGGTAATGAGAGAGGAGCCTAGAGAAGAGGGAGGACAGGGTGAGTCAGGTAGGATTGCAGCTGATGTTGGTGACCAACACTGAGTAAAAATTGAGCGGAGCCAAGATCCTGAAGTTCAGTGTTCCTCCTTAGGGTTTTCTGACATTCTGATTTCCTTTTACAAGTGGGAGAGTAAGGTTTCTGGGCTGAATAAAAGGATTTCTCAACATCTGTATTTTCCCAAGTCATTCTGTGATTTTAAAAGTGCAAAGCAGGCCCATCTTTCCATAGCCATAGAAGTGGGATGTGGGATTACGTGGCTAATCCACAGCAATGTCTAAACCATACTGTCCTAGTCAAAGAGCTCTTCTTTCTGCTATCAAAATCTTTGCTGGATTTGGACTGACTGAATTTAGCTATGTGAAATGCTATCTCTCATTCCCATGTCTGACCTCTAGTAGTACAAAAGTGTACCTCGTCCGATGGAGGAAAACAAGACTGTTTCACATGGATGATGTTTAAAAGAATAATCTTAGAGTTGTAATTATTTTATGCAGTTTTAGTAGTTGTGTTATATTTAACCACAAGAAAGTTTAGAGAATTGAAGCAGATATATTTCCTGCAGGTGTAAATAAATAACACAAAATAGAAGGAATTCAACAATACTGAACTTTTGCTGCACTCAAGTCCTCCAACTTTCAAGGGTGGTTTTGCTTTACTTTACATTTGTGGGGAAAAAACTCTAATGCTCCAGAAATTAAATAAATGGAAGATAAAATGTGACTCCAGGCATATCTGGCTCTGAAATGAGCAGGATGCTTTTACCTTTAGCCAACACTGGACAGGCCAGAAGTGTATAAGGTTAGAGGGACAGCCTCAAATGCAGGGAGCAGAGGTCACAGAAGACAGCAAACAGTTGAGTCTGCCAACCTTTTCACTACTCTCTGAACCAATATTTGAGAATTCTATTTCTTTTCATGTAAAATTTCCTTAGTAAGCAATTATTGTTTTTTTTCCCTCTTTTCTATTTTTTAAAAATGTGGCTCAGCAGTTAGAAAAATAAATGGAAGAGTTAAAAAAAGAAAAGATAAATTAGTAAAAAATAGAAACACTTGATTTAGGGAAGTTATAAATTCTATTTCCAAAATAAGATTCCTTCTAAAAACATTACTTTTAAAGGCTAAATTATTTTTATTTTTAATTGTAAATGGTACATTGATCTAGCTAATGGCTTTAAAACTTTTTCAAGGAGTCCTAAAAACCATATAATCTAAACAACTCCTATTTTTCCACAAAAAAGAATTACAAAAAATATCTATCAAGAACGTACAACATAACTTCTTATTGGGTATTCTTGCTATCACAAGAAGAAAAGACTTAAAGACTAATGGGGTTATTACAAAAAGACACAGAAAGCAGATTAAACAGGCTTTTAATGGCCAAATTTGGTTTAAAAAAAGTGATTATTATAACTGATTGTTAGAGTGAATAAAAACTCATGAGTATACAGTAACATATATTAAAAATAAAAATGGAAAAGTGAGACCCTTATAACTCGATCATATTCCCATCTCTTGTTTCCTCTCATCTGCAATTCAGCAATGTGTTTCTGTGTTCTTTTCATACTGAATTTTTGCTTTGTACAGCCTTTCATTAGAAAAGTAAAATAAGAAAGTGAGTGAGCACCACAGTGGGCAATGTGTTTAGTGGCAGAGAAAGAAATTATCTTTCAGATGTCAATTACTTTTTGAGGTTATAAGGTGAAGGAAATGCAAAAAAGAAATGAAAACATTTTATTTTTAGAGTTTTACACAAGGAGGTAGGAGACTTCTTCCATCCTACACCAACTGTGGACCACATCTTAAACATACTGTATTCTCTAAACGTTTGCAAAGTTCAATAATTTGCAGAGTTAAGATAAAAAAAAATAAAGCAAGAAATAGTTCTGGAAGGAATAAACAGTAAGGGTCAATCCTAACAAAAGATGAAAGTAGAGAACTGATACCGTGAGACCTCCTGAGGTGCGTTGGCAGTGGAGACAGCTACATGGTACAAGTGAAACACACCAGGCCTGAGTCAGGATTTCTGGATAAAAGTCTCAGCACTGCCACCCACTAGCTGTGCCTCCTGGAAAAGCCCCTTACCCCTTGTACTATGGCTTCTTTAATGAAGGAGGTTCTCCATGACCTTTACTCTCACTCTATGATTTCGTGAATGTCTGAATGTCTAACTCCCTGTGCTGTGTGTCTTTGGGAGAACTCTTGTGCTTCAGGTTCCTCATCTATAAAGTGGGGACATTAATAGTTCTTGTACCTCACTCGGGTACTATAAGAATTAACAAGGTAATATATGTAAAGTGCTTGGAACAGAGCCTGGTATATAGTAAGCATGCTAAAAATGTCTGCTATTGTTGTCATTATCATAATAAAAACTATAATTATTATTTTTTTTCATCATCCATCCAAAAGGTTCTCCAAAAGCTAATAATCCTTCAAATATCAGCTCTGATGCCTTTATCGTTCTGGCAGGAATTGCCTCTATCTGCCTTCCTTGTTATCCAGTGATGCTGTGTCTTTTGATAGCTCCTGGATGCCTATATCATTTCAAGGTGAGATAACTTCATAGTTTCCATGATATAAGACCAATTCTTCTCTGAAGTGGAAAAAGAAGGGAAGAGTGGCCAGAATAGGTCTAACAGATTGATTTTTTTCAGTGAGAGTAAAAAGAATCTAACTAAAGAGAAACCAAGCATTGGAAGAAAAATCAACTGACCAGAGAGCCAAGCATTCAGAACTCATGTAGGTAAGTGTGGCTGATTGGTAGAATGTAGATCGATGTTGACTCTGGTACAGGTGGCTCATGATATTGCTCTCACTGTTTTTTACCAGGTGAATATTCCTAATAATTTTTCATTTATATAATTAAAAAAATCTAATGGTTGAAAATAAAATCTTAACCATTCCCGATACTGGGGAATGCATGCTACACGTGACTGAAAACTTCCCTGTTGAAGAGTAACCTCTTGGATGCCTTTTCTCCCTATAAACAACGTCAAGAGCTTTCATCTTTTATATCTTAAGAAATTTTATTTATCTAGGAAGGTCTGAGCTATGAACACAAAGGAACTGTGAAGTTTTTAGAATGACTACCTGCTCCCCTTTTTTACATTACCTCAGGAAGGAGAGAAGGGAGAGCAATAAAGTCAAGGCAAGGAAAAACACCTTCAACTCCCAATTACCCAATGTCTGGTCCTTTGAAAGTCCTTTTGCAAACTTTGGATTTTTTTAAATTATATATTCCTTTATAATAAGCCCAGAAATATTGTCTTTGGAATGCCCTCTGGGTTAAAACTATCTAAAAATAAAACATTACTTCAGAGACATGAAAAGGAATATAAATTGCACAATGAATGTGACACCACAAGGAGAATTAAAGGAAACAAAGAACTATAGAATACATTTCTTTCAAAGATGTCCCTTTTTAGTCCACAGTTATCATAACTGGGTAGGTCTGAGGATAGCACTAAACCAGGGGAAGAAGGCAAATAAACTCTAAAAGGTCAGATAAGAGGAAAAACATCTAAAAAAGAGGGAAATTACTTACTTGAGGACCCGTTCCAGCTTAATAGTCCACGTAGCACACATCAACAACTCTCTTATCTGTCTTGATACAGTCATTCGACAGATTTACTGAGCTCTCAGTATGTGTGAGATGCTAGGGGTAGAGGAGGGTGAGGAATGATAGATCTCCAGTGCCCTCACAGTGTGTTAATAATAGAGATATATACAGGGTATATGGGCATCACGTAGGGAACACCACAAGCAGGGCATCAGAGGCAGTCTTTGCAAGTAGAGCCTTGTGAGAGGTGAATTAGCCTGATTTTTGGAAGCACAGGCTCAGGGCCAGACTGCCTAGGTTTAAATCTCATCACAGGCTCTGTGACCTTGATCATGTTATTTAACCTCTTTTGACACAGTAAAATTGGTAAACAGTACAGATGACCCTTGAACAACACAGGTTTAAACTGTGTGGGTCCTCTTATATGCATATTTTTTCAGTACTGCAGATGTATCTTTTCCTTATAATTTTCTTTTCTCTATCTCCCATATTGTAAGAATACAGTGTATAATACATATAACATACAAAATATGTGTTAATTGACTATGTTATTGGTAAGGATTCCAGTAAACAGTAGGCTACTAGTAAAGTTTGAGAGGGAACCAAAAGTCATATATCAATTTTTGACTGTATTAACAGCTACTGTTCCAAAAAAAACCCCAATAATTATTAAATACCTTGTATAAAATGCTTAGAATAATGCAAATTATAACAAATAAATGACCATGTAATATACTGTCCGAATTGGGATGGTTTGAGCATGAGAGAGGGCAAGATTGATAATTATACTGGAACAGAAAGAATCAACTAGAACTGTCCAAGGCAAATGGGACATCTGGTCATCCTATATGTGTTTGTGGATATTCATTGAAGAATATTGGCCGAACAAGAAGCAGGGAAGGATGTTACGGCAGAAGGACAACACATGCAAAAGTACAGTGAGGAATTCAAGGAATTCAAGTTTTTTGTCACCCACCCTATTTTGCTTTCCTTCAGGCACTCAGTTTGGTAGTTATGCATCTATCAATGTGAATATCTGACTAGCATTTATTACCTCTATTAGACTGCAAACTCCAGAAAGGCCTGGTTTTACTCAGCAAGTTTGGGTGGTGGTACAAAGTGGTCATTCAAGTACATGTTGAATGTTTAAGAAACTTGGCATGGCAGAAAAAGGAATACAAAGCAAACTGGAATTGTCAGGAGGTGCGCTGCACAAATTTAATTGCAAGAGAGAATCTGCCACAAAGAGTACAATTAGCTGACAGCTCTAGCTGTGGGTGTCTTTAGGATCTGCCTCAGCTTTCAAGCTGACCTCTCCAATGAAAGATCAAGGCTTGCCATTCCTCATCAGTAAGGAAATAAGTAATTTTTAAATCAAAACTCCTTGTTAAGCTGACCAAGACTTTTTCAGAGCTGCACTGAAAGTCTGATGCTCTCTCTACCCATCAACCTTCTTTCTCCCTTTCTTTTTCAGACTAGCATCATAATCTAAAGCTTTCCATGCCTACTTCTCCGCCCTCCCCCTAATAAACCTATTGCACTTCTAATTCCATATTGGTGTCTGCTTCCTGGAGAAATCAACTGACAGGAAGGTCGAAAGATATAGTGTTGAAGCATGAAACAGGAGTCAGAGCCTCAGTATTATGTGTTAAGAAATTTGACTTTTATTCTGGAGGTAAGAAAGAAGTACTGAGCTCCAGGAAAGTGTAGATAGATCTATACTCCATAAACAACAGTGTGGAGAATGGCTTGATGGCATGATCATCTTCCAGGGAAACATCCAGATCAGAAATGATGAGGGTATGAATGAAGGCATGAGTAGTGACAAAGCCTACCCACATCTGCCAACCATTTGTCTTGGAACTGTGCAAGGGAATTGTAATCATCTCCATTTTACAGCTCAGGAAAAGGATGCAGGAAGAAGTAGAGCAGCCACTCAAGTCATCTGTCTGACCAGCTTTCAAGTCCATGCCCCATTCATTAGACTACTCTCCCTCCTAGATAAAAGAACCCAGAGGAGCTTTAAGGAGCTGAAGAGGAACATGGTGAGTTGTTTCATATATGATAAAACCTCACTTAGTGTCTGCCTGGATACAAAACTTACACTCTCATAAGCATTAGGTCTTAGTAATTTTACAAAATCTGAAAAAATACCTATACATTCTGTGCAGGAATGGCAGTGCTTCACAGTGACAATATTGAACTGTACTGGCTTTCCTCTATATAGTCCTTTCTCAATTAGTATATGACACTGAGTGCCTACTATTTCTAGTTTCTGAGTGTAAAAAATTAATAGATGAAATCTGTCCTTAAAGATCTTAAAATTCAATGGCGAAAGACATGTAAATAACCAATATGTGGTCAAAAGAGATATGAACAAAAGCTATGGGAAGATATGTAAGACCCTGATTTTGAGTAAAGAGCTCAGGGAAGGATTATAAGGCAAAAGTGTTTGAGTTGGGACTTGAGAATGAAGCAAGCATTAGACAAAGCTTCTTTACCTGAAGTTACTTTCAAGTACCAAAGGCAACCCACAAATGCCCTTGGAGGCATTGCCTGCAGCAAGCAAGGCAAAAATGCAAATGAGTTTCTTAGGTTCAGTATTACAATTCACATAAATCAGTTCTTGAGAAGCCCCGGGAAATTAATCACAAATCAAAGAATCTGAAATTCACCATCTCTTTGCCTTCAGAAGCTTAGTCTTACTTTACAACAGTGAATGAACATGAATGGGAGTGGGCAGCAGACGGTGGACACTATATTACCATTTTCTACAGGTGGTTGCCACAGCTCTCAAGAACATGGTTGGAAAGTCTCCAATTCGGGCCTTCCTCTGAGCATTTTCTTGATATAAAGAGAAACTTGGTCAGCTCCCCTTAGCACACAGAACTCTATTTTGTCAACCAACTCCCCTGAACAAGATGACAACAGGTAGAGTGCGTGGAGAGAGTCTACTTGTTACTCATGGCTTTGGCACACAGCAGAAAACACCAGTGTGAAACTCAGGTCTCACACTCCATGCCCTGGAGTAAGGCATCTGGCCTTGTAGAGGAGCACCTAAGTCTGCACTCAGAGGCTTCTCTACGCCTCTGGTGAGGCCCTGCTTTGAATAGAAGGTACATCTAGCACATTTGTTCCAGCAGGTGAGCAAGATGCCAGTTGTGGACAAGTACTCTTCTCTGCTTTCAAGCTTTATGCTTGTTCAATCTGCCATTTACTTTAGAAGGATACCTTGCTGGGGTCCTTCTTGTCATAAGGCCATTCTGACCCTGCTGTTCCTTACCAGTAAAGATAATGGTGAGAATCTCCAACATCCCCAAAAAATCACTGGGGGGATGTGGATAACTTGCTTTTGGAAAGTCCATTGCCTGAACAAAGACTCAGAAAAATGCATTATGCAGTACATATTTTATCTCACCTGAGCAGGCTTAAAAGCCCCTCCTTTACACACAGGAAATAAATCTGGAAAATATCAATTATTTGTTAAAATGCAGCTACCAAGAATCACTTTTCCTTAAGTCACAGCTCTGTCTGTGCCATTGTTCTAGGATCTAATTACATACCACTGGTACTGCTTGTTGTCGTTGATCATTATATAACTAAAATATTTTCATATTCAATATTTTTCAAGTTCGTCTTCTCTTCTCAATTTAACTGAAAGATTCTGAAAGGCAAGAACCATTTCTTAGGCATCTTACTCCCCTCACAGTTTTGAGCAGAAAGCTACACACAAAATAAAATTTAAATATCTATTTATTGGATAAACAAATACCTTTTTGGGTCTTTGAAAACAATCAGTTCCTTCTGTTTTTTTTTCTACAAGACCCAAGTGTGATAAAATATAATGTGTGCCTGGTGTGTATTGTAGAAAGGGGAAACATTTCACACTTGGTAAATGAATAATTTAGTCTTAGTGAAATTATTCTGAATAAATACACAAATTCCAATCTTAAAACTCCTCCAGTTGAACATATTTCATTTTTCTAATTACTTCCTAAGTTGCATTTATGTTTCAGTTAATTATTCACTTCAATTCCCGAGTCACTACAAATAATTAAAAATTGAAAATATTACTAGTAATTCAATAGCCCCTCAGAGGGTAACAGTCTTATAACTATGACTTTAATTTTTCTTGGACTTCTCTAACCCTTCTCTAACCCTTAATCTTACCTTAGACCCTCAACTCAGCAAGTCAGAGCAGCTTTGCACAGCATCATTAAATTGCCACAAGAGGTTCAGATATTATCTTTTTATACTTAAGAGCTAAGAAGGAAGGCTTGAGCTGCCCCTTGAGTGATAATGAGTGAATGTCCCAAAGGGTTGAGAAGAAAGGAATATGTGCCCTGCCATCTACAAGCAGTGACTCAAGAGTACATCAGTGAGTAGCCTGAGATACACACACCAGTACTTCAAACCCCGCCCCTTTAGGCCAAGGTATGCATGTGAGACTGTTTTGCCCCACACCCCTTGCCCATTTCTCCTTCATGTTTCAGTTTAAGAAGCTGTTTTTCCTCAAGGCTGATTTTAGCTTCTATAAAAGTCTTAGGTTAGAAGACAGAGAAAAGAAAGCTGGCAGCCTCCTGGGTGATTCCTCTATAGGCCTCTAGGGTTGCCCTGCAAGGACACACCACCACCTGCATCCTCAGAACAGAGACAACATGGTCTGGGATCAAGAGCTACAGGGATCCTGGCCAGCTTCCTGTTCACTCCTTATGCAGAAGACAAGGATTAGTGGGCTTTTTTGATTATACCATCTCTCCTGTAGTCTGAGCTGTAGGCAAGGGAAGATGGCTTGAATAAGCAGAAATCTACTTAGTCACAGGAAGACTGAAAGTGCAGGGTTATTTGGGGGGAAAAAAGCTTAAGTATTTTTATTTCTGCTTTATCATTTTGAGAACTTTGGAGGCTGCCCCCAGAAAGAAAATGTGATTCAAACATCCCTCTTGGAGACAGTTTGCCTTCATTTTTCTTCAGAATTTCACAAGACCCATCTATTATCTCAAGGAAAAACTCAGGAGAACAGAATGCCAAGTTTCCTGGGCCAGCTGACTCACTGGAATCTGCTTCCCTGGGCCCATGGCATTCTGTCCTGTGCCCTCAGTGCACCTGCCTCAATCCCCATTTCCCAGCACCCCATCTGAGCAGCAGCCCTCCCTCAAGTGGCTGGCTGTTTACTACACACAATAAACAAGGGGAAAAAATAGGAGAAACACAAAGCACACTTAAATAGGTCCCCTTTTCTCTCTGCAAAAATACTCTAAGAACTTAGATTTCTTTTTTTTTTCATTTTATTTTCAACTTATAAAACACTAGCTTCCAACCCTGCTCACCCCTGGCTCAGTCTCAAGCAGCTGGGTACCCGATTGCTCACATCTCTTGCTTCCTACCCAAGTCCTTGGCCTAGACAGCCAAAAAATGAGGAACCACAGGAGCCCAGCCTCCAGCTTCTGGTCTCTGTTTTGGATCTATGTGCCTCTATGGGCATGGCTATCTGATATCCAGAACCAAGGCAATGCCCCTAGCCCTCCCGGCTCTGAATGCTGTCATTCTCTGCTTTGGTATGGCAACCTGCTTCTGAATTCTTGGCCTTGGCCTTGATTTCTATTCCTTCCACCAGCTTCTCCCTAGATCTGTATCTCTGTTTCTGACTTGAGCCAGATTCCAGGTAGCCCTGGAAAGGTAGTGCAGAAAGATGGTAAGTCCCTACATTCTGCAAGGGTCAGGCCCACTCTCTCTCAACCTGGAAAACTGACTTTTGGTCTTCAGTCAATGAGTATGGAGTAAATATCAAAAAGGTAATCAACTCTAACATGACTCTAGATTCTAGATTTCTGAGTCTAGGGAAAAAAATGAGGAAACAGTTGAAAATAAAAAGTTATAGGACATAAATTTTAAGGACAAACTAGCTTAATATTTACTATACATTCCTGCTTCTGAAGTTTTTCTGTTCCTTTTACCGCCTTTCTCTTTATGTTCTGCTGTTTATAGTCAACTGCTTGTCACAGGCACTCCCAACCCAATCTTCGGTATGTCACAGAAATAAGCTACTATAAACCCCAGGTCCAACCTCAGCTTCCAGAAGACCTCAAGGAAATCCCTCTCCCCACTGGTAGCTTGGCCTCTTCCTATGCATAATAAGAATGGCAGTGATACCCTTGATTCTTCAAAACATGAAAAGGATACTAAACTGTGAAATGATAGACACTTGTAAGGGATTATTATTACTATTAGTATCATTTCCTGCTTTTAAGGAAAAATTTTACTTCATTTTAGCTTTTATAACTATCAATTCCTGATTGATCCCTCCCTCTGCTCTCTATCCATAGGAATTACTTTTATCTCTTCACTGATCTGTAATCTGTTCTCCACCTTAAACTTCACTCTAATTAGCTCTTAAATGACTGAGTTTTCTAGACTCAAAGATTCGTGATCCTAGGAGTAGAAAGTACAAAATAAGAGACAAAGATGCTAGCCAAGACTGGAGTTGACAGCTTTAAATAACTGTGTGATAGAGAAACAATATGCTAAGGGCCTTATAAACTCTTCAACTCTCTGTTGAATCACTGCATTTTAGCTAGCATATCCCCATGGTTTTTTCTTTCTCCTTTGGCCCATAATTCCCAGCAATTACCATAGCTGACCTTAAAAACAAAGAGGAAGCAATTCAGAAAGCAGCTGTTTCTGGGGGACCCTGACTGAAAGATGAAGAGGATCAGGTATCATTAAAATCTGTGTGTTGTGAGGAGGGCCAAAAAAGTGTTGCTGTGGCATCAAAATGGCAAGAAAGCCTCTGAAACAACAAAGTAGACAGCTCTGCTCTGGTCTGTTCCTCTCTTTTAGTGGTTTCCTATATTTCATCATCTCTGATATCCTTCTCAATCTTTTGGAGATGTGATCCTTAAAGCAACCTTCTCTTCTCCATCCCCTCCTCCACGACTTTGGGAACTTGTCCAACCCAGCAACCATCAGTCACTGTTACTGACCCTAGTGTATCAGACAGAGCCCCCCTGCTGTGTGGGTGGGACAGACTTTGCAAACCACCGAATTAGAGTATCCACACTACTTTCGTATAAGTTGTAAAAATGTCTATTACTATTTTCCTTGACTAAAAAAATTAAAAGCTTGGCAACTAAACTCTAGACTGTAAGTCCTCTGGGGACTGATACTATGACTTTTGGCTTAGAGTACTTTTATATACCACAAGGTCAAGTACATGTATGAAAAAATAGTATATTATATTATACTAAAAAGCAAATATATTTTTTAAAAAGCCTAGACTTTTAAATCCTCTTTCTGCTTTTCTCCCTCCAAAAATCTCATTGAGTCTCCCTCTTTCTTTAGCCCCACATTACCCAGAGCTACATTCCTTTCTGAATCATCTTCTCATTCTTTTGGACTTGGGGTCTCAAAATTACCACCTGACCCCTTTCCTAGCAGCCTATCTTATGCTTTCTCACTCTTTCAGCCTTCTTTACTTGCTTCCCTATGAATGCTGATTTTTAAAAGAACGTGACTCCCATGTGGTTTTGTGCCTTTGTTCTCACCCTTCGAACCATCTCTCACGTCCTCTGTGACTCACTGCTGTTCAAAGCAGCAGAAATTGCTTTGTTTCCCACAGCAACAAAACTCAGGGTGGACTAAATAATGTCTGTCTTTTTCACCACCTCACAAAGGATAAAGTACATGGGAAGGGGACTCATGGAGATAAAATCATGGGCGATGTACTAGATATGATGGATGATAAATGGAAGGATGATGACAGAAGAATTGTAATGAGGTTCTTATACACAAACATAATACCTTGAGGGTTAAGACTGCTGTTCAACAGTGGTGCTTTAACTTGCTAGAAGTCTTAACAACATAGCAAGAGATGTTCAAATAACTCACTGGTGATCAAAGAAATGCAAAAAAGAACATTGACATTCACTTTATACATACAACATGGCAAAAATTAGAAAGCTAGATAATGCCAAACATTATCTGGGGACTTAGGAAAAATAAACCTTCCAAAAAAGCACTGCTGGAAAGAGTCTGATACATTCATTCTGGAGAACAATTAAATGCTACTTAGTAAAATTAAATATGACCCAGCAATTCTACTCCTGTGTGTATATACCCCAAAGAAATTCTCATACAGAAAAAAGAGGCTTTTGATGGAAGTATTGTTTGTGGAGAGAGAGAAGATTGAGGGAATATGAACATCGCTGGTTGGATAGATGGGTAAATGTAGCACATGTGCTCTGGAGCTGCATAGCAAAGAGAAGCAGCAGGTTGATATACAAACTGCCACACAGGTCCTAAAAATGCAGTGCTTAGTAGGGGAAAAGAAAAAAAAAACATGAAATAAGTTTTGTTATAATACATAAACAAACAACAATATGAATTTTATAATACAATAAAATAAAAAAAGATATACATGAAACAAATTAAAATGATTGTCTAAGGAAGGAGGGGAATCAGAATAATGTATGGAGATAAAAGAAAATAAACACATATACACACACATGCACACACACAACTACGCATGCCTTGTGCAACCAATGTTGATAATGTGCCATGAACCAAGGAGTAGGTTTAACTCAACTCTCTGTAGTTGTGACTTAAACAAAAAACTTCCACAACTTTGGAAGACAGGTACACAGGACTTGAATCCCCAACTATCTCACTTTCTAATTACATGACTTGGGACAAATTAATTTATCTCTATGAACTTCAGCATCTTCACTGATAATATCAAGGAACTGATTCTTATGAAGGATTTTGAGAGGATTTAGAACATGAGCCTGAAGTAGTACATATTTAAGAAATGTTAATTTTCTTCTAGAGCAATACAATCCTGGCTCTGCTCAACAGAGCTTTACGCAAAGATGAAAATGTTCTCTATTTCCCATATGGTAGCCACTAGCCACATGTGGCTGCTGAGCACTTTAAATGTGACTAATAAAACTGAAGAATTTAATTATTTAATTTAAATAGATATCTTAGGCTAGCAGTTACCATGTTGGATAGCAAAGTTCCAGATCCCTCCATATGGTCTAGAGGGGTAACTCTAATAAGCTGTTGTTGGTACCTCTGCTGTGAATTAGCCAATGATAAAAAAAAAAACAGGAAACACGAGACAGAAAAAGGTACATTCTGACTCATTCATGTACCATTTTCTAAGCGTGATCTGATTTAGGGTGCTCATATGTGAGCTCCCAGAGGAAAGGCCTGAGTTTGATTTACTTAGGAACTCTCAAACTTAACACCAAACAGGCACTCAGGAAGAGTGTCCACTGTGGAATGAGGTGGAGTGAGGATGGGCAAAGCACTAGTACTATCCAATGACAACAAAATTCAAAATCATCTCTCTCATCCTTTAAGCCTTCCTGTCAGCCCACCCAGAATAAACTGCTGCTTCTCCTGTGCTCTCAAAGGTGTGAAACTTATGTGTCTACATGTAATAACGACAGCAACATAAAGCCACATCATTAGTCAAGGAGAGGCAAATCTAAACCACATCAACTTCACACCCACTGGGATAGCTAGAATCGGAAGTCAGAGAGTAACAAGTGTGGGCAAGGATGTGAAGAAACTGGAATCCCCACACACTGTTGGTGGAAATGCAAAATTGTGCAACAGCTATAGAAAACAGTCTGGTAAGATCTCAAATTATTAAAACACAGAGTTACCATATGACCCAACAATTCCACTCCCAGGCATATATTCAAGAGAAATAAAACCATACATCTCCTCAAGAACTTGTATATGAATGTTCATAACATTATTGACAATATCAAAAAAAGTGGGAAGCCAAAAGTCCACCCACTGATGAATGTATAAAATATGGTATATCCAAACAATGAAATATATGACCATAAAAATGCATAAAGTACTGCTTCATGCTACAACATAAATGAACCTTTCAAACATTATGCTAAGCAAACGAAGCCAGGCATAAAAGGCTGCATATTTTATGAATCCATTTAGTGTCCAGAATAGGCCAATCCACAGAGATAGAAAGCAACTTGGTGTTTAACAGAGACTGGTTGGAGAAGAGAGTAGGGTGTGATCGCTAAGAGGTTTCTTTTGGGGATGATAAAAATATCTCCAAATTATATAGTGGTAATGGTTGTAAAACTCTGTGCTTATACTAAATCTACTGAATTATATACTTTAAATCATATATACTATATGATTTATTGAATCATATAGTATGTGAATTGTATTTCAATAATGCTGCTATTTAAAAAAGAAAGCATGTAAAAGAGAATAAAATAATGCATCAGGTATCTGGTAAAAAGAAAGAGCAAACAACTTTGATGGAGTATTCTTTGGCAGTATATATTGCCTTCTCCCTTTCCTATATTAAACATGGTCACTGATTTGCAGAATTATGATCCAATCTGTGATCTTGTGAGATCTTTAATTGTTTTAGATTAATTTTAAGGTTTGACACTGAAGTGGTTTTCAGCTTAATTCTGAGGTAGATTTTTCTTAACCAAAATAACCCGTTCTCTAAATAATCTGAGGTTTTATTACTTTTTACTTGAAAGATTTAGCAGTGTCACATTCACAATAATATGTCTTAATTTTAACAATCTGTTCTCAGTAATTTTTTTTTACATCATTGGCCTCATTTTTGTGTATCTTTAAATGTCATTTGCTGGGATCCCTTTCCTACATGTCATTGGGAGTCACCTAATGATCTAGTAGGCTTACAAAGTTATATGTCTGGCAATACAAGATAAATATTTTTAAAATAAGTGAAATAAGCCTTAATTTGATATTGTGCTGACCAGTTTTTAAGTACTGCTTTATTTCATCTCATGAAAACAATTAAATGGAGTTTCTGGTTTTTGGTCAGCATGTAAGGAGCTTGGAAGTCATCACTTCTGTCCTTAGGAAAAAAAAAAAAAAAGCTGAACTAAAAATCAACAACTCTTCTCAGATTTGTTAGAGAACTGCAATAACAGGCAAACTACTGCCCCTCAAACTGGAGATGGAGAAGTGGATACAGAGAATCACAACTTACTGGAGCAGTGGCCTATGAGCAGAAACCTCCAGACAAGAGATGGGGGTTGCGGGGGGAGGGCGGTTGGAGATAGGGACTAGTACCAGGGTAGGAAAAATTAAAATGTAACTGATGAATTGCTGGAGGTTCAGTGTGGTCAAGTTTGAGAGTTAAAAACTTCAAAAGGGCCCAGTCTTAGAAGGGGTGTATCCACACTTCTGTGAATTTTACCCATCAACAATTCTCACAGTGAGGACTGGGGGAAAATCCCATCCTACTTCCTGCACTAGGAGAAGTAGCCATTTTGAAATATACCAGAGTAATCTGTTCTTAACAAGGACTGCCCTCAAAAGAAATTATTTTACCACAGTTTAACTGACCTGAAGGAAGTACATGTCTAGCCTTCAACATAGGGGAAAGGAAATATCCACCTTTAGCCCCCTCTTACCTGCCTGTCAAACTAAAGGAAGGGAGAGAAAGTCTAAAAATGTATTGTGAAGGTCATAGCCAGGGACACTGGCTCACTAAGAGATTGAGACCTAATCATAGGACTAAAGAAGCATAGCTCCCCTCCCCACCCCCCATGCCTTACCGTGTCAGTTGGGCTTCTATAAAATAGTAGAATACAACTGAAAGAACTGTATGTCTCAGACTTTATTTAAGAAGCAGTCTCTAAGGAAACCCAAAGACTACAGGAGAGACAAAAACAGAACAAAAGACAAAACAAAATATACAAGAACTATGAGAGAATTACGAAAAGTGTAAAATATATATAATGAGAATGCCAGAAGAAAAAGAAAGATAAAAGAATAAAAGAAATTTATAAGCCATAATGAGTGAAACTTTCCCTAAATTAACCAAACAACAGATCTAGAAAGCTCAGAGAACAGCAAGCAGGGTCATTGATGACTAAATTTGCCTGGGTGTAATTTTTAGTCATTTAGTCATATTCAAACTGCAGAAAATGAAAGATAAAGAAAAAATCTTGGAAGAAGCCAGAAAAAACTTTACTTATTTTCAGGACTATCTGGTGGCACTAGACACATGTGATACATTCTTGTAAGGAAGTAACCATATCTTTCACAGTAAGAGAGCAGATCAAAATTAGCAGCTTTTTATGACTATGAAACTTATTTTTAAAATTTGAAAATGACATGTTAGAAAAATATTCCAGCAATAGCTATTGTGTTCATTAAACTATTTCAGCAGTACTATATTTGCTTAGTGAAAATTCAACTTTGCATACTTTTAAATAAAATTGCTCATTGCTTCTTGGTAGTAAAAGCAAAAGCAGAAGTGTAAGTAACACATAAGCATTTGTCACCTAGTTCTCTAACTCTGCACCCAGCTGCTGAGTTCCACTGCTGAGTTTCTGAATTTGTCTGCTCCTGAAGGAAAGGTAAGGAGGACAAGATCTTCAAGAAAGACAGTGTCTCCAGAACTGAAATTCTTTAACAATTTCCATTAGAAAGAACAGAAAGTAACTCCTGGAAGGAAAAGGGAACTCAAGGTGAAGAGAGACAGAGGAGAGGACAAGTAAGCATGAGATTTGAGAGGGACGATGAGGGAGCAGTGGTTAGACATGACACGTGAGGCAGAGGAAGACAGACAGGAAAGGGGGACTGGATAAGCAGTGCTGTTGTGCATCATGGTAGGACTTCCCCTTTGGTTCTTGTTTAAGAGACTTTGGGAAAGATTTAAACCATTTCTCATTGCATGTACCAAATGTCAAACTGCTTCCTTTGTACAACACTGTGCAATGAATGACCAAGAAGCTACTCAGCTTTATGTAGCTTATATGAGCATTCAGTATGAATAATATCCACTTGGCCAAATGTGAGGTACTGTGTAGCATCCATCAAAGAGAAATCTATTATCTTTGAGGAGGGAATTCTATAAGTTTGTGAGTAAAACAGGTTATGTTAAATCAACAAATTCAAGAAACTATATATATATACATATATACACATAATTTATATATGCACATAAGACTATATATACCCACACACATACATATATGCATACAAGACATCATGGAAAGCAGATAAGAAACTGAATTTCACATTCTTGAGAGCATAAGAGGTGAGTCAATAGTACAGCAAGACTCTGACCAGACAAAGACTGGACAGACCATGAGCCACTCCTGGCTACAGGCATGGTGTGGTAAAGGCAAAGTCGTAAGTGAAGGGAGCCAGAATCCAGGATAGAATACCATGTGGTCTCACTATTTCTACCTTAAGGGCAAGCCTAGGGAGGAATTTGGGCATTAAAGAATTATATATGAAAGGGAAAGGCTTGGGCTAGAAATAAAAGAATCTGTATTAAACTAGACCTTCAGTTCCTTCAGAATAATATACGTGACTTGATCTTAGTTGATCTAAATAAAATTTTAAAAACCATGCAGGTTGCCTCAACCATTTCCTCATACTACTGCTGAAATGAAGGAAAGTCTTGAGGGAGTAAGACAAATGCTCTAATTTTATTGTCTAGATATATATTTGTCTAATTACTTATCATGATACTTAAAAATAAATTAGTTCTTCTGTGTAAGATTCAACGTCAAATTAAAATCAACCATGTGACTTAGTGACGTTCCATAAGAAAGTAACCTGGGACCAATGAAATCAGTCTGCAATCAAAAACACAATGGGCTATTTGTAAGGACACTGTACTTCTAGTGAACTCTTCTAAACTAGAGCTGTCAGCTACATCTTTGTGAAGATGTGAAGCATGTATCAGTTCACTACTCCATGACTAGTGCCATCTTTAGAGAGGAGAGGTCATTCGAGATCTCTCACAATCCAGCAACAGCTCTCCCTAAATTCACCTTCCAACCTTCCTCTGTTCTATCCAAACAGAGGCCTACACCACTGTGCCCTGCTTGGAATGTCTTCCCTACTCCTTGCAATTTAACATCAACCCATCTTTCCAAGTCCATATTGAACCTGCCTGCTGCCCCAAGAAGCCTTTCCTGATTGCCCTTGTCTACATCTCTCCCTTTTACGAAACTCTAAGGCATGTCTTCTTTGTACAGCAAACTTGGCAGTTAGCACAGATGAGCGGTTAATTTATAATACCTTTACAAAGAATGCATCAATCTACCACAAGAGCAAATATTAAAAAGTCAAACAATATCAAGTATTGTGAGGGTATGGATTGCAAGAACTCCTATTACACTAATGGGAGTGTAAAATGGTATAACCACTTTGGAAAACAATTTGGCATTATCTAGTCATGCTCAATATTCACAATTCCTATGATGCAACATTTGATAATTAAATAGCCTAGAGGAAGTCTCACAGGTGTGTACCTATGGAAGGAATACACAAGAGAGACACAAAGCAAGAGTCGTAAATAGGATCATCAATAGCACTGTTGTTCATAAGAGAATGGATAAATAGTGTGCATTCATATAAACAAAAATAAATGAACTTCAACCTGAAGGAATGTCAACGCTGAACACAAGAAGCAAAAGTCATAGAAAAACACACACATTATGATTTTGTTTTCTCCTTAAGAATATGTAAATAGATAAACAGTAAGGCAGAACTGCAAAATTTAGGATACTAGTTACATCTAGTAGGGGTAAAGAAAGGGAGTGCAACTTGAGAAGAGCGCTTTAGGAGCTTCAAAGGAAGCTATAATCTATTTTTTAAGCCAAGCAACAGGTACAAGGTAGGTATACATTTTATTCTTCATACCCTACGTATAACTTTATAATTACTTTTCTATGTATAACAAATTAATTATTTGAAAAGAATAAACACTGATCAAACTATAGGAAGGGAGAAAATAAATGTTTTTTTTCTTATGTGAGGATAATGTGTAAAGCAGCAGAGATTCCCTTCAAAATGGCTACTATAAAGCCCAAAGCCATATAAGCGTCCTCTTAAAAGCGAGAATATCGGTCCCTATAATCTTCAGTTTTCTGAGCTTCATTCAAGGTTCTATTTTTATTACCCCACTTTTTTTCTTTTGCTTTGACTCTTAAAAATTAACTTGTTATATTTTGTACATTGCCGTAAACCACTCTCAATCCTTTCTAGAATAAGATGAGGTATAAATGAGATATACATTAGAAATAACATGGTACTACAGAACAGATTGAAGGGATCATCCTTTAAGCAGGCACACAGAACACTAAAGCGGCTCGTATCAGATAGGAACAGGAGTGAAGTTGGTGGTTATCCCAGTAAAATACCAATTAAATTTCAAGCTCCAGGAAGAGTCCTTACTTTACAGAAAAGATAAGTAGATCAATGAAAATATAGTGAGGAATGTCATGCTTGAGCTGCCAAACATAGTAAGGTAATTGGAGTATAAGTACATATGAAGAATTATGATCACAGTAAAAACTCAGAAACCACACTAATGAAGCAAAGATGAGTAGCTTTTCATAGCTATTTATGGTTGTTTTGATTCCTTACACTTAGAGAATATATTTACCCACTGCAGAAGAACCTTCAGAACACTATTTCCTTGTTTACAGAACCAAAATCACCAAGCATTAATAACATTATATTGAAACATTCAGATGTGTGATGCCACCTAATTTAAGCCTTGAAAGCAGCTGAAATATGTAGAAATACATGCATGCTAGTATTGCAATTTCCATTTGAAAATTATATTTTTATTCCTAGAATGCTATAATCTTTGTACTATTTGTACTTTTAGTACAAATATTCATAAGCACATGAATGCCATATGCACAAAAAAACTCACATTTTAGAAACTGGTCCACTTGTGAATAAAATGACTTGTAGAAATAAGATTGATAAGATTTCAATTAAATGCATCTTAGAAGCTCTTAATTAAGGAATATGTATCCAATGCTGAAGTTCTTGCTCTCTCTGTTTTTTTTTTTTTAAATAAACTTGTTTCTGGAGCATTAAAAAATGTTTTTTTTCTACACTAACTAGAGCTTTAAAAACTAGGTCAGAGGTAGAGATTAGGCTTAAGCCACCAGAAAAGGTGCCACATTCCCCTTCCCAAGCTGTCTGATTTTGATTTCCTATGACATATTTTTTCCTAAACACAGTTGTTTCCTCCTTGAGGCAAAAGATTTAAAAACTTGCAAAATACAACTGCATTTACAGTAAACTTACTGCACTTAACCACAGCTGGGAAACAAATCATTCTGGCTAATTGAAAATCATGTTAAGTAAAAGTTAGTGTGTTTCTCTGTGTATCCAAGTATCTCCTATGTCAGTCGGTGTATGTGTGTGCACGCATTTGTGTGTGTGTCTACTTGTACAAGTGTATATTTGTATATATCCTTATACACACCTGAGCATTTGGGTTGCTAGCACCCACAAAATTAGAAAATAAGACACAGTACTAGAAAAATATACTGATCACATCATTGTGGCTGTGGTACCTAGGACGTCCCAAAAGGTGAGATCATTTCCCCAAAGTCACTGTGTGAGACATAAAAGGCCTGGTCCTGCCTTCTAAAAGTTTACAGCCTGGCAGGGATCAGATTTAACTTTGCTATCTCAGGACTTACAGGATCTTCTAGAAAAGTGTACTCTGATCATGACTGCACTGCAGATGTAAGAAAGTGTTAAAGGCATGGCTGGGGAAAAAGGATCAGTAAATCAACGTTAGTTATTTATTATTTACATAACAAGTAAGTGACCTGTAGGATAGATTTCTTTGCAAGCTAGAAAAGGTTGCCTTTAAAACCATGATTCCATCAGTGCTCTCTTCCCCTGCTTCAGTCCATTTCTAAAATCTCTACCATATGCTGTAATTTTTCACAAGAAAGTAGAGTTTCCTTCTCTAACCTTTATCTTCACATTTTATTCCCTCCCTTTGTTCTGATAATTATGATTCATATCTGAGACGTACCCTTACACACAAAATAGACCTTTAGAAGTGAAATGTTAAAATAACTTGAATGTCCCATGAAATAATATGTATGATATTCTTGTAAAGGTAGCAGGATTCCAGAAAGGGGTATCGGAATTAAAATTAGGTCCTTTTGGCAAATCATTCTTGGATCTCTTTATATGAATGTGTTTAGGGCTCATCAGACGGTGACATAGAGAATAAAGACACTTAAAAACACTAGCATCTTTCCACAGGAAGACAGTACGAACTTTTCAATGAATACATTTTGAATTTTAAATCTGATGCTCATGAAGAGTTAAATGCAAATTAATTTCCCCAAAATAGACCACTTAAAGGTCAGTTCGCACATTTTATTTCTTTTGGCTTACACTATGGAATATCTTTTGGATTGCCCAGAAATAGAACTAAATGAATGACTTCCAGGTTGGTAGAAGTGATCCCTGGTTTTACATCAAATGCCTTCCTACAAAAGGCATTTTAAATGAGCAGAGCACATGGAAGACCCTCTGCCCTCAGACTGGCAGCTTTGTTTATCCAGATAAAAGCAATACATATGGGTAAGAGGGAAGAAAACAAGAAGTGAAGTAGGACTCTTCATCAGGCACAAAGTCACCAGCAGAAATACAACATAGTCAAAAGGGATGCTATCTATGCGGTGAAATATGCGCAGTGATTCACGAAGTTGAATAAAGCAGGAGAGCTTTCCATGACCCTCTGCTGCTCTTTGCACTTCCCAAGGTGGGATAAGGATGAGCTCTGAGTGCCTGAAATTAAGGCAGCCCCTCCTCTGGCTAGGGTTAAGCAGGAGCCATATGCAATCAGTGTAACACTATCCCTCAAGCATGAGTGTCTAGAGACCCGGGTACATCAATATCGGCACTTCCCACTTCCCATGCCACTTCCTATATGCATAGCTTTGGGACTACCAGGACCAGTTTCATCACACCTTTTATCTCTGTTAACAATACACACAATTTGCAGCCCAGGTCTTTCTCATTCCTTCAACTTTTACAGCCATATGAACTTTTCCATTCCTTTTCTTGACCCTATCTCCTACCCCTTCCTAATGCCTGAAGCCCCTTCTCTGTGCTCCCTGGAATTCACAGGCAACCATCAGTAAGATCCCTCTCTGAATGCTCTTTCCATCTTTCTTTTCTAACCATAACCTGGCTGTCCCCTGAGGACACTATACCCCTGCCCCCAGCCTCTGAAGGGGTGGCTGTTTTTTCCCCACATTCCTTAAACCACAAAGCTTACAGGAGGGATAGGTATTCTTATTCCTTCTTTACCATATCCAGTTCATTGTCCTTCTTTTCCTCTTCTGTAAAACTCTGAGCTTTGAATCACACAAAATCAGACTGTACCAACTCCCCCTCATTCTGAGAAGGTCTGGATTTCTGGCTCCTGTCATTCTCCATCACTACTGTGGCCATGATTTTAGGTAAATTCAGTATCCACACAGATGATCCTCCAATATTCTGGCTTCTCAGTCCTTGTTCTCCACCTTAACTCCAAACACACCAGTTCTCAACTGATATTCCTCTGTTGAATCTCCAGCCACCACTATCTTCTGTCAGTTCCCCACCTCTGGTACCCCAATCTCAGTGCCCCAGTAAGACCACTAAGTCTATTGCTTTTCACTTTCCCTCAGGTCTGGCCTCATCTCCTCAACCAGTTTAAATTCCACATCCAATTGTCATAATCATACCCTTCCCAAGTGGGAAAGGAGTACCCCTAAATTCCCTCCCAGTCTCATATGCACTTGTGCAAACAGCAAAACCACAACTTGGTTAACTTCATCACTCCACTCATCACTCACAGGCCCAGAAAGGAAAAACACACAAGCCCACTGAATGCTCTCATTCCAACTCTGTGACCTCTAGTGAGTGTGTTCTTGACATTCTCTGGGCAGTGGCTGAAGTCCTCCCAAATACTGTGTCCACTCCTTCTCCCCACCATTGTCTCTCGAATCCACAGGGGCTTGATAAGTCTTTGTAGAAATGAAGTGACATTAAATAATGTTGTCAGATATTAGACTGAAATAAGCAATTCTGTGAAAGTAAATTTTACATGACATTTACTTCAAATTTCTAGGGTGGTATATATGTCCTGAGTTAGAATGTTTCCAAATATTCCCCTTAGCACACATTCTTTTAAAATTAAAGAGTGAAGGGCAGAGTATATTAAAGATTTAAGCTTATTAACCAACTTCTTTTAAGCTTATCTTGAGATTCTTTATACCAAGAACTCCTATCCTTCTGGCTCAAAAGAATGTCCATTGGCTGCAGACAGATATTTTTATTCCTTAAGCTTGTTATTCCATTAACAAGATATTAATGGAGAATAAAAATTATCAAAAACTCTAAAAAGGTTTCATGGCCGTGTGTGTGTGTGTGTGTGTGTGTGTGTGTGTGTGTGTGTATCAGGTCAACAGGTTATAATTTTCCAATGTCAAAAAATAACATGATACTGCTAGAGAAAAACATCTACATCAGAAAAACTGGGATAAGAAATGGCTAAGGACTAATTTTATTTTCAGAGCTAATAAATGACCTTTTCTCCCAGAAAATGTATTCTCTGACTTCCCAGCACATCATGGAGAAGACTCAGTGTCCATGCACACAGATTTAAATTTCAGGAGTTTAGGATACTAGGACACCTAATGAATTACCATGGATAGAAATCGCTAATTCCTTTTTTAAATAAGTGTCAAAATGTGTAGCAACACTCACCTAAATGGTTCTGGAAGTCCATAAAATTGTGCCAAAATAACTCCCTTCAGTTAGAAGCACTCATTAATTTTCCTTTCATACTTGGGGAAATGTTCAAGGCAAAATAATAAATTTGAATATACATGTCATCATAAAAGCTCTCCTAGGCAGGTACTTACACATTCCATGCCACAGAACTGTACATCTACTTGATACGATATTGCCTTTAAGGTATTCTAGATTTTAAGCTCCTAGGAAACAAAGACACTCTTCTGTATTCCTATCACCTAGTGTCATAATGTGTACACATTTGAACTTTAATAGATGTTCTATAAAAACAATGTCCAGTCCTTTCCATCCATTTAATGTGCTGCCTTAATTAGCTGATGCTGCAACACTTGATTGGTAGGGCCAAGCATGTTTTAAATAATGTTATGATTTTTAAGAATGAGACATGCTCATTGTACATTCAAACTCCACAGCAAAATACCAAAACAAAATCTACCCATTAAAAAAAAAACTGCTAAGATTTTCTTGAATATTCCTTGAATGTGTTCACATACATACTTAGATATATTTACAAACAATTTTATATAAATGGGTTCTTTTTATTTATGTTGTCCTGTGATCAGAATTGTTTTAACTTACTTTAATGTACCAATATGTCATGAAATCTTTACATAAAAATATAAAGAATTATATCATTTTAATGACCATATAGTATTCTATAGTAAGCATGACCATTAGTTAATAACAAGTTTCCTTCTAATGGATATTTAAGTTTATTCCTAGTTTTTTCTTACCAAATACAAACGTGCAGTGGGTAGCTCTGTGCATGCATCTTGTAATAGTTGTGCAGTTGCCTTCTCTAGACAAATTCTAAATGTTGAATTGCTGGGCCAAAACATATGAACATTTTATATTTTTATGTATGGTGCCAAATTGCCCTCCAGAAAGTTTTTAACAGCAGAAACAAATTATAGTGCTCCAGAGGTCTCTGCTTTTGTCAACATCATAATGGTGAACTTTATAATCACTTCCAATGTGTTTCTACTTACATGTTAAGAATATTAACCATAAACATGCTCTAAATATTTTTAATCACATCTCTGAATCTTGTTTATAGTGATTTTCATCATATATAAGTTTCATTGTATTACAGAACAGCAATTTAAATTCCTGATCTTCATGACACATATGAAAAGATTCTAACACTCCAAACTTTTAAAAATCAATTATTTTCTGCTAGTAGCATTCATTATTCTTAACCTTCTTATAATCAGAAACTCCTTTGAGAATCTAATAAAACCAGAACCACCCAGAAAAAATGCCCTTAAATGTAAACATATGAGACAATTTCACAGTTTAAGAATTCATTAACCTTGAGTAAATCGTATTTTCTGTATTTATTGTGTTTCTCTGCAAACTAATATAGGATGGTGAAATATTTCTCTATCATAAGACCATCTGCAAAAGCATGATGCAGAATATCCACTATTCCTACGGGTTATGCAGGTTCCCTTCTAATATCTCCCTTCTTGAGGACTCCATCCCCAATGCCTTGCTTCTCTTCTCATGTATATTACATAAATAATTTGCAAGTAAATGTGTAAAGAGGAGTTCTGTTTCATTTCTTCTAGCTGGTGTCTCTGGCTGAACCCACAAATGTAAAGAGTTTTGAAAAATTAGGGAAAAAATGGTAAAAATATTCTTTTCTAGTCTCTACCCTCAAGGGCTTATCTCAGAGAACCTCTTTAAGTTTATTCTGAAGTTTTAATTTTTTTATTAAAGTTCTATTTGCTCATCACTTATCCTTTGGCCGCTCTGAATTTCTATAAATCTTGGGTCTTTAATTTTTACCTCTCTGTAGGAGTTTAAAATTAAAGCCTAATGAGTTAGGGGAAATTGAATAAAACTTAAAACTGATGAAGGATATAAATTATCATAGAACTGAGGGACACTAATAGAAGTGGAGCCAATATCTACTAAAACATACTAAAACATTGTATACTGCTTTATAAGTAGCAAGGAAAAAAATATATATAAGTTTTTTTCATTATCAAAATATCAGTAGAATTACATCATCTACATATAAGCTATTCATGTAACAGCTAAACCATGTAGCCTAATGAAATTCCAAAGATCAGAGTACTCTAAAGGTGAGTGTTTTCATAACATTCTTACAAAATTCAGAGGAATAATCCCAGAGTAGGGCAGAAAGGTGGGTTACAGGCCAGACTGTGCTACTTATGAGCTACTTGGGCAAGTCACTTCCCTTCTCCTGTTGATAATACTCAGCTCAAACATCACATCCTCACAAAAGCCTCCCTGGATCCTATGTCAGCTCCCCATCATGGGCTGCTGTAGTTCTCGGTACTTATAATTCTCATCAGACTTTTAATTATTTGTTCAGTGTCTATCCTCTCCATTTGATAATAAGCTCTATGTCTATATTCACCTCAGATACTCTGTTCCTTACATAATACTTTGCACAAAATAGAAGGAGGGAGGGAGGGAGGAATGAAGAAATAACTGAATCAATAACCGGTCAAAAAATGAGATGGTAAACTAGATCACCTCTAAGGGTGTGCTTAGATACTAATGTATTAAGAGTATTTCTTTTGTTGAATTCTATAAATTCTTGGGCTTAATTAAGTTAAAACATTTATGGATCACCTAATTTGAATGAAATCTTATGCTTAGTCTACAGGGAGAAAAAGGGTGGCCAAGGATACATGAGAATTAGGTCTCGTCCCTGCCCTTCAAAGAAATGGGTCTGGCTGGAAAAAAATTGCATTAAACAACTAGGACAAAGAAATAGAATAAGTTTAATGAAAACAATGCCTTCTTCACCAGTGTGATGGAGAATCCAAGGAACAGAATGAGTGATCTGAGTGAAAAGCTGGGATGACTCTCAGTTGAGTGTATACTACACAGAGAGGTGAACTGACACCGCTGCAGCCACACAGCCAGTCTAAGTGGGACCTGATGATGAAGAATCTAAACCCCTTCAATCTCCAGGTATGGAAGGAGAAAGGAAATCATGTCAGAAGTGGGGCTCATGTTCCTGAGACTGCAAGCTCTTACCAAGGGTTACAATACAGGAAAGGGTAAAATTCAGCTAAACCAATAAAGTCAGAGATTGTTAAATCAATCCTATTGCAGACTGCTTTAGAGGTGAACAGAATTTGGACTGATCCAGAAAAATAAATGCTACTTCAAGGAGAACCAAACAAGTGGTTATTGAACAAAAATATGTAAGAATGATAAGATAGGCTACAAAGAGACACTATTAATGTAATGAAAACCTCATTATTCTGAGCTCCTACCATGTGCTTCCCACAGTGCAGGCAATGCAAAGAATCCAAGAGAAGCTCATGGCATGGTCCATGACTGTGGAGGCTATACTATTTGTGGAGAGAAATATGTAACTGAGGGGGAAAAAATCCAGTAAGTAACAAAGTCTCCCAGTTCCCCAATGTGGCCTCAAACTACAGCACTCAAAGAAGCACAGTTTTGTAAACAGGGAGGCTTGAAGCAGAATTGTGAAATAGAGCTTTGCTATTGGCATCTCTTGGTCTCTTTTTTTTTATGTCTCTCACCCCTTAGGAGCATTCCTCTCCCACCTTCTTCACCTTGGGGAAGAGGACTAGTAGGCACAAGAGAGTAGCCACACTTATCAGCCCTGCAGTCCAAGACAGAAAGGGAACCCCCAGACAGACAAGATATGGCAGAGAGCACATTTGACTCCAGCAGGGATTCTGAGGGCCAAGCAGGGTGTGACTTGAAGAAGCAAGATGTGAGTCCTTTTTCCTTCCTTAGAAGCAAACCCCCAGAGGGGCTGCTATCCTACCTAGACAAGGCCCAGTACTAGTGGCTCTTCTTTCCTAAATTGAGGGAACAGGGAGAGCTTCTAGGAACAGAGAAAAGTTCTCATTAGCCCACAGGGCAGGAAGTTGAGAGTTTTATTTAAAAATAAAGATGCCATAGGATATTCAAACTAACACAAGTCAACAAAGCAGCCATGTATTTGAGATGCTGTACATCTCGCCTTCCATTTGCTTATCTTATCCTGGTTCCAATAATAATAATAATAAAATAAAAATAAAATAAAATAATAATAATAATAGGTTTTTTAAAATCCAACTTGATTAGAGGCTGTTTTTCTTGTTTCCTCCAACTATAAATAATTCTGTGAAGAAAGACATATGGCTGAAGCTCTGGTGTTTCCCATTCATAAGGATTAACAAGCAATTTAGTGCAACCTAGTCTCAGTTTATTGTCACACCCTCCCTTTCTTTCACCCAAAAACACACGCAGACACTGGTACTCCCTCCATCACTGCTCATGATGAGAAAAGATTGGGAGGCTCCTATAGCCTGCCTATAAAATCTCTCCATTCAAAGAAGTTATACTAGATAATCTTTCTGATTATGAGGGAAAACAATCTATCTTAACGCTTCTCCAAAGTGGGAAGAACAATATATTGGGAACAATGTCTTTGTGTATATTTCCCTCAAAAGCCCAAGGTAAATAGAGACAAGGCACAAAATGAAGGTGACTGGTAAAGGTTCAATTAGCAATATACATAAATAACCAAAGAATGCAAAAAGAATACAAGCAGTTGTACTTATGTCTCTCACCAATACACTCATGAGGAAAAAAAGAGAAAATTAATTCACCACACATATATATGAAATTACAGCCTATGTTAAAAACTAAAAAAAACTGAGAGATCAAACTAGAAAAGCAATACAAGCATTTAAGTTATTCTTGAGTATTCTTTCAAAGCCATATTTTGAGACACACATGAAAGACAGTGAGGAAAATGAAAAAAAAAAAGGAGGAAGAAAGAGTAAGAAGGTGCAGAAGGGGTTAGGTTTTAAGAAACTAAAATTTATAGACCTAGTATATGGCTTAAACCATCTGAACAAGAGGTAGAAAATCATAACTTAATCAGAATGAACAAAAGAAACACTGATATGCTTTCAGCCTCACAGCTGGAGCAGGACAGAGCTGCCAGCAGCACATCGCCATTGTTTGAGAACACAGGCAGGTTTATTCATGCTAAACATGTTATAACTGAGAATCAATACAGGGCACAGTCTGCTTAAATGAACTCAAAAGGGTTTGTCCAAGAAATCTTGTCAATGTCATGTTGCATTTTATTAAACAATGCTTGGAATAAAAAGCCTATTGGTTGGGTCTTGGAAAACTTTCTTTTAGAGAGGTATATCTCATAATGACAGCCACAGTCATAGCATTTGAGCTCTATGATAAATCTCACTATATGAGAAGGAACAAATGCTAAGAAAATGATTTGGTGCACAAAATTGTATAAAGTGGCCTTGAAATTGCTGTCAGTTTCTGATATGGGCAGATATACCAGAATACCATGAGTGTCCATAAATATAATTTTCACAGTCATAGGTGAAGGAAGGAGAATGTATCTTTAAGTGCTTATTGATAGGGTTAGGGTTACTGGAGTGTTATCTAAGAAAAATATAGTTAGAGAAGATACGAAAGCGACAGGCAGAGGTTGCCTAATCACGAACTGTGATACAGATCAGCTCTGCAATTTTGATGTTCAATAACTTCATCAGCAAGCATATATGATGAGCCTACATGCAGACTTCTGTGCTGGACAAGCAGAAAAGAGAACACAGGAGGGAAAGCACCCAAGTACCATGCATGAAAGCATCCCATAAAGGAAGGTATTATGAATCCTACCTTACAAATAAGAAAACTGAGGCTGAGAGAAATTAAATATTTTTCCCAAAGTCACATTTCTTAAAAAAAAAAAAAAACTGATAAAGACAGGATGGAAATGCAGATCTTGATATTAGGCCAAAGATTTATCGATGCTACCAAGCCAAATAGTCACTGGAAAAAGAAAAAGAATATTCTGTACAGAGGAGAGAATGAGACTGAGGACCAGTTTGAGGGACAAGTTTGTGCACAGAAAGAGTAACAAGTCAGAAAGGAAGTCAAAATCAGACTGTTGACAGCCTTTATGCCTAGTTCAGAAGCACCTTGTCCTATAGTCAGCTAGGAACCACAGAGCTTTAGAAATAAGATGTAAGAAGGAGGGCAAAGAGACTTAAGGATCTAAACAAGGTAACAGGGTTAATGGAAGGAGGGAAAAGATACAAAGGAGAAACACCAGAAAGAACAAAAAATTAAAATCAAGTACTGTTCTAACATGGAATTTTGGTTTCTCAAAGTAAAAAATATTATTTTGTGTGTGTGGTGAGGGGGCATGCATGTCTCTACATAATGTCCTATTGTTTAATGCTTGGCAAATATTTAACTAATATCAATAATTTAAAAATTCAGAAGTGATCCAATCACTTGGCAAATATTTTACTAATATCAATAATTTAAAAATTCAGAAGTGATCCAATCAGTGTTCTTTCCAAAGAAAAGAAACAACTTTTGCTAGCTAAGGGAAGCACACACCTGTTTGTCTTCTTCCATGTTCATGAAGCCTCCTTTAAGGGGTCTTACTGATAAGGAACAGGTCACGTTTGAGGATATTACATCAGCCACAGCTTTATTTCTTGGAAAGGTAAAAACTTAGTGATGGGCTATGAAGAGAGAGGGCTGAGAAGGATTGATCACCCCTTCCTGTGGCTCAGGACAAGAGCAGGACAGTTCACTAAGGCTGGAGGTTTATGCCCTGCTTTCAAGTATCTGTGCCCACAATTTTTACCCCCCACCATGCACATCTGTCCCCCAGAAACCTCACAGGGAGTGGCCTGTGACAGGACAAAATCCCAGGATTCAGGATCCTGGGCATCTTTCAGAATATCTCAGAATCTTTTTACACCCTGGAAATAGCAAATGTCTTTACTATTGCCACCGAATCTTCATGGAAGGGCTGCAAATTCATTCCAGATTCTATGAGAACAATTTTGTTTTACTTTTGTAAAAGAATGCATATGCACAAATTTGAGTTATTTTATCTTTAGTATAAACTGTAAGATTAGTACTATTTTAGAATTAAAATTGAAGATTTCAATCTGGCAATATGTGGTTATCTATCTATATATATACACACACGAATCTTCCTGTTCAGAAGAAACACAAATATATGTTAAAACTCATTGGGTACAATGCTTTATTTTTCCATTCTCCTATCTATTAAAAAAATTCCATAGAGGGGATAGGGATCTTCAAGTCAGAACAGAAACTGGAGCAAATGATTCACCTCTGCTCCTTTCACTGTTGCAGTCAGCAGCTGGATGAGGAAGCTGATCCTGATCACCCTTTAATAGCTGACCACATTCCTTCCTCAACCAGCAGTTTCAGAAGCCTTGCTGAACTCCTATGGCTTTCAACAAAAGCTGCATCTAAAGAAATACTGATTATTTGTATGTGGCATCACTGTGCTCCAGCTGCCTAAGAAGTATGAGAGCCTTAATTCAGTGAATGGACAGGCTGTTTGTGTGGCCACAGATCACATCACTCACAGCTATGAGGGTCCATGGAGCTGAGACATCATTCCTACCCTGACACAAAATCATAAATACAGACAGAGTCTTCTGCAATATGAGAATAAATTTCCTTGTAAAGTCACACTCAATCATTGGTTCAAATGAAACTAACTCTCCAAGATCAGGGGTAAATGCACAAAACCCGCTATAACACAAAACATTTTAAAGTCTATTTTGTAAGTCAGTAATCTGCCAAATGACAACAGCTATATGGAATTTACTTTTAGAGTAATAAGCCAAGTTATTTTCCTTTGTCAGAACTGGAATCTCATAAACCCAGCTGTTGAACAACACTTGTCGGAGATGTCAAAATGTCTATCAATATTTAGACAGCTCCTAGCCATTATTCCTGTGGGATACATGGGTGGCTGAGAGAATCACATTTAACAGATGCAAAATATAAGATATCTATACAAAAAACACAATTCCTCATTACCCAATCGTCTAGCTCAGCAATTTCCCTACCATTCTGTACTGGGATGCAGCCAGTCTTCTCAAAAGAATGGACTCAGGCTTTTTCACTACTGAACATGTAGACTTTGTAAATAATCTTCCAATTCTTTATTATACACACAATCCACAAATACTGTTTGTATTTATTCCAGGAGTTAAGATTCAGGACTCTTATACTGGAGAGGTCTCATGTTCTGTCAGTCTACCCCACTATTGCTCCCTTCTAGAAAAACTCTCAAGACCAAGTCTTGACCAAAGCGAGCAGCCCTAGCTCATAGCTGGTTAGACCAAGAGAGGATATCAGTACCTCTAAGACTGCCTGGTATGAGATCAGTAGGGATGACAGTACATAACTATCGTTCTTTCTTTTCTTGGTTCATACACAGATCATCGGTTCGGGTGTAGAGACAAAAAGCGGAAGAAGAAAGGAGGATATGAGAAGCGTGGAAATGCTGAGCCATGTGAATAACTGAAAAGCAGAATATTGACTGACAACCACTGTTACTGCAGACACATCCTGGAGTTGCGACGTTCAGCAACAATCTTCCTGGTCCTGAGTTAGTCCTGTTTCCATGAGAGTATGGCACCTGAAAGGCCTCCGCAATTCTTCCCAACTTGCCACTATCTGATATTCTGTTTTATTTTCTCATGCATCCTTATTTAAACCTTCCATTTTGTAAGCTAACTTGAAGGAATTTCTGTTCATGTGATCAAAGAAAATTATATGGGCCCCACAAGATGTCCGAAAGTGTTCCTTTTCTCTTTACTAACTATAAAATAATCTCAGATTTCCCATCTGATAGCCCACACATAACCTCACAAATTTAGGGCTACTTTGCCAGTATTTGAAATCACAAAGAAAGAAAGGAAATGGCTGGCAAAATCTATTTTACTTTGCTTGTCTTTAAATTGCCTTTGTTGCATTTTTCCTTCCAATAGATCACTGCCACATGTAGACTACAACTTTCAAGTAGATGTAGAAGGTTTAGCCACAATGAGTCAAGAATAAAAACCCAGCATCCTATAAGAGCCTTAGTAGGCTTTCTTCCCTTTGTGGCACTGACAGATTCTCCTGTGACTTCTGGGTTGTTTGCAACACTTGGGAGCCAAGTTCTGCATCAGTAAAAGCTGATTCTTCTGTTCCCTATGGAATAAAATTGGCTCCCTAAGCAGTCCCAAAACTTGGAAAAGATCAAGCCATATCAGATATTAATAAGCCAGCCCCTCAAAATACCTGTACCCTCCCCAACTCTAATTAGTCCTTGCTCCAAAAACAAAACAAAACACTACTCATTTTTCTAGCAGCCAGTGATTCTCAAGTATCTACAGGTATCTGGAAATATGGGGGATATGTTGGTTGACTCATGACTTGGTTAGAGTAATAGGGGCATTTAGTGACCAGGGATGCTAAACATCCTATAATGGACAGGAAAATCCACACAATGATGAGTCATTCTATCAAATGATAAGTCATTCTATCAAAATGCTAACAGGACCTCTCTTGAGAAACAGTAAGCCCCTCCTAACATTTGGGGCAGACAAAAGCACAAAAGAAAGGCAAACTGAAGAGAGGAGGGAAATAAAAGGACAATGTGCATACAAGAACTGAAACACTCAAGTAGAGGCTGTCAATGGATCAGTATCAGCCCCCATCCACCCTCTTCCCCTCACCTCCAGCGACAACATTCAGAGCACACAGACTCCTTATCCTCATTCCTTCTACCATGCAAAACAACCTTGGGGTAAGTTAAATTTAAATTACATCTTTTAAAAATTGTGTTTTTTCCACATCTTTTATTTGTTCTAATTATGATAGTTTCTGAGCAATATTGGTAATAGTAATAGATAATATCAACTGAAAATTCTTCCATGTTGCTGAAGGGCTTAATTACTAAATCTGTGCTATGTCTCTTGGAAAATTTGCTTCAGAGGCTGATTCCTCAGGAGATAATTCCTCAGCAGTTAAGCTTGCAAATCAATACCACCTTATGAAACACTTTTTTGAGCCACGCTAGGACTTACAAGAAGGGGAAGTAAAAATTCTCTGGCCACCTCTCTCAGACTCTTTGTTAAGCTCTAGGCAGTATCAGGAGAGACATCCTACACAAACACAATTCACCACTGAGGATCAGGGTGTGGAGAGACAAAATGGAAAGAGACAGCTAAGCAGCCTTGAATTAAAGGGCAAATATTTTAGAAGTAGTACACTCGATTATGTCAGAGAGACAGGTCCATGGTACCTTCTTTACAGCCAGATGCCACAGTAAGGTAAAATGTTCAGCAAGATACACTCACAGACTGAAAGGCTCCCCAGGATGGAGAAGTCCAAAACACAATTCTGTTTTAAGTTAGTTGAGGTCTTGTTGTAACAAGAGCACGCTATCACCACAAATGTGGGTTTCCATGAAATAAAGTCCTTACAGACTAAAGTAGTGCTGTCCAATAGAATTACCAGATTAACTTTCTCTGACACAGACATGTGGTGTCTGTGCTGTCCAATATGGTAGCCACTAACCACATGTGGCTACAGAGCACTTGAATGTGGCTCGTGCAAATAAAGAACTGAATTTCTCATTTTATTTGATTTTAATTAATTTAAATAAAAATAGACCCATATGGCTAGTTGCTACGGTATTGGAGAATGCGGAGAAAGTTTAGAGCATGGTTTAGCAAAATGATCTAAGAGGTTATCACAGAAAAATCTTAGATATCTTCTGACCACCTGAAAAAATACTTTTAGTCCCTGCCCCACTACAAACACAGTTCATTAAAATGTCACTACATCAGAGATCACTAGAGCAGTGCTTCTCACTTTTAGTGTCCATTAGAGTACCTTGAAGGTCTTATTAAACACAGATTAGGCCCACTCCTGGAGATTCTGAATCAGTAGGTTGAGACAAGTACCCAGGTAATTCTGATGCTGATGGTCTAGGGCCATACTTTGGATAGCACTAGAATAAAAACTAACATTAAAACACCAGGCTACCTCTATCAAAGTGGAGTTTCTTTCTTTCACTTGTCACCTTTCTGCTACACTGAACTGCCTCTTTCTTCAAGGTACATACATTCTTACAAGGTTTTCTTAAAATCTATGACTAGAAATATATGACAGAATGTAAATGAATAAGGTTATCTAAAATGACTTCTCTACATATTAGATCCAAGATAGAGCACACTCGTAAATTTTGTGTCTAATAATTACAGGGACCAGAAACTTAGCAAGGCTGACCTCAAACCTGCCAGAACAGTTTACATGCAATCCCTGCACTGGCCCTGTCTTAGAGTCAAACTGAGACTTTCTATTAAAATAACGTAACATTTCACATCTAGGTCAGGGTTATGGCCTCTTCCACCATTTCAGCACAGTACTAGAAGAGTATCAAAAGAGCACGTGTCATATTAAAACATCTTATTTATCATTCAAAGGACATACGTTAAGATAATCCTTTCCATATTCCCAAAGATGAAAAGAAACAAATGTGAAAGTTCTAGAATAAAAACAGATTCCTCCAAACATTCTCTGGTTTTTATTGTATTACCTGCAAAATCTATTGTAGGCTCAGTAGTCATTTGGGAGGATATTTTTCTTTGGCGAGAGGGATGGTTACTTCTTTATGTCCTTTGGTCTAATTATACGTGAATCATTTTAACATTAAAAGACCACTCCATAAAAAGTAATTTCTTTGATTACTCTTCTGAATATCTTCTTTCTGCCTTCTCCACTTTCCTACTTCTTAGCTTTCCAAAAGGAAGCCTTCAACTAGAATATATTGTTGCAATGAACTAGAACATAAAGCCTTCAATAAAATCAGAATCCAGCACTGTTCATCATTTCTCACACCACTAACCCTCTGCCCTTCTTCAAACTCCACTGTTCCTCACTTATTGCCCTCACAAGGATTAAGAGTGATCCTTGGGGCCTGGAATCTTGGGGAGACAGGCATTGTTTCTTAGTATTTACAGAATTCCCAAGTAGTCACACAGTACTATGCACATTACTTCCTTGGGCTATTGAGTTATTAATGCTGTGTCTATTTTACAGTTAGAAAGCTACAACAAAATGAAACTAAATGGTCAAAGTATAGTCTCAGTGAAACTCAGAGCAAGATTAAATTACTGTGTTCCTTCAGCAGTGATTCTCAATCAGGGGCAATTTTTTTCCCTCAAGGGACACTTGGCAATGTCTGGAGATATTTCTGATTGTCATGACTGTGGCTAGAGACCAAATATGCTACAGTGCGCAGGCCAGCCCCCACAACAAAGAATTGCCAGGCTCAGAATGTCAACAGTGCTGATCATGGGGATCCCCGATCCTCTGGCATCTCTAGCACTACTTTCTTTGGCCCCCTAGTTCGTGAATGGCTCCCTCTACAATTTGGTCCTTGTACAGTATTTACACAGAAACAGGCCGGCTGAGTGCTTTCCCTGGCATGCTATACTTTTTAGTTACTTTTAAAATAAAAGATATAGTCGGCTCTCCACAACCACAGGTTTCATATCCGTGGATTTCACATCCTTGGATTCAACCAACCGTGGATTAAAAATATTTGGATAAAAAAAAATCCCAGAGAGTTCTAAAAAGCAAAATGTGAATTTTCCATGTGCCAAGCATTATGCTGATTCCACGTGAATGAAGGGATGCACAGGCATACTCTGCTGTAGCTCATATGCAAATACAAAATCATTTTATATAAGGGACTTGAACATCCTCAGGTTTTGTTATCTAAGGAGGTCCTGGAACCAATCACCCAAGAATGACTGTACATGGGAGCCACAGGAGAAAATGTGTAAAGTTAGGAAAGTCCAGCTCCTTTCTTTTAATGAAAATCCTAGCAAAAACCAAGTCCCTTCATTAACAATCTCTAGCACTGAACTATGGTCTGTGTCTGGCTGCTCACCTGGACTCCAGTTGTTGACTTGCTCTGCAGCTGCCTTTGCTCTGCTCTGCTTATCTCTAAGCATGTGTATCACGTCAGAGCAGTAATAATGTATGCTTACGGGACTCTCCAGAGAGCTACCGCCCCTAATTGTCTATTTTGTTCAGTAAATTGTACTCATTACCAAGTCATGTGAGGCACCAAAGGACATCAGACTTTCTGGGTGCCTTATGTCTGACTCTGGATAATGGGGCATTATCTGTTACGGGATCCACAATATTGAACTGAGTTGCTTGAAACCCTCCATCTAGTTTCCATCTGAGAAATTTAACCCCCTGTCTCTCTTTCCCAACTATTCTTCTCTCTGCTTAGATTTGTATTAATTATAATTTTCCCTTTAAGGAGCATTTTAGGCTAAAGTCCAGAAGCTGGAGAGCTCAGAAAGGATGTGATGTCCTTTCCATATCTCCTTCCCAGATGTCCACCTAGACTCTGAAAGGGCATACCAAACAATGAATATCTTCTTGTCTCAAATATCTTCAGAACAAATAAAAATCCAAAGCCAGCTTTGGTTATAATGCTCCTGATGCCCACATCCATTTCCCCAGGGACTGCAAACAGACAAGGAGTGAGTGGAAATATAACTTCCAATGACACTGGATAAAATAAAATACAATAGGCAGAGCCAGGAGCTTTGCTAGTGCTATTATCTACAGAGAATCAACCCTCCGGTAAGCTATTTCCCTGCCTGAAAAAAAAAGTAATTAATGAAGAATAAGTCAAGCAAAGTGATCCACGGAGAAGGAGGATGCTGGGAGAGGGGAATATGAGCCAGCAAAGCTAATAGTATGATACAGCTACAAGAAAGAGGCCTAGTTCCCTTCTCTACAATATATTTCAGGAAAGTCCAACCATCCCTCTCCTCCCCCCAGCACAGGTAAATCACACCACATACAAACTTATTAAAAATTCTTGTGTGAGTATTTCCATGCACAGATTCCATCCCATAACCCTGATCATGGTTTTAATTTTGTAACTGCTGATTTTCATGGTGTCTATGAATCAAATCAATAAAAGTTTTGAGAGCCTGCCATATACAAGGCACCTAACTGCACTGACTCTGAGAGGCTGTTGAGATAAGAGCCTCTATGACTTAGTAAAACCAGTGAAACAATGGCAGAGAATGCCTTTGACTCACCCTGGAGTAGAGGGTGTGAGAGCCTTCAAACACACTTACATCCTCATGACCCATCAGCTCTGTTGCTTTTCACCACTCACTTCTGCATGTTGGACCACAGTCGATTGATCACCAACTGCCAAAGACGAAAAGTGAATGAATGCATTAGACCAAAAGATCCATAACTTCAAGTCCCAAGCCACTGCTCAAGTGAATTTGTTAGAGTAAGCTAGGTGCTTAACACATAGACTCAAACACATGTAATGGCTCAAACTCAATAAAAGTTTATTTCTGGTTCCTATATGCACTGGACAGATGAACAGGCCAGTCAATGAAGTGGCCCTCCCTGACCAGTGATGCAGGTACCCAGGCTGACAAAAATCCTGCCATCTTTAAAATTTCTGACCTTGCTCTACAGGTTCTCTCCATTCTAGCCTGCTGGGAATATAAAACAGCACGAAGGAATTCACAGGAACCTTCTGTTTTTTACCTACAAGTGGATCACAATATTCTTTCACATCCAGTCACATTCTGTTGGCTAAAACTCAGCCACACGACCATAACTAAGACCATGGGATGCTGGGCATCTAGTAGTTAGTTTCTATCATACAAGCCTGACTCCAACCCAACTCCAAAAAACAATATTAGGTTTAAAGTACAGAGTTCTGGGTGAGAACTAATACAGTAATCTTTATTAGTTACTTAAAAATAGTTACTTAAAAACTGAATCTTTGTTTCTTGGTTTCCTTATCTGTAAAATATCCTGCTTCCCTCATTGACCTGGGGGGAGGAGGGGTAATGTAAGACTCAAAATGAGACAAAGTAGCATTTTCAGACTTTAATATGCAAGCATAGCACCTAGGCATCTTGAATAAAATGCAGATTCTAACTTAGTAGGTCCTGGGGAGGCCAGAGAGTCTGCATTTCTAACAAGCTCCAAGATGATTCCAATGCTATTCTCTGACCACCCTTTTAGAAAAGAGATAAAGAATTAGAGAATATTTCTGTAAATCACAAAGTGATATGTAGATATAAAGAATTATTATCCTGGTACCAACTTTGATTATAAATGAATTCCCAACTACTCAGCTTTTTTAGGACATGATTAGTCTAGATACCAAATAGAACTTCATAGAGTATTAGGATTTTGGAACTGGGAATAATTTCAGTGGTCACTGCTCTCTATTTTCTGGACAAGGAAGCAAACTCAGAGAGGTCAATGATGCCTAAGAAATCTCATAACAACTCAGTGTGCTGGAATCAGAATTCATAAATTTAACTTTTTTTCTGTTATCACATAAACTCAATTGACAATCTTCTGAAGACAAAAAAAGGGTAATTTTGATTCTTCTGCTAAACCAAGAATAAATGCTACTCTGGCCCATACCCAAAAAGGTACCAGAAGGTGGCAATCACCAGCATGGGTCACCATGGTACCAAATATCAGCAAGGAATCACAGGACAGGTATTGAGATTTTCAAGCAGATGTTCTTCAAAATTTAGTGATCTCCAAAGTTATGTCTCACTTGTCCAAAATGTGACCTGAACACTAACTTCTGTATACCTTCTGGAAAAAAAACAAGAAATTTTATTTTCAATATATACAAACTCTGAGCATCTCCTATTTGAGAACAATCAGAAAAAGAGAAAACATGAGGTTAGAACAGGAAACAAATAATTAGCCAAGGAAAAGCAGTGGTTTCTATGGTAAACCCTGGGGACAGATAAAGAAACCTCAAGATATTTTTTATTCCTGGCATGTAAATTACTTTGCATCTCTGAGATCATAGTGAGCCCTAGAAGCTCATAGTAGAAAGTAAAATGTTAAGGCCTCAGAAGTAAAAGATAGGAGTCAAAAACTCCAAGTCATAAGTCAGAAAGGCATTGATTTATCCAGAAATAAAATGAGATTGGGGAAGAAGGGAGCCTTTTACTATGCATGTCATTTCCAATGAAGCGACGTGAATTTGAAAGTGTTTCAGTGAAGTTAGAAGGAAGTACTTATTGAGCAAGGAATGATAAATGGAAATCAATGCTTGCATAGCCATTATCAATTTAAGATGGGTAGAATGCTATTATTAGCAATTTAAAACATTTTCATATAAGTAAACTCCTCTAAGAATTTCTATAGGTTTACCTCTGTACTCCACCCCTAAGCCCTTGTCCACAGTTTCTTTAAGAGTCTCAAAAATTCTCTTATCCTGGCAATTTTTCTGAACTATGGAATATTTACCTCATTTTATGCCATGGACCCCATTAGCAATCTGTTGAAGGACCTTCTTCTCAGAATGACATGTTAAATATATAGAGAAAAAATATATATGATTACAAAGGAAGCCAATTATATGGAAATACTCTTCTATCCACATAGCCCTTAGAGTCCATGGACACAATTTAAAAACATCTGATTGGGGAATGACTCTTCTAGAATGATGAAAGTTTTTTCTTACAGAACTTTTTATGCAGAAAAGTTTTTAAAACCTGAAGATGCATAGTAAAGAATCCCACTCAGGACTGATTATTCAGTGAAGAAAAGAATAAGCTGCAAAGAGAAGCCTGACCTTGAATTTCTGCCCAAACACAACACTATTTATGCGGTGGCTTTAAAATACTACATTAAGGAATTATTCAGAATTTTCTTGGCTCCAAACTTGTATACACTGCATATCCTTTGTACTGACAGCAGGTGAAGAAAGGCAACACTGGAGAAGGGAAGACTGAGATGAGTCCAAGCTCAAGCTCTAGTTCTCTAGTCCTCTGCCATTAACTAGTTCTATTAGCCTGGTCAAATCACTCAGCTTTGAGTTGAAAGTCTGTCTATGAAATGGGAAGGTTGAGTTAAACCAGCTCAAAGATTTCTTCCAACACTGAATTATTAAGATTCTAAGACAATGCACAACTGTTTCTGAGAAGAAATATTAGTGAGATTCCTTTCTGTCCTAGGCTCACAATATGAAAATACCTACTAGATGAGAATTTTTCTACTTTATGAGAATCACCTAGCCACAGAAAGAAATTTTAAGAGACATGTGCCACCTCACCAATGCCACTGACCATGTGAGAAAACTAAGGTTCAGAAAGGCAAGTCACATAATGAGATGTTAATAAACTGCTGTGACTACTGCCATCTAGCACTGGCAGGATTTTAGAATTAAACACTAGTAAGTAAAAAACCAGCTCAATGGATCACTTGGAGACAGAAATACACCCCAAATATGCTGAGCTATAGGATGAGAACTGCACAACGAAGAAGGTGAGCAGAGTGCTGGCACCCAGCAGCAGTGCCCTAGACCTCAGACAAGATCAAAGCTGAGGCCTTCACATATACGGTAACCTCACTGATAACGACATTCACCTCCCTCAAATATCATGGCTACAAAATTCATTTCGAAGAGCAATCAATTACAAAGAATAAAGAATAACTATTTCAAAAGAGGGAACGGGATGAATGAAACCAAACTAATAAAGTCAATAAAACCAAAGTTCAAGATTTGAATTGTTAATACAATCTTGAAAAGGACAACATTAGCTAAGAAAATCTAAAACTTAAAAGTTCCTAACAGGTATTTTAAATAGAAACTAATTTAAAATAACTTTGACCTACCTTCTGTGGACAGCCATGAATTATAGTAACTGCTTAACCAGCATTATTTTTACTGATATTCTCACCACTATCTTCAGAGCTTGGAATTACTGGATATTGATCAGGCTTAAAAGTCATGCATATATTTCCATAGTCTATACCACATATGTAGGTTAGTTTTATATACAAAGAAACAGCAACTATGATGTTGGGAATTATGATAGAATCATGACTTCAGCCTCACTCAATTAACCAAAAATATGATTTCCATATGCTTTCAAAACCTGTTACAGTGTTTGTTAGTTTACCCTCTGCCTTCTTTCCTAGGAGAGACACAAAACGAGCAAAGTAATCACACCCACTCCTCAATCCTTACTACACATACGCACACACATTATTCCTACCTTATATAAACAGTTCTGGCTTTCAGAACTTGTTTCTTTTTTGGAGAGTCTCTTTGACTAAGAGCTGACACAGCCTTTCGAAATCTAGACTAGGGGTTACACACGGCTGGTCTGTCAGCTCCGTATTGCATCTCCTCCAGAAATTCCCAGAGGTAGCAGTGCCATCTATCGGTAGGAAGGGCACAACTTGATTTCTGGAAACCCATGGGTGACATAACCCCTTAAAGACACGAAAGAACAGCAACCTAGATTTGTGTCTTTGTGAGCCTTTTTTATTTTATTTTATTCTTTTTAGAGCACATGGCAAGCATAACTGATGCTTATAACCTGAGACACAGAATCTCCACAGAAGACTCAGTCATGAAGGGCAGGTCTTCTGGAAGCCACATAAAGCCCAGCCAATAAACGAGACAGCTCTGCCTGGAAATGCCTCAAGGCTCCAAAGGCAAGCAGCCTCACTGAATTAAACATTTCTTGGCTCTCCTTTCCCCCTAGTGCTTCTGTATCAGATGATATCACCCATGCCCCACCTGTGGCAATGTTATCCAGTTCTATCTTACAGTATGTGTCCCAGTGAAGGTGCTCAGACATTTTCAATGTGAAGGCTCTTACATTTACACAATGTGACACAGATCCTGCTCAAAGGACACTACTGGTTAGGCATGCAGGTCGAACTCTAATCTCTCTCATTCACTCTCCATCCTCCCTGTACCTCAGCCAAGGGGATAGAAATGATGGAAAGGAAATGATTTTGTTGTTGCTTTGAAAGCAACACTAGTAGGCTTTTATTGAATCAGAGAATAAACCCTTGTCCTGTAGGTCACTAAGGTATGTTGCCTTCTTCAGAATGAACTAAGCCTGCCAATCTTCTTCTTTTCCATGTGTAACTTAAGTGTTTATCAACCTTTTCAAAACGCCTGACTCCCTTCCACTGGCTAAACATAAACGTTGTGTGACCTTTGTGCAGTTTATATATATATATATTTTTTAAATGACATTTGAGAAAAATATGAAAGCATGAATTTTTTAAAATATGCCACCTAACCCACACTCAAATTCCTTCCTCCCCTACACCCCCTGCCAATAACATACAAATCACCAACAAATTTTTAAATCATTCCCACTAATTTGATTTATATTCCAATCTATCAGGTGACAATATATACTACACTTTACTATGGTCATTTGTTATATTCCCAAAAAGCTTTACAGCAACTTCTTTTACTTTCATTCACCTCGCAAAACCTCCAAAATTTGATTTGCTATAGCGGGTAAGTGTTAGTTCTGATCCCCCCTAACAAATTTAAGTGTTCCTTCTTCAATTTGTTTTAATTTGCCAAGTAAATTAACTTCTCAGTGAGTGTAGACATTTCACAGGCATGAGGTGTGTCTTAGATGTATGAGCATTGTTTCCTAAAGAAATGAAACTTTGTACATGGAAGGTAAGAGTAATGGAAGGGCTTTGAAGCAGAATCAGGACGTCTCTGAGGAATCTGGTAAAGAAACAGATTCTTGTCTGACACCAGAATAAGTTCTAAGTGGATTACAGCGAAATCCAGAATACAGTAAAATCTTCCTAATGACAGCGGAACCATTTCTTACCAAGTAGACTACAGATACATCAAATTAACCAATTAGTTAACCAAGAGAAAATTGAAGAGTTTTTTTTTTTTTTTTTTACACTTCATTATAAGATTCACAGTAAGCCCCTGCTATTGCTGGTTTGGGGGAAAAGGAGAGAGGCAGGGGATGCCTTACACACACCCTCCCTTTTTAAAGTATGACTTAAAAAGACACACACTCACACACACACCAACATACACACCAATTTTGTCACCCAGATGGTCTTTTAAACGCGCACTTTTCAAAGAATTAAGGAGGTCTGAATAGGTGTAATTTAGACCCTGCCTTGCCTTCTCCCTACAGCCCATTAGCATGCTCAAGTAATTATTCGCTTGGGCTGCCCTTGGTTTACAGAGATTACCACCTCATCCTCCCCCGCCCCCGAAAAAAAAAACAAAAAACCCTGTCTTCTTGAAAAAGAATCTCCCTGTGATGATCTGGTCTGCGGTTCACTGCAGGCATTTCCCTCTTTGCAATTTACCAGTCATCAGTTTCACTGTATCTGTAATTCCTTTTTGTAGCCTCTCATTTAGACCTGCCAATCCAATTGCTCTAAAATAATTTTTTTCTGCCCCTCAATCAATCTTTGGATTCCTTCGGCCGAATGAAAGCGATCAATTTCGGTGCAACTCAGGTGAGAGCTCGGGTGTAGGTACAGAGAAGCCTTTTATGGGGCAGCACCTGGGCTCGGTCCACCCGTCTTGTTCCCCACCCCCGCCCGCACAGCTGCGTTAGGAATTCCGCTTCTCTCGGCGCCGCCGGATTAGTTCGTGTCCCAAGGCTTGGCCAAAGTGACACTACATTTTTCCCTTCGTTCTCACATGTGACAGGTCCCACTGCATTAAAGCCATCTTCTCCCCGGCCACAGCCCAGATCCAGCACCCGTGACGCCCCAGACCCACCACCCTCAATCACCCTTTACCTGGGGAGGGGGCCGATACCAAGACGTCTCCAGACGGGAAACAAAGGCGGAGGAAAGGACTGCCAGGTAGGCAGGACCCCACGGGTGGACCTGTCACCGCGGCGAAGAGGATGGGTAAGTGCATTAAAGCGTAGGAAAAGGGAAACCGAGTTACCTAGGGGGGTCCGCATTCTCCCCAAACAGGGACTCCTCGAGCAGGCAGACCCCAGACCGCTCCCGGCTCGACCAGCCCGACCCACCCCGCTCGCCTGCACCCAGCAGTGGACAGGCTGGGGGCCACCCCGCGGCGGCGCTTACCTCGGGAGAAGCGCTCCAGCTCCCTCCGACGGCTAGGGAGAAAGCCCCGCCGCACGCGCACGCGTACGCGTTCTCGCGCCTTCACGCCCCCGCGCGCGCCCCTCCGACCAGGCTTCAGTCCGCCCCGGCCCTGTCCGTCAGCGTCCGCAAGAGCCAATCCGGTAGCGCGGGAGGACCAGCGCCAGTCACATGGTCAGACCAGCCAATCATCAAGTTGCCCTCGGCAGCACCGTCTTCGATGTCTCTGGAGGTTCGGTTGCTACCGAGTGGAGCGAGTGCGAGGCAAGCACAAAGGGCTGAGTCTCTTTTCCGGGGCTCCGTGTCGCTCAATTGATCAATTGATGTCTCAAATTCTAAATATGCAGAATTACCTGGGTGTCTCAGTTAAAGGGCAGATTCTGATCCAGTTAGTGTGAGATGGGGACCAGAAATTCTGCCTTTCTAACAAGCTCCAGGAGGTGTTGATGATGCCCCTGGGCTGAGGACCATGCTTTGAGCAGCAAGATTTTAAGGGTACCTGTCAGAAAATGATGGTTATAGCTCCTGCTTCATGTTATCTAAAAGTTTTGAGATCTTTTTCTTCCACCAATGATGAAAAACAATCCAGTGAATGACTAAACATGGGGTGTCCTGGTGGCACATAGTTTGGGCACTGGCTGAGGGACGTGTGTTTAATTCCCACATCACTCGCTCGTAGTCTATGGGGCAGAAACCTGTGCCCATTGGTGGTTGGAGAGTGGAAACTAGAAGTGAGGACTGCATACTCCTCTTAGAGAAAATTAGGTCACCCTAAAGTATGGAGCATATGTATCCGACTGGCACTGTTTTATACTCTTGGCCAGAGAAGTAACATAAGTGGTTTTGCGTTGTGGAAACTTACAGTTTGTTGTGGAACTACACAGGCAAATTCAGGAAAACCATATAGCAAAACATGCAGAGAGCTAATGGTCTCAGCATCTTGGACAATTCAGACAGAAGCCAGAGAGTTTGTAAAATAACTTATTTTAGGGATCTTAAAAATTGTCTGGATATCCTCCTGTCAGTAATTCCAGGGTCTGGAAGTCAGGAAGGCCAGTGCCTCTGCCATTTCTTAAACTTGACCTAAGCCTAAGCATTTTTAGACTGGCAAGCAAGAAACTTTGTCATTCTGCATAGTCAAAGCAAGAAACTTTGTCATTCTGCATAGTCAAACTCTTAAAAGCTCAGCAGTGTACCAAAGAACTAAGTGCTAACTTCAAAGCCTCCCCACCCCACCCCCATTTTCAGACCAGTTGGTATGACACTGCTTCAAGCAATTTTCTCTCACTATTTAGCAAGGTGATGAAACTGCTGCTTAGAGAAAACTTCACACTTGTCAGTGTGTCTTGGGCCTCTCTGCCTTATCAGCCCCAGAAGTGAAGCCTGCTTAGCAGTCTCAGACATTGTCCATTACATTTCTATCAGAGATGCCATAGCACAAAATTTGGAGTTTCAGGGAACACATTGAATCTAGCACAACAATGATTCTGGCTACAGCAGGAGTAAAGAAATGTCTAACCAAGGAAACTATATTTGAAAGTCTCAAAAGAGTTTCTTTTGCTATCATTAACCCAGTGTTTCTCAAGCCTTGCTGCACAGTAAAACTTTTAAGAAAATAGATTTTGGGGCCCTATGCGTAGAAATTCTGATTGGGGTGAGGTGTGGAGCCTGGCAGCTTAAAGTTTAAAAAGTTCCACGGGTGATTTATAGTTTGCTATGCTTGAGAATACCTGCATAAGCTGCTATATAGAGGGACTCATTCTTTAACAAGGAAAAATCAACTCTACAACACAAATCGCTAATGACATAAAGCCTCTGAAAACAGAGAGATGTGTCCACATAATTTGTGAGAATAGATTTTTAAAAAGAAAGAAAAGCCACAAATAATTCATAGATAATAAATATTCCAAAGACTACTCAGTGGAACAAATTAAAAAGTCAGATCCACAACTAGGTTTAATTTCAGTTGATTAAATAAATATTTCAGAAAGAACCTATTACCTTTTGTTAACCATACTAAACTGGTGAAAGCTTCCCTTGTTTAATGCCCTTCTTAACTAAATGCCAGTTTCTACTTGAGTATTATTCAGTTACTCTCTGAGGCTTTTCCCAAAGCATGCAATAGAATCACTTGGCGTACCTGCTAAAATGCAGATTCCCAGCACCCACTTCAAAGCTTCTCTGGTCTCTCTCCTGTAACAATTTCGAAAGCCAGTACTGATTAAATTAGACTCTAGGTTGTACATCCTAATGCCGAACTTCACATACTATAACTTATGGAAAATAGCTGTGCTATCAATTTGGTTTTGCATGCTAGCTAAATAAAGTTGAGTCAATTTTTAAAAATTTGAAGAAAGTCTCAATTCTCTTTACTGGGGTTTTACCAAATTCTGTTACTTTGTGAAATAAAGTGATTGGTGTTCTGAAACTTGGAAAGCTATTGTTGCTGAGAATCACTATAGAGTGATATTTGCTGTAGTGGAGTATGACTTGGTTCAGAACTGAATTAGTGAGATCTCCTCAGAACACTCAGCCAAGAATAGCCATCTTGCTTAAAAGTGACTTTATTTGCCACATCAGAAATATGGAAACCCGTGTGTGAGCCTGCAAACTAGCTTCCCTCCTGCTCTGACACTTTTAAAAATATATTTTACAGCATTCAAATAGGGGGAAAATTTTTCTCACTTTATAAAATTGTAGCTTTAGCTACTGGTAAAATAAGGACAATTTTCACTGGTATGTAACTAATATGAAAAATTTAATTCTTTTTCTTTTTTTAAGTTTATTGGGGTAACATTGGTTAATACAATTATATAATTTTCAGGTGTACATTATAATTTGACATCTATATATTCTATTGTGTGATTACCACCCAGAGTCCAGTTTCCTTTCGCTACCATATATTTGACCCCCTTTACCTTGTCTACCTCTTCCTTCCTTCCCCCACCCACTATCCTCTGGTAATCACTAGTCCATTGTCCATGTCCATGCTTTTAGGATTATATCCCACATATAAGTGATATCGACTTTTTCAGTCTGGCTTATTTTGCTTTGCATGATTATCTCGAGGTCCATCCATGTTGTCGCAAATGGCAGTATTTCATCTCTTCTTATGACTGAGTAATATTCCATTGTATATATGTACCATGGCTTCTTTATCCGGTCATCTATTGTAGGACACTTTTGTTGCTTCCATATCCTGGCCACTGAGAATAATGCTGCTCTGAACATCAGTGTGCAAATATCTTTTCGGATATGGGATTTCAAGTCTTTGGGGTAAAAACCTAGTAGAGGGATTGTTGGATCATACGGTAGATCAATTCTTATTTTTTGGGGGAACCTCTACACTGTTTTCCATAGTGGCTATACTAATTTGCGGTCTCACCAGCAGTGTATAAGGGTTCCTTTTTCTCCGCATCCTCTCCAACATTTGTTATTACTTGTTCTGTTGATGATAGCTATTCTAACAGGTGTGAGATGGTATCTCATTGTAGTTTTGATTTGCATTTCCTTAATAGCTAGTGATATTGAGCATCTTTTCAAATATTCATTGGCCATTTATATGTCCTCTAGGGAGAAGTGTCTGTTCAGGTCCTCTGCCTATTTATTGATTGGATCATTTGTTTTTGGTTGTTATTGAGTCATATGAGTTCTTTATATATTTTGGATATTAGGCCTTTATCAGAAGTGTTGCTAAAAATTTAATTTTTAACTAGAAAAAAAAGCATTCATTTTTCTCTTTGTGAGTGTCATTATCATAAAAAGAGGCAACAGGAAATAATGAGATTCTTGCTTGAGGATAAGAGTTTGAAAAAAGAAACATTCAGGCTGTCATTCATTTTGTTTTTCATCCTGCTTTGCCTCACATATAACCTAGCTATTCTATAATTTCAGGAAATGGATATGGTATTCTCCGATAAAAATCATGAGTTAGCTTAAGCAATTCCCCCTAACCATTACTCCCTATAAATTGCTTAGCTAGAGATTTAAGTATATTTAAAAAGAAAAGGAAGAGATTAGATATAAACGACCAAGTCTCCAGAAAACTACCCATTGCTTTCCATTACAACCAGAAGCCCCATAGACTGCTTTATAATTGTTAATCATGTTTTTATCTCTCTAGCAATAAATAACTTCCCTAAACTTAACTGATTTCATTCATGAGACTCACAGATTACTCAAGATTCTTGTCTCCATTTGCCATATAAATCCAGCCAGGTAAACATTTTATATCTATGTATCTGTGTTTTAATAACTGGTACCTTTTCTGCTATTTAGTGTCTTTGTACAGTAAGCCTAACACACTGGAAATTTTTAAGATGTTTATATTCTTGATATTATCTATATTATATTATCAAAGGTAAAAAGTTTTTTTTCTCTGGCTTGACCCTTCTCCCCAGTGTTATAATTGCCTGTCCTTCCTAAAGTTAGAAATATTCTTTTTTTATTTTAAAATATATTTCAGATGTTAAACATGTATATATAAAAATGTTATATGCTCCACTATACCTCCCCCAACTTAAGAAATAAAACATTATTAATACAATCAAAGCCTCCATGTACCTCTTCCAACAATTTGATTTTTTAGACGGAGATAACACACTTAGCAAGCTTAGCCACAAATGAAAGAGAATAGCTTATGGAAGGAAATACCATATTGTATGCATAGAATAGAAAACATAAATGTAGGTGGGCAAAATTTTTACTGAATAAAATGGAAGTTCTAAACTGACATAAGAAAAAGCAGAGCTGGAAATTCCATGTGGTCAATTTTGGTGTGGGTAACTTTTAGAACACCAGTAGTTTGGAGCAGAAATAAGGTGAGGAATCAGGTCTCATTCATTCAATAAAAACACTACAGGAGTCCTGTCTTTTAGCTCATTTTAAGTTACATAAGCCATCGCAATTGAAAATAAAATGTATTATATTACAAGCACGACACATACCATTATAAGAAAGCACAAAGAAGAAACACCATTTCTGATGAAATCGGGAAAGGCTTTCTATAAAAAATGATGTCTGAAATGAATTACAAAAACTAGTAAGAGTTAGCTGGCAAAGGACTAGAGAAAGGATGTGTCAAGCCTACCAACAGCCCATACAAAAGCACAAGGGCATGGGATATCTGGGAAGAGAAAGTAGTTTAATTTTACTGGCTGTGAAAGGAAAAGGAGAACGATTGAAAGGTAGACGAAAGACCAGAATTTGAGGATGGCAAATGCGTGATATGCCATTCCTCCTTCCTCTAATCAACCATGGAAGTCAACTCTATTCTAGTGATTATGGAAAGCATCTATGATCAAATCCCAGCTTCTCCACTTCCAGTTGTGTAAACTTTGATAAAATTATCCAGGTCCTTGGATAAATGACTGTATAGTTTTCTCATCTATAATATGGAAATAATGGCAATACAAGTGCCTGCCTCTAACAGTTGTCAGTGAACTTATTGTTAATTAAATAATATAAAGTGTGTAAGCAGTGTTTGACATGTAGGAAGTACTAAATAAATGATAGCTATTATTAGTATGTGGTCTCAGAGTCCTTAGCACATTGTTACTGGCTTCTCACTTTAACCAGTCAGAATTGGCATTCATAAGGAAACCTCTTGGCTCTCCCTGGTTTAGAGCTCTAAATCCTGGTACCACTCACCTATGCTAATTCTTAACTACATTTAAGCGAGTTCTTTATAATAAAATGTTCTTCTCAGTCCAACACCAAGTCACAAAAACTAGCTGCTGACCCACCTAAATATTTTCCCCAAAATTTAAAGAGATTATTTTTGCTGTTTTATTTTCCTGTGTAACTTTCTATAAAACAGATCATACTCTAAGCAATTTCAACTTTTTGTCCCTCAGATGTATTACTTAGCACTGTCACTCACACTCAAATTAATATACCATTTTAATGATTATATTTCCCAGAGTTCTGAATTTTATTCCTACCAACTTGCTATTTCTATGCCAAAGAGCTTAGCATCTTCTATGAAGATGTACTATTGAGGCATGTGGCTTCCACCAAATGATTCCTCAAATTTCTCAAGACTAATCCCTGGGCCTGGGATGGTTTTCATGCATGTATTGGTTCCTACTCAGAAATTCCTCTGGTATGTCTATGGTGAGTAAGAACTTGACTAGATACTAAGAAAATAGAGCCAAGCAAACAGGCATGGTTTCCCCAAAGGAAGGTTACCATCATCTGCCTCTGTTTCAAGCCCCACTCTCTAGTGAGAGAAACTCTGATGTCCCTGGGGTGAACACTGTTGATGGCCTATCAAGATTCCCTTAGAGCTTTTTCACCAGCTCTGTACACTCATCCCCAGCTTCCATTCCCTTTGCTATAATCTTTAGAGGATTACCTTCAACACTGGAGCCACCTCACCTATATGGAACTGAAAATAGCTGAGAGTGACACCACCCTGTTGGGTAGCCCATAGCCAATGACTAGCAGGTGTACATGTACAAAACCTCAGTTCCTTTGCCTCAAAGTGTGACAAACTCTGTGGTGTAATTTGTACTACAGAGCTCCTCATAGATCAGGCTGAGTCTGCTGTTTGAGATCCCACCCTTACTGTCTCTCATTAGTTCCTCTTAGGAGCATTTCCTTTATAAATGACTAGCACTTGAATGCTTAGCTCAGGGTCTTCTTCTGAAAGATCTCAACCTATGACCACTCATTTGCTTATTATAAGGTTGGCATTTATCACACTATATTTACCTAGTCTAAGTCAAGTGACATACTCTATATTATAAGTTGTATGATTCATTTATCTTTGAAATTCTCAAGTTATGACACATAGTTGGAACTCATTAAACCTCTGTTGAATTGACTTGAGCTGAAATGTCTCTGGCATGTCTCACCACATCATCTCCATCCCTCACCAGCTACTTCTCTGATTTTATCCCTACCTATCTGTCTCTTGATAACAGCTCCAGCCACATTGGCTGGCCTTCTTAACAGTTCCTCAAATATACTAAGCCCACTCTTGTCTCTGGCTGGAATACTCTGTTCCATTCACATCTTCACATGCCCTCACTCACTGAATTCCGGTCTTTGCTCAAAGGACTACTCGACAAAGAGACCTTCCCAGGTCAAATAATTCAAAGTAGCACTCCTTCCCACAGTTCCTCTCTAACCCAAACTTTCTCAACCACGGTTCCTTGAGAGTATCAAGCTCTAGAGAAAATGATTTCTGTGACTATTTCCTCCCATCTCCCAGGTATCATTTTAGCTGTATAGGAGAGAAGTTAATTCATTGTCTGTAAAGGATACTTTAGGGCATTAGATTTTAATCCTCTGGTAGAACTGGTAGAGAAGGGCTGCTCTAAGCTATTATCTACATCTTCTTTTTAGCTCTTATCAACATCTGACAAATTATTTCTTTGTTGTCTCCCTACCTCACCCTCAGTAGAATATAAGCACATGAAATTAGATTCTGGTCTCTGCTTATCCTCAGTGGCTAGAACTGGTACATAACAGGCACTCAAAGGATGTTTGTTGAATAAACTTCACAAGATATATTTTTGTTATTAACTTTTCATATGAAAACTTTTCAGTTGTAAAAGCATTCACATTAAAACTTCTCCATATAAAAAAATATGTGTTATAGATTACCCAAGTGAAAAGATGAGACAGAAAATGTTAAAAGGAACTGGGAAACCTAAAAAAATTTGTCAAGAGAATAATAATAGAAAGCTTTAATCATATAAACACAAAAGTAACCTATTGCTCAATCAGGATGAGAGATGGGATGGCGAGCAGTAGGCTGGATATTAAGAAATTGAGGACGACTTCTATATCGCACACAGAAGGAAAATAGAGGGAACATTCATCCTAAATGGAATCAGAAATGCACTCAGGGGATTGCTGCAGGTGAGCCACTAAGCAAAAATTAATAACATAATTAAATTCTTCATCTTCTTGGGACAGGGGAAAACCAAGAAACCCATCCCACACATTCTAGATTTTTTTAAAAAGAAATATGATAACTATAGGTCTCATTTAGGAGACAATTGAAAGAAAGAAATATATAAAGTCAAAACACACAAGAAAAGCCTATTTACCTTTTTGTTGTTATTGGCTTTCCATAAAATACATATACCAAGAAATGAAAATTACAAGCATTAGAGATAGGAGCAAAAAGAAAATTGCTAGAGTCATATAAGTTATTGGGGGGAAAAAGAGGGTATTTTCTCTAAATTGGTAAAGGAGTTCATGTGAAGAAAATAAAAAACCCAATTAATTACACATAAGGAGAATAACTACAACAAAATCACTTTGAAGAACACCTTGCAAGTGTACCTGAAACCAATAAAAGGAGATTATTTTAACATGTTGAAGGGAGAAAGTCACTCAAAGAATAAGTAGAATCCTTTGATCTTGGTGGGATAAAGAATTTGCTCAAGAATGGAAAGGGGCATTTTTCACAGGCTGAATTATTTGCTGCAAATTTATATACTTAAAGAATCATATAGAGACTTTCTTTGCTATGATATCCACAAAGAGAGACTAGTTAGAATTACTTGACTGTAACAGTGACCTTGTACTTAGGATACTGGGAACAAGTCAGTGTGGACAAACCATAAGGAATTAGAGATGGAGAGTCTGCTGACTCAAATGGGTGACAAATGTGTAGCCATTGCCCATTCATGTAAAGGACTCAGAAGAGACCTGAAAAAAAGTAATTCTAAAGATTATTTTTGTTTAAATATACAACAATTTTTAACCTCAGTTATAGGCTCCATGACTTTGCCTGACCTAAAATAACTTAATGAAATGGCCATTTGACTAAACTTGATAGGAATTACGTGTAGCCATATTCTTTCTATTGTTTCTTATGTCTCCTGACATTAACAACCAATTGTGAATTTTTTGACCAATTATACTTAAAGTTACAGGTTTAAGACAAACTGAAAGCCTGGCACATAGTAAGCATTTAGCAAATGTTACCTGCTTTAAAATTTATTTTAGTAAATAAATCAAAATATAAAAAACAAAAAATTAAAATAAAATAAATTTTATTAACCAATGTCATCCCAATATATTTAATAAAATAAATAAATAAATAAATTTCAGGCTGTGTGTCCCTCTTCCTTTTTTTTTTTTTCTTTACTGGGCTCCTACTAAAATTCCATCAGTGGTCTCCGACTGTATCAGCAACAGTCCTCTGACAAAAGTTCCGACCACCAAGGGACCCAAGGACACGGCCCTCATATATTTTTACAGCTATTCATGATCAGGAGCCCTTATGGCTATAATTTATCCTGAGAGGATCTCGGAGTAGTTAAAGCTATATTCTCCCATTTGGGAGAATAGTCAAATCCTCTACTTACAAAGATTTTTAAAAAATCATTTTCTGTTGGCTTGAGTCCTCTCTCCAATGTTATCATTGCCTGTGTTTCCTGAGGTTAGAAGTAGTTTCAGAGAGGGCACTGGACCTAGTTCTGTGTTTCTGCCAAGAATTTTGATTTCCATAATCCAAGATCTCTCTCCTCTGTCATATGTCATCAGCACACACATTTTCTATTAAAACCCCAAACTGAAACTAATGCTTCCCACCTCAGAAATGAGCTTTAGAAAAATACTTTACTAATTTCCTTCAGTTTGATCCTACATTTAGTCTCTGCTTTAAACATCATAATGGCCATTACCAAGACCCCCATTTCCCAAGTCTGGGTTCAGCGCCTTTTCCTCTGAGCTCCCACAGCAACCTTGCACATCCCCCTAAATTGGCTTCTATCACACTGTATTATAATTGGCTATTCAGTGATTCACTACCCCACTTGACTAAGTTCTGTGAGTGCAGGGAATATTTCCATCTTATCTTTCATTGGACAAGAACAGCAGTCTCTGGAACGATGCCTGGTGTAGAGTAGGCACTCAATAATCATTAATGGAATGAATGAAAACACTCATTCTCAGAATCCTCCCTTTACTTCTGTGGGCATCTCTGCTGATTCTGTTCTGAACTGGAGAACTCCGTTACCTATTCCTAGGGTCTATCACTAACATTCCTTTATGTTTATTTTTCTGTCCGGGCTCTGTGTTCTCTCTACCAATATGTGCATGTACGAGTATTTAAATTCCTCTCGGATTAAATTCTTTTTTCCATTCTCACATTTCTTCCTTTCCCCTTGCTAATTTTAATACCTTCATCAAACCTACATAGTGTTGCTTCACATATGAGCAACCGACATCTTGCACACATTGCCCTTGATTGTACCAGTAGCCGAAATCCTAACATGCAAGAAAGCAAAAGATATTCCTGATATTTCATTCCTTTACAGTCCAATTTTTTTAATTTGAAGTAGAAACTTCCTTTCCTATGAGTTTTTCTATCATTATATCTCATTTACTTACAAAGTACTATGTCTCACACTTGCGTGTGCATTGGAATCACCTGTAGCACTTATAAACAAAATTGGTGTGGCTTTTGCCCTTAGAGACTGATTCAGTAGGTCTTGGAGGAAGGCAGAGAATGTACATTTTTAACAAGCTCCTAGGGGATATTGCTTAAGGACCATACTTTAGAATCACTGAACTGTGTCATTAAATGACAAACTCAAAAACAATATAACAATAAGTAATTAGTAAACACTACAAAACCTGTGTACAAAAGGAATTGCTCTCTACAATTGGTTGACCAAAAGAGTAACATCATTCCAGGATGCCAATCCAGTGTGGTACTACAGCTCAAATGATCAGCCCATTGTTGACTATTATTCAAAATAAATATATATTTTTTCTTTCTAATAAAACTTCGTTGCACCTCTGGTTACTATAATTAAAGAAAGCAACAATGGCCTTGGAAAAAGTGTAAAGAAGGGCAACTAGACTGATGGAAAGCAAGAGTTCCCCTGAAAGAAGGCTGCCTTATAATGCCAAAGGAAAAAAGGTAGGAGAGTTTTTCATTTCAGAATGGTAAAAGCTAATACATGGGACAATCAAAGTCTATAGTATTAGAAGCAGTACAGATAAGATGATAATTCTGAAATCTTAGAATGCAGAGTCCTTTGAAACTTGAGCTTAGGGAGGATTATGAAGAAAGTACTACATTCAGTGGGTGTCATTTGTGGTACTCATAACCCTTGAGAATTATGTAAGAAAAATAAAGATAATTAAAATATATTTTGTCAAGTAGATAAATGATAAAACCATAAATTGTTAGCTTTTTGTGGTTCACAGAAAGTAGGACCACTTACCTCCCTATCACATGTCCCCTAATGCTGCCTTTGGTAACACAATATGGTAAATACTCCTTGTGTTTTGGCTTGTAATGCAGTTCTAACCCATAAGATCAGATGAGCAATCTAAGACCCTTAGACTTCCTGTGGTCCACTTCACTCTGACATATGGCCTGTGTAAAACGGGAAAGTGATTAAGAAGTACAAATTGTAAGTGAGAATAGCCATGGGGCTATAAAGTATCACATTATAATAACTATGTATGGTGCCACATGGGAACTAGACTTATTAGGGTGATTACTTTATAAGGTATATAAATGTCTGATCACTGCGTTGTATACCTGAAATCAATATAATTTTGTATGTAATCTGCAAACGAAAAATAAATTTAAAAAAATAGAAAAGATATATGGCCTATGATCCAAGCTTGGGACCAGTAGCTAAAAATATTAAAGTGAGTGACTAATAATCCCATTCATTTACTCACACATGCTCCAGCTTTGATAAATCCCTCCCTGGATATGGTAATTTAGGCATCCCTGATAACTGAGTTTTGGAACATATCTGTCATCCAGGCTAAGGCACAGGATAAAACATAGCATAAGATACAGAAGAAAAAAAGAGTGAGGGAAACACAGACTAGGGTTTAAGGCAAGGTATATGAAACAGATACTTTCAGAGTGAGGCAGGTAAAAAAAGGAGCACTGTAGATCAGTGGTCCCCAACCTTTTTGGCACCAAGGTCTGCTGCTCCTATAAGAATCTAATGATCTGAGGTGAAGCTGATGCGGTGATGCTAGCACTGGAGAGCGGCTGCAAATACAGATGAAGCTTCGCTTGCTAGCTGCTGCTCACCTCCTGCTGTGCAGCCTGGTCCCTAACAGGACACAACTGGTACCAGTTCACTGCCCCGGGGGTGGGAGACCTCTGCTGTAGACTATAAGTCAATAGGAGGAAGTGGAGACTGTTGCTACTGAGTTGCAACCTATTACTGCAACATGAGAATGGAGATGGATCATATTTCATTATTTTTAAAGAATTTAGATATTTGAGTTTTTATTAAAATTTATCGGTTTTTTTTTTCAAAGAAATTCATACAGGCCAAGCAAAACATATCTGTGAATCAGATATGGGCCACAGATAATACTGTATCCTAAAATCTCCTAAACTCCTTCTCAGAACTGTGTCATGTGATCACTGTTAGATGCAAGGCAAGCTAGGAAGTGTAGTTTTTAAGCAGGGCACATTATTGCCATGAATAAAATCTGGACTCTACTACTAAGCAAGAAAGGAGGCCACATATTCTAAGAAGGAAAGATGCCCCACGCTTTGGAACACTAGAGAATTCCACAAATATTCACCTTCACAGCAACATCTTTTCTCCCTGCTTTTCAATGATCCTTGGAGGTCTCTAGATCAATCCATTAGCCCGAGTATAATGGGACTTATACTATTTTATATAGAACTATATTAAATTAAAGGGCTGCAATCATTGTGCCAAATGTGGCCACTTCCAATTTAGTACAGGTCTGCATAAAGCAGACAAGTGTAAAAGAGAAGATATACTAGAAATTCCAGGGGCACAAATTAAAACTTGAATCCCTGCTTTTATTAGGGCTTTCATGATATGACAGATGTACTTTTCTTGTCATTGCCCCAGTCTCAGGACAAGCAACATGTGAAAAATCATTGGATTTAAATTACTTTAGGAAAGATCTTTGTAGTTGAAAAGCAGTATGGACCAAGTACATATTCCTCATTTTCACGTCAATGACTGTCTTATTTGAAGAGTCAATTGTACTAATTTTAAAACTCAGAAAGAGAAAGCAGTAAACTACTAGTAATGATGTAAGGGCCCTGGGTGAGGATTAAGCCCTTGGGATTGTCTTAGCGTCTTTCTGATTTAGATTTTCTGGCTTCACCATAAACCACATAGGTGTAATGCATCTAAGTGAGACACTAAGGAAAATACCAATTTCACGTTTTCTGTCATCTAAAGAGATCTGAATTCACTGTTGATTTCACCTAGAATGCATTCTCTTCAAATTTTATGATGATCAAAGGTGTACTTCACCTCATATTCCACTCACTGGGAAGAAAATAGAGAAATTATTTGCTTTTATTTTTACTTTTATTTATTTCCAGGGATTATTGTTTGTTCACTTTGTTTGCTTTTCCCTTTTAAAAATTTATTTTTCAAATACAGTTGGCATACAATATTATATTAGTTTCAAGTGTACAACATGGTGAGTAAATATTTATATAACTCTGCCTACAAGAGACTCTCTTCAGATCAAGAGACACAGACTGAAAGTAAAGGGATAGAAAAAGATAGTTCATAAAAATAGAAACAAATGAAAAGCTTGGATAGCAATACCAGAAAAAAATAGACTTTAAAACAAAGGCTATAACAAGAGACAAAGAAGAACCTAATAATCCCACCTCTGGGTATTTATCCAAAGAAACCCAAAACACTACTCCAAAGAGATATGTTTTGTTTGCTTTTTAATTTTGTCAGGTTTTATTTTTTTTGGCACTAACAATGAAAACTTGACATCTCTAGTTATCAAGTTTTCTAGAACTAATGGTGTCTGAAGAGTTTGGACTTTGTCAATAGCAATATAAATGCACATTTGACCATTAAATCTTCAGTGCTGGAATTGTTTACTCTGAGCCATGTTGACCAACTCTTCCTGTGTCTTCATCTATTTTCATTGAAGGTGGTTGCCAGTTTTTGTAGAGCCAATATTTGTGTTTCAATCTAGCCAAATCTCTTTGGAGTTCATCTTTCATTAGTCTTCCAGTGAGAAATGTCAAGACCCTGCCTTTTCTTATAGCTTTAGGGAATGGCTTTTCCTCATCTTTATATTCCAAAACAGAAATCTGGTAGGAATTGATTTTTCCTTGTCAATCCATAAGTTTTACTTATATTACGTTTGCCTTCGGCAATTCAGGCTAAGTCTTGGAAATCAATCCTTCATTCAGACTTTTAAGTTCATAATTCAAGATATAAAATATCCCTCTGTTCTAGACAGGCATTGCTTTGGACTGGATATATATGAGAAATACAGCTGCTGTGGCTTCAAATAACCTTTTCATGTAACGAGAAGTCCCGAGGTGGACTGATGGAGCGGCTATACAAGATCATTGTTGCAGGTCAGGTTCTTCTGGAAAGCAAATTGTGATGGAGCCTACATGCAAGCAGTTTATTAAGAAGTGTTCTTGGGATTGACACCTGTGGGATAAGAAAAGGCAGCAGGATTCGCAAAAGGAAGAAGTTGGGCTGTGGTGTGTTCATAATAAGGCCTTAGCCATTCACATGGGAAGCTCTGAAGCTGGCCCCTCAGAGTTTTTCTGTGTTGGGGTAAGGGAGGAGGCCTTTATGTCCTCTCAGCAACCAGTCTTTGGATGCAGGCTGCCAACCTGGAAGGGGTATGACCTGGGGTAGGGTGTCTGTCTTCAGCTGAGGGCAATTCCCAGAGAGGGCTGCCGGTTGAGGGACATCAGCTATCTACTGTCTCAGCAGTGGGAATCAAAGACTTCAGTCCTGAAGGGGATTCAGGCTGTTACAGCCCAAGGCACACCTCAGTTGTCAATGTTCCGGATTCCTTTTTCCTTTCTGATCTGCTAAGCATGTGGCTTTCATGCTCATGATTGTTTCATGATCTCAAGATGACTGTTCCACCACTGGCCTCAGATCTGCAAACTCAGTAAGGACAAGAGCAAAGCAACAAGGAGGAAAAGGTAGCACTTATATCAGCTCCTATTTCTCAGAAATGTCCAACAATCTTTCATTATGCTTCATTGGCCAGAGCTTGTCACATGACTACTATAGCTACAAAAGATGCTAGAAAATGTGTGTTTTAGCCAGACACATTGCTGTTTTGACCAAAATCAGAGATCAGGGTTTTTAAAGAACAAAAAGAGGAGAAATATTGGCATTAACAGCTGGCAGTTTTTCTAAAACATCTATTTTCAAAAAGAGTTAATTCTCATTGGCAAGGAATTAGTGACACTCTACAAACCTCATGTAATTTTTCTTATTTGGTTATAAGAAGACACTTGTCAATCTTAATTGGGTCCTAGTTTACAACCACCTTTTTCTGCAGTGACTGGAGGTTAGACTTCATTTTCTAATAGTCATGCGTATCTCAAAATAGTAATTCTCAAACTTCTTTCTGAATGATCCATCACTTCTCTTGCTCTTTCTTGCTCTCACACATGCACATACTGAGGCACACATGGTTTCACTATGCTTGTACTGTTGCGAATGACAATAACAAACAATCATCATTATGTTCTGGTCAGTGCTAAATCAACTGAATCATATCTAGAGATAAGAGAGAAGATAGACCATCGTCAAAAGGAACACACACAGAACAAAGGCACACAGAATCCAAGATAGGGAATCTTGCCAAAGTAGAACTGAGAGTTGGGTTGCCATATTTAGCAAATCAAAATAGAGAACACCCAGTTAAATTTGAATTTCGGATACACAATAAATAAGTTTCAGTATATCACCTATGGACTGAATGTTAGTTTTGCCCTGAAATGTATATGTTAAAACCTAATGACCAAAGTGATGATTAGGAGGTGGGGGCTGTGGAGGTGATTAGGTCTTGAGGGTGAAACTCTCATAAATGGGATTAATACCCTTATAAAAGAGACCCCGGAGAGCTCCCCCTGACCCTTTTGCTGTGTGAGGTTACAGTAAGAAGATATGCATCTATAAACCATGAAGTGGGCCCTCATCAGACACTGCATCTGCTGGTGTCTTGGTCCTGAATTTTTCAGACTCTAGAACTGTGAGAAAGAAATTTATGCTGTTTAAGCCACCTAGTCTATGATGTTCTGTTAGAGCAGCCCAAGTGGCCTAAGACCATGTCCCAAATATTGCATGGGACATACTGATCCTAAAAATTTATTTGTCATTTATCTGAAATTCAAATTTAACTGGTTATCGAGGATTTTATCTGGTGACCCTAACTAGAAGGAACAGTGTCACTGTCACAGAATTAGAGACTGCCATTGTGCCCATTTCTATAGTTACTGACTTTACCCCTCCCTTGGGACCTTCCCACAAACCTCTGGCCTGAGAACCACTATCCAATATTTCTGGAGACTCATGAATCAATGTGGCTAAAACTAAAACTCTTTTTTTGCAACAAATTACATTTTGAATATTTCTTGGTGTACAGACTCCCTAGAGCACATGGATAGGTTTCAAATGGGTCTCTGAATCCACTGAAATTGTGTGAAAAGTTTTGTGTGTATGGGCTTATGTGTGCATTTTTCTAAAGAGGAGGCCCATAGCTTTCATCCCATTCTAAAAGGAGTTATGGACTCAAAATAGGTCACCCCCAGGCAGCGGCACTGAGAAAATGCCGGGCAGCCTGTGGCTCTCTCTTGGTTATTTTACATGGGGACAGAGGTAGAAATATCAGTTATGGAACAAATGCTTTAGAACTCTTCTTTTAGGGAAATTTGGAACAAATATGAGGAGAACTTCCTTCTCTTTGCAGTCCAAAAATCAGTTATAGAATGAGACATTAGTCAGAAGGTTTTTCAGCAAAGCCTCTCAGAAGTCACCAACTCTGTTTTCTCAGCACCTCAGTGGGTGAGGTTTCTCTCCTTTAACTGTTGAGCTGTTTCAAAGCATAGAGTAGATATTAGAGGTCACCACCCTCTCTCCTTGACCCATGTCCTTAGAGGGGCACATTAAGAGGGTTTTTGTTTGTTTGGTTGTTTTGTGATCAAAACGTGTAAACATGATCTTGTCATTACTTCTTTTTTTTAAGTGTCTTGTCTACTCATGGTGCTTGGCAGTGAAAACCTCCTATTATATAATACTTTGCTTCTCATTTAGGCTTCTGTTCACTTATAGAAAATGCCACAAAATAGAAAGCATAGAAACAGTCTTGGAATCGAATGTGAGAAAGCAGAACATCCCATGCTTCATGCTCTCTTCAGTTCCCAGGGCAATGACATGGTCTAACTAACCCTTGAAGCATCATGGCTCTCGTAACAATGGTTTTCTGAATTCACATACTCTTAAATGACACACTTACTGTACTGTAGCAAACTGTCAAGAAAGCTTCCAGATATATCTGCAGAATTCTCCAAGGGTTCTTGGCACATCATCATTAACTGCATCCCAGAGTGAGTTATGTTCAGTATACTATGAGCATCTTGAAAGAACCAAATCTTATTTGACTTCCAGCACCTCCCCCTCCCTGCCCTGATCTAACAGTGCCATGAATACAGTAGGAAGCCATAATGTTTGTTGAATTATTGAATAAAGGATGGATGGATTAATGAATTAATGAGTGACTGAAAGCTGTACAAGACCACAAGGAACAAGCTTAAGATAGCTTGGGCATGGGATGATATCAACCTTCTCTCTTCTGGATGCAGGCTTCTCCCCTGAGAACTCAATGCAGAGTGGCTTCATTCCTCTCTAGTCTCTAGAAAGAAAAAAGCATATTTAGAATTTGTATTCTTCTCCTGAGGGATTTTGTTATCTTTTATTTTTAATACTCTGGTGAATTGACTTGGAAAAGAAAGAGAGATTCTAAGATTCTAGATCTATCTGTAAAACAGCTTATCAGGGTCACTAACCCAGATCCACGGATCAGAAAAGACTTCTAGGAGAAACTGTCTTCTAAGACCTCCCAGATGAATGGGGATTAGTTAAGTAAACGGGATAATGAGTATTAGGGCAGGAGGAGAAACCTGTGTTCCAAGTAAAGAAACTACATGTATATTTCAGAGGCCAAGGGTGGGAGACACGTTGGCACATTTGAGACAGATCAGAGTTTATAAACCAGATGAAGAATCACCACCCTTAGTCATGGGCAAACTCCTTAAAACCCCCACACCTACTCCAATTTCCTTGCCCAGCTTGGGCCTATGTTTCAGGGGGCCTGTGCTTTCGAGGACTTTCTTTCAATTTTTCTAAGTCTTCCTCTGGACCAGTTGGGTATGACAGTGCCATTTGGGTGGGCGCCCAGAGCCTAGACTAAGTCCTGCATGGACTCTGTTTCTCTCTTCAGAGTGCTCTGAATCTTCTACCCCATGTGTGAGGGCAACCAGATGCCCTAGGACTCATACCATGGGGTTGTCTTGAGCCAGGCCCTGTTCCAGAATGGCAGTCTGGCAAGTAAATTCCTCTGCTGGCAGATACAGTATTTTTTGTGGGGATCACATGAGATCCAGCTGCCAGAATGGCTCTGACAAGCTGATTTTGGGTGTTACTATAGACAGGAGCTCTACAAAAAATATTTGCCTAGGACCTGTGGGTGGCTTTGTTAAGGAATTTGGATTTTATCCCAAGAAGATAAAAGGAAAGATAAAACTACATTACCCAAAAGATCATTTTGTCTAAATCTCTTTGTTAATTAAAAAAATATTTTTTATTGCAGTAAAACACATATAACATAAAAGTTACCAGTATAACTACTTTTAAGTGTACAGTTCAGTGGTATTGACATTGTTGTGTAACCATTAAATCTCTCAGTTAGTAAAGAACTAAAACCCGGAGAGGCCAGCTGACTTATTCAAGGTTGTAGAGGTGATCAGTAGAAGAGCTCTGCACTTACAATCAGTGCTTTCCCCACTTTTTCAGTTCACTCATTTTATAGATAAGGAAACTGAGTCCAGAAAGCCAAAATGACCTTCACCTAGTTAGAAGTTAGGCTAGCAAGATCTCCAGTCCTTCTGGACCCGTAGTCTGCTTTCTACCTCACTATTTCAGGCTTCCCCAACTTCCCTCACCATTTTCATTCCCCAATTCTTTCCACCAGAAATTCTAAGCCTCCTTGCGCCAAAATGTGAGTTTCACACAGCCAATTATCACCTAAAAATGATTTTCTAAATTGGTGCTCAGGGAGTGTCAAATCCATTGGCTGCAATATGTCTTTACACCAGACTTCAGTAGTTTGTCAGTTATAGATTAAAGAAACTACTTGCTACCATTTCCCATTACTGCCAAAGTCCTTCATGCACTGGTTTGGCTGTAAATCAAATTTAAAGAATTGGTAATTTAGATGATTTCCAACACATTATATACATTAGGATTAGTATCCTTAAATAAATGGTCAGTTAAGCTTATCTGGCTTATGTAGCAGGTGATCAGTAAATACTTGCTGGAAAGGTGAATGCAGGTATTATCCACTGATTTTTTTTTTTAAATTAAAGTATAATTTACATGCAATAAAATTTACCCTTTTAGGTGTACAGTTCTGAGAGTTTTACAGTCATGTAACCATCATGACAATCAAGATGTAGAACAGTTCTGTCATCCCCCAAGTTCCTCCATGCCCCTCCCCACAAACTCAGCCCCTCACAGCCACCACTCTGTTTTCTATCCTTCTCGGTTTGCCTCTGTGAGAATGTCATATAAATAGAATCGTATAGTAGGCAGCCTTTTGAGTCTGGCTTATTTCACTTAGAATCATGTTTTTGAGGTTCATCTATGTCAATTCCCGAATACCACTCTATATTGTACCATGGTTTGTTTCTCCATTCCTCGGATAAAGATATTTGAGCTGTTTCCAGGTTTTATTATGCACTGACTTTTAATTACAGTTTTTGTTTAAAGCCTTGTCAGAATCTGGAGCTATAGGAAGAAGGCTATATATAGTTCATATTAGTTTACATATTTGCATGATCTGTATTGGAGTTGGCAAAGATATTAAAGACATAGTGTAACTTTCGGATAACAAAACAAGAGATATAATGCAAAGCACAAACACAGATACAGAGTGGTGTTGGACCCTTATCCTGGATCTGCTTTGGAATCCTGATGGGCATTTGTCCTTTTTCTGGCCAACTTGACTAGTCTTTTGACTATCCGACTCCCATACTGGTGGAAGCATACCATATTTTGAGACCTGTCCTGTTTTTCCAAGTTTCTTTGCAGTTGTAGCATAGCCACGTAACCTCAGATCCACCAGTATGCAGGAGATTGGTCTGTAAGAGAACAAAGGAGATCCGTTTTCTGGGGAGGATGGCAGTGAAGGTACCTGGCTTCTTGGTGAGTAAGGTGGCACTCTGGCACTGCAGCTCTGCATTACCCATGCATCTGTGATTAGCAGCAACATTAGCTAAAGAGGAATCATTTGTTGCAGCTAAAAACATTACCAACTCAACAGAAAGAGCCAGTAAATGACCCTCTGTTATTGTTTTTTTCTTTTGTAAAATGGATAAAAAATTCCAACCTTTTCAAAGTTAACTGTTATGGATGCTTTTTCTTATATTGCACAGAGTATTTTCTTTTTGAAGCTCCATCTAAAAACTGTACTCAAGTCTCATGAATTGCTGGGCTTCCCCTACAGATGCATTTTCATTCTTACATTATGAATCATGTAATTAATTGGTGGTGTTTCCTTTATGTTTTGACTGTTAGCAAGACTAGGCCAAACGTGTGGCCTAATGTCGGCAGTCGCATAGACCTTAAGACATGTAATTTGTATTCCAAGTTACTCTTGCTTTCATCCAATTTTTCTACTTAAAAAAAATATTTCTGGTTTCCTCATTTTGCAAAGTTTATGTTAAAGAAAAGATGGAACATTATCTCATCATCAAGATAACTCCAGTTATACATAATATATGCACACATAGATGGAAATTGTTTAGGAAATTCAAACTATATAGAGAGATACAACGGAAAGACAAAAGTTTTGAACTTCTCCTAAAGTTCAATTTCCTAAAGATAACCACATTTCCTTCTGGGGGAAAAAAACATGCATCTGTGAGCATTTTGTTTAAAATTACATTTATTTAAATTTACACAAAAGAGATCATACTCTACATAATTTTCTGCACTTTTTTTTTTTGCACCTAATGATATAACTTGGACATCTTTCAGTATCAGCATATATATAGGGAGCACTTCTTTTAAATGTCTCCAAAGTATTCCATCTTACTAATGTGTCAAAATTTACCTAACTGGTCCCCTAAATGATTAATATTTTTTCTCCAGTTTGCCACTACTACTACTACTACAAAAAAAAAATTACAGTGATTATTCTGAAACCTACATCTTGATGAAATTTTGCAAATAAATTCCTAGCAGTGAAATTGATACACCAATTGATACAAGACTTGAAGATACTGATGTTGCTCAAATGCCCTCCAGGAAACAGGCACCAATTTTCACTCCTATGTCTGTTTTATCAGCATTACCATTTCCACATACTCTCTTCATCATTGGGTATCATCAATCTTTTAAATTTTTGTTGGTGAGGGAAAATGGCACCTTGCTCTTGTTTTAATTTTAATTTATTTAATTATAATTTTTAAAGTTTAAAAAACCTTTCGATGTATATATTTTGGAACCCATTTAGAAGTCTTTTCAAATTAATGTGGACTATAACAAATTCTACGTATTGCATTTATTTAGAGCACTTTAAAAGCACTGTCCTACCTCTAAATCAGTAGTGTTCCATCTTGGCTGCACTTTTGAAACACCTGGAGTGCTTTTTGAAAAATACCTTTGCCCGGGCCCCATCTCAGACCAATTAAGTCAAAATCCCTGGGGGTAGAGCCCAGCCTCGACATCTTTAACAAACTCCTAAGATGATTTACAAGTGCAGCCAAAGCTGAGAACCACTGCTCTAAATGCATTATAATGGATGCTACAAATAGTATGTTTGAAAGGTTTAAGGCTCAAGTCCTTCAAGTCCAGCTGAATATATTAAAGTAAAACATTTTCCAAGCTGCAAATTTTTTTTTCACACAAGGGTCTGATATATTCATAATGGTGAAGTGACAGCCCCCTTTCTCAGCCACCATCCTCCTATTCCACTGTAAACCACTCTGCAAATCCAGTATTCCGGTAAGAAATGACAAACTCACACCTTGCAAATTAATAATTGACATGACCAAACTACAGAGAATCACTAGCACAATGGTGATTAATATCTTTATGATCAAAGGTATAAGGGCACCTTCCTACTGAGCTATGACTATAATTGGCTCATCCCTCAGTGAAGAAAAGAAAAGATTATCATAAGGAAGGAAAGCTATCACCACCCCATGTGAAGGAGACCCTTTAAAGTTTTCCTGTCATTCTTCAGTTTCCCTGGTTCCTGTGACAAGTGTGTCACAAGCTGTCATTTCATTTGCTGGAGCTAAACCATGATGGATTTTTCTGCCAACTCAGCAAATACCTAATCGGAGAAAAAACAGCTTGGGAAATGATCCGGTTTACAGATTCAATTTGAATTTTCTATGATGTAAAGAAAATATCAGATAAAGTAATAACATAACTTCTTAAAAGATTTCTGAATGTATATACACTTTAAAATACAAAATCAGGTAATGTGAGTGGGAAAACAATTTGTAATTCTTATAATTTAATTGCTTTCAGTTTCCTGATTTAAACTATTACCTATTTTCTCTTGTTCACTAAAGAAATTAGATTACATTTTCAAGCAAAAGTTGTTAATGGGAAAGAATTAGAACATTGAAATCTTTTAAAAATACATTGAATAAATTAAAACTTAGAAGTCACAATTAATAACCCAACTCTAATACAATTTTAGAAAGAAAATATTTAAAATTTTAGCTTCTCTTTTTAATGGAATTTATTGTGTTGTGATTTATGTACAGTAAACTACACATTTTAAAGTGCATAAGTCAATGGGTTTTTAACAGATATACTCCCGTAATCACCATAGTCACAATAAAGACCTTTTCCCTCACTCCCAAAAGTTTCCTTATGCACCATCACAGTCTCTCCTTCTATCCCTGGCCTCTAGGTAACTTTTGATCTGCTTTCCATCTCTATAGATTAGTGTGTGTGTGTGTGTGTGTGTGCGTGTGTGTGTGTGTGTGTGTGTGTGTGTGTGTGTGTGTGTTTTCTATGAATAAAGTCATACAGTGTGTACTCTTTTTGTGTGGCTTCTTTGGGTAAGCATGTCTGGGAAACATATGTAGGTTGTTGCATGTATTAGTCATTCATTCCTTTCTAATGCAGAATAGTATTCCATTATATAAATGTACTCCATCCATTTACCTGAGGATAAGCTTTTGTTTATAGTCTTGGGCTATTGTGAGTGCTGCTTTTATGAACAGTCTTATACAAGGGTTCGTGTGGAACTAAAAATAAAGAAATGAGATGCTAATACACACACACACACACACATATACAGTTCAAATTCTAATGCACATATGTAGTTTTGTTGATTTGGGGGCATTTTATAAAACTCAAATATAATTTCTGTGGTAGATGAGATGACCCTTTACTCTCCCCATCCTCTCCATCCCCAAACAAAACATCTTTAAGATTGTACACGCACGGCTCTATTGGGTGCCATTTATATTATGATACACCATCTGCTCAACTGCATGTGGCAGTATAAATTCTTAACTAATTTTCTTTCAATGAGGCTTGAACATTTTCCCTTGCCTGTCCACCCCCTAATATTAATCCTGATGGACTCATCTTTCTAGAAGTCACTCCTATCATTATTATTCTGTGATGTTTAAAAATACTCAGAGGCTCTTCCTTTCTACTACTCCACCTGGTACCTAGGTAACCAGCATTATTTCTCATGGCTCCCAAACATAGTGAGGCCGTATCTGTCCGGCCTCTCTGCTGTCAGTCCTGCATGCCATCATCACATCTCATGGGTGCTTTTCCCAATCCTTCTCTTTCCCTGCCTGCCCAACTTCTTTCAAACTCTCATTGGTCCTCATTTTATTCCCTGACTTTGTGGACTTATTCCTTCTGTGAATATATAAAGTCCTGTTATAGTGTATATCCTAGTGTGCTGTATATTCTAGCTTTGGCTTTTTAGTTATTTCCATGTGTATGTATAATCTCCTGAATTATATTTCAGTCTCGTGAAAACTAGGGACTGTATCATTTATTTTATGTAAATATAAAATGACAAACTTGCAAAATTGATTAGTATCTATGTATCCCCCCAAACCCTTACTACTATATAACTGTCACAATAGTCATTGACCAGACCATCTTTGATTTTGAGCATGGCAATGATTTACCTCATTTGATATGGAATCTCTTTATCGCCCAATGTTTAGGTATGCTGAAATGAAATTTAGCCACAAGCTACACTCTGGCTCCTAATTTTGAATTATTGTAGCCTCTCCTTGGATGAAAGAATAAGATGATGATTATCATAAGAGTTTTGCAGAAGCACAGGCCAGTCATAGTAAATCTCTGGAGTCCTCGATGGGCCTGGATCAAACACAGGTGCATCTCATATGCAGGGAGAGACCAGAAAGGAGTAAGGCTAAAAGAGGGAGCTACTGATTTCAACAATTCCTTTTAGCAGAGTGTATCAAGACTGAATGGATAGAGAAAGCTATTTTTAAAAGCCCTTCACTTTGTGCCTGATTTATAGTCAGACACTAAAAATATTAATAAGTAGAAATGGTGCTGATCCACGAACATGATGAGCTTTCAAATTCTGGAGCCACAAGGTGACAGACTGCATAAAGATGCTTGCATCCTCATAATATCCTGGAGGGGTTCAACTTTAAAGAAGAAAACATTGGTATTTTAAATCTCAGTTTGGCATTTAACTGTGTTAAGTCATTCTGTTACATTGGCATCACTTAGATTGCCTTAAAAAAGGAATTAAAAAAACAGATTATACTACACATCACAAAGGCTTTAATATAGATGCTTTTAGCCCAAGAGAAATTATGTCCTATGCAAATTATATTCATGATATTGGATTTCTTCTGAGTCCCCTAATCCCAACTTTCACATAGCTATATTGATACAGGTCAAAAGTTGATTGAAAAAATGAAAAATTATCAGGGCCAAGGTGAGAAAAATAATGTCCGAAGTAGTGTATCACTGGGGGGAGTTTAATCAAGGAAAACAAGAGTTGGCACACAGAACTGTTCACAAACCAATTTACCAACTTATTCTTGCCAGGAAGACCAGGTGCAGCCTTAACCACATGACTCCGGTACACCATCATAATAATTAAAAATAGAAAAGCCTAAGTAGGGTATAACCTCTTTGGAAAAAGTTTGGTAGTGTTTAATAAAGCTGAAGATACAATACCTTAATGACCAACAATTCCATTCCTAGGTATATACCCTAAGAAATGCACACTTATGCGCACCAAAAGATATTGTATAATAATATTCATAGCAGCATTCTTCATAATAGCATTTGTGGAAACAATGCAACATCTATAAACAGGAAAATGGAAAAACAAACTGTGGTATAGCCTCACAATGGAATACCACACAACAATGATATTTAGTGTCTGTTTGTCACATTTAAGAAATAAAAAATGGGATTCTTGACAAGGCTATTTTGCCTTACACATTGTCAAGAGAATTTAACAACAAATCCACTGTTGTATATATATGTGCATATGTTTTAAAGTTGAACTGTTACCCACTTTTAAGTTCTTCTTAAAAATATCTATTTACTCTTGTTCTCTAAACAAAGTGATTATGTTTTTCAAACTAAAGTTAATATGCAATAATCAAAACATGGAAGTCATTTAAATAATGAGAACTATCACTATCCTTGATCTAAAAGGAAAGAAATAAAAGTAATGTTTGGAGGCCATCACTTGAAAGCTGTCCAAGGGTTTATGTTCCTAGACTATTCAACAAGGACCAGCCTGTGAGACCATGAGCTCTTGTGTGAGCCCTTTTTTTAGTTGACCACCCACGTCAAATCACTCCCTCCATTACTAACTGACCTTCTTCTAAATGGACACCCAAAGCGAAGAGTGTACGGATCACTGATCTAACCATAGGCCTGAGAGAGGGACACTCAGGGTCCCAGACCCTGCAGGGTGGCCATCTACTGAGTATCCACGGCAACACTGATTCCATGTTTCTCTTTTCTCTTCATTAGATTGAGGACATAATCTATTTAGTCTGCTTTGCTGTCTCAGCATATGGAATCATTATTTCAAGGCCGAAAAAATAATTATTATAATTGAAAGTGTCTACTTTTATAAGGAGATTTAACAGATTTATGAGATGGTTTTATTTTTCAGCTTTTGTATTTTTGGCATTTTCAAGGATTTTCATTTTTGTATTCATTTAAAAAACTGATTTCACTGGCTCTCTCCTTACTCCTTATGGGTAGATTTCAACACTATCGTGAAGTAGTTTTATTTTTTAGCTTCTGCTCAAGTTATTTTTGGCATTTTCAAGGATATTCATTCTTGTACTCATTATCAAAGTGACTTCACTAGCTCTTCCCTTTCCTTTATTCTGCCCCTGGAATGTGGAATTAAATTTGATGGGTGAGAGAAAGAGCAAGAGGGTTTCTACCTGGGCAAGGGGGAAGAGATGGAACAAGCGCAGAGATGCAGATGCTTTTATAGGTGGATGTGCTTTCTTTCTTTCTTTTATTTTTAAAATTAATTAATTAATTATTATTTTTTTTTTTTAGGTGGATGTACTTTCAATGCGAAAGGTTCAGCATGAGACACTATGAGGCCAGGAAAAGATGTCATTTTGTGACTTAAAATGAGATTTTTGGCTCTCTGTACACTTTTTCAATGGTATTTATTTATGCATCAGACACTTCTCTAGTTTCCCCACCCCCCCAAGTTAAAAGTAGTAATGTCAAGGTGGGACAGATTCAAGGAAAATGAAACTTAGTTATGCAGAATAGATTCAGAGAAATTACAAGAAATCCTAATACCTTATTATAAAGAGTCAAGATCTGCAGGAAAAGCTCAGGGATAAAAACCAAACAGGTTAGATTTTTTTTTCTATCTACAACCATTTTTGAGTTAAAGACACTTTTGAGAGTCTAAAGAAAGTTGTGAATGATACCTCACCCTAGAAAAATGTACATAGGCTATTTTACATACACTGTAGGAGAATTTTACATATACTATCAGAGAATTCACAGACATGCTGAAGCCCATCCACCTGCTACAACCCTGAGGCTAAAGATCTGAAACTCTCGAATAATGCCTAAGGTATTTCCAGCTGATAAGGCATCCTCCCCTTTCCATCCTGGGCAATTGGGACAATGTTTTATTAAGACTGCATGAAACAAAAGAGCAGTTGCTATTTTCCCAGCTGTGTGACCTGGGCTCTTTTTATTGTAAGGAACAGTCTTACTCATTATCCTTTAAGGTAAGTTTGTTGTGAAAATACCTAAGGAAACTAGCAAAACAATCTTGTGGCTATACTCATTTAAGAAAAACTGCACAACCAAGCCTCATGGAGACATGACAATGGGGATTCATGGGTTGGGGCCCTGGATGTCAGTTAGGCTTCAGAGAGGCTCCAAAACTGCATTCCTATATCTTGACCTTAGTATGTACTTGGTTGGGTGACTTTGCTACTCATTATATCTCCATTTTGCTCTGTATGTCCACTCTTAGAATCAACTCACTGACTCTCCACATTATAGTCCAGCTCTCCAAATCTAAGTGCTTCAGATGGTCACTGTCTCCTGTATATGGGCTATCTTAGGGTCAGATTCTCTCTAAGTTAATCAGTTTTGACTAACGTTGACTTGAAATTAATGTCTTAGAAGGAGGCTTTAGGCCAGCCTTCTGAAGTTTGTCCTGTTTGCCATTTTGCCCGAAGAACTCAGGACACTATTTAAAATAACTCCAAGTATATACCTATAAAGCTAGGACTTGGAGGTCATTCTAGATCATGGGCCATTGTACGCCAGCAATGAGTCAAGTTTGAGACTGGAATTCGTCATATGAATAGAATATTCTGACTGTGGACTTCTGTGGATGTTAGTGCAACACAGAATAAACCTTTTGCTGAAAAGAACTAAAATGTTAAGCAAGATCTGTTAAAAATTTTAAAAACCTTACTTTGGTGATTATAATGTATCAATGTAGGTCCATCAGTTGTAATAAATATACCACTCTGGTGGGGAATGTTGAAAATGGGGGAGGCTATGCATGTGTGGGGGCAGGGATTATATAGAAAATCTCTTCTCAATTTTGCTGTGAATCTAAAACTTCTTTTTAAAAAGGTTTGTTTTTTAAAAAAATAAATAAAGCAAAGCATAAAGAAATTTAATCAAAATATTTGCATTGTTATTTTTCCCCAGTGGACCATCTATTCTCAACCAATGGTATGTTTGTTAATAGTGTTTTTCTTTAAAGTTAAATATTAACTTTAAGGAAAGTTCAGTCAGATTTTTTTCCAAGCCATTTATTTTTAACAAATTGTATAAAGTTCTTTAGGAATAGAAAAATTATTCCTTAAGTGCCCACGAGAAATGAGAGGGTTTGATTCTAGCTCATAACGATTTTAGCCAGCATTTCCTAGAGTGCAGTGGAACAAAAGTTTTATGAGATTCTTAGAGGAGAAAATAGTTTTTTAGCTCAATAAGTTAGAAAACACTACATACTCTAGTACTCATTCTGAGGATGTATAACACCCACCAGCATATTAAAGATACTTGGAAGCCCTGAGATAAAGAAGCCTGTTTCACTGTATTAAACCTAGCATCTCCCAACTTCCCAAATGTATTTGACCATAAGCTTCCTCCTATTTTTTTTTCCAACTGTATATTAACTGCCCATAGTAATAGTATTCTGTGGATGAAACTTTGAGAAGTACCAATTTAGGCCAAAATGCATATAACCCATCATTGGAAAACTGCTACCTTTAGAAGAAGAAATAGAATAGACTCATGTACAGAATAAACTCATACTTTTATTAAATGTGCACTAAGAAACTTTGAAGATAAAAAACAACATACCAGATAATGTTATATGTAGGTGGTGGGTTAAGGAGGCCTCTCTCTCTCCCTCCCTCTTTCTCTGTCCCTTTGAAAGTCTTCTTCATGAACATTGGTTGCTTTTATAATAAGAAAATATATTTTTAAAAAGATAAATGCCTACTGAACTTTTAGGGAGGATAATGTTTAAACTATTTGCCTTTGGTTAGAGGTCAGAATGAGTTTGGGAGAGATAGGGTGGTAAAATATATCTCTGCCTTTCCCATTCTCAATCCTGTACTTTGGCAAATGAGGCACAGGTGAGGAAATGATGAGAGAGTTAAAGTTGCTGATTCAGGTATGCCCAGGTTCTTGCAATTGTTATGGAAGGAATGGAAAGTATGGCTAACAAAAAACTCACTTCATTTCAAAAACTGCCTTGAGATAAATGAGTTGTATTTAACAGTGCAATAACCTCAGGATCCTTAAGAGAGGGCTAAAATACAATCGCCTGCTGTTAAGAAGGGGATTTAAGGAGAAATTAGGGTTCACCAAGGAGCAGGATGGCAAAAAGGGTTAATGAAATTTCTTCAGACAAGAGAGTTATTGAGCCATTTTGCTACTGCTGCTTGGATCATTGATTTTGACTGAGAGTTATGTACTGAATTTATCCTAAATGTTGTTGCCACAGGTAAATGGCCCAGGCTAAACAAGGAGCTGAGATGAATAGTGTAACTCCGTGAGTAAACAGTGTAACACTATTTACTAGGAAAATTCTAAAGCCAGTAAAGCCAGCTTTCACCACCATCCCCATTTCTTCCCAAACCATAAATATCTCTGACTTCATGCCTGTCTCTGCATACATCCACCCACCCTGCGGCCAGTCCTTCTTGCATAGTGCCCTAAGTTCTAGAATCCAGCCTGCTGTCTGTTTTATATAACCCAAGAGTTAAGAATAGATTTTACACTTTTAAACAGTTGGAAACAATCAAAAGATAAATAATATTTCATGACATGGGAAAATTATATGAAATTCAAATTTCATTATTCCTAATGGAACACAGCTACTCCCACTCGTTTGCCTATTGTCAATGGCTACTTTCCTGCTACAATGACAGAGCTCAGTAGTTGGCACAGAGACCATACGGCCTGCAAAGCCTAAGATATTAACAATCAGGACCCTTACAAAAATGTCTGTCAGAACCTGGTCTAGACTGCTGTTTCCCAAAATCCATTTCCTAGAATTCCTAAATTCTATGAGATACCCCTAAAGATGGAGTTCCATGGCAAAAAAAAAAAAAGTATGGGATATTTTTGTTATGTACCCCACTTAGAATTAATGCACCCTTGCTTATTAAATCTCTGAACAGCATTATGGTTTAAAAACATAAGTTGCACCCAGTATTTCCCAGCCTCATTTGAAGATGGATCCAGTTTCTCCAAATAACACCCTTGGACTATACCTATAAGCACCCTAAGAACACATCTTGAGAAATAGTGCTCAGGATCAATTCTTCTCCTTTCCCTATTGAAATATATCTGTCTTCTATTCCATTCCTTCAGGTGCACACCTGAAAGCTGATGCCTTAGAATTAAGAGAAGGATCTTGCCTTATAAACTGAGAATTGTATTTCTTTGCTTATATGTGTTTTCATATGGTCCTTATGAATGAATCTTCCTCAGATATAAGATGAAGATTATGACAGTCCTCTTACATAACACATAGCAGCATTGTGGGGGAGAATAAGATTATATACATGATAGGTTTCTAATTATCAGAACATACTATATGAAGATAAGGCATTATTATTGTCACCTCAATTCAGGAAATCAGCGACAATCTGTTAGAGTCTCAACTCCATTTTTCCTCATTTAATTATTTCTGTATATTACTGCCAAACTAATTTCCTAAAATACACTTTAAAAAATGTTAATCCTCTACTCAATTACTCATAATTGCTCCTTATTGCTAAATGCAGTGTTTGAAAATTGAGTTCTATAGAGCCGTAGAGTTCCATGTAAGTGAATTGGATCATCTCAGGATGAAAAAGGTAGACCTGAACTATGGGTCTCCCAATCACACTTTATCTGTCTTATATATTGGAATTTCCGAATAATATTTCATTAAAAAAGGATTCAGCTTCTAAAAATATCTTTGAGAACCATTATGCCCAAGTTTATCTGTGTGATTTTCAAATCCCCAGACCCAACTGTATTTCCCATATCTTTGCAATAGTTATCTTCCTTTACAGCTGGATGTTGATAGGATTGGCTCCCTGAAAGGGTGGATCAGTGCTGCATCTGTGCACTATTCTGGGAACACCCAGCAAGAAAAGACAATAGGGAGTAGGGGAATTGTGCAAGACACACTAGGGCAGCAGTGCCCCAAGAAGAGGTCAGCCATTGAGACTATGTATTGAGCAGATATGCTGCTCTATTCTTCATTCAGAAAGTTCTCAGGTTGCAGGGAGATGCTGATGGAGGGTGGGGGAAGTCTGTGCATGTATGAGATGGGAGGAGAGAAGAAAGACAATAATGCATGGAGTCTGAGAGATAAAGATAATAGACCTTAAATTCTGTTGCAATCTAGGCCATTAACCAATACCATCTTAAATGAGTTAATGTATGAAAATTACTTCCAAAAGTGCCTGAGACATAGCCAGTGCTTTATAATAATAACAATACTACTAATAGTAGTATTGTTATTATTATTCAGTATAAGACACAGACAAAATAGGAATACAGTTTGATGAGAAAGGTTAGCTGGAATAAAACAAGATGCTAGGCCTGTTTAAGTTGATGCCTCACCTTGACCTTATCTCTCTGCACCCTATTTAGTTTTTAAAAAGCACTTAACACAATTTGTAATTATATAATATTCAGGGTTTTTTTGTTTGTTATGGTTTATCGTCCACTTCCTCTATTAGATTTTTAAGCGTTATGAAGCCAAGGTCTGTTTTATTCATAATCCTATACCCAGTGTTTTGCACAATGCCTGGCACAGTTCTCATTCAATACACAATGATAACTGATGACCAAATAAATGAATGAATGCCAACTGGGTGTAAAGCAGGCTTCCTCCAAGAGCCACAATCTCAGTGGGGGAAGTTGAAAAAATCTTTGATGTCCAAATATCCCAGATAAAAGGGACCCAGAGAGGCAGGCTGAATTCTTGGGTGCTTCAATCCAAAACTACAGAGCGGGAGAATATACAACCCAATGACAGTTGGGGCTAGCACACTGGATGTCTAGTTCAGGGAACTCGTTGGGGCTCCTGGGAAAGAGTGGCAGCAGCTTGCAGGTGTCTGGGGTCTGTTTCCTTGCTAGTAGATGGGATGAGGCTAGGAGAAACTGATCAATTTCTTCAAAATATCCAGATAAATTCTGTAATCTTTTTCCTAACGTGACCTCCTGCCTCTTCAACACAAGCTTTGCCTTGCAGCCTATTCTAAACTATAATGCCTTTAAATGAGTGACAATTTTGAGCCATAGATTGAACTTCAGTTATACATATTTTGGAAGTTTAAGTATGCTAATTACACCTTCTATGTTCCAGGTTCTTAGTCAGTTGATGTATAATGGCAAAGAGCTGAATGAAGCACTGAACAACATCGGCCTTTTTACTCACTAGGTTGGATAAAGATCATGGCAAATCCTCCTCCCTCCTTTCCCTATTCCATTCTAAGGATCTGCAGAATCCTAATTTACCCATCCAGATCCAGACAGAGAATTTGGAAGATTGAGTCTGAATGAGTCTGAAGATTGAGATTGAATCTTCAGAATGAGTCTGAAGATCCAGGCTCCACTCAGCCTTTTTTCTATATGAATACAAAAAGCATAAGCTCCAATTATCCATTGCCCATATTTTGCTTCAGCCTTTCTTTCAAGGGAGAAAAACTCAGCCCAGTCTGCATTTCAATGCAGTGGGCCTGGAAATCAAACATATTTCCTTTCTTGGGGAGGGAAGGATGATGGATTATTGAGCGAGGGACCAGAAGCAGTCCTTTGATACTTCATCCTCCTGATAATTTGCATGGAAATTCTCTCATGAGTGTGTGTGAAAAAGGCATGAAAGGCTTTTCTCCACCTATACATATCACACGAACCTATACACACATTGATTTGATGATTATCTTGTCACTCTTCTGTATAGTCACTATTTCAACATACATGGCACATCGTTTTTTTCCAAAGATGGCCCCCAAATATCTCCCATCTCCCAAGACTCTTTTAGAACCTTGACATTCCTTCATAAAAAAATTGGATCTATGTCTCCTCCTCTTGAATCTGAGTGGATCTATTATTTTGACTTCCTCAACCAATAAGAGTATGGCAGAAGTGACATTCTGACTTCTAAGTCTAGATCATAAAAATGCCATGCACTTCCATCTTGTTCTTTTGGGACACTCTCTTGGAAACTCAAGAGAAAAGGCCAAGCAGCCTGTGGAAAGGAACTAAATTATTTGGCCTACAGGCTGAATTCTGTTTTGCCAGCCAGCATCCATGTGCCTTTCATGTGAGTGGGCCATCTTGAAATGAGTCTCCAGTTAAGCTGCCCCAGCTGAGGAGCCATCCCTGCCAAACTCTTACCAAATTTCAGATTCATGCGCAAAATAAATGATTTTTAGGGGAGAGGGGAGTGTTTTTGTATAGCAATAAATAGCTAATATAATATTTGACCAATATAAACCATAACGGCAAAAACACCAAAAATGAGCTGTGCGAATTAGCGTGGGCATCTTACTGAACAACATGAATGACCTGAGTATGAAAGAATAGATCTTCTGTCCAGAGGGCAGACCAACTACTGTTTGATTATCAATGTAATAAGAAAGCCATGCTGTCCTAACTTACAGTAATAAAAGAGGGTGTGGAGAAACTACTGCAGTTAGCCTCTATACTTGGAAACTTTGTAAGAGGAACTTGGCTCAACTAGGGATAACAGGCGAGGTATAGAATGTCAAACTTAAGCATAAAGATGTATTTTTTTCAGAGTGACTCACAGTTGGAAATCAAACTATCTTCTTTAAATACCTCACTCTTTCTTAGTCACCAAATCCTCCCTAGACAAGCATTTCAAAACACTGGCTGTGCTTTTCACCTTGTGGGACGTCAGAAAGGCATGTGGCCCCTTTCCTGGGCTATTTGTATATCTTCCTCCCTTGCTTTTAAAATGGCCTTTTAGAACTCTAGAAGCCTCTCTCATGTTCCCTCCCAGCCATTATTCAATACCCCTGCCCAAACGGGTGACCAAAATTCTAATTGCATCAAATGTTAGAATTTGATGTCTAACATTGTTCCCTTCATGAAATATTTCAGTGCAGTGTATATATTAATTTGCTCAAGGTTACACTGATCCCTTGGTTTACTTCCTTCCTCATCCTGATTCCTCCTCCCAATTCCTAGAGCATGGAATGCCATCCTTAGATTTCCCTTAGAATTCAATGGAGAATAATCTGGTGAACAAAGAGAGAGAATTAAATATCAGGAGAAGACAAAGACAAAGAATTAAACAACAGAGAGAAGAGATAAGCATTTCCACTGTGCCCTTCTGAATTCCTGACCCACAGAATTCATGAGTGCAACTAACTGTCTATTGTCTAAGTCATCAAGTTTAGCAAACTCATTATATAGCATTAGGTAACAAAACACAGGCTCCCAGTAGGGGTACTTGCAATACAGAACATCAAAAACAAATTTCTCACCCAAATTACACTTGACCACATTGTTACACAAAACTCACTGGGCAGCTGCCCAAGGTCTGGGGACAGAAACTGTGCCATTGTTATCCATGTGTAAGCATATTAGAAATGGGTTATGGCCCTGAACTCACCATTTTCCACTAACCAATAATAAAAGCCCTGCCAACCACTCAAAAAGCCAGATTGAACAGATGCACTCAGCAATCTGGTTCTTCCCTTTATTAGCATTAATTACAATCATTTTGCTTTTACTGGCTTTATTTTTTATTAATATCACTTCAAACAAGCCCAAAACAGAAAAGAACAAATGGCTTCATACATGGGCAAGCTTCCACAGGCTCAATGATACAAGCTAGGTATGTATTAAAATAGGCATGATTGATTCTCCACATACCCAGCACTTGTGTTAGAAATTGGGATTGAGGGGGCACAAGGATTCACACTAATTAAGGAGCAGGGACTTCGTGTGTGGACTTGAGATTGTCTGCCAGACTATGTCCCAATTTGGGATTATGATTCTTGGCCCATCCTTCATCACTGAGCCATGGAGGCGAGCTAGTCGCCAACTTCCCGGGGTCTATTTCTTATGCTGAAAAAAGAGAAAAATATATTGAGTGATGACAATCAGCACTGTCTTAGGCTCTCAGAGCTCAAAGGAAGACATCAGGTGATAGTTCTAAAAATAGATTAGACTAATTCTCTCTTTCTAGTCCCGTTGTGTTTCAACGGTTATAGAAAGCTACGTTTCTATTTATCCATCCACTTATCTATCCAATGAATGCTTATCAACAATCTACTCTGTGCTAGAATGTGCTACTCTGTGCTAATTTAAGAAACACAGAGATTCATTTTCAAGGCCCAACCCAAATACCATTCCCTCTGTAAAGCTCTGGTAGCAACAGAGCTATGTATTTACCCAATTCATTTCATTTTCCTCCTGTGCTTTCTGAAAAATTAACTTCTCAGCTTCCCTTATAGTTTAATTTGAGTTGTTTGACTGAATTCTGGCGTATGGCAAACCTGGCAAATGTGATGTCTATGTTACTGCCCCAGCCATTAACCCAATGGGCAGTTCTTGACACGCCCTCTTTTCCTTATGTGGTGGCTTTAGAGGCCGTGTGTTGAAGATAGTGAGCTCACATGATGGAAGGAGCCTGAATCCCTGAATGACCCAGTGAGCAAAGCCACCTGTATTACTTAACCCTTATTATTTGAAGCCACTAGGATGGGTCTAAGTTTGTTCCGTTGGTTAGTGACTCTCTCCCTGCACCTGATCCATGACTAATACAAAAGTTTAATTGCTTCATGATTCAGAGTCTATTCAACAGACAGAAATAATATCCATTTTTTAAATTGTGGTAAAATATATATATATCATAAAATTTACCATCTTAACCATGTTTAAGTGTACAGTGTGGTAGTGTTAAGTATATTCTCATTGTTGTACAATCAATCTCCAGAACTTTTCTTCTTGCAAAACTGAAATCTATATCCATTAAACAACTCCCATTTTCCTATCCCCAACCCCTGGAAACCACTTTTTGCTTGTATGAGTTTGACTATTCTAGATATCTCATGTAAGTAGGAACCTGCAATACTTGTCTTTTGTGAATGACTTATTTTATAGCATAATATCGTTATGGTTCATCACGTTGAGGCAAATGTCAGAATTTCCTTCCTTTTAAAGGCTGAATAACATTCCTTTGTATGCACAGAGCACATCTTATTTATTCAGTCATCTGTCAATGGACACTTGGGTTGCTGTTGTGAATAATGCTGTTACAAAAATGTATGTACAAACACCTTCCTGAGACCTTGCTTTCTATTCTTTTGGATTTATACCCAGAAGTGGAATTGCTGGACCATATGGTAATTCTATTTTTAATTTTCCGAGGAACTGCCATACTCTTTTCCCCAGCAGCTGCACTATTTTATATTCTCACCAACGGTGCACAAAGGTTCCAATTTCATATCCTCACCAATATCACACAAGTTTTATTGAAGAGATGTAATTCAATATAAAGATTGTTAACTAGGTAACTGAAAGGGTAAAAAAGAAAATACTAAAGTTTTAAGAAGGTCACAACTGCAGGAGAAGTGGGTGCAAGCAGGCCAATACTGCCACCCCTGAGAGGTGACAATGAGGCTGGTTCTCTGACATGGGAGAGACCGAAAACTGGATCCGGCTGCTGCTGGAGTGAACTGCCATTGTCAAACTGGAGCTGCCAGGGTGAAGAAGCATTGCTGGATTGATGCTCACAGGAACAGAAAGCAAACAGGTGAAGGAATTCCTTTCTCCTTCTCCAGGCTCGCAATCTTCCTCTAAGCCCCCTACTGGTGGAGCCTAACAGGGCAGCTGGAAAAGCAGAAATGTAGTTTGCAGAATCCCAGCCTCAGCATCAGCAGAGTATGGAAGGGCAGGTTTGGAGCTGAGAGGCAATAACTTAACAGCTGGCCCACACACCGGGGAGTGACCTCTCTCTGCATAGCACTCTCAGCACTTTGCCTACTTTCTTGTATGGCACATATCATCTTGTACCTTGAATGGGAATTCTTTGGATATGCCCTAACACTCTCGTTCCGATATAAATTTCTTTAAGAGAACGATCAATGGCTGATTGATCCCTGTATACCTTCCAGATACCCCCAAATCTTGACACGATAGTTATACATAGTTGACACACAATAATTTTGTTGAATGAATGAATTTGATTCAAAATGAGTAAAATGGCAGTGGTTAAAAGGAAGCAGGAAGTGTGAGCACAGAAGAAGCCCAACCATATTGAAAATCACTGCAAACTTGTGGATTGAATGGAATTTGGGCCGAGACACTTGAAAAAGCTTGTGAAAAGCAAGGTCACACCAACTTTTAATTAGATTTATATAAGATTTAAGATTTAATTAGAGGTGTCCTGAAAACCTGCAGTTATTTTGGTATTGGATCCTTAACTCTCGCAAGAGGAGAAGTGAAGAGCCAGAGAACAGGGCTAGTCCCAGGGCCCTCACAGTCTTTACAGCCTCACCTGGTCTTCCCAAAGTCACTTCATGCTCTTCTCAGAATACTCCAGACCGGTTCTCAGACTCAAGCAGTAAGATCTGGAAAACACTTTGGAGAGTTGATGGCCTCGTTATTATTTCTGCTTGACTAATTACTCCCAGACTTTGTGGCATAAAACAATAACCATTTTATTATACTTGTGGGTTCTGTGGGTCAGGAATTTAGAAAAAAGACACTAGAAATGGCTTTTCTTTGCTTGAGGCTGTCTGAGTTCTGAGCTGGGAAGACTCTATGGCTGGAGGAGACCTCCTGTGTAAGAGCTAGAATTACCTGGGGACATCCTCACTTCTATGTCTAATGCTGCTGCTGACTGTAGGCTGAGACCTCAAGTGGGGCTGTCAACTGGAGAACCTCCTTGTGGCCTCCCCACATGAGCTGACCTTCCTCCTAGCATGGTAGCCTCGGGATAGTCAGCCTTCTCACATGGCGGGGGGGTGGGGGTCAGGGCCCCACAGCAAGTGTCTCAGTACAAAGGTAGAAGCTTTTATATATTGGCCTCAGAAGTCATGCAGTGCCACTTCTGCCTCATTCTACTGTGTACAGTTGAGTCACAAGGTCACTGATATTTAAGGGGAGAAGACACAGATCTCATCTTAATGAGAGTTAATATGACCAGTTGTAGAAAAGCCTATAGCCTATAGGATGAGCATTATTGTGGATGTTTTTGGAAAATACAATCTGCCACAGCTGTTAAATTCATTCTCCACATTTTCCAGATGAGGATACTGAGGTCTGGGGAACTTGGGAAGCATCTTGCAAAATGGTCTCAGTTCTCAGAGGTATCCGAGATTCCAACTGTATTAGTTTGCTAGGGCTGCTATAACAAAATTATACATATTAAGTGGTTTTAAGCAACAGAAATTTATTCTCTCACATTTTTGGAGGCTCAAAATCTCAAATCAAGGTTTTCGCAGGGCCATGCCCTCTGATAGGTCTAGGGAAAATACTTCCTTGCGTCTTCCTAGATTCTGGTGATTCTCAGCAATCCTTGGAGTTCTTTTGATTGTAGACATTTTACTCCAATCTCTGCCTTGACATCACCTGGAATCCTTCTTGTGTGTCTCCCTCTGTGCATGTCTGTCTCTGTGTCCAAATTTCTACTTTTAGAAGGACATCAACTATATTGGATTAAGGCCCACCCTAATGACCTTATTTTAACTTGATTACTTCTGTAAAAGCTCTCTTACCAAGTAAAGTTTCATTGTGGGGAGATAGGACTTCTACGCATTTTTTTTGGAGGGACACAATCCAACCCATAAAGCATCCTTTATAAAACCCATGAGACAAGGAGAAAGAGATTTATTCTGGTTAAGGCTGAGAAGCATAGCAGCAACTGTGCTGAGGGAATTTCTCTGCCAGGTGAGATTGGGCCAAGACTGTGAAAGTGTGTTAAAGAGAAAAAAGGACTGGAATTGTTTGAACGGAACATTCTGGCTTTATGTTACTGAAATACTGATGATAAAAACAAATGGTGGGCAGTGGATACCAGCAATTCTAGTGAAAGATTGGATGCTGGAGCCAGCCACTTCCTTCTCCCGCATGTCTAAGGGGTGATGTTTGAACAACGGTAGCAATGTGGGCCCCAGTAGCACCAGCTTGGCAGACATGCAATCTACTGACAAGCTGAGATGGCTGGTGGAGTAGATGAATAAAGGAAAGGCTATTCTTATTCCTCTGGCTTTGAACTATGAAAGATAGCTCTCCCTTTATCAAAACAATAATGTGAAGCAGATCACACACACACACACACACACACACACACACACACACACACAGAGAGAGAGAGAGAGAGAGAGAGAGAGAGAGAGAGAGAGAGAGAGAGAAAGAGAGAGAGAGAGAGAGAATGGGGCCTATGGGACTTTAACAAAGCTAGAAGGAGCCCTGGATTTGAGGAAAATTGTGTTTTTACCTTATCTACCAGTGTCCTTTCCTCCTGAATTTAGGAGAATACAAAGTTTTTTATATTATTCACCAATACAACATCAGAAGAACCAAAAATTGTTACTTTTTATTGGGGTGCTACCATGGACCACACACCCAGTTGAGTGGATTATCCATACTACCTATAACTTTGTTGCACTTTCCTCATATGCCCTCCAATTCCTTTACCATATTCTTGGACACTGGCTTCTGGTGTTGCTTTTAGTCCCTAAAATTGCATCTTTTTATTGGAGGGTCATCCTTAGGCTAAAAGAGCCCACTTTTTGGGAACAAGGGGAGTTGGAAATGTTTGTGAATTTACGTCCCCCCAGGGCAGCCTTTACCTCACAATGCACAGATTTGGGAGTTAAAGCTGTCGGCTGTAAATTCTCCAGCTTGCTAGCTTCTTCTGGGTGTTGTTACCTAGGCAGTCCTCACTGTCCTCCAGGTTGGGCCGAAATTACTCTCTGTGAGATGTGACTTGATACCTCACCCTTATTTGGCCTCCTTCCCCTACCTCTCAATTTCCCATTTCTCTGGTTTTGTTGTTGTTGTTGTTGTTGTTGTTGTTGTTGTTTTACTGATAACAGTCTCTAATAAATAGTTTTCACATGCATTCTAATTTCAAGATTTGTTTCCAGGGCTCAGTCTAAGACATCACCTTATCTAACCTCCACAACCACTCCCACAAGGCAGGCAGGATCATCCATTTCTTTTCCACAAATGTGGAAATTCTAAGTGGCTTTGAGTGGACCTTCCCCAAAACACATCATAAGTCAGCAGCTGTCCTGACTTTCAAACCAGTCCTCTCTCTGCCATATTATATCACCTCAAAGACACAACTGGTCTTATTTCCTTTTTCACCTCTTAATAGCATTAATAGGTAACTAGAACACATAGATGCATCAAAAAAGCATCTGTATTAGTGTATGGCAACCAGTCTACTACCTCTCCACCACCTCCCATGCTGCCATTCCGCCTGCTCCTCAGACATTCTCACCCTGGTCTTGGAGTTGGAAACAGATGAACTTGTCTTTGAACATCACCCAATGACAGTCGTATTCAGCTTCCAATGTGACATCTGATGTAAGGCAGGAGAAACCACCATGTAGGAGCAATCAGTCTTGGGCAAACCAAATGGCTTGGGGACCAGTTTCCTCCCAGCACCACTAAACTTTGGTCTTTTACTTTCTCATTACCCTCTAAGTCATTTTTAGCTGTTGTGGAACCCCGACACTTTGGGCATAACAAGAAGGCATGTTCTCGTTTGCAGAAAAATCACTGCTTAAGAGTTTGGTTCCATTTTAACTTTGCCACTTTGCCACCTTGGGCAAGTCACAACCTCTCAGAGTTTTATTGCTTTATTTTCTTTCCTCTAAAATGAGATGGTTGTCTTGTGAAGCATTTTAGGCCTCCCTGAAGAATGATTTGTTCCTATGGCATTTTTTGTTGTTGTTGTTCTTGTTGTTGCTGTACTTTGTACCTGCTCATATTATAAATCATATCACATATATCACACATGTGTTTTATTCATATTATACAGAGCTGGAGAAAGGGCAGAAAGAACTTTATAGGTTATGACTTGGGGGTCAGACAGATCTGGATTTGCTGTTTACTAGCTGTGTGACCTTACACCAAGTATTTACCTCTCAAATCTACGTTTATCTACATGCAAAATAAAAATTGGCATACCAACTTCAAATAGTTGTATTTAGGATCAAGGTAAATAATGAAGAAAAGCAATGAGCTGATAAGTAGATGAGATGAGTAGATAAAAGCGATAAGTATTCAAACCTGCTGCTATACTTATCTTAAAAGCTTTTCCTTTATAAAAGCTTATGATATCATTTACTTTGACTTACATTTTAATTGATCTGAAACAAATTATGACTCTAAAAACACATAGCTTAAAGAATGTATAAATTACAACATCCAGAGTAAACAGATACACTCACTTTTTTTTTCTGAATTCACTCAAAGTAAACATTTGCCACATCACAGGCAAAAGCACACGCTGCACACATGCCTCCCTCTACTGAGTCCAATCCTGCCAAAAAAGAAGTATATTTCATGTAGACCCAGCAGGTCATCCATCTTTAGTCTGAGGTCATATTATCTGCCCTCAAAAGTTTTTGAAAAGAGAAGTCTGTAAAAGAAGGAAGTCTCAGCCATTTCCCAGTCCACTCAATAAGCCAGGGTAGTCTCAAGCCACTTTCATCTTAGAAACCCTGTGTCTTTCAGTCAGCAAAACAGTGGTCCTGTGTCATCACCAGCAGATGGAGGGACCTGGACAGGGCTGGCTCTGAGGGTGCTGACCAGCACGAATCGTCTCAAGACCTCAGTCCTATTTTGGCTTTGAATTAGCTCAGCACTGACACTCCTGTGCTTGACTGCTGAGAAGCATCTGCCCTTCACTTTCTTCAGAATGGGGGCTGGAGTTGGGGTATCAGGGTCCAAGTCTCACTATGTCTAATTCTCTCAGGACAATACTGTGATAACACTCAATTGGCTGATTTAATGATTAAATGAATTAATGGATAAATTATGTCAGCTGGGTTTTGTTTGTCCCACCACTTACATTGACCTCCACCTCTGACATTGTCATTCAGCATGTCTTAAATTTGGGCTAAAGAGGAGGGAGAAAACATAATTTATAAAGTCCCTGCTGACTATATACTGTACATTCTGTCACTTCATTCTTCCAGCAACTCTATTTTATGATAAAAAAGAGAAGTTCAGAAAAATTAAGTAATTTTCCTAAGTGTCCACAGATAATGGGTGGCAATTTCAAGATTCAAATTCCAATTTACTGACTTAAAAGTTCATGATCTCTCCACTATACCGTGACAATTCTCAGAATTAGAAAGAGGTTCTGGTTGGTATAAAAGGAAAAAAAAAAGGCTGAGGTGTCTGACCCTTGAGATAAACTATCTTTCTGTCAAATGGTTTCCAAACTACTTTTGACAGATGGGGATCTATTCCTGTTACAGATATTCTGGAATAGGAACGACCACTCACCGCAAAAAACTTGATGGAGCAGCTCCTACATTCTGGCACCATCTGAGACAGATAAATTAGCCCCCAGATATACTCTCAGGGAACTGCCCAGGAAAGCTCTTCTGACCTCACTATTAAGGAGATTATTAAAAATGAATCTGCATTACATGTTTTTTTTTTTCTTTTTTTTTTGCAGCAGTACCAGCAGCAGTGGCAGCATCAGAACAGTAAGTACAAAAGAAAATGGATTCCATATTAGACTTTAAATTCACATCAGAGGAGTATGTATAGATAAAGATGGCTATCATATGTGAAACAATAGCAAAAAGGCTGAATTCTTAATGCTATTGTCAGATGCTTGTGATATGCACCTCTGCAAAGCCCCAGACTGCTGATCCACAATCGCCTCTGTGCCATTTCTCCTCAGCATCCTTCTCAAACAGGTCAAAGTTTTCATAGAACATAATCCAGCAAATTTTTGGCTGAAGGAGTTCTAAGGCCCTTAGTTGACAGATGCTAAATATTAAGTCTCTGCAAAGAAGAGCACTTGAATGTCAGCAACTGTTACTGGCCCTAATTCATTTCCCTTCTCACCTGAGAAACTTAAAAATGTCTCAAGAAATACATACTAATGGGAGCAGTGTGGGAACACTCCATCCTGAGTATATTTTCCCCCATGCAGACTTTACTTTTCAGAAAAGGAGGCACAAGATGTGAAGCTTTTGGCCTTAATAATAATAATACCAGAGTGAAGAACGGGCTCAGGAATTCCATTTTTATCTGGCTTTGCGCATGTCACAATGTTGCATGTCAGATCTCTAGAATGTATTCATCTAGCATAACTGTAACTCTACCTAGTGAACAGAAACTTCCTAGTTCACCTTTCCCCCAGCCCATATCAACTACCTTCTTACTCTCTGTTTCTATGTGCTTGACTATTTTAGATACCTCCTAAAAGTGGAATCATGGAGTATTTGTCCCTCTCTGACTGGTTTGTTTCACTTAGCATAATGTGGTCCAGGTTCATCCCTATTGTTGCAAATAGCAGGATTTCCTCCTTTTGGGGGAGCTAAGTAACATTCCATTGTATGTTTATGCTACATTTTGTTTATCTATTCATCCACTGATGACATTTAGGTTGTTTCCATATCTTGATTATTGTGAATTATGCTGCAGTGAATATGGGAGTACAGATATACTTTTATGACCAATAACTAAACTCTATCTATTTAGATACAAATTAACTTTACATTTGCTTTATAAGTACAGTCGATATGTCTCTGGATAAACAAAAAATTGCTTGCAGCTTAAAACAACACCTATATCCAAACTACACATATATCATTTCTATTATTGTTGAGGTTATAATACTGGTAATTAAAACTCAAATATATTCTTTATACTAAAGTATAAAAATAAACGAAAATATTACTCATAAATTGGTACGTAAATATTATTTCAAAACATTGAGAATCACAGTCCCATCAAGTTCAGTTTGAGCACAAGTACAGTCTCTTTCAGTAGCAGCAGTTTTTTCAACTAATAAATAAAACATAAATCATTCCAAAGCTTTTTATTTTTTTAAAAGACAAAAAGAGAACCCATGTTTTTCAGTATGGTTCTGAAAATTCTCAGTATAGTTCTGGAACATTTTATTTGTTTGAAGGTTGAGTTAGTCTAGGATCAATCCATTTCTATTTTCAGGATGTAAAGGTGGAGAATCCAGAGGAGAACAGGAACAAAGAAAAGGAGGAAAAGGTCCTTTTTGCAGAAATTGCCCCCTTGGATCCACTGGCAATAATGAATTCAGATTGGAGGAAGATATGAGTCAGTGTAGCACTAGTGAGACCCAAATAGAGAGGTGAGGAAAGCTCTGTTTTCAGCCTCAAGTTCCACCTGTTAGTGAGGAATCCCATGGAAACTGGCTGTTGGCCTGATACTCCATTCGAAAAGCTGCTTGTAATAGGGTGGCTTTTATTCATCTACTAGCGAGTGGATCATTCTTATAATTTCAGCCACCAACTATTCTCAGTCTGTGCATTTAGAGCTTTCTTCATTCAAGTCTTATTCTTGGGAAGTTATTTCATCCTTAAACTTTTCACAATTTCCTGCACTCAATGGGTTTCCGGTAACTCTTTCTCTAGGCCAGTGTTCTTCAAAGATGACTCCAGTTTTTCATATTCCTTTTGAACAGCTAAATCTGTCAGAGTTCACTTTTTTTTTTTTCTCCTGAATTAATGTTAGCAAGCTCTGGGGCAAATTTTTCCCACCTTTAATAAAAAGCTGGCTCTTATACAACCTAAATATTATGAACAAAATATGAGACTTGTGAAAAATGTGACTTGAGCTCCCACCGAAGCTACTGAGGTCAAAGTCCAGGCAAGGTCATGAGGCAGCACAGCCACCACCACGCACAGCTTTTCAGGGAAGTAAGGCTTCATAGAGGTTCACAGCCCCTCCACGGCACCCATGGCCCCAAAATCCTTTTTCAGCAAAGGCTTTATCAGAGGCAATATCTGCAGTGTGACTCCCTAGTTTTGCCTATGGAACTCAGACCCCCACCTGGCCACAAGGACAGAGCATCAATGGTGCTAATAGAGAAGAAGACAGGTACAGCACTCACATGCTCCACAACTGTCCAGTGCTCCCTCTTCTTAACCTCTTTTATAACTTTTTAATTAGATTTAACATTACCCTTACTCATGCCTCTCTTATTCTTTAATTTTTTTTAGATGAAACAATTGAAAATAAGCCATAGACTTCCTGACACTTTAGTACGTACTTCTGAAAAAAAAAAATAGGACATTCTGCTACATAAATCTATAACCTTGTAGTATTATTGTTACCTACTTTACAGATGGAGAAATTCATTGATGATTGACATGTTCTCCATTAATCGTTTTTTTTTTTTGTAGGTACTATAAGCTATTGCATATGCTATATAATAAAAGTATCCTCCTCTTTTCTTTTTTTTTTCCTGGAATCACTAGCTTTGAGGACACCATAAGCCTAGATCCATCTTTGCTGCTATATAGGGGAAAGCCCAGTTAAGGAAACAGACTGTGCTGGTGGGGCAGGGGGAGGAGATGGGGAAAGGAAAAGAGGGAGGGAGAGGGTGATTTTATAATTATACATTTTGGGATCCTGGACCTAGACTTCCCTAAAAGCAGGTGCAACCCTAGGCTTTCCAGTTATAAGATCCAATAAGTCCTCAAGCTTGTTAGGTTTCTGTCATTTGCTACCAAAGAGTATGTGTGGCCTAATATATTTTTGCTGGACAAGTCACAAGAAAATACAAAAAAAAAAGTCTAATGGCATATATATTGTCAATATAGGAACAATCTCATTAGCAAAAACAGTGCAAATTAAAATCAGATAATATATTTTCATATATCATATTTATAAAGTTTTGAATGGTTGATAAATACTGAAAAGGTATAAAATTAAATACTGTTTAGGTTACAGGTATATAAGGAGGGTAGGGTAGGGGCAAGATGGCTTGACTGACGCTCCTGTCAGTTTAATCATTTTTACCTTCCCTGGATAGATTCTACATCCAGAAATCCTCCTTTTACTTCCCTCGAACTTCCTGTTCAATGACCTGATGCTATGATCCATCATTTTCCAAAAAGTCCCTGAACTCCCTTGCTGTGATCCAAGGTCTGATGGCTTAGTTCCAACTCACTGACTTCTCTCTGGAAGTTCTCAGCATGCTCTGTGGCTGGGAATCCTGAGATCAGAGTCTGCTCTGCAGAAAATGACTAACAAGCTAGAAGCTTGTTAGCCTACCTCTTTACACCACAATTAAGATACGTCTGTGCATATGCATGCAGGGGTCTGTATGGCAATGCAGTTTTGAGTGGCAGCTGTGGTATCAGGCTGTCAGGGTTTCAAACTTATCTCTGAATCTTACTGGATACATGACCCTGGGAAATATATTTAACCCATCTGTGCCTCAGTTTCTTCATCTGGAAAATGGAGACCATAAAAATACCTCATTCTTTATTTTATAGGGTAAATGAATGTATATGCAAAACCTTCAGCACAGCACTTGATACATAGTTCACCATCACTACATAAAATTATCATTCCTTTATAGGTATATATACTTGTTTACAGAATGGGAAAGCTCATATATCATTATGAAAATGTATTGACAAGTGACAGAAACCAAAGTCACAGCAGCTTAATTTATCAGCTCATTTAACTGGGGAGTCCAGAGGTTGAGCTTACCTTCAGTCCAGTTACATCCAAAGTTCAAATAGTGTCAAAAGGTCTTGTTGCCTAAAATCAGGCCACTGAATTTTATAACTGTGGTATAGGATATATGAAAGAATAAAACTTAGAGTTAAGAAGTCAAGATTCGTCTGCAAGAGACTCACTTCAGATAGAAAGGCACATAGACTGAAAGTAAAGCGATGGAAACTAACAGAAAAAGCTGGTGTAGCAATACTTATATCAGACAAAATAGACTTTAGAACAAAGGTTTTAACCATAGACAAAGGACCCAGCAATTCCACTTTCAGGTATTTGTTCAAAGAAACTCAAAATACTGCTTCAAAGGGACACATAAATCCATATGCTCACTGTAGCATTGTTTACCATAGCCAAGATTTGGAGGCAACCTGGGTGTCCATCAGTGGATGAATGGATAAAGATGAGGTGGTGCAGGTACACAATGGAATATTACTCAGACATAAAAAAGAATGGAATCTTGCCATCTGCAATAACATGTATGAACCTAGAGGGTATTATTTTGAGTGGAGTAAGTCAGACAGAGAAAGATAAATGCCATATGATTATACTTACATGTGGAATCTAAAGAACAAAATAAATAAAACATAAACAAACTCATAGCTACAGATAACATTTTGATGGTTGCCATAGGAGAGAGTGTTTGGGAGTGGGTAAAAAAGGGGAAGGGATTAAGAAGCATAAATTGGCAGTTACAAAATAGTCATGGGGATGTGAAGTATAGCATGAAAAATATAGTCAACAATAATGTAGTAAGTATGTATGGTTTTATGAGGGTAAGTTATATAAATGTCTAATTACTATGTCATATATGTGAAACCAATATAATATTGTATGCCAACTGTAATTGAAAAATTAATAACATTATTAAAGATAAAAAAGAAGTCAAGAATCAAATCCCAGTTTTACCACTAGTCAATGAATGAATTTTGAGGAGGGTCAATACCTATCTCTGAGAACCTGGGTGAAAAAATCCCCTGCAGGGTCCTGAGATCCACACCATCATATGATAATTTCTCTACCTACATCCTCCTAGATAGGAGTTAAATTAACAGGTTGTCACTATCATCTAGAAAGGATACACACACACACACACACGCACACACACACACGCTAACTTATTTTTCAAGATTATGTCTTCCACAGGATCTCTGTTTCCACAATAGAAAGATGCACTGGAATGGCTTTTTGTGAATTCTACTAATAAATTTTATTTAAAAACAACAATTCTACTGCGTTGTTGTATGCAATTGAGGCAGTGGACACAGAGCCCAGCACAGAAGTTCAACAACATTCATCTACAAAGCACGCCAAGAATTAATTTGGAAGGCTGTGCAAGAAATCCCAGAGGAAAAAAGAAGCTGTATGCTTGCATACATTAGGGTTACAGTCAGTGTCAGATCTCTGCCACAGGGTTGATCCTGCACAGCTGCTGTCATCTGTGTGTGTGTGTGTGTGTGTGTGTGTGTGTGTGTGTGTGTGTGTATGTGTGTGTGTGCTAGCACACCGAGTAACAGAATATTCCCTTTCTGGCAACAGCCATCCTATTGTCGTGCCCTGGCTAGGCATAGAGGGGACAAACCCTTTTGAGCATATGGGTTAGAGGCAGCAAATACCCCCACCCCACAGTATTAGGTCTCCAAATCTGTAAAATTGTGGGGCATGTGGCTTCTTACAAGTATAAAATCATTGACACCTTAGTAATGCACGCATCTGGGTCAAAACTAACAGTGGGACTGAAGAAACACTTCTTAATTATCAACAAAGTGAATCTTTTTGCATGTTTTGGAGACTTTAGTTTTAAAATATAAGAGGTGGAAGATATCTCAAAAGTCACCTTGTCCAACTCCCTCATTTAACTGTAGAAGGTCCAGAAAGGGAACCCCCTGTACCAGAAGTCATATAGCTTGTGCCTGAGCTTTTACCCAAACTGGAGGCTTCTATTCCCTTATTATAACCTGTTTGTCTCAGAACAACCTGCCTAATACCAGCTAAATGATTACAAACACTTTATCTTGTACCTTGTGGGTTTTCTCTAGTAGATTCTAATGTCCTGCATTAGAATTCCTGGCATCCTCCTGGCTTTAGGCCCAACCTCCATGCTGATCCATATGCAGATAAGAGAGCTCGTTTTAATACAAACATAAGAACACATAGCTGATTTGGCTAATTTACACCATTGTTCCACTTCAATAAAATGATGGCTTAACTTATGAACAGTCTTTTTTGATTATCTTCCTAAAGTCATATATCATGAATGTTGGATGTGTTATGTATTCAATATTTCTTGAATTGTTGAATGAAGAAATAAATGAATCAATAAAACAAGAACCCTTCCTACTGTTTAGTTTTACCTCTACTCTGCAGATATGTTACCTGCCATATGAAGCTAAATCCAATTGTCCTATCTCAGTTCTTGCCTTATTTGACTCACAAGCAGCATTTGACAAGTTGATTGCCCTTCCTCTTGGCTTCAAGAAGACCACTGTCTTACTACCTGACCCTTTTCATTTGCTGGCTGATTCTTCTTCATTTTCCCAACCTTGAGTGACCCAGGGCTCAGTCCTTAATCCATCTCTCTCTCTCTTTTTTTATATATACAGACTCATTCCCTTGTTGATCTCATCAAGGTCCATGACTATTGACATCTCAACTCATATTTACAGCCCGAACACCTCTCCTGGACTCCCAATCTGTTTATCCAACTATCTACTTATATTTCCACTTGGAATATACAAACTTAATGTGACTAAAAGTGAGCTACTCATCTCTGCCCTCTAAACCTGCTCCTTCTGCCATCTTCCCATTTCAGTTAATGGCTACTCCATTCTTCCTGTTGTTCAGGTCAAACCCTTGGAATCACCCTTGTTCTCATCATTCAGATGAAAACAACACTGTAGAGCATGGTGTTCCTGAATGGAACATAGCTGCCTTACAAGGCTGGATTAGCTAACTCTGGAATGTTACAGGACAAGAAAGAAGTTCTAAATTATGTAAGCCACTATATTTTTGGATTTCTTTGTAATGGAGGCTTACTTAGCTTGTGCCTTAACTAACACAGGAGGTGAGGAACTAAAGTTGTGAATGTAGAAACCATTCTTTTAAGAAGTCTGAGTATGTAGGAAGGAGAGAGATAAATAAGGCTATTGCTAGAATGTTTTACTAAAAAGATTGTAAGAAGACTTGGCTCCAGGGGAAGCTGCTGAAATGTAATCAGTTCACTGAGATTCAAGCCTGTGCTCTAAAACAGTAAATCTGGTGAATGTGCCACGGAGAATTTGAGTCCCTCAGAATTTTGGGGGTGAAGGTGAAGCTGGTAGGGCTTAAGTATCTGAGCCCCATTTCCAACACCATTCTTTCTTCTTGTGGTAATATATAATATAAAATTTTTAAATAATGGCATTGCTGACCCAATAGGAAGAAGCATAGATTGAGCTATTTAGTCCTTAAATGGGTGATATTTTATTTTTGTACTGAATCATCTGTGCTCATAATTCCCTCGTATAACAAAAACCATACCTCTGAAGAGGTGATGAGAATAACAAAAAGAAATAAAAATATGAACAACTCTCAATTATTAAGCATCTAAAATGCATTCTGGTCATGTAGGTGCTGCCTGCATGTAAACTAGGTCTTACCACATACAGCAATTAAACTGTAATGCTCATACTGATAGTTGCTTCCTAAATTTTCCCCTGGTAACCTGGATCAATGTGTACTTTGGTCTCGCATAGGTCTGAGTTTGCCGGCTTGCATTTCACTGGCCATTTCTTCTCTTGAAACACATTAACAAACACTAAAGTAGGCAGGAATTTTTGATTTACATGTCAAAATCTGCAGAAAGCTATAGATTAAAAAGTAGGCCTTCATTTATGGTAAATATCAATCTCTTCTTAATTCATATCTCAGAATTCAATGATTTGGCTCCAAAGGTTTAACACCAGGACAGCTTGAATAGCAAAGTTCTGAAAATCAAGCTTAATTGTGAAAGTAAAACTTATATTGGATTTTGAAGCTTATAAAATATTCTAAATTTTACTGTATAGAGTCAGTGAAGAATTTCCTATGGTTCCTGGAATGGTAGGTCTAAGTCATTTTTAGAGCCCGAATGCCATTAGAGGAGTCTTGGCAGGGGACTCCACTGGACCTGGGATGAGAAATGAGGAGTCGAGGGGACATGGATACATCCAAATTCATAAGTTATATGTATGATTCTCAGTAAGTATACATTTTTAGCCTGGGTATGAAGGTGGGCAAGGATGAACAGGCAAAAGAAAGTGTAGGACTGGTGCTTGAAGAGACCATGCAAACTAGTCATGAGGTGGTGGAATTTTTCTCATGGTGAAGCCATGACAGATATTTCTAGATGTTTGGTTTTTTTTTCCCATCAAATTTAATCACATCAGCCATTGGCATACATGAGAAGAGTCTTCTTGAGGCCATTATCTTTGAATGAAGCTGTAAAACAGTCTAGATTAGAGACAGTTGGAAAGCAAATGACCCTCCTGAGACCAGTAGAAGCCACACTCACGGCCCACAGAAATGGAAAATGATATAGGTGAATTCATTCAAGGGACGTCTCTAATTACTTCATTTCTTCACGTGAGGGAGAGAGACCTCTGTCCAGTTGCAAACTGACTTGGGGAAATATTCAAATTTGTATGTATTTTACTGGAGGAAGTGGAGAACTTCACTCATGAACCCAAAGAGTGGCCCCCATGCAGTAGTAAGTTCTATCAGGGGGAAAATCTTACCTAGACACTTCAGATACCTTCCCAGGACCAAGGAGAAGCCCAAGTTGGTCCCAAGTTGACTCCTAGGTATCACTGCTAGAATTCAGTAGTTCTCAAACGTTTTTCCCACCACCTGCAGTAAGAAACACATTTAACCTTGCATCCTTGTTCATATACCTAAACCTTTGTATATATTTAATGGAATCAAAATTTTCATTCAACAATATTTTTTTTTACAATGTGAGATACATCTAATATTTTCTATTTGATTCTATTTTATTATATTGTAAAATTGCTGGTTAAACTTAATAATTGATTTAATAAAGTCCTAATAGTATGATTACATGCAGTTTTAAAAACAGTAGTTTTGATTAATAGAGAGATTCCAATAAGTCAGTCTACTAACAAGTAGGGAAATTTATTTCTTACTGCTTTATAGCTTCCTCTTCTTTAAAATTTATGAAGCAGCAACTCTCTTCTGTAAAATCTTAAAGTGCTTACCCTGTATATAACCAAGCATTAGTCAGCAGCCTTATATCTGGTAGGCTTGGACCCATATTTGCCCATCCAGTTCTGCAAAAGGAGAATCCAAGAGATCAGAGATGAGGAAAGGGGAATGAGTGTCAAGAAGATGGGGACAGGCCAGAAGATGAGGATAGAAACTGGTCCTCAAGAGTGGGAAGAGGTTCAAAGCTCACCTGTCAGAAGGTTCTAGTAAGGAGGAGGGCAGAAAGAGACACAAGGAGAAGAAACATCAAAAAAAGCCTGGCAACTTTTCCCTCACCTCTTTCTGCTCTCAAACCCTAGCAACATGGTCTCAGAGGGTCATGGACTCCTCCTCACCTTTCCTTAGGTGCTTCTACCCATGAAAGTTTTCCTCCTGGTTCCCTGAATCCCCATCATAAGGAGATTCCAATGACCACCCTCCCTCCCCTTTCATCCAGCTCCCTCCTTCGACAAGCCCAGCACCTCCCCCAGCAAGAGGATCTAAATTTATAGACAAGAAGACATGCCATGAGTCCTGGCCCAATGCTCTTTCCACTGAGCTCCAGCTCGCATAGGGCAGAGCCTCCTAACCCCTCATGACCGGGCACAGTGAACTCTTTGCTTTCTCAGAGCTCAGTGAATGAAAGGCAGCATGCGAGGCTGCAGGTAGCCACACAAGGATAACAGAGCTGGGTCGTAAAGGTGACTCTAAATCATTAAGAAACAGTTTAAAATATCTTTATCTCAGAGAAATGCAGAGAAATAAAAAACATATTTTTTAAGTATTTTCACAAAAAATGTGTTAAAATTAAAGACTTGGAAAGAGGGTTCAGCATCAGATATATGGAAACTCAACTTCTGTATAACATAACGCATTTTCCTGATAAGGCTGAGTAAATAGATTATGTCTAGGCTGATAGGAAGCGGACAGGGGAGTTGGCGTTATTGTACTGGTGTGATGGCCAAGGCCCTGAAACACCTTTGCTCAGAGAACTGCTTGTCTAAGGAAGAGCTACTAAGAATCAAAGTTCTACTTGGTCTGTTGGTGTACATGCCCATGACTCAGTGGAGCCCCACTGCAGCTGTCTGGAGAACAGAACTGAGACTCCAGGCTGGAGAGGGATCACCTACTTTCTCTGAACTTAAAATAAAATCCTGGGACCTTGCTACTTTCTGGCTGGCTGCATATAGACAACTACTTACAGATGATCCCTCTTCAACATATGAGAAAGATAGACAGATAGTCTCAGACGCCCTGTCCCACAGAGCCAGGCCTATTTCCACTCATTCATTTAGTTGTATGGAAAAGTAAAAAAGAGAAAGGAGAATTTATCGCTCATTTCCCCTGACTAGTCCCAGTGATCACATCCAAACACCACAACATCCAACCAAAGAAACAGTGTTGTTCTTTCCATGCAAATCTTTCTATCAAACCTTTTCTATTGCCCTCAGAACTCCCTCCATGTGTTATTGGCTTGAATTGTGTCAGCTGCCCACCCTAAACCTACCATTGGAATTGTACAGGGAGAAATAAAATGAGAAAACTGTCAACAAGAATGAAGGGATTGTGGGTTGGCAACCAACATTTGCAAAAACAACAATCATATAAGTAATAATGACTACTATTTATTGGCCACTTATAGTGTGCTAGGTACTGTGCTTAGTGTGTTATATGCACTGTTTCACTTCACTCACAAAACTGTGATGTAAATAATACCATTTTATCATCAACTTTTTTGCAGATGTTGCAACTATAAATCATGGCAAAGCCATGATGGGAATTCACTTTTGTCTGACTCCAAAGTCCATGTTCTTTTATATAAGCCATACTAACTTTACTAGCTAAATAAATATTTTACAAGGTTAATTGAAGACACGTATCCTTATTTAAGAATCTTTCTAATTATATGCAGCTTGTGATATAAATTAGACCCAAATCAATAGCAGCTTTGATACCAACATGAGATCGTTAGCAGGTCCCATCACAGAGGCTCATATGAAGTGTGGTGGAGATATGTACTCATGGGCTCAGCAACTGGACAGAGGGCTCCTGAATGTCATGTCAAGTTGGGAAATGCACACCTAAAAGGGTCCACAGTTGCACTACTATGATAGAGAGACAAAAACATACATAGCAATTTAGGGCAAGATAGAGGTGTAATAGAGACCAAATATGTAGAAAAGTTGGTGGCAGGCAAGTTGGGAGACCAGGTCTAAGGCACAAAGTGTGGGTCAGGTGGAGTATCACATCTTGGCATGTGCTGTAGGGTGGGCTATGGGGACTTAGGAGGTTCATGCCAGACTGCAAGAAGATTTTATGGAAGAATCCTGGAGGAAAGACTCTTGAGGAGATTCTCCCTTTCAAGTGGATTCTCAGCTACCAACTCTTGGAGACTGGCTACCAGGCCATGGGAAAATATTGTTTTATTCTTCTCTCCTTCCTTATGTCTCCACCTGCTTATAAGGGACCCCACATGGCTGGAGTTTCTTTATAGTTTCTTTGAAATCTTTTGGTGAGGGTCAGGAGCTCAGTAAAGCAATAGAGAGGAAAGCAATCAGTAAAGTCAAAGAATATAAAGAAAGCCCTAGAAGATAGGTTATTAATTTAACTGAGTGGCAATACCCTTCATGCTCTTCATCAATTTCTATCAAGTTATCAATCATGCAGTTCAGTTGTTTTCTCAAACAACCTTAAGCCACAGAACCATTTCTCCCTGTCCTCCTCCTCCTACTCTCCTCTCCTTCCTCCTCCCTCTCTGACTTCCTTTCCTCTCTCTATCACTCTCCCTCTTCCCCTCTCAATTTAAATCCTCTGTAGAGTCTTAAAACATAAAACAAAGAAAAAATGAGCTGCTCAGGCAGACAGTGGAGTAGTGGAACCTCCCTTTGACTTTCAAAATGGTCCTTGAGTAAAAACCACTGAAGTAGTTCAAGTCTATTTTACAATAGAGTCTGAGACCCAAAGAGGAAAGGGATGTATCCCCAAGCCATACAGTTGGTTTTATAAGTAGGCCTGGAAGCAAGAGGTTGTTAGAAGGTAACTTATTATCTAAATGACTTGAAAATTAAAACTATTTTGTCTCTTGGTTAAAGCTGTACTTTCTAAAACCACTGATTTTCAAACACTCGAATCCTACCAACCACCTAAAAATACCATGTACTCTAAACAAGGGACAGAACAGTTTCCAGTAGAGCTTGGGGAGCAATGGCTGTGGCTGCTTTTCTCCAGGGATCTTTATCTATACCAAACGTAAAATGTAAGAGAAGCGGGAGACTTTATAAAAAGTGGAGACCCAGGAGGACTGCCCCTTAGAGGTCCATAGTGTCTGGGGTTTCAATTGCATAAGCCTTGCATTTCAATACTTTATCGCAGGGAGCTGAGAACACCCTAGGAGTGTATGTTTTGGCTTTCTGAAGGTTTGATTAGCAGTCAGCAGAAGGGAGTAGTAGAGGAGTCACAACAAAATGACCAACACATGATAGATGGAGCAGGGAGAAAGAGTGATCAGATCATGGAACACCATATACCAGACACACACACACACACACACACACACACACACACACACACACACACAAACAAGCAAACACACTTTCCCAAGTGTTCAGTCCACAGGAGGAGTAACTCTACTTTGCCTCTGTGCCCTGGTGCTCTTGGTACATGCACCTAAAGGGATGTTATATTCACATCCTAAACACAGATGAGTGCCACATCTAATTTTCACCTGCCTGTCCTCTCTACAAACTCTCAAACTGAGAGCTGGAGGGAGGAGAGGAAGATAAAAATGACAACAGTTTAAACGAAAAATACAGCCTTCATCAGTCTTTGCAGTAAAGAAAATTGTGCCAACATCCAGAGTGACTTGTGTCATTTTGACTCATTTGCCAACACACTTACATAGTAGAATTAAGATTAGCATCCTTTCAACTTATTAAATTGAAATTTCCTCTGTAGCTCTCATAAAATTTGGCACTGATATTAAAGACTTCAGTCAAAGAATGTGTAGCTGGGTAAGATATATCATCAAATGCTAAAGAAAATCATTATTATTAGCATAATGCCAACTTCCCATCACAGGATGATAGAAGTGAAAAGTGTGAAAATTACTTCCTGAATCAAATGTCTGTCTCTTCGACTAGACAAAGTGAAGACAAGTTCACTATAGAGCCTAGGTCCATCTTATCAGGACTCCACTGATGGTAACAAAGATATTAAGGCGATAGGGTACCAGGGTGCTCTAAATAGAGCATGGGCTATGCAAAAACATCTTTTTCAATGGTATAACACAAGCCAGTGTTAAAGATATTACCATGTGTTGAGATAAAAATTACCAAAAAAAAAATCTTTTGAAATTCAGTCATCCTTTGCCAGCTGCTAGAGTATCATGATTGGCAAAACTTCAGTTGGCAATCACACATTCTTATAGAAAGTAGAGGTTAGGAGAAAAACTATAAAAATGGTATTAATATGCATTTTAAGCCCAAAATAAATAGAAGTTCTAGAAAGCAGCCATGCTCCAAATTAACCAGAGTTTGTAGCATGATTGGTTCTTTACTGTTCAAAGGACATAGCTGTGGCTCTATTGCCCTGAAGAGGCAGGAGTGTCTACAGATTTTAAGTTATACACTTTCAGTATCTCTGTAAAGTTTTGAGATACTTCAACTTCTGGCTTGAAATTTAATGCCTTTGGTACTTGCATTCTTCTTAGTTTTAGTTTTGTAAGTCTCAGCGAAATACCTTTGTAATCCCCAGGCAAATTCACAAATTCTGGAAATGCTCAAGGACACGTTTTCTGGGCTAACTCTCCTATCGATAAATTAAGGGTTGGAACACAAAGAGGCCTCATCCCGTAGACTCTCTCATGTAGTTTATAGGATGGGGCAGCAAGATTTGTTGTCTTCTTTAGGGACTGTATTAGTCACAGTTCTCCAAAGAAATGTAACCATTAGGATGTCTATCTATCTATCTATCTATCTATCTATCTATCTATCTATCTATCTATCTAATCATCTATCATCTATCAGCTATCTATCTATATAAAATTAGAATTATCTCACATGATTTGGAGGCCCAGAAGTCCTACAATCTGCTGTCTACAAGCTAGAGAACGAGGAAAGCTAGAGATGTAATTCAATTCGAGTCAAAACCCCTGAGAACCAGGGAGCTGATGGTATAAGTCCCAGTCTGAGTCCAAGAACCAAGAGTGCTGATATTCAAGGGCAGGCAGAGATGTATGTCTCAAGCAGAGAGATGGAATTCATACTTGCCCTGCCTTTTTGTTTTATTTGGGCTTTAGGTGGTTTAGATAATGCTTACCCAAATTTATGAAGGTTATTCTCCTTATTTAGTCTACAGATTTAAACACTAATCTCTTTGGGAGATGCCCTCATAGACACACCTAGAAATAATATTTTATCATCCCTTAACCAAGTTAAGTTGACACATAAAATTAAACATCACAAGGACTTAAGTGAACTGCCCAAATGTTGGTCATTCCCCTTATATCATTAAAGTCACGCAACTGCAACTCAAAATTTCTAAATATGAGGCCAGAGATCTTTTTTTCACTGTACACAGGATGGAAAATATATTTCATTTTGAGTACCAAATCTGATTGATTGACAAGGGCTTCCCGGAACCTCTATTAAGAAGGTGTATCAAGATTTACCAGAAAAGACTTCTGTAATTGATAGGTGATGTCTGCTATGGTTGAGTAATATGATACATGACAGTCAAAAGAAAATATATTTTTTGAGCCTAAATAATACTGTCTTCTCTACAAAAGTTATCTTTTCAATAAAGCTTCCCTATAGAATGATTAAATGGTAATCTTATTTACAAATAGCTTTCCACAAATATATCCAGTTAACTCATACTTATCCTCTGGATCAGCTCAGACCTAACTTCTTCAGGGAAGCTTGCTCTTACAATGTTTTAGGTAATTTTCTGTTACACATCCTCACTATATGAGTCTTCATCCCTTTTTCTCCTCTTAGTTGACATAACTATTCATTAGTTTGATGATTGGATTAACAACTGTGTATTTCAACTTTTAAGGGAGAGAAAGGCCATGTTCTATTTTGTTTGCTATTGCATCCCCAGTGTCTGTCATAGTTTCTGATACTTAGTAGGCACTCATTAAATCTTTGCTAAATGAATAAAGAAGCAAGCATTCATATGTTTTTATCTTAAATTTCTCTGAGACCTAGGTCAATTTGTGTTGTCTTTTGTTGCATATCTTCTCAGGAGAGTTAAGGCACATGCATACACACCTACCTGATCCAGGTTACAAACTTGGAGACATTGGAATTTGAAATCCTAGATTTACGAGTCTCTAGATTTGTTCCCAACTAAAGTTCTCTCCCTACCTACAATGCATACATGAACTGTGTTGCTATCTGAAGATGTTCATTTTAGATTATAATAAATGATGGCAGGATCAGAAACAGAAACAAATATTTTTATATTTCAATGGAGGAATATAATATAATGTAAGAGAGGACTAGACTGGAAGTCAACAGACCTGAATAGGTGTTCTAGCCCTGCCAATTATTATCTTAGCAATCTTGCAAAACTAAACTCATCTCTCTTCATCGGTAAAATGGAGTTAGTAGTTTTCAAACCAATTTTTTTACAGTAAAACTATTTAAAATGAAATTTCAGAAATCTCATGTAGAGCACTACACATTAAAGAGATGAAATAGAGCTGCTCTGAGTGAAAGCGGGTGTAGAAGCCATACCTGGAATTTTGCCTATCCTCTTCTGGCAAGGAACCTCCTGCAGCACACACAGGCACCTCATAAAACAAAACAAAACAAACAAAACAAACACAAAAAACTTTAAATTTTTAAATAATTATAAATTTAAAGCAAGTGGCAAAAATAATAGAGAGGTCCTGTATACCTTTACCAGTCACCCACACCATTGGCCCTTTTACAAAAAATATTTGGCATAACAAAATGAATGTACTTCATTCCACTAAATTGAATACTTAAAAATAGTTCAAATAATAAATTTATATTTTACACATTTATCACAATACAAAATTATAAATTAAAAAATTTGTTTGACCCATTACTAAAAATTTCTCCAAGGCTCATTCAACTCCAAAATCCTATGATTATATGAATCCTAAAATTAGATCATTCAAATTGCATTCGACAATCGTGGACTTTGAGTGTTTGAATGTAACTTAGAAATCTGCCCATGTATAATACGGTTCAAGTCCTCCACTTCTCTTCCAAGCTTCTTTCTGCCACGGAATTTAACCAGAGTCTTGAATCGGGCCTCTAACAAATGTGCTTCCCGGTGGTGGTTTTCATTACTTTTTATTTTCATTTATTTTCTACTAGTAATTCCCCATTGACTTTCTTTTTACGGGCTGCAAGAGCTGGTTCTTTAAACTTACTTAACTCATTTTGATTTATCTGTTGGTGGAAGTTCATCCTTCTCCATCCCCCCTCGTATTGGGCTTGTCAGGCCTGCTGGATTTTCCATTTCCAGTGTCATATTACAGTGTTCTTTATGGACACACCATGACATGTAGGCTGCACTGAAATGGCAGTAAGACTCACTTCTCTCATTCTGTTTATTACTTTTTTCTTTTTAAATATTTATACATGTAGCCATTCCCATAATTTTACATAAATTCAATATGTGTGATTATATCATACGTACTATTTTTTATGCAGTTTTTGTGTTGGTTTAGCTTTTCCTCTCCCATGCACTCCTTTCTCAATCTACATTCTCTTCATAGACACAAAGTTACCCATGTTAACAATCTACATATATGCTTTCATATTATTCTTTATGCTCATGCATTCATAAATAAATGACCCAATATAATGTATATACATATTTACAATGTACGCATGTATGTGTGTGTGTCTGTGTGTGTATATATATACACACACATATATGTATATATACACATATATACATATGTGTATGTATGTATATGTACATATACATATATATGTACACACACACACATATAGAGAGGTTGTGTCATTATTTTATAAAAATTGGAAGATACACATATTTTTGAATCTTACATTTTCTCAACAATAACACTATTCCTAATGGCTGCATAACATTTTACACTGCATCGTGTTATAATTTATTCAACCATTCTCCTATTGATGGGTAATCAGTTGTTTCTACTTTTTTTTTTTTTTTGCTTTTAAAATAATGCTGCAGTAAACATTCTTGTATACATACTATGTACTTGTGCTTTCATTTCCACGGAACAGATGCCCAGAAGCATGTGTGGGTCAAAATGTATATGCATTTAAAATCTTAACAGAGAGCATCAGATTGCATTCCAACAACAGCTGAGGCGATTCATTTTCTCACTGGCCATGTATGATAGTATCCTTGCCTCTGCTTTCCTATCAGCAGTAGAGGTTGTCAGTCTCTGTAATTTCTGCCGGCCTGAAGTGGTAATGCTATATTCTATTTTGAGAATACTTTTATATATTCCTTGGATATTAGAGCCTCCTATTTTCCTATGACTTTCATGTCTCCTGTCATTAATTTTTCAGAACTCTTGCATTAGAAATATTATTCCTTTGTCTATTCTCTTGTTGTAACCATTTGTTCCATATTTATCATTTATTGGTTGACCTTACTTATAGAATTCTTTTGTAATGATACCTACTATGTACCAGACATTATTCTATGTACTGAAGATTCAACAGTGAACAAAACAGAAAAAAGTCCCTTCCCTCTAGAACCTCCTATTCTAGATATGAAATGCAGACAGTAAGTAAGTAAATAGTATGTATAGTGTTTTAATATGGTTTTCAAAGTTTTATGAGGTCAAATAATTCTAACTTTTCTTATAGCACTCTGTGTTTCCAGTTTTAGTTAAGAAGGCCTGCCTTCCTTCCTTGTCTGTACATCTGGTCTCTGAGATTTTGTTGTTCCTTCCTTTTGTTTCTACAACATGGCCAATATGAATGCTATCCCCAGAGTAAAATTAGGCAACATTTTTAGTTCTCAGAATTTTATTGAATTAATTCATCATAATTATATCAAGCCCTCCTTTTCTCTTCTAATCTGTAGATATCCTTTTTCTATAAAATTAATCAGGGGTGCTACCATATATCATAGTTATCATAAATTATTAGATTGAACCATATGAAATTGCCATTTTTGCAGCTCAAAATGGTTGAATATCAAAATGGTTGAATATACATATGCTTCAATTTACAGATAAGGAATAGAAAAGAAACATTTTATGTGCAAAATTTTATTTAATTTCCTCATAAGCACTTTGAGGTAGGTAGTATTAGCTCTATTTTTTTAAAGAGAAGAAATATTTTTATAAAGTTAAAATATTGCTACCACAAAATTATTTAGAATAAGAGCCAGGATTGATCTCATTTGGTTCATATCAAAGCCCACATATATTTCTCTTTTGCATTAGAATTTAATTCAACAACAATTTATAAAGCACTCTATAGGATTTGAATTGTGCTGAGCAATTTAAAAAGTGTTGGACAAGTTAAGCACCTAGAACAACCAATGCAAAGAAAGACTTAATAAATATGGGTTAGGTGGATTCCTTTACCTTATAAGATATTACTCATAATGGGAAGATAAAACATACACAAGAATCAGTGGAATAAGAGGCATTTCAAGTGTCTGATGGCTATTATAGATGAAACATACAGGTTTTATTTGTTTTATTTTTTCTAATGGTAAACATTACTCAGATATATATATAACATAGTACCTAGCACGTAATAGAAATACAATGAATAATGGATTATTCAATTAATTAAATAAGCCAATTCATTGTAAAAATATTTGGAAAATATGGAAATACAGAGAAGAAAAATTTTAAATAACCAATTCCCACCATTTACACATATACAAGATTTTAAAACCAACTCCAATCAATTTTTAACTCTATAATTTAGTTAATATAATTTCTATCCATTTTATATGGACATTAGATATTAAGTTGTTGCCCATGCTATTAAATATTCTTATTAAAACAATTTATTGAGAGTTGCAAATAATTTATTGCATGGGTGAAAATAATTTAATTAGTCATACTTTTTTCCCCTTAAGCATCTAAATTGTTTCTAAATTCTTTTTATTATAAATAAAACTATTATCAACTTTCTTGGATATAGATCTTTATCTAGCTCTCTGAATATTTTATTAGTATAGATATTTTAAATTGGAATGACTGTGTCAAAAATCTATGAACATTGTTAAAGCTGTTGATATATATCACCAATTTGCCCTTCAGAGATATGGTACCAAGAAATTATGTATTTAAAATTATATTTTGATATTGGTATGTTTAATATTCTGGAAATTTATTCTAGAACAACATGTGAATATTTAAATCTAGAAAAACCAAGAATTCATTTCATTTCTCCCTCACTCTGAATCTCTACTCAAATTCCTGTACCCACTCCAAGTTGGAAATAATGATACACTTTTCGAATAAGCTGTTCTCATGCTGGAGTCCAAACATGTGCTCTGAGGAGTCCATGAATTCCTGGGTATTATATGCAAATTTATTGTGAGTCTGCGAATGTGTGGAGGTTTTCTTCTCGAGAAGATATCTATATCTTTTATCACATTCTCAAAGGGGTTCATGACTTAGAACCATAAAAAACTTTATAAGTGGATGTAAACAATTGAACTATACTCTCAAATTCCCCATAACTTTTGTGAGGGTGGGAAGAGAGGTTAGGTTTTAAAGAATTTCTGCCTTTGAACTGCAGGCTATGTGAAAACTAAAATAAACATGAGGTAGTAATAAAATATGAGATTAAACAGTGTGGGCACAAATTGGCAATATTTGCTTGCAGACATATTGAAATTTGTACATTAGATTAGTGAAGTAGCCATGCTTTATGACCCCTCGTCTTTATTAAATACAGTGCCATCTACACTCCCACTTTTGTAGAAAGCAACCTTTTCAAACCAGTTCTTCAAAGCTACAAGCCTTTTTCTCATTTTACCTCTAACTCAGACTAATTACAAAGAAATGAATATTTTATCATCTTTCTTATGATAACCTAAGGCTATTGAATCTTGGAGTCAGAACCATTATTTAATTTTATCATTAAAATATACTATTAAAAATGACTTCCTTCATCCATAAAAATGCATGTGAGTATTTGACAAAATTTCATGATATTTAAACTATGAAATATGATTTTATTCTAGAGAACCAGCAACATTGGAACACAATTAAATAGGTTGAATCCCTCATAGTCACATTGATCAAGATTCCATTCTCTCTTCCTCATGGTCACTTTTTAATTTAGTTTGTACCCAAGCCTTACTTGGCTTAAAGTCCTTTGTCAAAAGAAAACTACTCAGCTTCATCTCTCTGTAGCACAATAGCACTCTTGGGTGTTCTACAGAACCAAAAATGTCCTTCAACCAAATGTCAGGGCAATGCATTGTCACGGAGCAGTTTCTCCTCTTACTAATGAGAACCTCTGAGGGTTAGGTTGGCATGCCCCACGTGTGGAGAGATCTGCTCCTCCTTATACATTTAATGAGCAATCAGCAGCTTGGATAAGGGCACACAACGTTTTCCCAGACAAGAGAAGGAAAAAAACAAAACAAACAAATAAAACCATGCAAGCATGTAGAAAATTTTCCCCACTGAGCTCAACAAATCAAATAGCTCAGAGGCTTTCATCTTTCATGAAGTGTGATTCCTCACCCTCATCTGGCATATGACAGGATAAGTAATGTGTGGGTGCTGCCGACTATACACTCCTATCAATTTGGGTTTCATTTCATCAACCATATTTGTTACCAATTGAAAACAGTTTTTTTGGCTCTTTACCTTCTCTTCTCTGCACACTTTCCCCATCTCCCTCTCCACAGAATTTCTCCATAGAAATGTTCTTAAATGATAATGAAGGCTGAGAAAAAGTTACTTGCCCTTTATGTTATTTTAAGGACATAAGGATTTCTTTAGAGACATATTAGTATAAGACTTGGCTAATGTTTCTGATTCACTACCCAACAAAAAATATCTCTTTTCTCAGATGGAAAAATGGTTTCACTGATGTATTTCTGCTTTATTAGTTAGAATTTATTTATTTACTTTGTGCCCTTTATAATACTAAGTGCTTAATGTACCTTCGGTTCATTTTAATCTTACAACCATGTGAGATAGGTTTTATTGTGTCTATTTTACAAATGAGAGAACTAAGTCTCAGAAAGGTTAAGGAATAGGCCCAGATGTGCCAGGAAGTAATTGATCTTGGATTTAAATCTGGATCTTGCTGATATTTGAGACCATGCTCCTAACTATGACTAGTCTATATTTCTTTAAATATGGCCTTACCTCTGGAACTGACCTCCTCTTATGAGGGCAATGAACTAGCAATTCGCCTCTGGGTAGAAGTATCTAGTAAAGTGAATTCTTAAAAAGGGTCTTAGTACAACACTATGTAGGAAATGTGCCCGTCAGGATCCAATCAAGGAAGTAGAACCACTATTAATGATGCAGAATAAAGGATTCTTTATAGAAATTTAGACCTATGCAATTGCGGGATCTGGTAAGAAATCCATAGAAGGCTTCTTGCCTATGCATCTGACAGTGGGCCTGAAGTATCGACAGGTTCAGTGGGGCTATAGGAGGAAAACTGAATGTAAAGCATGAGAGAAGGGCAAACTGGAATCCATATCTTTCTCTTAACAACCTCCAACTCTGATGACACAGTGCTCTGTAGAAAATGCTGGTGCTTTTTGTTCTATTGCTGTACGTGCACCTGGCTCAGGACTTAGAAAAGCTGAAAGAGATGATCTGGTGAAACTGGGAGAGCTAGAGAGCTGGCTGTGAACTCATGCCAACAAGGTGAGGCAGCAGATGAGTGACAATGTATGCAAGCTGCAGTGGTACATGGTGACCTACACTGACCTTGCTGCTTCACTTCTAAATTTCTTGTGGCCAAACCTAACGGAGAGCCATATAAGAAAGGGAATTTAGGTAAATGAAATTCCAGCTTAGCTGACACAGTGTAAAACCACCACAAGAAACTTTTGAAAGGTTTATAAGTGGAGACTTCTATTTGGCACACATCTATACTGTCGAGTTACCTTTCTCTACTCAGAATGCCTTCCCTGCCCTGGCCTTTTGCTAAGTGACTGCACCTCTACTAACTGTGTGAATGAAACAGAGTCCCTGACTCCATGGAGCTTATAAATGAAACTAGACATATCTGAGAATAAAAATATTAAACCCACAGGTTTATCATAAATAAAGTAATTTTAATTCCATAAGCGTATTAAATGTATGGGTGATCGCTGATGCTGTGTTCTGGGAGAATCTTCCACTCTATTCTTTTACATAAGCCACTAAAAAGCATCCTCAGACCGCAGCCAGATATTCAAAGGGCTGTCATGTCCTAGGTGACATTTTCCTCCTACATATCTCTGGTTTGAAAATATATAATGGAATCTGTAATAAAATCTCTATATAGAAAAAGTTTTTCTGATTCCAATCAGGAGTTCTAACAAGCCATTGAATGAATTTGCACAATGAGAATGATATAAACAGATATTTTTTAAAGAAGACTTATGTGGAGAACATTGAAGAGAGAGGCTAGAACAGATGCAGGTAGATGGGTTAGGCTAATAGCCGGTGAGAGTCTTGTAGGTTGGATGAGGAAGGTGAAAATGGAGAGAGGAAGTTAGATTCCAGAGATACTCGAGAGATAAAACTCTATATGATCTGGTGATGATTTAGATACTTGATGAGAGAAGAAAGACTTTCAAAAATGACTTCAAGGCTCCTGGCTGTAGAATAGGTGGATGGAAGTGCTCATCACTGGGCTACTAAACCAGGGAGTTTCATGGGGGATCACGAGGTCATCCATGGACTTACTGATATACTAAACTGGAGAAGCTTCTGAGACATCCAAATGGAGATGTCAGTTGAGCAGTTTTATCTTCTGGGCCTGGAGCTCAGAAGAAAATTGAGCTTAATATATGAATTCAGGAGTCAAACACATATGAGTGGTAATTAAAACAGTGGAAATCACTTAAAAATATATAGAGTGATTGTAGTGTGGTGAACATTTTTTGGTCAACCTCTTCCTTTTGAGGGAAATTATCCCCACATGGAAACCCATGAGATTAGGGATCCCCTCTTCCATCCCTAGAAAGTTAGGGAGCAAGCATGAGACTTAGGCTCAGCCATTTGATGCTTTAGGACTTTAACACTTTATAGCTTGACACGAAAATGTAGGGACTGTTGGGAACTCATTTATAGAGGTGAAATGGGAGAGGCAGAAGTCCAACAGATGGGTGGGCAAACTTTTCCAGTGACAGTGTCCCAACCAGCATGTTCTTGTGGTGAGGCCTGGGATATGCGCTCAGCTAGTGGATCCCCAACATTATTGAAGCTGGTTCTTTAATGCTTCTGTTAAATCTGTGAGTTGAGTAATACCCTATTAAATTATTTTACTGGTTGAGTTTGTCAGAGTTGAGTTCTGTTAAGTTAAAATAAAATCCTATTTATATAGTATGTACCATACGTAAAGTAATGTAGAAATTAACATATTATATTATAATGATACATTTGTATATCTACTTCTCATATCAGAGCAGTATTTTTAAAACTGTACTTCCTGATTGAATTAGTAGATTGAGAAATCAATTTAGGGGGTCGCCAACAGAACTTTTTTAATGAAATGGAATAGCATATCATAGTAAATAAAGGGAAAAGAATGAAATAGAATAAAAGTTTCAGAGTATTGTTTTTAAAAACTTGTTTTGATTACATGTATTGAATGTACTAATATGAGCCACAGAGACTTCACCTCCTCTTAGGATAAAGGAAGCTGCCAGAAAATGTCACTCCCACCTTAACAATGAGAAAAAAAAACTAGATAATCTACAAAATCCTAACTATTCTTGAACCCATCAGAGAGGTGAAGTTTCATGACAACCATGTAAAATGAATTACAAAGGGCAAAAAGCCCTTCCGATGTTCAGCGGGCTCATGAACTGATTCACCTTGTGCAGAGCATGAGAGGAAGATAAGGTCATTTAATCTCAGAGGACAAGCAAAACCAAGAAAGAGACATGTCGATAAGATGGAATATGAGTGGAAGCATTTAAACATCCTCGCCTGTCACTGAAAACCATGCTACTATGAGGTCTTTTGTGAGGCGGCTACGTTTTCACCAGAAAAATATTGACAGTTATTAGAAACAACATTTATAAATACCCAGGGTTCCTTTTCATAGACTGATCTTTTCCTGAAAAGTTGTGCATAGTAAAAAAGTTAGTAACAAAGTCGTTTTCCCCTCAGTGTCATCACTAAATAATGTTTTAATTTCTCATTAATCCTCAGTTGACCCTTACTTAGAGTTTTTCTGCTACCCTCCTCTTCAAAATGAATTAATCATGAAAGCAAGAGGGATTTTTTGATTGAAAAATTTTTTTTCTGCAAAGCAAGGAATGTTTTTAAAGTTTTTACATTTATATTTAAATTATATGTACCTATTTAAAGTCTCAATTTATATGCTTTAAATGGAGAACATCAAATCTCACATTAAAAACTATAAGTGGAATATTGTTGGGCAGAACATATATATATAAATATGAATATTTATATTCTACAAGGATTGTTAAAAAGTAATTGCATAGGACTTTTTAAATATATTGATTTTGTTACAATGTGAAATAATTATTATATAGATATAAATAACTTCTTATCACTTTTCTAAATAAATTCCTTATAGAGTATAATGATTAATTTTATATGTCAACTTAAGTGGCCATAGGCACTCAGGTTCAGCACTGTTTCTGGATGTGTCTGTAAGAATGTTTCAGGATGAGATTAGCATTTGAATTGGTGAACTCAGTAAAGCAGACTACCCTGTACAACATGACTGGGCATCATCCTGTAAGTTGTGGGCCTGGATAGAACAGAAGGCAGAAGGAGAAATTTGTCCCTTTTTCCTGCCTCACTGGTAGAGCTGGGACCCCTCACCTCCTGCTCTAGGACTGGGATTTACATCATCATCATCCTTGGTTCTCAGACCTCTGGACTCAAGACTAAGTTATACTGCCAGCTCCCCTGGGTCTTCAGCTTGTAGACAGCAGATCATGGAATGTCTCAGTCTCCATAATCATGTGAGCCAATTCCTCATAAAAAATCTTTACCTCTATTTTTCTCTATACATATTGTATTGATTCTGGAGAACCCTGACCAATACATAGAACAAAATATTGGTTATGATATAATAATATTAATTATGATAAAATTATGATATAATCAATGAAACAAGTTTAATTATTGATAAAGTAAAATGTAGGATCCTTAGTTGCTCACTATCTAGTCTTGTACTTTATTACAACATCAACAACCTTCATCATTTCTCTTCAAAATGTAATTTGCTATTTCTTCAATAGCTGTGCTATTTTAGAATTGCTCAGTCTAATTTTTCAATGGCTTCTTCTTGATATTAGGATAAAGTCTCAATTTCACCACATATTTTATGTGGCCTCCCACAATCTGACCTCTGATTCAGTCTCACTTTTGAGTTCAGGCTGATTTATATAATCTATGTTCTGACATAGTGAGCTTTTTTTAGTGCTTTAAATAGGACGTGCTCTCTTCCTTCCAGGATTCTTCAGGTCATGGGGTAGATGCATCTTCCAATTTACTAGATACTGTATATTGAATGTTTTTGTTCCCCCAAAATTCATGTGCTGAAACCTAATCCCCAGTGATAATATTTGTAGGTATGACCTTTAGGAAGTGATTAGGTCATGAGGGTGGAGTGCTCATGAATGGTATTTGTGCTCATAGAAAAGAGACCCAGAGCGTTCTCCTGCCCCTTCCACCACCATCAAAAAGATGGTTGTCTATAAATCAGGGAGTGGGCTCTCATCATATATCAAATCTGCCAGTGTCTTAATCTTGGACTTTGTAGACTCCAGTACTGTGAGAAAGAAATTTCTGTTATAAGCCAACCAGTCTTTAGTATTTAATATAACAGTTTGGAAAGATGAGAATGGGTGTGAAAAAGAAGACCAAGACAAAGATGACTTTGGTGGTGAATCCATTAGGGAAGAAAGAATGGAAAGAGGGGTGGGATAAATTATTATGTGACCACCATGCCAGGTCCTGTTTTAAGCCCTAAACATAGAGCAATGAACAGAGATAATTTTTATTTATTTTTACTTGTTGAGATTACAGTGCTATGGAATATCAAGTTGAAACCACCTGAAAATTCATAAATGGTTCTAAGGAAGACAGAACCACATGAGCAAATACACTGAAAATTATTCTTGTAAATTTACTTCTTGAACAATCTTTAACAGCTTAACAGTTCTCTCCTTATTCAAGCACTCCCTCTTGATCTACTGTTCAAAAGGCATTTGCTTTCTGTCCTTAGAAGGCCTTCAAAGTAGCACAAGTTTAAAAACATACAATGAACAGAGGAAGGGGATGAGTTGTGATTCCTACTTAAGCCTTTTAAGCCACAATAGCAAAAGAGAACATTTAGCAGCAGCATAAGCAACATTTAAATGTGATGTGCACATTATTGATATGCACCAAGCACTTAGGTGCAAGACTGTTCCAGGTTCTTTCATGTATGCCACCTCATTGTCCCAAAGATGCCATGTTTTCAACCCTGTAAATAATTTTACAAATGCCATAAAGAAGCTCAAATCTACCAGGAAGAAAAATGTGTATTTTTCAAATGAGCCAATTATAGACACATTCAAGTCTATAAAATTCAATATAATTTTGAAGTCAAATTTTAAAGATAAGTTAAAAATTAAATAAGAACCTTTTAATTTTTTTCTGTGATTAATTATCTTGAAGATATAGAGAAACAAAATCACAAACTAGAAACTGGTTGCAAACTATCAAGAGGTTTTAGCTTTCTTAAAATAGGTATATTTATAAGTACATTTAGTCTTTCATTTAACACAAGTTCATTCTTGGCTTGAATTTTTGAAAATCTATATGTTACTCTCAAACCAGAGGGAGAAGGCTAACACGCAGGACATTTTATAATGGAATAAGGAGTCAAGGGTCTTTTCTCCTGTGACATCAAAAAGGAGGTCAACGAAGGGGCATTTTTCATTTTTTTTCTTTTTCTCTTTTATGTTTTACAATTTTCCAAAATGAAAATGTATTTCTTTTGTAATAAAGGGGAAAATAAAGACAGGACTATAAAATTATTTTAGTAAAGTCTATTAAAACCTGAAATATAAAGACTCACAAAAAAGAGGTACTAAAAATTAATATTGATTTTTTAATGTGATAAAACAACCACAGCTATGTCATGCCATGACTCCTTTTGTTCACTTAAGATGAAAGAATACTTCAGAGAGAGTTTGAGGTATTAGTTTTCCTTGCTGCCAGCCTTCCCCATCTCTTCTCAAATGACGGTAATAATGGTCGATTTATATGTTTAAGTCCATTTGGCTAGTACCTGGACCTGATGTAAGGCCTTTTGTAATTACATTTTTTTAAATAGCCACACACTTTGGCAAGACTATTTCTCTCAGAAGCATTCTCTATCCAATCCTTCCCCCAAATCCTAGTTCTGAATATCTGATTCACCACCTTCATGACTAATGGATAGCAAGAAATAGCCAAGATATATAAAAACATTAAAAAGAAGCCTGCAAAGGATCAGCTGTATAAAAGGAATTAAATTTAGATGACTCAAAGGGGAAATCTAAAGAGATTTGAGAGAAATAACATAGACTTAGGAGTGAATTTGAATCCTAGCTTTGTCACTTGTAATGAAGTAACCAGCAAAGATTTCTAACCTCTTTGAACCTCAGACTCTTCATTAGTGAAATGAGGCATGGAATAAAGTGGCTTTAAGGATTAGGTGAGATGGCATCCACAGCACAGGCAGATCCATAACAGTTGTAAATGCAAACTTCTCCCTTATCTTGGAAGGTAATCTGGGGGATTATTTGAAATGACACATGAAAGACATATATTACAAGTCTGGCACACAGTGTGTGTTCTCTATATGGTATGATGATTATTATTCTCATTAAGTTCTCATGTCCTTTCTCATCTGGAAGTGGGTAGGCTGAGCCACTGCCCTAGGGAATACACAAAGACAATTTTAAAACCAAGAGTTACTGACAAATGAAGCTGGGCCAAGTCTGGTTAAAAATAGCAAAAACCTTGGCAGACAGAGAGGAAATACAGTTTGTTTATATTTGTGATATTTCTATTTCTATGGCTATGGACCAAGCTGAGCATGTAAACAAACAAGTGCCCAAGACCACTGTTAACATGAGACCCAAAGTTGAATGTCATTTGTAGGTGCCCGAGTCTTACAAACTCTGTCACCTACAACTGAGGGTTAATATCAGAGCACTATAAGTTCTAAAGACTAAGGAGACCTTCATTAGGACCAAAGAGAATTGAACCATAGGTAGCATCCACATTTTCCCAGTAGAGAAGGGATGGAGATATTGATGAAAATTGATTTAGCTCTTCAAATTTACAATCTGCCTATTCTGTGCCAGAATGCCAAAACAATGACAGGGAGGCTGTGAGTGACTTACATTCTCCCCTGAGGGCCCTTTTAATATAAATGGATGGATAACTACATATAGTAGTTATGACATGGTTACTGTTGTTTAGGTATTGAAAAATTGAAGTTCTGAAGATAAATGGTGGTGGTGGTTGTATAATAGTGTAAGTGTACTTACTACCCCTGAATTTTACACTTAAAAATAGTTGATGGTAAATTTTATATTATGTGTATTTTATCACAATTAAAAAATTAATATTCATTTTTCTTATTTTTCTTACCTTTATGCATTGTCCTTGACATCCACATAAAAAAGATAATTGCCAATAAGGCAATAGCTTCTCCGTCACAACAACACAGAACAAATTTTAAATGGAAAAAAGTAGTCATTTCTCAACAATGTCGAGCATGAAAAATAACAGGTGTTAGAAAAATGTGGGCGAAATAGTCTTTTAATCCTTTGCCAATGAAATCAGTAAATTTAGTTTTTACAAAGTCAAGTCATCCCCCTTCAACATGATCAAGGCTAAAATGACTCCAAACTATAGAGGGAACATTGTAGTTGTTATTCAACTGCACATCAAACAATACTTTGTCAAATTTTGTTTTACCCTCATTAAAAAAAAAAAACAACAACACTATCATTTCTAACTAATACACTTATATTTATATAAGATAATTACAGATTTCTGTTTTAAATCACCCAGCATAAGCAGTGATCCTATCAGTAGTTCCTGGAAATGCTAATATGTAATTTCTATTCACGTACTTGTTTTAAAATTCTGCCAACATCAGAAAACTGAGAATGCACTAAGATTCTGAGTCTATCAGTGGGACAGGACACTGAAGGCACACAACCAGGACTCAAATATTTCCCCAATGGTTACTTGCTTGCCAGCACCCAAATGGGTCTCAGAACTATTTCTCCTATCGTACTTCTTGGTGGTTTTGTTTTCAGCCCACTGGGCCAGGGCTGCATCCCCCACTCTTGGTTTAGAGAATTTGGGTCATGTTTGAAGTGAAATATGTGGGTGAGAGACTGGAAAAGTCACTTTTAGGTTATTCCCGAGAAAGTTGCCTTTTCCCTTAGAATAGCATGCAGATCTGAAAGCTGGCTCCAGGTCCATTTCAACACGGACATTGAAATCTAGAAGTTAGATAACGTCCAGATTTATCAAAGCACATAAGCCATATAACATTTTATATAAAAAGCTTTTCCTAAGAACTATAAGAAAACAACAACCCATTGTATATATTTATTAGATTTCTTGCAAACAGAGAAGATAATCCTTACAGGTTCTAGTCATTATCAGAGGCCCCATCCAACACAAGCACAACTGGATCTTTCCTCAGACTCACCAAGTTCTTTCTGTGAAACTCAACCACCACCATTCATGGAGCCACCAAACCCCAGCTCTGTCCTTTGGCATCTGTTCAGAATCAATGGTCTCTCTTTTCAGCTCCATTTGATTCCATTCAAAAAGTCATTAAAATCATTAATATTGGAAAGGGGAGAGTCTTTTGTTAGTGTTTGAAAGACAAAAAAAGAACAAACTCATTCAAGGTTTTCAGGAACTGAACTTACCCCTTTTATGCACTTGCAATTGCTCTCAGATACCTGGTCTTTGTGCGATTGCTCACTTAGTGTTTAGGAGCATGGATGTGGAGCCAGACTCTCTCTGTGTTCAAATCTTGGCTCCACCACTTTATAACTGTGTGACACTGAACAAGTTAATATCTTTGCAGCTAGATTTCACCATCTGTAAAATTGTGCTGATAATAGTACCTACCTCACAGGGCTGCTAAGATTAAATGAATTGTTGCCTGTAAAGTACTTAGAATAGTATTTAACAAATACTTATGTGGCACATTGTAAGTGTTATAGAAAATAAATCCTCATTCTGACCTCACGCAAATCCATTGTATTCTGTTACCTGGTTTCATTGATTTTGCTTTCTAAATACTTCCCAAATCTGTCCCCTTCCTCTGACTCCCAGGGTCTAGGACCTCATCATTTCTTGCCTGATGACTGCAATCCTCTTCTAGCTGGTCTCTTAGAGTCTTAGAGTCTAAATTAGACCAATTAGAAAGACACCCTTCTCCTTTTCTACCAACCATCAGAGACAGTTTTCTACATTCTAATGACATCATGCCTCTAATGGCTTCTCATCAATGTGAGGTGAGGTTCAAACCCATGACATGGCACCCCAGGCACTTGACACTCTGGTCCCAGTATATTTTCTAGACTTATATCAAGCCACCCCTTCTACCATCCCTGTGCCTGAATCATATCAACTACACACCATGTTCCAATATACAGCCATGCTTTCAGATACAACATTTCCTCCATCTTGAATGTCAGTCCACAATACCCATGTCTGCTTTCTGAACTCCTACTTATCCTGCAAGCCCCCATCTGAAATATTCTCTTCTCAATGATACCTCCTCTGACTCTCCTGTGGCAGAATCATTTTCTTCTGTCTCCTATAGCTCTTTCAATATTCAGCTATTAAACCACTTATTACATTATAATGAAATTATATATCGAGCAGACTATAAGCTCTTTGGACAAGGATGTATCTTTTTTCATCTTACATTTTTTTTCAATCATAGGCTGGGAACAAAATTATAAATAAGGTAAACTTAATCCAAGTCTTTATGGAGTTTATAATCAAATAGTGGAGCCAGGAAATAAACAAGTAAAATAAATAAATAATTAATTAAATTACAAAATGTAGCAAGGACCAAGAAGGAATTAACATGCTGATGTGATGGAGAAAAACAGGAAGTGACATTTCTGATCACTCAGTGCTGATTATGGTGTCTGGATCAAAAGTTCTCTTAAGTGCAGCCAGATCAGAAGAAACCATTGTGATTACTCATTTTGGTTAATAAGTAATTGATTCCATTTTCAACTCTAATCCCAAGTCCTATACAAATATATCTCCAGAGTAAGACAGAATCACTATGGCAACTATTTTTGCTGTTGCGAAACATTCGGACAGCTTGGCCATTCATCAGCCTAGATCAGACAAACTACTTATGTACTGTCCTTGAAATCCACATGAAGTCAGTCCTTTCGAAATGTGAATTTACATCATAATCAGACACAAATTTGTGGGTCCTAAATCCGGTCCCAGATTAGCAAGAGATCTAAAGGACATCTGCAGTGAGCAGTGGTTCTCAGATTGTGGTCCCTGAACCAGCAACAGCATCACCTGGTAAATTGTCAGAAATGTACATTCTCACGGTCTGCCTCAGACCTACTAAGTCAGAAAGTCAAATAGGGTTTGAATAGACTATTCTAGAATCTCTCACTTGAGAATTTGATAAGAGACATCAAATTGACCATTGGTTTGCAGTGAGACATAAAGCTGGAAAGTGATGATGCAGCTAGGGGCCAGAGCGGGAAGCTGTGGGGTCATATAAGACTCACCAAGAAGTACACCAAGGAGTACACCAAGGAATTCCAACCGTCAATAGAGGGGAATGAAGCAGTCATGTAGATGAGAGCAGGGAGAGCTCACTGAGAGGTAGAGAGTATGGCTGCAGTTTCTAACTGTCTCCTACTGTCTGTAAGTCCATGAGAAGATCCTTATTATTAACTTCATTTGAGTAATCTTGAGTCCATGTAGTTACAAGAGTACTCATGAACAATAAGCTTCCATGAAGTGTCATAAAAGAAACACCATGTTGTTACATTCACAGAATTTGTGGGTAAGGAATTCTGACTTGGTGGGACTGACTTACTTCTTTCTTTTCCATGCTCCATGACATCTTAGACTTCAGCTTGGAATATTTGCATAGTTGGAGGCTAGGAATCATCAAGAAGCTTCTTCATTCACATGTATGGTATCTTGGTTGGGACTGTTAATTGAAATGCCTACATATAACCTCTCCATATGGCTTAGGCTTCCTCACAGTGTAGCAGCTTCAGAATAGATGGACATTTTACATGACAGTTCAGGGCTTCAAGAACAAGTATTCTAATGAATGAGGCAGAACATGCATGGTCTTTTATGACCTAGGCTTAGAAGTACCATAAAATCACTTTCACTGTACTCTATTCATCAAAGCACCAATAAGCCAATGCAGAATCAAGGGGAAGAGAGATAGATCTCATCTCTCCAGGGGAGGAATGTCAAAGAATTTGACTCCATGTTTTAAAACCACCACCATAAGCTAACAAAAGGCTTCCTTTAAAAGTCAGGCTGTATTCACTGATTCCAACTGTGAGGAATAAGACCTCACAGAAAAGAAAAGATAGGGTATTTGTAGATATCTAAAACATCAATTTTATTGAATCTGCTCATCACCATAGAAATAGTAAAGTGTGGTTTTAATGTTTTTGATGTGTACAGAGGTTGGGTATTATACAAACGTCTTTCTAAAAGTAATTGCGATATGGATTTAGGACTACCAAATTTATGTGGCTTTGGAATATACAAAGAACTCTTACTTCAATAATAAAAAGACAAACAATCTAATTAAAAATGGGTAAATGATTTGAATAGATACCAAAGAAGATGTAGAAATGGCTAAAAAGCACATCAAAAGATACTCAACATTATTAGTCATTAGGGAAATGAAAATTTAAACCACAATGACAGGCCATTTCACACCCTCTATAATGGCTATAATAAAGAAAATAATAACAAATGTTGATAAAGATGTGGAAAAACTGAGGTCTCATGTATTGCTGGAATGAATGTAAAATGCAGTCATTTTGGAAAATTGTTTAGGGGTTTCTTAAAAAGCTAACTATAATTTGACCATATGACCTAGCCATTCTATTCTTAGGTATCTTCTCAAGAGAACACACATCCACATGAAGACTTGCACATGAATGTTCTTAGCAAAATTATTAATAATAGCCAAATATCGAAAGGAAGCTAAATGTCCAACCATTGAATGGATAAATAAAATATAGTATATTCACACAATGAAATGTTATCCAGCAATGGAAAATATATACTGCTGATACATGCTATGATGTGAATTAAACATAAAAACATTATGTTAAGTGAAAGAAGCCAGATATAAGGGACCACATGTTATATGGCCCCATTTATATGAAATTTCCATAAAGGGTAAATCTACAAAAACCAAAAGCAAATTATTGGTTGCTTGGGTTGAGTGGGTTGCCAGAGCCCACCGGCTGAAATCGAACAGTTCCCGAGAGGGGGAGTGAGGATTGAGAAAGATAGAAAAAGAGATAGAGAGGCAGAAGATAGAGAGAGATAGAGTCGGGAGGGCTCACAGTGAATACTGTGGCCCCGAGTTTACTTAACACTGCATATTTATACCCTTGACAATGCACAAAAAACAAAATCCACACACCTGTAAACGATTGCATGACCATTAAACCAAACTTCCTCCATCTGCACAGAGCCCGCCTGCTCTGCAAACTTCTAGTTTGCAGGCAGCTTTAACCTGGTCTGTAGGGCCTCCAGCTGTAGGGAATTCAGCTGTAGGGCATTCGGCGAGAATGGCTCCCAATAGTGGGTGGTGAGGAAAATTAAAAGTAGGCATTAGGGATCTTACTGGGGTAATAGAATTGTTTTAAAACTGATTTATGATGAAAACTTATTTTTAAAAATTATTGAAATGTAAACTAGAAATGGGTGATATATATGATATATAAAATTTGCCTTGATTAGTTACAAAAATAAATTGAAAAATAAAAATACATTTTAAAATTTACTTTGGTTTATTTTATTCTCCTTTTTCCTAACAAGTCTGGATTTCTGAATATACAAAAGAAACAGAGTGAACTTTAAAATAGTATTCACCCCAAAGAATTAGACTTGCAATTAGAATACAAGACCACAAGGGGACAATGTATATGCTGATTGCATGATCAAGTACCAGTTTTAAATTACAGTTATGATTAATTGATTGAGGCCAATGAGTGCAGAGATCAAGTGCACTCTTTTGGAGTCAGACCAGGGGTCAAATTTTGCCTCCACTATTTTCTTGATGAGTGAACTTGACTAAATCTCTAGGTAACAGTTTCTTCACACTCAAAATAAAGAATACATGGTGCAAACCTCAAAGGATGTCATAATTAAATGAGATCATATTTTGGAAAAATAGAAATGGGAGCTATAAATCAATACTAAGTGATAGAACAGTAATCCCTGAATTCATTATAGTATTAAAATATATAGAATTGTTAGAACAAATTTTTAAAATCTCTTGAAAAACATTTTATTTAAATATTTAAATATAGATTTTGTGTTTCAGTACTTAATAGAGTACACTCCATAAATGTTAACTGAAAAAAAACAGTGAAAAAAAATCCACATAGCTCTTGTTACAGTCTTAATATATAAAATAAAGCTTAACCCATTTGTCTCCAGATCTTATTATATATATACTTTATTTGTAACTGACTAGCATATACTCAGCTATTTCTAGTGCTGAGATGCATAGCTGCAAGATTTTGGATAAGTATGCCATTAGAACTACCTAATTTCTCTCTTAGCTCTTGGCTATGAATACACTAAATTTCTCTTCTGCAGTTTTGAAAATGAGGGTCTAGTCTTTTCTTCTTTAACCAGTAGCTAATGATCTTATAGCTATCAACTAGCAAAAGGAAGAAAAGCCAGGAAGAAAATACAGTATCTCCTCACCTGTTCACAGCTCTCATGTACCTTGACCTTCTCTCCTAACAGCAAGAAGAGAGGAGTGAGCACTGCTAACCACAGCTCCACCTCACTAGGAAAGCTGCTTTCTACAATCCAATAGGAGTCATTTTCTACTCTATTTAAAGAATAAAGACGTCTTTTTCCTCCTGAAAGATGTCTCCTGCTGCTGACTGCTCTTTCAGATATTGCTTGAAATGAAATTCAATGATAGCCTCTTTCCTGCTACGGCTGCTCACACGACTTGCAACTTTTATGGTTTAGGCATAGACAGAGACGTTAAAAGGAACTTTAGGTACTATTCTAACTCAATCATATTCTGTAAGAAATTTGGTTCTGATACAACTGTTTTAGTAAAAGTTCCTCCAAATTAATGTTTTAAATATTTTGAGTGCTTACGTGTTATGTCTATATATGTATGTTGAAAAATATTCTGGAACAGAAGCAGGTTTAAAGTTTTATAACCACACTGGTTCTCAAACCCACAGTTTCTGGGCCCAATAATTACTTGGAAGGCTTTTAAAAACAATTGCTGCCTCATCCTTCCCCTCTTCCTGCCCCAGTTTCTGATTCAGCAGCTCCAGTCTGGAGACAGAAAGTCACATTTCTAACAAGTTCCTAGGTGAAGGTGATGCTGTTGCTGCTGGTCCGGAGACTACACTTCGAGAACTATCATTCTAGAAGCACAGCTTCTCTATCTGCTGACCCAAATTCTTAGAGTCACCATTATTAACTGGAGCATTCAAACAAATGATTTTCCATTGTGAATCTTCTGAATGAAGATAACTCTGAAACCTTAACTATTCTAAGTGCCTTCCTTTTTTTTTTTCCTTTTTAACACAGACTTCTGTTACCTAGGGAACAAACTGAGCTAAAAGAGATTTCTTAACCAGAATGTTGCCTAGTTTAAGATTTTATTTCCTATAATCAAATACAATTTCAAACAGGTTGCCTCTCAATTCCATGTCTCTGCTATACAATTTCTATATAATATACTTATAAAATGGATATATATTCTTATTAAGTATTTCTTTTAAAATGATGAAAAGTAAAATAATTAAATTATCATTTTCTATAAGAATTTCAAGCAAGGTAAGGGGAGATACACACTTATTACTAATTCTCACATTTCTACTTTGTTTGGACATTATAAAATGGCATAGCATTTTATCTTCTTCTACGTTTGTGGGGAGTACCTGATGAGAAGAGTATCATCATGTAATTAACAGGATATTGTAATCTGGAAAATTCTTAGTATAGGTTTGACTTTATAGAGTAGAGGTGTTTCTAAAAAAAATGAGTATAAATGAACCTGGATGTCAAATCCGATTTTCTTACTTCTTTTCATTATGAAATTAAAGATATGGTCCTTTGGGGGTATAAAATAGGCTCTAACATATAATAAACTCATATCTAAGAATATAATAAAACTCTTTAAATAGAAAAATGCAGTTTCATAATAAAATAAAAATAACCAATGTGTACCACAAATTATGAGTACTAAGTAGCTAAGGTCATTCTCATGTTTGGCACATTTGCTTAAAGGTTGGGGGTGTTAGAAACTGTCAGTATAGCTGAAAAGAATTCCCTGGATGAAAACATTACTGTGAAAGCCAGCAATGATAAACTGCAATACTAAACAAATGCTTAGGATAGCATGTTCACTAAAGATACTACTGTATCACCAATAGGCCAGGAGACGTAAAAAGGCTTTAAAACTAGCCATTCTGGAACGGTATGTCAAGTTAGTTCTTTAGAATTAAAATTTTAGTAGCAAATTTCTTAAGTGGCAGTGCAGTAGAATGGTAAGACCACAGACTCATAACCAGACAGCGTAGGTTCTATTCTTAACCTTGCAGCATTGAAGTGGCATAAGCAGGACCCTGCTGTCACAAACCATCTGCATTGGCATCACCTAGGAGACTATTAGAAATGCAGACTCTCAGCCCTGCATTTGAAGATCCTCAAATGATGCATAGATACATATGTAGTGGATATGGGATGATCTACCCAGTTCTTCCTTCAGAACGAAGACACTTACTCTCCTAGTGACTAAGGATGCTTCCTTTGGAAAATGCCCTTGGCTGATGTCATTTTCCTTTTTCCAAGGACAGCTTTTATCTATGACTGATCAGTGTGGAAGTCTTGGCCCCCTCACTTTGCTTGTAATCACTCTGAAGGGCCACCTCAGCTTCAAAGCTCCCCATGATGCTGACAAAGCCTATTGCTAAGACTGCGTTCTGTCCAAGTTCTCTTTCTGTCCAGTGCTGCTTTTTTCTTTTCCCCTCTTCAGGTATTTGTCCTGAGAGTACTTCTTATTAAACTTTCTGCACACTAACCTCCAATCTCTGGATCTCCTTTCTGGAGAACCCAGCCTGAAATAATACTGATATTTGAAATGCTTGAGCTTCAGCCATGTAAGTTAATCTCTGCCTTTTCAGTTTTCTAATTTGCAAAATGGAGATAATTAGAATATCCTTCTCATGGTGTGCTGTGAAGATTAGATTGTCTAGTATTTGTAAAGTACTTAAAGCAGTGACTGGCTCATGCAATGTTAGATAAGTGTTAGGTATCACTGTAGAGTGGCTCTGTGGATAAAGAGTTAATGTCTGACATGCTTAGATTCCTTGTTTAAAAAAAACCACTATCACTAATATGCAAAAATTAGGTTCAATTGGAAAATAATCTACTTATATATTTAGCACTTTGCAAGGGCTGATGGGGAGGAGGTACAAAAACACATATACTAATATGGCATCTGAATTAGAATCAAGAATATCAAGCTGATAAAAGCAAGTGGGTTCACTGTCTTCAGAGCATAGTGAATTCTTATATCCACTTAGGCAGAGAACAGTATAAAACAGAAAAAAGCACTGACATGAATCAAAAAGACAGTGATTCATGGAAGCTTTAGAATCAAATAAGTTCAGGGGAGAAAGAGATCTATCTTATCTGTATCATTCAACTACTTATTCAGGAGTAGATAAATCTAGTTGCCCAATCTAACAGGTATGTATGAGCCTTATCTTATTCCACCTGACTGCTGTTTTGAGAGTGTTGACTGTTCTCTCTTTTAGAAACCAAACATATATACACTTATACACATGTGTACACACACATACACACACTCTTGAAATTAATGCCTTTGGCCTTGGTATTTTTCTCTAGATTTTGGCTCCATTCATGTCTGGACTTATAAGTCAGCACTACCTTCCAGGCGGTACTCTTTTCCTGAGTCTCCACCAGGCTGTAATGTCATGTTTTTAATGTATTAATCACTAGAGCTTAAGTTCCTGACTAATGTGATGGTATAATCTAGTCTTTGCCAGATTTCTCTTCGTAGTTACTTTTAGGAATCTTTTCATTAAAAAAAAATTGATTGAAGAAACTTTTTAAAATATATATAATGAAGCAAGACCCAAATTCCCAGGAAGAAGAAACCTACTATATCTGAAGAAGGGTAAGTTTTAAATACAAATAAATGCCACCTTGACCCATCATAGTAAAACTGCAGATTACTGAAGACAAAGGAGGTTTTTTTTTTAGAAGAAATGACATTTTATCTCGAAGTTACATAGTAGAAGAATATAAATATAATGGTAATTAGCTTATTCAGTATCGTTTCTACAACTGGTCAGGATATGTATTATTTCAACAATAACTTTCACACCTAAGAGCAATTCTCTCTATATATATTAATGATTTACCCTTCAGGTATTAACATTTTTATTTATGTATGAATGTATTTATTTAAAATTATTGGTGACATTAATGAAATAAAATAAGTTTCAAATATATTATTCAAGAGTAAGTCATATATATATTGCATTGTGTGTTCACCACCCAGAGTTAGATTCCTTCTGTCACCAAATATTTGAACCTTTTTACCCTTATCTACTTCATCCCCCACATTTTTCTCTCTGGTAACTACTAATCTACTGTCTGTGTTCATGAGTCTGTTTGTTTGACATATTTGTTTTACTCAGTCATAAGAAAAGATGAAATACTGCTATTTGCGACAACATGAATGAATCTTGAGATAATCATGCTAAGCAAAATAATTCATACAGAAAAAGTTTAAAACCACATGCTATCACTCATATGTGAGATATAAAACTAAAAGAAGTTCTTAAAAATAATCACCAAGAGAAGAAAAAAATACCTACAAAGGAACAAGTGGACTGATATTAGATTTCTCATAGAAGAGAGAAAATAATTGTTAAACTGGGATTCTTTACTCAGGTAACTAGCATTTTATACTAAGGTAAAATGGAAACTTTTGCTGAAAGTTCTTTTAAAGGATATAAAAGAAGGAGGGGACAGTAGAATGCGAGAAGAGATGGAGAGCAAAGGCACTGGTGGGCATGTGAATAAATCCAAATAAGTATTGACTGGTAAAATAATAATCAACAATGGGTTAGAAAAAAATTCAGCTAAAATACTAGTCCTCAATGACATTGCAGATTAGAATTAAGAGGTTCTAAATTGTTCAGGAGGAGACTAAATACATTGATCAATTTGACTTTGTGAAGGCATAGGCAGAGAGGAGACATTGGCAATGGACATAATAAAAAAAATTGGCACACAAAACATATCAAGAACTGTAAGTTAATAATTAAAAACAATCTAACAGAAAAATGGGGAAAGGATTTAAAAAGGTCAATGAACAAGGAGGCAAAACTTGAATTGCCAATAAATTAAGATGCTCAACTTCATTATAAATGCAGGAAATGCAAAATAAAATAACAATAAGAAGCAATTTCATAGCCATCAGATTTGTAAAAGTTTAAAAATCTGGTAAAATCAAGTAACGGCAAGGCTATTGAGAAACATGAACTCTTACCCAGATTCTAGAAGTGTGAATTATCACAGCCCTATGGAAAGCAATTTGGTAAGATCTAGTATCTTAATCTGTTTAGGCTGTGATAACAAAAATACAATAGACTGGGTGGCTTGAACAACACACATTTATTTCTCACAGTTCTGGAAGCTGGGAAGTCCAAGATGAAGATGCTGGCAGATTCAGTGCCTGGTGAGAGCTCCCTTCCTAATTCATAGATGGCTGTCTCCTTGCTGTGTTCTCACATGGCAAAGACCGGTGAGAGAGTTCTCTGGAGTCTTTTCTAAAGCCACTAATCCCATTCTTGAGGGCTCCACCTCATGACCTAATTACCTCCCAAAGGCCCCACCTCCAAGTACCATCACATTGGAAATTAGGTTTCAACACATGAATGTAGGGGGAACACAAACATTCAGTCTGTAGTACATAGTAAATTAGAAGATGCACCAACCCAGTAACCTGGCAATTTCAACTTCTAGACATATACCGTTAGACTGTAGTGATCCTCAATAAGGGCAATTTGCCTGCCTGCTGTTCCTCCCCGCTGCTGTCCCAGGCCATTTGGCAATGTCTGGAGGCATTTTTAGTTGTTACTAGTAGAGGCATGCTACAGGCATCTAGTAAGTAGAGGTCAGGGATGCTGTTAAACATCATACAATGCACAGGTCAGCCTCTCTCTCACACACACAAAATTTCTAGTTTACAACATCAATCAGTACGGTTAAAGCATAAGAAGAGTTTTGGGTGACAAAAGCACTGCAAAAAGAAATGGATTTATTTGCCATTTATGTAACATTTTAAAAACAGAAAGTAATTCTCTAGTATATTTATGGGAGTTTGCCAAAATGAATATAATAATTCCCCTTCTGTATCCATCTCCATACAAAATCTCCTTCCACACTGATTAAGCTGTGTGACTTGCTTTGGCTTATAGGGTAATGGAAAAGTTGACACAAGCAGATACTTGAAAAGTGCCTGGGCAGCACAGTTTGCCCTCTCTTGCTGCTCTTGGGAACTGTGACCATAACAGTGTGAATAATCACAGGGCTATTCCATTGGATGATGAAAGGCACTTGATCAAGTCATTTCTGTCACACCAGCTGACACTGAGCCAACTGCCAGAAATATTCATGAAGCCAGAGATATATTCCCTAGCCCAAAAAGGACTGCCCAAGTGACTTATAAAATTATCAAGAATAATGTTTGTAGTTTTAAGTTACCAAGTTTTGTTACAAAAGATAACTGATACAACTGTTCATAGAGAATACACATGCAGTAAAGATCTAAAAGCATGAATGAGTAAATAGAACCAATCCCACGTTGGATACTGATTAACCCTGAAGAATGATTGTGAATAACTCTCTCTGAGAGAAGGAAGGGACTGGAAAGAGGAAGTGAGCTTCAATCGTACTTTTAATATTTACTTAGAAAGAAAGAACCACAAAATGGGCTTCCAGTTTCAGCTCTGACATATAAAGAGCTTGGAAGTTTTCTCATCCTTAAAATAAGAAAAAAGCTCAGGAAACTGAAAATCAATGACTTTTCTTGTACCCATCAGAGAAGTGAAGTTGCAAGGCACACTGCCACACTGAGATCTGGAAAGATAGGCGGATACAGAGAATCACAGCTGAAATCAGCTTACGAGAAGCCCCAGTTCCTAGAGCCACAAACTAGTGGGAACACTAAACTGGTTATTTTGATGAATTGTTGGAGGCTGAATGTGGACTAGCATGAAAGTGAACACCTGGATAGCATGGCCTTACTCATAAGGGGATCTCCACACTTTTATGGGTTTAATCTCCAGGAAAATCCTTTGTGTTGCTGGCAGTGGGAGGGGAAAAGTAACTGTTTTGAAATATACCCAGAACACTTTCTATAACAAAGATCAACTCTCTTTGGGGAGAGATTCTATCAGAGCCCTATCTCACTCAGCAGAAGGGCAATTACCCGCTCCTGGCACCTTCTAGCAATACTGTCTCTAAGGGAGAAAAAGCTAAGGAACACTTGTAGGGTCGCAGGCCAGAGATACAGGCTCAACTGAAAAAATCACCTAATCATAAGATGATAGAATTATTCCTCTGTACCACACTAGAATATTAAATCATCAGGGCTCCAGGAAAATAATAGTGAATTGCAGCTGATAGAGCTGCAAGGTGCAGACTCTCTTTAAGAAGGGAACTCCCAAGATAATAGCTGAGATGAAAGCAAGGACACTAAAAAAATTTGAAACCTCCAGAACCTACAGCTACAGCAAGCACTAAATATAGCCCAACTCCTAGCTAAATTATCATAAAATCTCATCCTAAAGGTATATTTACTTCAGTTCCTATTATTTGATTTATTACTTCTGCCTTTTAACAACAACAACAAAAACAAAAATACAAGGTATGCTAAGAGGCAAAGGGAAAAAAAAAGAACAGAGTCTGAATAAACAAAGCAAGCATTAGACCAGATTCAGATGAGACACATATGTTGGAATTATCAAATAGGGAATATAAAATAAATATAACTAATATTTTAAGGGCTCTAATGGGAAACAGACAACATACAAGAACAGGTGAGTAATGTAAGCAGAGAGAGAGAAACTCTAAGAAAGAATCAAAAGGAAATACTAGAAATAAAAATCTCTGTAACAGATATGAAGAATGCCTTTGATGGGCTCATCAGCAGACTGGGTACAGCCAAGGAAAGAATCATTAATCTTGAAGATTTGGCAATAGAAGCCTGGCAAACTGTAACGCAAAGAGAAAAAAAGAATGAAAAAAAATGGAGCATGATACCAAGAACTGCAGGAGAATCCCAAAAGCTGTAATATATGCATAATTGGAACATCAGATGAGAGAAGAAAGAGAAAATGGAGAAGAAATATTAAAATGGCAAAAAGCTGAAAGTTTCCAAAATTAATATTAATGATAGACACCAAACTTCAAATCTAGAAAGTTCAGAGAACACCATGCAGAATAAATACCAAAAATTTCTACTCCTAGACATTTTATATTCAATGTGCAGAAAACCAAAATCTTTAAAGAAAGCAAAGGTGGGCAGGGGGGGGACATCTTACCTATAGATGAACAAGGATAAGAACTATAGTGGGCTTCTTGCCAGAAACTATGCAAGGGAAGTGTGAAGTGTTGAAAGAAAAGAAAAACCCACCAGTCTAGAAGTCGATAACCAGTGAAATTACATTTTAAAAGCAAAGGAAAAATATTCTCTCAGATAAAAATGGGGAATTCATTGCCAGATCATCCACCCTGCAAGAAATGTTAAAATATTTTTTAAAAGTTCTTGGAGAGAAGAAAAATGATACAAGTCAGAAACTAAGACCTACATAAAGAAAGGAAGAAATCAGAGAAGGAAAAAAATGAAGGTAAAATGGCCTATTTCATTTTTTTATTCTTAGCTGATTGAATAGATAAATATTTAAAATAATAATGGTAACAATTTATTGAGTGATTAAAACATATAGGTAAAAAAGAATGACATCCATGTTTTAACAGACAGGAGGAAGGAATTGGGATATATCTCAGCATTTTTACCATCCTGAAATTCTTATATTTTGTGGTTCCCTACTTTGGAAAATGGACCTTTGTGACTAACTTGATAAACTACTGGGGTATTTTTGCTTCAGTGTTTGAATTTAGTCTTAAGAGTTTTTTCAGACATGCAACATTTCCCAACTTTTATTTTCAGCCACAGTATCTCCACAACTTTTATTTTGAGCCACAGTATTTCCACAACTTTCAAGAAAGGCCCTAATATTATGCATTGTAAAGTCAACTTTTATTTGTTCCCTTTTCCATAATCCTATGTATGGAAACTGGAAGGAGTAAAAATCTCCAAAACTTGAACTAAATTCTTTTTAGACTTTCTTTTGGTGAAACTGAAGATCAGATGTGTATGGTCACTGACTGTGGGAAGGTTTTAGGTTCATTAAACTAAATGACTTTCATTTTGGCTGAGTTGGCCATCAGGTAATTTTTATCATTGTATCCAAGCTATCTTATCATTTCTTATAAGTTATCAGTAACAAATCATGTTTATTTAGTTTTCAGTGGAGTCTGAGTGTTATGCCATAGTACCCTTAAATTATTTACACTTTACAAGATAATTTGAATCAAACAAAGTTAGCATTTGAACCCAGTTTCCTTTAGAGCACATTTAAAATCCCAATTACTATTAAATAATTTTTTCTAATTATTTTCTCCACAAATCAAAAGTGGTGGGTAAGTTAGTTCCCCCGCCCCCATATTTGTTTTCCTTTGTAACTTTCTATAAGCAAGAATGAAATTGAAATGCTATAACCTTAGTAATTTAAAAAATTATATAGTTATTATGCCAACATGCCAAGGAGACAATATCATAAGCAACTTCCTCTGGAACACCTGCTAAAAAAATTTTTTTCCATAAAAGGTATAATTTTTCTAATGGGTATTTGTAAAAATAAGTAAACACAAACCCTACAGTAAGACAGAGTCTTCTTATGAAAACACAAAGGAAATATGGATTAGAAGTAAAACAATAATGAAAATAGAAATTCAATTCATTTCATTTTCTGGATAGATATATGCAGAGTAATTGACATTTTTTAAAACACACTTTTAGAAAACTAAATGTTTATTCAGAACTTTCCAGCTTTGATTGTTTTTTTTCCCCTATAAAATAAAATACAGCAAACAAAAGCACTCCTTGAGGTTCTGACAATTGATTCTTCATTCTTCATTCCCTAGAACTCAATTAACTAGGTTTTCTATCTTATTCGCATGGCACATGTATGTTTGGTTTGGAATTATTAAGATATGAGGATTATATTCACTTTATATTGGCTGGTATGTGAAGAATCTTGAATGGATGTAATTTCAAATCAGCCCCTTTAATGCCACTTCCTTGTTAACCAGGTTTTATATTGGGTATGCAGATCTGCTCTATAAGAACAAATGTAAACAATAGCTGGCACAGTGCTTGGTTTATATAATTACCATTCCAATTAGGTGTACAATTTGTGGTAGAAATTATCACCTGAGGAATAGGCCGCTTGCCCCTGAAGAGTCCCCCTATCCTTACCCTCAACCCCCTGACCCATCCGCCAAGCCGCTATATCAGTTTGAAGTTTTTCATGGGAAGTGACTAAAACGTGTCCTGACAGTGCTGGCCCTGGGCTCTGTATCTCAGTCAGGCTGGTTTTTACTTCCCAGGCTTTGGTTAATGAGAGGTGCTTGTGGGAGTTTGGAGGGCAGCAGGAAGGGAGAAGTCAGACTAATTCTGCCCTTCTGCTACATCTCCAGCAGCTTCTCCTACAGAAGCTGGGTCTCCTTCATCGCTCTAGCTCATGCTAGACAGGTCTACTGAGGTTCCACTTTCTTCCAGGTAACCCTGGCCCCTGGGCTCTGATAATACTACATTCTCTCTTGGTGCCTCCAACCTAAGGGTGAGAGTACCCTCCTGCTGTGGTTGATAAACCTCTAGGCTATTTCCTAGGTTTGGGTTGGCTTCACAGGTCTTCTAACACCATTAAACAATACCCTGCATCTGTTTCCAAATCACTTAAGTAGTTTCAGTTTCCCTAGTTAAACCTTACTAATGCACTGACTAACTTGAGAAGGTAAAAGGCATGAAAAGACCACTGAAGTCATTAACAGATTGAAGAGAACTGGACAAACACGGCTTAAAAGTACAGGAACTAGCACAGTTTTAAGAAATGCATTATCAAGAATTCAAGGACAATCCCTTGAGCACTGCCATCTATAACTCAGCTCCAATAGGCAGTGTGTTTCTCCACTGAAGAGTCAAATTCCCAGAGGAAAGTTCATCAGTCCAGCTTGGGCCACAGGCCTACCCCTGTAGTGTTGGTTGTCACTGAAAGAGCCAAAAGAATTCCAAAGAATGGAAGGCAGAAGAGTTCCTCAGAGGATGGGATGCTGGACAGACAAAATAACAAATATCTAGTACTATAACATTGATCTTACCATGGTCATATCAAGACAAAAGAATCAGAGACAAAGTACACATGTGTTACAGTGCTGGCAGTGTTTGCGTTTCAAGATACGCAGTCAATAACTCTAGTCACTGTCAGTTTAATAAATACAGTTATTCTTTTCTTCTCCATAAAATCTGCCATAAAAACTCAAGTTAAAGTTGACATGTCATTACTGAAGTCATTCTAAGAGCCCCCAGTCATGATTCATAGCCCATGTTATTCATGGATTACAAAGAAAGCGAGGATTGGGAGGTTGTATCTCAGTTACTTTCAGAAATCAAATTACAAACTATAGTACATTGATGCACACCCCAGAAGAAAAATATAGACCACTTGAGGTTGAACATCAAATAAATATATATTCTATCTCAATTCAGTCTTTTACAAGGTAATGTCCAAGAAGTATTTCTGATGTTATTATTTGTCTTTCTAATATTATTATTTGTCGATGCCTGCCATCACCCATAAATATTTATCCACCATTCAACTCTATCTCTAGATGCATTGTGATTAGAGCTTATAGAATGAAAACACTTGCATATTTAATTTTTATTCACACACCACTTCCTAAGCACCCCATAAAAGTCTATAGAATGCTTATTCGAATAACAGATTGTGGGTATGGGTTTGTGTGCATATAGAGACACAAAGCTTATATTTTCTTGGGTATATTAAATTCTGGGAATTTGTGGAGAACTAATGTGAAATGTTTTGACCCACTCTCATTATGATGCCTTGGCAGCCAGAGTTCTCAGGTTTAAATGTGTAAAATCTGAACCCCATTCAGTTAGTTTACACAGTAGAATAATAGAGAGAAATTGGTCTGGGTATTTGTGGCTCACTTTTGCCACCTACCATTCATGCAATCAAGTGTTAAGGTAGCTGTCCCAAGTGCATTTCCTACATTGATTTATTTTTCTTGTATGGTACAGTTATAATCTCTCTCTTTTCTTCTTTTTTTCAGCTAGACCTTATGATGTCTTTTCAAATATCCAATTAATACAGTTGCAAGCATTTCAACTAATCAAGACAACAAATTAATCTATAACACCTTGAGAAATTTTCCAAGGCTGAAGCAAAGGGGATACCCTTGACATACTTCCTCAGTGAGAAAGTATCCCCACCTGCCTCAGGCAATGGTGCATAGACCCTGTGTGTGTGTGTGTGTGTGTGTGTGTGTGTGTGTGTGTGTTCTGTCCATACAGTTCTTCCTTTATACAATTTTGTTCTAGTTACACAGATTGTCCCAGTGTGAATCTGAATGAAAGACAACTCTAGTATTTCAGAAAATTCTAGACCCCTATATAAACAGAATATTCAAAATACACACTGTCCCTAAATTTTGACCCAGCAATCGCACTTCTGGGTATTTATCCAAAGAAAACCAAAACAGTAATTTGTAAAGATCTGTACACCCCTATGTTAATTTTATAATTTACAATAGCCAAGATATGGAAGCAACCTAAATGCCCATCAATAGGTGATTGGATAAAAAAGTAATGGTTCTTATATACAATGGAACATCACTCAGCCATTAAAAAAGAAAAAGAAATCCTACCATTTGCAATGATATGGATGGACCTACAGGTTATTATGCTGAGTGAAATAAGTCAGATGGAGAAAGATAAATATCATATGATTTAACTTATATGAGAAATCTAAGGAAAAAAAGAACAAACTAATCAAAAACAGACACACACATACAGAGGACAATCCAGTGATGGATAGAGAGGAAAGGGGTTGGGAGGCTGGGAGAATGGGGTGGAAGGTTAAAAAAGTAGAAATTAGTAGTTGATAGATGATCACGGGGATGGGTAGCATGGCATAAGGAATGCAGTTAGCATTAATATGATGGCTAGGTGGAGGGTCAGGGGAGGGAGGGAGCAATTAGAGGGATCATTTTATAAACTATATAAATGTCTAACCAATGTATACTTGAAACTTATAATAAAATTAAATTTTAAAAAATATACATGAAACTGAAAAAAAAGTTGCTTGATTAATCCTTTATACACTTCCTCTTACCATTAACAGACAATCTCCGCCCCCAACACCCTGCTTCCACAGGCCAGATCTCACTAGTTTGGTCATCTTCTTTTTCCTTAAAAAAAATCCTAAAGCCTGTTTCCAAATTTCATCTCTCTCTTTCTATTTACTATCCTCTCTCTCTTGCCCTCACAACCATCAAATTATTAAAAAGAGCTATCAACACTTGCTCTTTCAGTTTCCCATCCAAACCAAATATCTCGCCACTTAGGACAAAAACTATAACCAACATTCCTAAGAGTTCTTCATCTTTTGGAAGTTTTGAAAAAAAAAATTATTAAATGATTAAATAAATATGGTTGTCCAAGCTGGAAACATGTAAGTAAAACATGTAAGCAAACATCCTTCTACTAACTCCCTCATTCGATCGACCACCAAGTCTTCTAGCTGTTACTTGCTCAAAAGCTCTGGTTATCTGTCACTTCTCTTTATTCTCACTGTTATTACCTTTTTCTAGTTCAAACTACCAGCATCCCTGACCTTGATGATTGTTATAGCTCCTTAACAGGCCTACCCAACTTCAGGTGTCTCAGAACACGTAGCAGATAGAATGGCCTTTCACAATACTACTTCCCTGCTTAAAAAATGCAACTAATGGATTTCTATAGACTCAAAGATCACATTCAAACTCATTACTGACTGCTATATGTTTCATGACTTTATACTGCTCCCTGATCACTAAAAACATACTGAATTGTAATTTCCCAAATAGACTATTGTTTCCCCTGCCTCTAGAAATATGCATCTGCCCACCGTTTTGCCCAGCTGCTCTTCCCCTCCAATCTTTCATTCTTTTTACCTGGCAAACTCCTACCAGCTATTTGAACTCACTGATTCTGGGAAGCACTCTCTGCTTCCCTAAGACTCAATCAGGTGTCCCCATGTTTTCCCTATGACAACACACACTTGTCTATATATCACCACTTATACCGTTCTTTTATGCTTACATTTACTTGTTTCACTGGTCTGTTGCATGAGTTGAATTTGGCTTTATTTTCTCCCCCTAATGCTGTCAAACACTGGCTGATTCCGCTTCTTCCTGGTAATATTTGGGGCATAACTCATTGCTTTACAATATCTTCAGGTACCAATGAATACCTGAAGTCTTGCTTTCAGTTATTAAGAAATGCACTCCAATTCAGTATCAGCATTTCTACCTTTCATCCAATTCTGTTTTTGCTTATGGTGCCTTCAAGACTGGGGTCAGGGAGAGGGATTAAAAGGAAAGGGTCAAAGGTCTATTTATGTAACAGGTGCTGTTTATAGCTCTCGTTTGCCTGCTGAATGCCCACACCCAAATACTGGCTTGTTAATGGGGCATATTGCTAGACTCTTGAGCGATCTTCTTGGGGATAATCTCACTAACTAGATCTTCACTGCTCTGTGAACCTCTCCACTCCTCAGCTTCTGCCTTCTGTCAGAATACACTCAGAATTCTCTCGCCCGGAGGGTCAGCCCTCTCAAACTGGATTCTTTCACAGTGACTCCAGCTTGGTTATCTTTCTACAGAGTCTGCTGGGCACACCAGTAAATGTCTGTATCCTTGCTCTCGCAAGCCCTGCCAGTATGGGCCATTCTCATTTCAACCATCTCTCCTTTTTAAGGACATTGCCATTTCCTCCAGCAGCCTCTAAATGAGACTTAGAGCCTGTTAAAGTCCATGGGACACATATCTTGTATTCCTGGTGTCCCACAGCTTCAACCTGTCTTAAAGGGAGGTGGTAGGTATCTCCTTTTTCTCTCTAATGGGGAATGTAGGGGAGTCAACATAGAGAAACTACTCCTATGAATTACCTTCTAAAAGTTATTTTTTCCTAACTAGGCTTCTCTTTTATAGGTTAAATTTAGGTCCAGGGCTAGGAGCCACAGGATTGACTTTGCTATCTCTTAATGATTTCTATGGGAATGGTCCTTATCCTTCCTAGAATATGTAGGCACATTGAGGCAACAGGGAAAACCCCATTTGACATGGTGTTATGCCTATTTGCCTTCCTGTGAGGACTGGGACTGTAGTCTTTCCAGCCTCATATCTCCAATGTCTGGTACATAATAAAGCTGCAATAAATTGCTATGCATTATGATTCATTTATGATAGAGAGTTAAGCAATATACTTTGCTACATGAGAAGAGAATAGACAGGTCTACCTCAGGACATCAGGAAAGATTCATAAATGCAAAAGGTACATGTCCTGCACCATCAATTAGTCTCTAAGTAAAGGCATATGTTTTCTTTTCTAACTAGCTTGTTGCTTAATTGTTTTCTAGAGGAATATACTGAGTATAAATAACAAAATGTTTTAAAATTATTTCCACCATCTTTTTAAAACATTAAAATTAATAGTAATGCTCATATCAGTAATGCTTGTTTGAATTTAATATTTAAATATATGGTGATGGAATTTCTGATTTGGGGTGGTAAACACAATGAAATATACAGATGGTGTATTACTGAATTGTGCACTTGAAACCTATGTAATTTTAATAACCAATGTCAAGCCAATAAATGTAATTTAAAAAAAATAAAACAGTTTTAGCTTTAAGTAAACAATCACAAAAGTTAATTTCCAAAAGTATTACCTAGGGCTTTTCCTGGTTGTTAATAACAGAAGCCCATTGGATTCAATTGTAGCTGAAAAAAGATTATTGTAAAGATAGTAGTAGCTCTCATGGAACCCAAAAAACAAACATGTAGCTGGATTTCAGGAACACACTGGAAACTGAAACTACTTTAGAATGTTCTGGTGAAGCCTCCAAATTCTCTCCCACTCTGTTTCTCAGCCTTTCTGTTTTGTGTTCCAGAGTCTCTGAGTTGATACATGACTCGTTTCAGTATTCTTAAAATTGCTTGCCCTCTATCTTAGTTTCAAATTTCTATTTGGATCAGGTGCTCCTCATCTAATCAACCATGGCTATACCATTACATAAATTATGGGTGGAAGACATTTCCCAGATGTAGGAATGAATGACTGGACTTCTAATAGATAAATAACTAGAATAGATATTTCAAAGGCTCAGTTCTTCATCTCAAGAAAACTTTCATCTCAGGATTTTGGCAACTGATTTAGCTATTGAGAAGAGATATGACTCACTCTATTATGCTGAAATAACTTCTATTCTATTCAAAGATTTGGGGATCTCCCTGCTCCTTAACAAGGAAACTTTATTTTTATAACCTCAGTGTTACTATTAGTTTTCATTCACAGTTGCTATTGTATCTAAAATCAGAAAAAAAGAAATTACAACACAGCATTTCTAAGTATAAATGAATATTAAAATCAGATTTTAAATCCATCCAAACTCCAAATTTACTATGCTTCTTTTCTGATCATAGCTTGTAGAGATGCTCAATGGGATTTTAATCAGAAATTATAATTGACCCAGAAAAAAAACTAACCATTTATTCTTTTTCATTTAACATGTGGTTATTTTGGCAATGATCTTAGTATCTTTTAAATTAAATTAGGCTCTATGACTTTTAAACACCACTGAACAGCTTTCTCCTTTGCATTACCATGTTCATTTCTTTTAAAATGGAACACTTTTACCTCCATTGGACTGTTTATTAATATTCCACCTGTTTATCTCCAGCTCCCCTTCCTCCCCTGCTACGCAGATATACTCAGAGTACATAATTCTAGTCTGCACCAAAGAAATAATGAATCCCAGGGTCTTATAAATGTTGGGAGTGAGGACAGTGCAGAGAGATGGGAGGCACAAGGAGGAAAAGGTAAAGAACACCATGAGTAGTTGAAGGCACTCTGCACTCCCAATGGAGTTCATTCTCATAATTAAAGTTTCTTTTCCATATTCTCAGGCAAATATGGCAAGTGCAAGATAATATCAGAAGGTATCAGATGCTGAGTAGACTTTTACAGAAAGGTACAACCACAGGGGTATGCAATTCTAACAATAAACTTATTATACTAACAATGTTATAAATAATATTTGAGTTTAATGAAATAGCTGTGTATTTGTTTTTTTCCACTGGTGCTATCGACAAGATGCAATTTTAGACTGGGATACATTTAACTGTTCTATTCACATCATATAGAACACCCATAATTTGCTAAATGTGGGACTGAATATACAACACACCCTCCAGGCTTTCATGTTTATGAGCACTTGTCTGCATCATTCAGGACTAAAATAAATAGTCATGAAGCTGAACACTAATCCTCTCAATCATTTGGCAAACATATCTGTTTGGAAAATAATAGTAAATATAGCTGTTATTTTAACTGAGTCTTTGCTTTTAAGTTAGAGGGCATTCCTCATTCTCATAAATTTAAAGGCATGGAAACTGGCAAGGAGGTTGTCATTTGGACACTGTGTGTCAACCTGATTTTATAATTTTTGTCTCCCTCTATTCCTCAGGTGAGTAGTATTCCCAAATGAGTAACCCGAAGCTGATTGTAACAGAACCTGTGGCTCTTTGTTCCAACATAGTTTTGTTTTTGTTTTTGTTTTTTAATTTTAGGTCAGATCAAATTGACCTATTTATATTTATGCAGCATCTGTCAGTCCAAAAATCCTGGATAAGAATGAACAAAATCAGGCTATGGGAGACAGCCTAGGATAGAGTTAATTTTCTTGTTTTCTTAGGGCCAAGAGAACAAAATCTCTCCCTAGTGAAAGGGTTAAGTATTTTTCCCTAAAAAGAATGGTTGTTTCTCCTGTTAATAGTCCTGGGATAAAGGAAAGCTTGAGGGGGGAAATTTGACAGTCTTTGGAATGGGAAAGAGAGGAAATTCCTCTTTTCTCTGGTCTTGACCCAGATCCTTGGGGAAGCAATTACAGTAGAGTGGGTGAGGCATGGAGCCAGCAGAACTCTCTGTTGCCTCTGCCACACAGAAACTATGCCAGCACCAGGACTGTTAGCACAGAGAAGGGACACCATGGAAATGCCACAAAGAAACTTGGTGGTGGACAAATTTCTAGCAAGTAGGCCAGTGGTTACATATATAAAGCTGAAGACATTTGGGGCATATTCAAATATATAACATTATTTGCTATCATTAACCAAAGACTATTTGCCTGATATGTGAGGATTATTTTATCTATATAAGTAAATATTAACATACCAGTTTCCATAGTTTCATTAATCCAGGAATAATAGATACCCATAATCCAAAACTTTCATTGGGGTATTCCCCACTTTTGGCAACACCTTCAGTGCTCTGTCATTTTGATTCAAGACTAGATTTCATACTTTATTTCAAGAGCACCCTAAGAAGCTTACAATCTTTGAAGTTGTGTCAAAAACTGTATCTATATATGTTTGTACACTAAAAGAGAATGTTAATAATGAAAAAGTTGTGTAGGGAAATTTTCCTTTAAATATTTTTATCTAATAGCTGTGATGCAGCTATTAAAATTATAATTTCAAAGAATATTGTTAGCCTGTAAGTATATAATAGAAAAATATAGAATATAATTTTGTATATATAGTGTGATTCCAACTTCTAAATGAATATTATATATTCACAGAGGGATAAAAGCACTGGAAAGAAACACAGAAAGTTGTTTGTACTGATACTTGCTCAGATGCACAATAAAGATAACTTTAATTTTTTTCTTCATATTTTTTCAGTTTGCAATTTTTTAATGTTTTACTCTCAACACACACACAAAAATTATTTCTAAAAATCTAGTTTTAAAGACTCTGAGATATATATTGTTAAGTGAAAAAAATGAGGAAAATGAACACATGAAGGCAGATCTAGAAAGTGTACTACAGTTTAAATAGTAATTAGAGTAAGTGCTGAAATTATAGATAATGTCTTAGTTTCTCAATTTCCTTTAATGTCACTATACTTTTTTGATGTAAATAAATAAAAAAATACTTCTTTAATGTATTAAAATTCTAACAAAGCATTGAATTAAAAATTAAACCAATAAAAACTTGTCTAATTGGTAAACAGAGTAAGCACCAAGTGAAATTATAGAACTCTTTCTCCACAATAGAAATATATAGATAATATAACCAGAACCATACTACCTAGGCATAATAGCATGTGAGTAAGGGGAAGCTGCAGGATACTAAAAGACAAGAGGCAGGATGGGAGGTTGGGCCAACACAAGCTTTGGGGCCAGCCCTCCAGTGCTTTACTTCTGAATCCACCACTAACTAGCTGAGATACTTTCATAAGTCCCTGATTTTTCCGAGTGTTGGTTTTTTCACCTAGAAGGGAGTTGTGGTGGCAATTGCTACTATCAGGGCTGCTGTGAGCAGCGCATGTCTGTATGTACATGAAAGGGTGTTTAACCTGAAGCACATTTTTAAAGTGCTGGTATTGTCACTAACTCATACGTAGTCACAACTGATACATGTAGCTGCAGAAAAGTCTCCATCATCCCACAGCTGGACCCCAAACTATCCACCATATCAATTCTGAGTATTAATTATGTAAAGACTAATTTGAAACTCTATAATGACTCTAGAATCCTAATTACTCCTGAATCATTACTTTAATAAACATTTAAATATTGAGGCATACACACAGAAAAGTGCCAAAATGAAACATTGTAAAGTTCAACGAAATTTCACATGAACACACCCATGTGACCACCATCCAGATAAAAAAATCCTTCATAGCTAGCACCCCAGGAGCCACCCTCATAGTGGTTACACTATTCTGACTTCTAAAACCAATATTAGTTTCTCCTTTTTTATAATTTTTGTTCAACTTCATGTTTGTGAGATTCATTCGTGTTGCATGTAGCAATAGTTTGTTCATTTCCACTGCAGTATAGTATTTCATCATATGATTACATCACAACTTATCCATCCTCTTATTGAATGCTAATGGGCACATGCACAGTGCTGCTATAAACATTCTCATATCTGTCTTTTGGTGGACAGATGCACTCAGTTATCTTGGGCATATAACAATGAATATGATTGCTAAGTTCTAAAATATACTTAAATTCACCTTTAGTTTATACTGCCTGATAGCTTTCCAAAGTGGTTCCTTTTTTTCCTCCCCTAATAGCCCTTGGCTACTAGCATTTTACTTTCTGTCTTTATGAATTTGACTATTCTAGGTACCTCATGTAAGTAGAATCGTAACTGGCTTATTTTACTTTGCAGAATGTTCTCAAGATTCATTCATTCATGTCAAAGTATATGTCAGAATTTCCTTCCTTTTTAAGGCTTAATAATATTCTATTGAATGCATATACCACATTTTTTTAATTCATTCATTAGTCAATGGACAATAAGGTTTCTTCTATTTTTTGGCTATTATGAATAATGCTGCTATGAAAATGGGTATACAGATACTTGTTTGAATTTCTGTTTTCAATTTTTTGGGTATGTATCAAAAGTGGAACTGCTGGATCATAAAGTAATTTTTTGAGGCCCACCATATTCTTTTCCATTGCAGTTGTATCCATCTCATTTCATTTTAAGTTTTCTATTTTGAACCAGACTCAGGTCTTTCATCTCACAGCTTATGCATCTTTTGGTGACAATCCAGCCTTTGTGTGTTCCAGCCCTAGTTATCTGTGTGATGTGATAGAGGCCAGGAACAAGGGTTGAACACAGAGGAAACCTAGTTTCTATTTCTGATTCTACCACCAACTCATATAATTATTACATAAGAAACAAGGACTCTCACAGGCATCCTGAAGTTTAATGAGAAAACACAGGAAGTTAGAGTAACAGGACAAGTGAAAAAATTTTTTAACACACTAGACTTTACATATCAAATGCATGTTTTTATCCTTAAAGGAATCACTCCTTTGAGTCAGATCACACAGTCATTGCATAAAATCTGTTTTATATCTTTTTTTTTGTAATCATCTCCAGAATCTAAATGTAATTCACAACTGTGTAAGAACATAAAGATTCAAAGAACTGAGAGCTTTAAGTCAAAGAAAAGGCAGGATTCTTTCTCTCTTGGAGAAATATAGTGTGATAGCTACTGCTTTTACCATTTTTCTGTCCAGTACTTCTTCCTCCATTTTCCTCATTTGCTTTTTGATCAACAGGATGTGGCAACCATGAGGTGAGGGCATAGGTGACTCAGGCTTTAGCTGCTGTACCTTTGGATCCATTTTGATGTTCATCTCAAAATCACCCTTCACCCAGGCTACTTCCAGCCAATGAGTGAGTATGTTGGAGTCTAAAGCTAGGATGTTTCTGCACACTGTAGTACTTTCCAGTGGGCAATCTTTTCTTGGGAACTTCCTCTTAGCTTGGCCTCTTCCTGCTTAATATGTCCTTTCTTCTCTCCTTTCATACGCATTAGACCTGCGCCACAGTCTAACAGCTCCCCCTGACCACTCCTGCTTCCTTTCAGTTTATCCTTTACTGGAATTTTCCTCAATACATCTCTTGGAAATCTAATCCTGTCTTGGCATCTGTTTATAAGAGGAGGAACTGATTTCCAGGGGCAAGTACAGGACCAGGGGGAACCAATCATCATCATTCACATCAGTGGCATCAATGGTTGGTCAAAAGAGTGATCCTGTGGTCCTCACAGGATCAGTCAGAATACTTTCCTGGAGATTAGTCAACCTCAAACAGGTGAGGGGAGGAAATTCTGTGGCAGCAAAGAAATAAACTCACACTTGCCTGAAGCCATGTATCCTGGCAGAGGAATTCAGTCTGCAGTTGGAAAGAATGAGGCCAAGTGTTAAAGAGAAGCGAGAGGGAGAGAAAGCTTAGGAAGTGGAATGGTAGGGCCTAAGGAGATGTGGATTCTGAAACTTGGAGACTAGCATCACCCATTATATTTGATCACAAGAGTCAGGAAGTTTCCTGTTCAAATTGAGTTTTGATCCCTTAAAATCTGAGTCCTAATTATGTTACTTTCTTGTTTAACGTCTTTCCATGGCTTTCACTGATTCTAGGATAAAGTCTTAACTCCTTATAACATTTTGGTTTGAAAATTCCCCAAACCTCCATCATAATACTTCACCCCCAAATATCTTTAGAACAAAGGTAATTTTCTACATAACCATGATACAATGATCACATTCAGAAAATTAAACTTGATATAATATTATCTGATATACAGTTTGTATTCAAATTTCCCTGCATTAGTAATGTCCCTTATAGTTATTGTTGTTGTTGTTGTTTTTTGATCCAAGATTCAATCAAGGATTCTGTAATGCTTTTAGTTGTCATGTCTCTTTAGTCTCCTTTAATTCAGAATAATTCTCTAATCTTTTGCTGTCTTTCAGTACCTTGACATTTTTTGTAAGAGTCTAGGCAGGTTGTTTGGCAGAATGCACCTTAAATTTGATATGTCTAGTTGTCTCGTCAAGATCAGATTCAGGTTAAACATTTTCAGGAGTAAACATGACCTCAGGGCATTGCAAGGCTATTCCCAGGCTAGCCCTGTCTTCTCTCCGGCCTCCTCTCACTGCTCTCCCTATGATCTTTCAAGCTCCATCCAAGTGAAATTCTATGGTTCCTCCGGCCTGCCTCTCTTTTCCAGCTTTCACACACACTACTGCCTCTGCCTGACACTCTCTGCCTGACACTCTCTGTCCTTATCATGCCCTTCATTCGTTTGGGTCACCGACATAATTACATTATATATATATATATATATATATATATATATATATATATATATGTGTGTGTGTGTGTGTGTGTGTGTGTGTATGATCTACTTTTATATATTCATGAGGTCCTCTTAGACCTTTTGTAATTGGTCATCTTACCCAGGTACCTGTGTAATTATCTTTCCTTTCACAACACTGGTCTTCAAAATGTGATCCTCAGACTCCCTGGGATCCTGAGGCTGTTTCACCAGGTTCGAGAGGTCAAAAAAATTTTCATGATTATACCAAGGTGTTATTTACCTTTTCCACTGTATTGACATTTGCACTGATGGTGCAAAAGTAGTAGTGGGCAAAGCTGCTGGTGCCTTAGGGTGAATCAAGACAGTGGTAACAATGTTCCACTAGCCTTTGTATTCTTCACTCATCTACTCACAGGGGGAAAAATGCTTATTTTACTTAAGAATGTCCTTGATTAAGCAGTAAAAATGATTAATTTTATAAAATTTCAACCCTTTATATGTGTTTGTTTAATATTCTGCATGACAAATGGGAATGCATAAAGAACTGCTACACACTAATGTAGGATGGTCATCTCAAGGAAAAGCACTTGTGTGATTGTTTGGGTTGTGAGCTGAGCTAGATGTTTTTTTTTTTTATAGGGTGACATTTTTACTTTAAAGGACAACAGACAGTTACACTATGGTTATTTAGACCTGAGTGTCAGACATTTTCTCAAAAACGAACAAAGTGAAAACAACTCACAGTACATGTTGCCAATGATAAAATCCAAGCATTCAAATAAAAATTAGAACTTTGGAAAAATCATATTTGTCACCACAAGTATGACAGCACCCTAACACTTAAATTTTTCTGATGTGATCAGTGCTGTATTAATGTGATTTTTATATATTGTATAAAAATATATCAACATTTGAAAGAGTGGTATAATTCAGTAAATCAATGTTTCCAAAAGAACAATGCACGTTGTTATAAAATCACATGTTAGATCCATTGAAAATGCAAGGTAGACTAATAAATTTTAATGTAATTTAGTATATAAAAAGTTTATTTCATATATTTATCACTGCTATGGTTTCAGATTCTACATTGCAGCTAACTTTTAAGAAATTATGACTTGTTGATTTTTGGTATAGTAGCAAAGACGAGTTTCCAAATTATCTGAAAAGACATTTAAGAAACTCTTATTTTCCAATTACATATCTGGGTGAAGCCAAATTTTTCTTATATACTTCAACTAAAACTACATAACGCAATAAAGACAGAAAAGCAAGATGATAATCCAGTTGTCTTATATTATGTCACACATTAAAGAGATTAGCAAAATTATAAAACTACGCCACTCATTACTTTTGTTTTGAAAAATAGGTCTCTTTTCATAGTTATACATTATTTATGTTTATATATAATAAATAGGATTATTATGTTTTTTAAATGAGTAAATATGTTTTTAAATTCCCAGTTTTAATTTCTAATACAATAAATTTCAACAGCTATAACTCACTTACCCTAAAACCCTTTGGGGTTCTCAATAAGTATTAGAGTGTTGCAGCCTCTCAGGCTGCAGAGACCAACATTTGAGAAACACTATTCTAGACTATACACTTTGTGACGGTCAGGGTTACATCTGTCTTGATCACTACTCTACCCCACCTGGGAGATATTTACAAA